>JAWNNW010000444.1:1200000-2400000 GCA_035044465.1 Scaptomyza tumidula
GTACGTATCGAAGGAAGGCAAACACGTTGAAGTCACCTATACCGCCGATGAACACGGTTACAAGCCCGTGGTCCATTCCCAATGAATGAATGAACATGAACATCTGTTCAAATAAATTGCGTGAACATTAGAAAATTACCTTTGTTTTATTATTTTGGTTTACTGATTGGAACTTAGCTATACCACATCAGTGTGATGCTTAGTTAAAATTTTTTAAAAATACATATTTACATGCATTTATTTATTTGACCAAATATCTGCTATCTCATTCGTTATTTAATTATTTTAAACGTGGTTGAGAATACTTTACAGTGCTTCTTCTTGCTACAGTGCTGAAAAACGCGACAAAATCTTATGCAGCACTGTTTAACCATTTGCTCTAGCTCTTTTTTGCAGATTTGTTTAAACGCTTAATTTTTTTCTGTAAAGTGAAAATAAAGTAAATTATTGCAAAATACATTAGGCCTCGGAATCTGCCAATATGGATTGCTCGGATCATGCAAATAAGTCATTGATAAGCGATTTGGCAAACGCAGGAGCAAGTGAATTGCCATTGCCGGCAACGCAGGCTAACACTGTGAAAGAAAATACTACAATGCCGATGGAAAAAGAGGTGGAAGGGGAAGATAAGATAAATGCTGGCGAAGAACCAATGGATTTGGATAACATACCGGCTGAGCCGGCAATGGAGCCAAACTCTGAGGAGAACATTAAATCATCAATTGAAGTTGATGCCAAGAAAAGAATAAAGACGGACAAAAACAAAATTATTGAAGCTGATGCTTCAGACAAAGACAAGAGCATTGGCGAAATAACACCCATTGAGAATTCAAAAGACGACACTGACTCTTCAATAGATAATCTTGACTTGTCTAAACCAATTGAAACTGATTTGGACAGCAGCATTGAACTAATAAGTAGCCCCAATACTGAACAGGAAGATCATGCTGAAAATGATAATGTCGATACAGAGATCCAAATTACAAAAGAAGCCACAGTCCCTGCTACAACAGCTATTCGGGACTCACCCACACCAGAACAAACTGATTTTGATAGTAGCATTGAACTAATCGAGAGCCCAGCAGTAGAAGATTTGCCCGATAAGGAAATTTTAAAGGAAAGTACAGTTGACAGCGACAGTAGTATCGAGCTGATAAGTAGTCCTAGTAAACACAAGGACGTTGCTACTAAAAATGTGCCCAATGAAAAAGCATTATTGATTTCTGAAGATAAGGAAGCTTTAAATAGCATTTCTATTATTGAGAGCAAAGATGATGATAAAATGGAAATTCAAAACGATGACATCGCAGATGTAAAATCATTGGATACGAGAGCAGCTAAAAGCCCATCACAATTAGATAAATCTATACCATCTGAACCAACAACTGAAAAACCTCCTTCCACTTTACCTAAAGCCTCAGCAGACATCGAAACAGAAGAAAACACTGTGTGCGCCGTAGCAGAAGATGATCCTCAAATGTCGGAACCCATAGAAACAGATGAGGTGTCTCAGGCATCTAAAGAAGAAATCGCCTGCCTTGTTGAAATAGAAACGAAGAATCAATCGGATTCGAAACCAGAATGCGACACAAAGGAATCCTTAGAACTTACTACAGATAATGAAATCTACTACAAAAAGGATTGCGTCAATTGCAACTGCAAGAAGATGCATGAACAATATATGCTGGCAAGCTTAGCAACGCTTAATTACTACAAGGTGCCCAGAAAGGCACATAAGCGACAATACATTTGTATGGGTTGCTATGACACAGCAATGGATACGTACGAGGTTTGTAGCTGTGCTGAACGTTATTGAACACTCTTGATTTAATTTAATATCTATAAATTCCAGAGCTATGCGGGTTATCTGGTGGACAAGCAGCCGCTTTTATTACGTAACTTTAAGCAGGAGCATGCAGACTTTGTGGCCCTGGACAGCAGTGATGAGGAGGAAGACAATGAAGACCAGGGTAAGTAAACAATCCAACTAAAAAAATTTCTTAACATGACGATCTCTGCGCAGACAAACCCGAATTTTCATCAAATGATTTACAATTAATCGAAGAGGAACTGGAGGATGCTATCAAAACTGTTATGGATCGAGTGGGTATGGATGATCAGATGGATTGGTCCAAAACTATATTACAGTCAAAAACACAGCGCATTGGGCGCGAACTCGAATTGGCCAATGAAGAGCTAAATAAGCTACAGAATAGGGCTGACAAAATGCACTTTGCTTTGTACAGCTCCTGCCAGGTGGTGCACAAGCACATGCCAGCGCTCGATTTGTATCATAATATGCTCGACTATGCGGTAGGTGTTACCTTTTACCATAACAAATAACCCTATTAACCCGGCTTTAACAATGTGCAGCAAATGCCACCAGCTGGTGAGATCGAGCGACCTCCTATTCAACTAAACGAGACATACTATGCTGTTAAGAACAAAGCCATTGCCAGCTGGGTGTCGGTCAAAGTTATTGAGTTCTCAGATGTTACAACTGTTGGCGGCAATATGGTCAAAAGCTATAAAATCAAGTATCTCAACACGCCATATCAAATGGTTAAAACGGTAACAGCCAAACATTTAGCCTACTTTGAGCCGCCTCCCGTGCGCCTAACTATTGGTAAGTAACACAGGCTGCAATTTAAATACCTATTATAACTTTAAATTTTTCACTTAGGCACACGCGTTATAGCTTACTTTAATGGCAGCACCTTGTCGCGCGGCAAAGAAAAAGGTGTCGTGCCCAGTGCTTTTTATCCAGGCATTATAGCTGAGCCTCTGAAGCAGGCCAATCGTTTTAGATACTTAGTCTTCTACGATGATGGCTACACGCAGTATGTGCAACACAATGATGTGCGTTTAGTTTGTCTTGCATCGGAGAAAGTGTGGGAGGATGTGCATCCCGGTTCGCGAGACTTTATACAAAAGTATGTGGAAAAATACTCAGTGAATCGACCCATGGTGCAATGTACACGGGGCCAAAACATGAACACAGAATCCAACGGCACTTGGCTATATGCACGCGTTATTGATATTGATTGCAGTCTGGTGCAAATGCAATTCGATGATGACAAGAATCATACGGAGTGGATCTACCGTGGCTCCCTTCGTCTGGGGCCAGTATTTAAGGAAACTCAAAATGCACTGAACAGCGCTAATGCCATGCAACAGCACCGTGTGCCGCGCGTAAGTTTATTTAAATTTAACACGCAATGCTTTTTATACTACAGCCTCGTTTTATTTGCAGCGTACTGAACCTTTCATACGGTACACTAAGGAGATGGAGACGAGCAGCAGACAGGTTAACCAGCAAATGCGTGCAATTGCGCGTAAGAGTAGCTCTGCCGTACAGAACGTCAACATGTCATTACCATCCTCTACTGCAGCCGCTGCTGCCAATGCTGCTGCTGCAGCAGCGGCACGGAACACCGTTCGCCATTTGAACAACTCCACCATCTATGTAGATGACGAGAACAGACCAAAAGGTCATGTTGTCTACTTTACGGCCAAGCGCAATCTCCCGCCCAAAATGTACTCGCCTCACGAATGTACACCAGCGTGTTTGTTTAAAATTGTGCATCGACTAGATAGCTACAGTCCGTTAGCCAAGCCGCTGCTGTCTGGATGGGAACGTTTAGTATTTAAGCAAAAAGCTAAGCGCAACGTGGTCTATCGTGGACCTTGTGGCAAGAGTTTTCGCAATCTGGCCGAAGTACACATTTACCTGCGTGCCACGGACAATGTGTTAAATGTTGAAAACTTTGATTTTACGCCGGATTTGCGCTGCTTGGCAGAGTACTCCATTGATCCCACTATTGTTAAGGAAGCAGACATATCGAAGGGACAGGAAAAAATGGCCATACCGCTGGTTAATTATTATGACAACACATTGCCACCGCCGTGCACGTATGCCAAACAGCGCATACCCACAGAGGGTGTGCATCTAAATCTCGACGAAGAGTTCCTGGTAGGCTGCGATTGTGAGGATGATTGTTCGGTAAACATGCAAAAATACCTGAAGTTGACAACCATTTTAGCTTACCCCGTTCACCTCTTTTTCTTCAGGACAAATCAAAGTGCGCCTGCTGGCAGCTAACTGTTGGTGGTGTCCGATACTGCAATCCCAACAAGGCGATCGAGGAAATTGGCTATCAGTACAAGCGCCTGCACGAGCATGTACCCACGGGTATTTATGAATGCAACTCACGCTGTAAGTGCAAAAAGAACTGCCTGAATCGTGTGGTGCAGCACTCGCTGGAAATGAAGCTGCAGGTCTTCAAGACATCGAACCGGGGCTGGGGTCTGCGATGTGTCAACGATATACCCAAAGGTGCATTTATATGCATATATGCAGGCCACTTGCTCACCGAAACTATGGCTAACGAAGGTGGATTGGATGCAGGTGATGAGTACTTTGCCGACTTGGATTACATTGAGGTGGCCGAACAACTAAAGGAGGGCTACGAATCGGATGTAGAGCACTCACCGACGGAGGAGGAAGAAGATCCGTATGCGCCAGATCCAGAGGATGATGCCGACTTTACACCCGCCAAGTATTATCAGCCACGTAAAAAGGATAAAATGCGTACATCACGCAGCCACTCAAACCAGTCCAATGAGCCGGATTCGCAAGAACGCGCAGTGATTAATTTTAATCCCAATGCCGATCTGGATGAAACAGTGCGCGAAAATTCAGTGAGGCGGCTCTTTGGTAAAGATGAGGCTCCCTACATCATGGATGCAAAGACAACGGGCAATTTGGGCCGTTACTTTAATGTGAGTGCGTGCGTGACGAGCATGAGTTATAGTTTTTAATCTTGATTATATTTTTCCTGCAGCATTCTTGTGCACCCAATTTATTTGTGCAGAACGTGTTTGTGGACACGCATGATCTTCGATTTCCTTGGGTTGCCTTCTTTTCGGCCAATCACATACGCTCTGGCACTGAGCTGACCTGGAACTATAATTACGAGGTGGGCGTGGTGCCAGGCAAAGTTCTTTATTGTCAATGTGGAGCCACCAATTGTCGAATACGTTTACTTTAAACGATATTATCATGTATTAGTGTAGCTAGGCTGCGAAAAGTCGCTGGCGAAATAAGCATACACAAATAAAAACTGTTATATTGAATTTCAAAAATATTTAGACCTTAAACAATTTAAAAATTAATCTCAGCTGCTGTCAAACTGTATATACTGCAGCCCTGTGTGCAGTGTTGGCTAAATCAAAAGTTGAGTTTGATTGTAGTTACCCAACACTAGTTAGAGGCCGATGCTGAAAAAGGCAAAAGCAAAAATTAAATTTCGAGTGTTTAATTAAATTTAAGCCGTAATGTGCCCAACAGCAAAACTATAACTATTCCATTTGTACGTTAAAAACGCGGATTCAAAATAAGAGTAATCGCACCACTAGCTAGCGAGCGAGCAAACGAGTTCCGCCCTAGTTTTAGCCCATACTCTAATAAGAGAAGAAAAAAATCGATTTTGTGATAGTGATAACAGCGCGAGGCGGCGGCCGTTGCTTTCTTGCATTCAATTCGGACACTAAATACAAGAAACAGAAATAAGATGAATTTGGATTTTGTTCGAGTGTGCGGCAAGCACAACCTTATCTACGAGGCTTACTACAAACAGGTAAAGTTTACGCTGAAATATCGTGTGTGGCGGGTCAACTTTTCAACCCCTATTGATTTTTTGCTTGCGCTTGTGCCCAATGTTTGTAGATTGACCCGAAGGGCACGGGTGCTATTGAAGCAATGACGGCAGCAAAGTTTTTAAAAAAGTCTGGTCTTAGTGATGTTGTGCTTAGTCGCATCTGGGATTTGTCCGATCCGAACGGCAAAGGATTTTTAGATAAGCCTGGCTTTTTTGTGGCCCTTAAGCTGGTCTCTTTGTCGCAGGCGGGCCAAGTGGCCAACATGAACAACATCTACATAGACACAACCAATCCACCCAAAGTAGTAAGTATTCAAAAATCAATAACACAATCACCAATTTAATTGTGTCGAATCATTTGACAGGGTGAAATACCAAAGGCGATACCAGCGCGGATACAAACGGTGCCAGTTGCGGGAGCTGGTGCTTCCGGTGGCGATTGGACAATCAGTGTCATCGATCGACTCAAGTATGAGCAGCTGTTTGAATCACTTAATCCGGATAACGGAATGCTGCCAGGCAACAAAGTAAAGGGTGTGCTCATGGACTCCAAACTGCCGATGAACATATTGGGTACTATTTGGGATCTAGCCGATCAGGATAAGGATGGCAATTTGGATAAGCACGAGTTTATTGTGGCAATGCATCTTGTATATCAAACACTTCAGAAGCGCACGGTGCCCAGTGTGCTGCCGCCAGAGCTGCGTAAAGCTCCTAAGCCCGCCATGCCACCACCACCGCAGCCAGCCGCAGCAGGACCTGGAGTTAGCGCTGCAATGCCTCGCGCACCCAGTGGAGAAGGATTTGGCGATGCTGGCTTTGTGACCAACTTTCCCAAAGATATTGCTCCACCGCCAGCAATACCACCACTGCCTATTGCTGTGCCGCCCATGACACGCATTCCCCCGGTGGGCGCAGTCAGCTCACAGCCGCTAATACAAACTGATCCACTGATACCAATTGGTGCACCACCATCGGTGACAGCAAATGCCGATTGGGTAGTCAGCGCTGTGGAGCTGTTAAGATTTGAAGAAATATTTCGGCAGTCGGACTTAGACAAAGATGGCCTGGTTTCCGGTCTCGAAGTGAAAGACATATTTATTAAATCGGGTATACCACAACGCAGCCTTGCAGATATCTGGTAGGTTATTAAATAAGAGTGCAATACTTTACATACTTTGATAAACTTATCCGTTTACGTATAACAGGGCACTCTGCGATACCTTTCAATCTGGTAAACTAACTGTAGAACAGTTTGCATTGGCCATGTGGCTTGTTGAACGCAAGCAGCGCGGCGTAGATCCGCCACAAGTGCTAACGGCCAGCATGGTGCCACCCTCGATGCGTGCAACAGTATCCGGTGTTGATATGCAGCCGCAGGAGACAAAGCCGACTTACTCAAATCCCGAGCTAGAGATGATATCAAAGGAAATCGAAGAGTTGGCACGAGAGAGACGCGCCCTAGAAACGGAAATTGCACAAAAAGAGGCCGACGTGCGCATCAAAAATGGTGAAGTTCGCAGCTTGCAGGTTCGTTTTAATATATAAAACATTATAAATGTCAATTATTTTAAGCTTTGTGTGGCTATTGCAGAGTGAATTGGACACGTTAACGGCAACACTGAAGCAGCTTGAGAATCAGCGGGGCGAGGCACAGAAGCGTCTGGATGATCTGCAGGCTCAAGTAGTTATTATTGAATGTTCTTGCCTTTGACCATGCTTAATTAGCTTAGCTTAGCTGCCGTTATATTTTACTTTACCTTTGACTTGGGTTTCATTTAATTTGATCTTCATTTTCCTTTTCTATTTATTATGTTCCCCAATGTTAACACAAATTGGTACGCAATTATTACCCCAAATCAAATTACTCATACTAAACTGGTGAATGCACTTTAAAAAACACTGTACACGTTCGTTAAGGTTACCCAAAATCTGGCCGTGCTGGCCAACGTAAGTCTTGACATATCCCACACCAACGTCCAGGTTTGTTTATTATTATTTATCCTTCCTTATACAGTTTGTGTTTGTATATTTGTTTTCGTGTATGTTTTGTGTTTATGGTCGTTCATTGTTTGTTGTATAGAAAATAATCGGCTTTTTGCAACGTACTCAAATTGTTATTCCTCTCATTGTAGGTCAACAAGATACGCGATCAGTGTCACAAACAAGAAGAGACCATTAACGAACAAGAGGGAGAACTTAATGCAAAGCGATCCGAGCTACAGAAGCTCAAGGATGAAGAGTCTGCACTGCAAAAAGAATATGACGACAACAATAATGAGCTATCTAAACTCACTAGCCATCTACAAAGTACACAGCTGCAGATTAGCTCCGTAAATATAAAGTTCTCAAATAACCATTAGAAAAAACCTTATCCTTACCGTTTATTATAGGTGCGGTCTATGGTCACCCAGCTGATGGAAACGCAACGTCAGATGACAGATGCGCTGCTTATTTGTCGCGCCGCCATGGAAACTCAAAATGCTGAACTCGTTTCCGAGTATCAGCTAAAGATTGAGCCAGATTTTGATGATGCGCGCAAAACGTTAGAAAAGGAAGTCGAAATTCGCAATGATGATCCATTCGAGGAGAATAACAGCGGAGTTGCCAACAAGGCAACCAATGGCTTTGACAACGAACCATTTAGTGGTCAGGTTACAAAACCTGCGCCTGCCATAGGCGGCTTTGACGATAGCTTCAACATTGGTGGTGGATTTGACAGCAACTTTGATGCTTTTAGCCAAACAACAGCGAACTCCAGCGGCTTTGGGCAAACAAAACGCGATCCATTTGGTGCTGATGCATTTGGTGCAAACAAATCTAATGCCCTAACGCCAGAGGTAGGACCACTTTAAATTTTTCTACAAATCTTGAAATACTATATATATATATACATATATATATATACATTCCATAGCCTGGTAAGGATGACTTTGGCAGCGATCCTTTTGCGGCCCTGCATGCGCCAACCGGCCAGGGTCAGGTGCTCAGTCCAAATACCCAGCGTTCAGGTCCACCACCTAGACCGGAGTCACCAAGTCCGGCATTGCCACCAAAGAAATCCAAGATGCCGCCACCTAGACCAGCCCCACCACGTGCAACACAGGTAAGAAAAAGTAAGCACAAATGTAATAAATACACTTAAATAATATCTGCATAATTTGTAGCCAACAAGCGGTTTCGGCTCTAGCGTTGCCGGCGGCGGAGGATTTGCTGATTTTGAAGACTTTGACAATAAGGTTGGTAGCAAGTTAAAAGTACATTGGGAACGGTGGTAATGCATGTACACCGCACAACAGTAATTATAGTTATTTTTAACTAATACAACCACGGCTGTAAAGTTCTTGTTTGCAATAACATTATTCCAAATATATATTATTATTATTTAATTATTACAATTATAGTTATTAATTTTCATAACAAACCCACTTTTTTAAATTTGTATGTAGTTGTGTTAATAACTATTCGCTTAAAACCACATTAATAAAATACTTTGATGCACTTGTTTATTAGGTAGATATTTTTAGTCTTCGTTTGGTACGATTTATGATTTCAACTGCTTATTGATTTGGCAAAGAAACTCTAGAGGTATTTGATCCTTATTCACATTGCGTTAACTCTGCTGCCCGTACAAAACTAACTATTTGCTTTCATCTCTTGCAATTCTCTATTTTCAGTGAACATCTTAATAATTATCATATACATCAATAAATGCATATAAATATATATATATAGATACAAATATATATATTTAATATAACAATTAAACATAATAATACTAACACAAAAACACACATGCTCAGTCAACAGTTGAGCCTAGCAACATAAAAAAAAACCCCAAAAAAACAATTTTTAAGCGTACAAAAACTTATGTCATTTATATAATCATTTCATATAAACCACATATATGTCAAAGTTGGATTCGTCAGCGTATTCGTATTCGTATTGCACACAGGACGTTAGAATACTCGCAAATTAAATGCCTAACTATTAGATAAATGTAATAAATCGAATTCGAGAACTTATAACTAAATCAATTGAAATCAAGTCAAAAAATGTTCTCCCAAATAAAACGTTATGTCGTGTTAAATGTAGTCAAAGATTAAACAATTAATTAAAAGAACATCACTTTTTGAAATGTTGAGCAATATTGTATTTAACTTAACATAATAACAAACATTGCATTATTGAGATTTCCTTTTTGCAAACTCGTCGTTTCGTTTAATGACCAAATAATCGTATTATATATATATCATAAGTGCACGCCGAACATTTTTTTTAGTTTGGAATGAATGCTTGTCTCAAAATGATTGATAAAATGATCAATGTTTAACTCAAATAAGGAATTTAAATGCAAATTGTTGTTGTTTCTGCATATGATACTAAAGTTTATAATATAATTGCTGATCTGTTTCTACATAGGAGCATATACAACTATGATCCACAATCATACAGTTTTAGTTTAAAGGCATGTAACTTCCAAAATTAACGGCTCTCCAACTAGAGCTATAGATTGAATCCTCCAAGAATCAAATTGTTATTACCTTTAAAAAACGTTGCCATCGACTAGAAAAGTAGGATTTAACCACAAATAAAAATGGTTCGCAAACCGTTCGCTTATTCAGTCAATAATAGTTATCTAGCCATCAGAAGGATTGTTATGGATATTTGTTTAAATGACTTAGGTACATACATACATGTATACATAGTTATTGATACTAACTTACATATACACACACCATAAAACTGTTCAGATACCGAAACCAAAAAGCTTCCCGTACATATATTTTAATGTTCAATAAATACTAATTATACATATAATGGGAACCCTTCTAATGTATAACACAAAGAGTTTTTGCATTAATTAAACAAACAAACAAACAAAATATCTATGTTCGACATAATTTATAATAATAATTAAACATAATACATATAACAAGTGAGTAATGATAAACAAAATATAACCATAACGATAATAAAGAATCATTTTTGTCGCATCCGGTTAAATCATTTTTTTTTTATACAGGAGCTTCGCACTCCATCTCTCTCTTTCCACAGCAGCTAATCGAGTGTATAAAACAAATTAAATTAAGCTTTATTTGAAATTTTTTGGTTTTTGGTATATATTTTCAATTTCGATAATTTTGTAAATATAGAGATATTCATTAAAATCGCATCTTTTATTAAATTATTTTCTTTTACGTTTATTTTTATTCCACCAACAAAAATGTTTTCTTTATTCATTTCAACCACTCGACACAGCTACAGAACATTCCAATCAGTAACACAAACACGACCGCACCCATACCAGCGATAAACACTACGCTGCTCGATAGCTTCTCGCTGTTTGATGATCCTCAGAGTCAAGGCCAGAGTCAGAGTAAGGCAGCAGCTAGCGCAAGCACTCCGACACTGCCACTGCACCCACCCTCACTGCTATCGACATCATTGACTTCGACATCAGCATCTGCATCTGCATCCGCATCAACTGTGTCCGCAGTCAGCACAAATAATCAACATTTGTCGCGTTCCAATACACCGCTGCAGACACAGGCAACAACAACAGCAAGATCCGGACTCTTTGATGCGTTTGGCGGCAAGCAGGCAACATCTCCGGTGCCAGCGATTATAAAAGGCCCAACGGATTTCAAAGATGATCCATTCAAAGACTATCGCTATGAAGATCCATTCAATATAACAGATCCATTTGCAGATGAAGATGCAGCAACGACAACATCGGGAGCTAGCAAAAAGAACTTTGCCGAGGACTTTAGCTCAGAGGGTAAGATTAAAATTCTAAATTATAAATTCACTTACTAATTATGTTTTACGTGCAGATGAACTAAACGACAAGCCCGTCAGTAACAACAATGTGAAATCAAAAACTACAACGCCGCCTGATAGCCATTTGTTCCAACAATTCGATGCATTCAACTTGAATGCCAGTCCGACACCTTCGCATAACTCAAACGTATCGATTCCAAAGCAATCGTTGGATGCATTCGCCGACTTTGATGACTTTGCGTTGGGCAAGAGCGCAACAGCAAGTGATACCACAATTACATCCTCAAAGACAAATCTTAGTAATGCAAATGCTAAGAAACCCAATGATTCCTTTTTCAATGCATTTAATGACGATTTCAATGACAACAATTTTGTCGCAATTCAAACTAAAAACCATGAAAAATTAAACCCCAAATCGCAATCGACGGCCTTTGATGCCTTTGCCGTGACCAGCAGCCAAAGCAGCTCCGTAACGAAAACAAAGCTCTTTGATGCTTTCAATGACAACTTTGACAATAGTTTTATCCACAACAAGGCTGCGAATCCTACTATATTGGACAATAACTTTGCAAAATTTGATGCTTTCGACGTTCACAACTTTTCCAATAATTTTGGAGATGCCTTCGATGACAGCAACGCGAACAAAAGCAAACGTAATGGTAGTGCCTCTGTCGTAACGGAGAGCAAACAGCCTTTACCCAAGGCAACGGATAAATTTGCAGCTGACTATTCAAAAGCTGATAGTTATGATGCTGATTTGGAGGAAGCGCTAAAGCGCAGCATGCTCGACAACTAAATAATCCCAATTCTCTAATTTAGTAGGAACAACAGAATTAAATGTGATGTTGCATACGAACAATCTCTAAATAATGAATTGCGTGTCTGCTGAACGCAGCTATATACATATTTGTATAGCTTGAATAATGCGCCCTTTAACTAATTTTCCAAATTGTAAAATATTTGCTTTCAAATTGTTATATCTAGTTGTTTTTTGCTCTATGGTGACTACTATATACCCAATAGTCATCACATATATTAAATATTCCATTGACTGTCTAAGGCGTGAGCAAAAACCCAAAATGCTGGTATTATATTCATTATTATTATATTCGTATTTAATAGTTGTATATGTAATCACATACGCGTTAACGTGGATCTAATATATTTCATTTAAAAATTTACCAAAACTCTATAAATAAACCAAGACAAACAGCTTTTGTTCACATAAAAACATTTAGTCAGTTTCTTATAATGTGAGTTAAATAATTGTTGGATAAATTGGGCTTCAACACCTTCAAAAAATAACAAATTTTTTTTTTTAAATGTACCTACCGAAATCCCGTAGCCGCGATCGGTACAAATGTACCAATACTGACATTTTTGAATTTTAATACTTTGGACAATTTTTTTTTTTTTTGTAATAGTTTATTTAAATACATAATCCAAATTGTATTTGAAATGTTCTTTTGGTACAAAGAAATTTCTTCAAGTGGCAACCGTGATCTCAGATCTAAGCTCTCTCCCTTTAACTCTCTTTATCTTTTGGTGAGTGCCGCTCGCGCTAATTCGTTACGTTTCGTTTTTAGTCACGTTTCCGAGTTCACAGTGAGCGGTCATAGAAAAAAAGCTTGTTGCCACTTATATATTCTATGTAAGTTATAGTCTAATGTGGATGCGCAAAATCCCTATTCAACAAACAAACGTACTACGTACATACATATGTACATATTGGTTGAGGGGACTCTTCTAAATTATATAGTGCTTGTGTATTTGCTTTGTTCTCACGCCAGTCAGTCGTACACACACACACAGATTCACATAATCGCCATAAAAACAACAATTTGCCGGCACTGTTAATGTTATTATTGTGTGCGTTAAAAAAGGCAAGATCTGTCCGTATTTTTCCTATTAGTTCGCGTACTGTTTGCGTGTTTGTGAGTGTGTGTAAGTCTGGCCCCTAACTAATTAAATTTATATTTTTCTGTGCTGCGCTCTGTCGCTTTGCGTTTATATGTAAGTAGGTACATATATATACATATATGTATATATGCCCAAATGCACCTACCTATCTTCACACTGACTACACAAAACATTTGCCGGTCAGCAGCCATACACATATGTATGTGTATAAATAAATATATATGGACATGTATGTATACAAACCGATAACATGACCATAGGTGTCGCATTTGTTCAGGTGTTTGTATGAATCAACACAAGTATACATGGAATGGTGTTGATATCGGCTTATCATTAAGCTTTGTGTTATCAGTTAATGTTGTGAAATAGAGGCACATAGCTGGAGCTAAAGCAAAAGCGTCCCGAGTAACTACACAATACTAGAAGCATTCTGCTAAAAACATAGGTGCTTTAATCTTACAATTACTCATCACAGTTATGAGAGACGCTAAAAAGTAATAAATCTTTCGAAAACTGAAAATTTTGTGCAATTAAAATAAACTTACTATAGCTTTGAGCTCTCATTAAAGTGTTACAATTATCTTATCACTTAGACAGAGCTATGTCGAAGCCAGCCCTTTACTATGCCACATTGAGCCCACCCTCTCGCGCCGTTATGCTGACGGCCAAGGCGATTGGACTTGATCTTGAATTGCGGTATGTGCAAGCTCCTTCCCCCGCCCTGCAATTCCAATCCCAAAACACAACGCTTCACAATGCATTTAGCCAATTAACAACTTTAACAATTTTTGCAGGCCAATTAACCTACTGAAAGGTGAACATTTGACGCCTGAGTTTTTGAAATTGAATCCGCAGCACACGATTCCCACATTGATTGATGGTGATGTTAGCATTATAGATTCGCATGCCATATGCTCCTATCTAGTTGTGAAATACGGCAAGGAACACGAATCGCTGTACCCAAAGGATTTGGTGAAGCGTGCCCAAGTAGATGCTCGCCTGCATTTGGATTCGGGTCATCTGTTTGCTCGTTTGCGTTTTCTATATGAACCTGTTTTGTACTTCGGCTCGACCGATTGTTCCATCGATAAGATTGCTTACGTTCAGAAGTGCTATGAGATTCTGGAGGGCTTCCTCAAGGATCAGGCATACCTGTGCGGCAATGAACTTACCATTGCTGACTTCTGTTGTGTGGCCACTGTGACATCCGTTAATGATGTTGCACCCATTGATGAGTTTAAGTTTCCCAAGGTGCACGCCTGGCTTAAGACTCTGGCTGAGCTGCCGTACTACAAGGACACCAATGAAGAGGGAGCCGAGGAGCTGAAGGCACTCTTTAAGGCCAAACTGGCTGAAAATCGTTCCAAGTAGTCCCAGATAACAAAATACATTTCAATACATATTATATATACAATGACCAACAAACAAAACATGTCGGTGCTTGAATAAAGTTAAGTTTTACTAAAATCAATGGCCTCATCATGGAGCCCTTTTATATTATAACTTTATTTTACATAAAACGCACGTACAATTCATCTTTTAGAATAATTACGACGATTCATTACATACTACGTATTGTTTTTATTTTCTTAATTTACAATTAGCAACAATATATTCCTATAGGTACGTAACGGAAACGGAATCCAAAATCGCTCTGGGATGGACCGAAACGACAACAAGGCAGATCGGTGCTTGATTTGATTGGGAGCTTCTTGCGGAGCGGTTTTTGCTATTGCAATTGAATAGGGTTTGGTATGATTTTTTTTTTTTTTGTCTATGCATTGTAAGCTAAGCTGTTTTGTACATATTTAGAGGTATGTACTTACGGGAAAAAAATGTTATTAATAGCTGGTTGTATTGATATAACAGGGAGTAAAATACATGTGATGCTTTCGAACATATTCTATAAGTATATATATAAGTTGTAAATATGTATAGAACTGGTATCACGGAACCAAAGTATTATTAGCTATATCTACAGAATGAAAATACAAATACAAATTCGAATGAAGTCCGACTGTGAAACAGCTGTTTCGTCCCCAAGTTAAAAGTCGCCGTTCTTGGGAACACGGGAGGCTGTGAAGGGGGGCGAGCAATAAGCGCTAGCGCCGCTTGATGGGAACGAAAAGTCAATGAACGGCACTTCAATGCTGCTTACAATGCGTAAAATAACATATATATATATATATATATATATAAATGGGTAAACAGGCTATCACGGCGCACACTCATGCACATCAACAGCAACAACAAGAATCTGTAACATGGAGTGTGTCTGTTTATTTTTGTATGTGTGTGTGGGGGTGTGTATGTGCCTTGTCTTCAGTTTCTAATCTCGGCGCAACAAGAAACGCTTAATGCTCTCCGGCAGCGGTAGTCGTGCAATGGCGCCTGTTTCAAAGTGCTCCAAAATCACATTGCGACAAGCGCTTTTCAAAGACAAAACTAGGTAGACATTAAAAATGAATTACAGATCAGTGAAAAAAAATAAGCAAGACTTACTGCCCTCCAACTGGATAATCCGTATTTGCTTAGTTGTGCCATAAACATCAATAACGACGTAAAACGGTGATCGATTTAGTGGTATTTCTTTCGAAACTGGACCTTTGTCAACGCCATTTATTATAAAGTGTAATTCGCACTTGGTTGCATCATTTTCTGTGGGCACATATATAATGCCAATGCGGGCACCTTTGTCAGTTAACAGTAAATCAGAGTTTCCGTTCTCCATCGCGGGTCGCAGTAGTCTTTTTGGTAGTAAACCACGCGGCGTACGCACATGCGTAGCCTCCCCCAGAAGATTACCTGCAAGAATATTCGTTGTTCTCAATAGAACAAAATGAGTTGATTTTTTAAATACACACGATGTGGCAGATCATTTGCAATCGGTTCCGCATTATCCCCACATTGTTCCTGCCGTTGATTCAACTCAAATTTGGAGATCGGATATATCCAACTGTTGCCCAAGTTGGCCAAATCAGGCAAGGCAAAGTGTGGTAGTCCCTCACTTCGCTTGCCAATAACATTTGGTGTGAGCTCCGTTAGGCCTAGTCGCATGTGGCCCGACCAGCCGCGTTCGATTTTCTCAATCTCAACTAGGAAAATTTCACCTGGTGCCTGAAATATTGTGCATTAATAAAATCAACTAACACTCGCGAAACATTTACATATATGTGCATATGTATGTTTGCTTAAATATAACCAAGAGCATTCGTTTTCTAACTGCATTTACTTAATTACCAGTGGTCGCTCAGAGAATGTAAGTGCATCGGCAAAGCTGGTGCGACGAAAGGCAACTGTGGCGTCGTCTTCTAATCGTATGTTGGAGCCGTGGTATTCATGAAACCGAAAGAGCTGACTTTCCCACGCACCGCCAGCACCAGTTGTTGAGAGTTTTGCATCATTTATGGTTGCTGCGGCATAGAACTCTTCTCTGTCCGCATCATTAGCGCCGGCAAAGTCAGCTACATGCGGCGCTTGGTGGTTGTCCTCAACGTCATCCATAATTTGTTGAATTATTTACATATACCATATGTATTTTTTATTTGTACAAATTTTTAGTTGACCAGAGTTTGACACACAACTGTGTTGCTTAATGCTTCTATTTGCTGTTATTCAGTGTTGGTAAACGCCTACTTTTACTTTTGACGTAACAGCGCACAGCTGATCGTAGCGGCACGCAGAAATAAAAGAAATAAGGTAAATTTACACAAATTTAAAAACTCATAAATTCTGAAAGAAAATGTGCATTTACAAAACAATTGACAGATGCGTATACCAGGAGCACTTTTTGCTGCACGTGGCCGTGCCCCACAGAACGAAAAGGAGGTGCCATTTCAGGAAATATTGCCACTGAGACTGAAAAACACAGTCAGTGGCAAGGCCGATTCTGGCTCGGATGTGGCATGCCTGCAGGAGATGGGCGTGCTGTTCGCATGCCTTAAGGATAATGAATTTGTGGAAAAGTATTGCAATAAGGAAATCAATCAGTTTCAAAAATGCTACAAATTCTACATGGATCGCAAATTCGAGGCCAAAAAGACCGTTAACCAGGGTGTTGTGCAACCCGGCAGTAATCTTAATTACAAACAGTTGAACAAATATATGAGACGGTTTCCAAATCCCAATTAGTATGGTTGCCACGCTATAGTATCTAATGCATTGTTGAGCCCACTTATTAAAATATGTTTGTATTTACAAAAATGCTTAAATCGTATCTATCTATCGACTCAATAAACGACGTCCGCATCACCCAGACCAGCGGAGGACTGGCTCTCAGGCGATGGCTGGCTAAGCACAAATTCTGCTATATTTCGCGTACGTGCGACACGCAAATTATGAAACTGAGTATGCTGCTGCTGCTCATATAGCTCTGACATGAGCGCCTGCTTTTCACAGGCCAGCAGCTCAGCATCGTTGCCTGCATAAGCCTTAAAGTTAAAGTGTTGCAAGGATTTGCGTGGCAGTGCGAGATTTATGTGCAGCGGATAGCCACCATGCTCCCAAGTGTCTGTCAGCAGAGCCAAACTGCGATTGGCTTCCAGAACACGGGCACGCTGATAATTTAATCTCTCCTGCTGCAGATCCGACCATTGTTCCTGCAAAGCAGTTAAATGTAAATAATGGGATTATCAACTTATTGAGTTACTTACAAGGCGTGTGCCTAATCGAGCAAAATACTTGATTTGCTCTTGCACATTAAGCACCTGCTGCATGTAAAAATCACGCGCCTTCTCCACGCCGTCGAGACCAAACAGCAGCAGCTCCCGCTGCTCCTCAAGATGTTTCAGTCGCTTCAGCATGTTATAGTCAATGCCATGCTGCAATGTGTGCCTGCGTGACTCTCGCCGCTTGTTGTTGGCCTTCTTGGGTGGCAAAGCCAATGTTAATCCACCCAGCGCATAATCGGTTGCTGATGTGGAGGACGAGCCGCCATCCGCTGACCCGCGATGCTCGAACTGCCCGCGTGCCGTCTTCAAACTCTTTTGCTTCACACTCTCACTGTGCATCAAACTGAGCTGCCAATTCTGCAGCGCATTGCGTATGTCCGCCTTAACCAGCGGCGGAGCAGTGGTTGATTGGCGCGGTGGTTTCGGTGGCGGCGTTGGCGTCCCGAACTCATCATCCGGCTCTAGTTCCGGACTCAGCGATGGCGGTGTGCTGAGTGTCAACTGTGAACGTGGACGCACCTTGGCTGTGGGTGCACTCTTCTCCACGCTCAGGCTAAGTAGCTGTGGTGCTGATGGCGGCCGAGGTGGCTTGCTCAGTTTTTCATGAACTGGCATTGGATTTTGCGTCAGCTGCTGATTGCGCAGCAGACAGAGCTTCAGTCCAGCACAGAAACGCTCAAAGGACAAAAGTCCACTGGGTGGCGTTACGCGATGCAGTGAATCCAGCACGCCCTGTGGCAATCCCTTGGAGCCATCATCCTGCCAACCCTTTTCAATGTCCGTATACCGCACATATCCAGTGTGCTTATCATCAAGAATATCGAATAGTTTCTTCATGGACAGCACAAACTGTTTGGGCAGCGCATCCAGGGAGCTAAGGCTACCGCTCTTGTTGCAGTTGCCATTGGAGATCATCTTTTTCTCAGATAAAACTAAAAAAATGGAAAGCGCGCATATATTAAGAAGATATATACATACATATATACTAAAGATTTCGCCCACACTCTGCGCTCAATGCATATTTTGTATACAATATATTCATTAACATAAATAGCAAAAGACGAAAGACTTTGGCAACAAACTTGCAAACACAAATATGCAACAACAAAGATGAGAAACTTCTGTTAATTATTAATTTGCATTCAGCAAATGAAATATTTCTGTTATTAATTCTCATTTGTAAACATAAAGTGAACTTAAATTTTGTAATCCAACTTTAGGCACTCTAAAAAAACCATAAAAAAAAATATAAAATTTGAAAATTGTATATTGATTAAAATGTTGTATATGTTTAAGAACAGAAATACGCCACTGTTTGCTGATTGCTGATTGCTTTTGCTGTGCTTATAAACAAACATTAAAAGCTATTTTCTTCAATTACTCACTTGCAGAGGGCAACTTTTGATGCGGAAACCCGATTCTATGTTCAGCCTTTTGAGGCCGTTCGTCCAAGGCTTTGTTTGCCTGCTTGGCGTGCACAATTCTGTATATTTTTTTTTTGCGGCAGCAGCAGCAGCAATTCAATGTTTATGTTTGTGGCTATGTAATGCAGCACAGCTAAAGCTAGTCTTTTTTAAAGAGCGTCGCACAAACACCTAAACCCAACCGACTGGTTGGGAAGACTGCAGAGCCAAAACAGCAGCACGCATGCGCAACTGGTTGAGTGGCTGGCGGGACAGGTTTTGATTTTCCTACACCACACACACTTAAGCACACACATTCCAATATACACAAAGACCAATACAAGAGCGCGTGCCATGGGTCTATCTCTGGGCCTGTGGATGCTGTTTGCTGAATCTCCAGCAATAACAAAAAAATACACACACACTGGTACAATTATAGCAGAAATATTTATTAGTTGCAAATTCATTGCAATTCGCCTGGTATTCAGTCAAGGAAAGCTAATTGCTAACTTAAACACACATTGTATGTATGTTTGTGTGCATTCGTTTTTTTATATTAAATGTATTTTGTTGTTGTTGTTGTTGTTGGTGCAAGAAATGCAAACTCTGCGCGTTCCGTTCCGTTGTTGTGTTGGAACGCTAGAATGAGCATTTCATGCCACACCACTCGTGCCTCGCTCTAAATGCTATGATTATACTTTATAGTTTTTTGTTTATTTTTTTTTGAGTTTGTTTTTGTTTTTTTTTTACAAGTCAGCCACAGACTTTCGTCGCACGTATTTGGCAAAGTAATCGGGACGCCAGCACTTGCAGCTGCCGGGTATCAAGAACCAATCATAGTACAGCCGCACCTGGAAGCAGCCCAGCTCGTCGTGACCATCACAATGGGAATCCGCTGGTGCAGCCTGGCCACCAGCCGCATTTAGTGCACCAGTGCTGCCATCGGAGGCGTTGGCGACGCCTGCACGCTTCTGCAGATACTGCTGGTAGGCCTGGAAGTCCTGCACTGATGGTGCTTGGGTTGTGGTGCTGCTGCTGCTCGGCACCGTATCCTCGGCATTGGGATAGAAGATCTCCGCCACCAGCAGACTGACCCAGCGTGGCGAAGACAAACATCCACCGTCCAAATAGTGGCAACGTGCCTGGATGCACCGCGTCACCTCCACTGTCTGGGTGAAGTAACCCTCGTACGGTATTTGCACCACATAGCGCCAGGCACCCTGATAGTTTTTGGCAAACACGGGCGTCGCATACTCCACCTTGGCTGGACAGGGTGTCGGTGGTCCCTCATACCGGATGGGGCCAACTTCCTCGCGACGCTCAGCGGTTTGCGCTGCGGGCACAGCGGGGTTGCTGTCGCCCTGAATGGCGCGGTACAATGTGCAAAAACTGCCAAAGAAATAAAGAATTATAAATATCGAAGGTAAATGGCGAATAATTACTGCAATAAATGTTTTTTATAATGTTTAAAATAGTCCGCAAGTTTAAAAATGAAGTCAGAAAAATACACAAAAATTATTAAAACTTATTTTCTCATTAAAATTGAAATTTCTGGGGTTCTGTTTAAATGATATGCTAATTTAAGGTTGTTTTTAGTTCATACAATATTATTTGCTCTTATGTTTGGACTTTTTTCTCCTTGATTTAAGTATATATGAATATAAAAATTGTTTTACTCAGATTGCATTTTAAAAATAACTTAAACCTTTTTCGAGGTTATTTAAACACTCTTACAACTACAACTGCAACTACTCTACTACTCAAATATGTTGCTATTTAAGTCATTATTTATTTATTTGTTGTTATTTTGCCAAATTTTTGTACTTTGCTCCCGTTGTTGTCAACAGACATGACCAGAACATTTAATTTGTAGAACATTGAAAATGAGATTAATGCACTTTTGAATACGGCTATAAGTTAAATACCAATTTTGTACTCACACTCCGCCACCGTCACAGAATTTCCTTGGTTTGCGCTCCTCGGCGGCACGTCGCTGTTCTTGCTGTTGCTGCTGATGCTGATGCTCCTCGTCCATGGCGGGATCAAAGTAGCTGTACTCATTGGATGCCACGCCGTCGGGCAGGCTGCGTGTAACGCGTGTGGCATAATGACGATCAATGTTATTGTTGTCCAACTGATCAACTGGCTCATCGCGTATGATTTGGGTAACCTTAGGCAGTGTGTCGTCCGCCTTCAGAACGGGCAGCGTCTTTGACAGAAACTTTAAAGTCTGATTGCGTATCAGTTCGCTACGGGAAGAATAGTTTAATTCTGTAGTTCCAGTTGGATAAGAACTTAATTTGTTTAACTTACAAAGGATACGGCTCGCCCAGGACATTCTGACCAAGTGGATTCTTGGGTATCTGACCCTTGTTCAAGTCTCCACATATATTGTGCACGGATACCGCGGACTTCTTACCCACTGCTACATCCTTGCATTCGGCATTGATAAAGGTGTAGGGCGGTGGACGCACACGAGGTGGCACTGCGTTCGGTGACTCCACAAAAGCATAGTAACCCTCTGGTGGTTCCTCATAATCTGTTTGCGACTGCGACGCTGACGACGACGACGGCGACTGTTGCTGCGGCTGCTGCTGCTGGGAAGCCGTTAGCTGAGAGAGCAGCAAAAAGCTCAGTATTTTCTAAAAAATTAAGCATAAAAAAAAACACGTTTAGTATTAATAGTGTTATTTATATCTACTTTTTCTAAAATCGTACATAAAGAACCAAGCATAAATCAAATTAATTGCCAACGATGCCGACGTTTGAATGGACAGCATTGTGGGTTTTGGCCATGGCCCAATGGGCACACAAAGACGCGCTCTCAGTTCGCTTGATGTGTTTGGCGAAAGCGCGAAAGTTGTTCGACCTGCGGCATCAAAATAAACAAACCCGAAAAAACAACAACAACAATAACAACGAATACCACTGACCGGAGAGTGTGACTTTTGCATCTTAATCATTGTTGGGTACTTGAGAAAGATGAGTAAAAAAAACTTTCCCTGAAATTCTGTCAGCTACTTCAGTTGTTTTTTTCGAATGAAATCAAAAGTTTCAGAAGTTGTCTTGGTGGTTTTTCACAGATTTAAATCTGGTTCGGAATTCAGGTCAAGTGTCATTCTACTTGAACTAGTGGGCGTTTCGAAAGCCCGACTTTTCCATGCCGCATTGTTTTCCTTTTCCCTTATCCCATTGGAATAAGGCCAGCGCTTTTGAAAGAAATTTCTCAGACTTCCCATCTGCGAGAGTTTCGGCCACGGCTCAGTAAATGTCCAATTGTGAATGCGGGTGTTCGAGGTCTTGTGCTTTGCATCTCGTTCGTGACATGATTCACGGCATAATTTACGAAATTCCAACCAAAATCAGCGAAATTGGGTCAATCGCAGCTGGTGTTGATTTTTTTGATTGCTTTTATTTATTCTAATGAGGCAATGCTTTGTCGTTTTCATTATCGTTGTCGTTGTCATTTCCATCTCTTTATGTGAAACTCGTTTTGTTCTGAATCTGGAGATGTGCGTGCTCCCTTTATGATTGTGATTTCTTTTGGTTCAAGTGCTATCCAATTGCAGCGTCTGCTGAACGCAATTATCGTGACCCAACTGCAGCAACAATAACTGTATTTGTATCTGCCAGATAATATAACTGTATTTGCCAAGTTAATGACTCTATTTAAAGCAGAATAAATACAAAGCACCGCTGGACAACGGGGCCAGAATTTGTCGTTAGTTTATGCATGCGTGTGTTTGTGTGCGCTAAAACTGTTCTAAATACGTTTTAGGTAACGGGAAAGTTGCTCTATGCCAGGCTAAAGTAATCACACACACATACCAACAGGTACACTCAGCTCTGTGTCTGTGTGTGTGTGTGTGTGTGTTTGTGTTTGTGTAGCAAAAATCCAATTGGCCCGACACTTTAATTCATTAGCATGTCTATATATATATACTGTTGCTCCAGAATTTTTTATGCTAAGAGGTTAATGCCTGTACGTAGTGTTAAACAAAAGACTTGGGCAACGAACTTGGTTTGAACCAATTCGTTAAAACATATGTACTTACCACCAGTAAACGATAATCCATGTTGGCACCAAACTCCAAAACGGCCAACTCAGTCACACGCACAAGAATTTACCTTATTTTATAAGCGATTCACAGAACTCGACGCGGCAAGTGCAGTTACTGAACTAAGTCTCTGGATGCGCAAGCAGCAGACATTGAACCTCTGTCTTTTGAAGTTGCCCAACACCAAGAGATATAAATAGAGAGAGAGAGAGAGAGAGAGTGGGAGAGAGCGTGAGAGTCGATTGGCCATGGCCATGGCCATGATCACAGAAAGTGGAAAGAAAGAAAGCTTTGGCATTTTCATAGTAAATGTTAAAAGTGTCTGCTTTTTAGATTTCTTAGTCAATAAGATTTTTTTTTTAATTTTAATTATTAATATTTATTTTTATTTATTTAAAAACGAATTTAATTTCATTTAATTATCAAAACTTTAAAACAAAAAATTGACAAAACCACAAATTGACTTTAATTTAACGCCTATGCCTATGCAATGATTTTAGTTGAAGCAAATTCTTGGAAAAACTGCCGTTACTCATTTCTAGGTTTTTCTTAAGCTCTTTTTAATAAAAGTTTATTTTTAAAACATTAAAAATAATACCTTTGCTTAAATATTTTGAATTAATTTGCAACTAAGCTTCAGTCTAAAATTAGTTTTGAATAATTTGTATACCCTGCACACATTAAAAAAGGGTAAAAGGGTATAATGGTTTTGTGCAAAAGTATGTAACAGGCAGAAGGAAGCCTCTCCGACCCCATAAGGTATTTATATTCTTGATCAGCATCAACAGCAGAGTCGATATAGCCGTGTCCGTCTGCCTGTCCGTCCGTATACATTAGCTTGCCTAATCCCTAGGCAGTTCAAGTTTGTTTTTAATATTCGATAACTCTTCCAGTTTTCGAAATGGCGTTGAAAACTATAGACGAAATAATCTGTTAAATATTTATTAAAACAAGTTGCGAAACCCCTAACGTGATTTTTCCTATAAGCTGTTCATTAACATTGTATAATTATTTTTTTTTTTAATTTATACTTTTAACTGAAAGGTAATAATTTATTTTATTTAATACAAACTACTATTTCAGTATTAATTTCAAATAAAGCTTAAAGTTTAAAGAGAGCTTTATTTTTATATATAAAAAAGACTTCGTATAACATTTATGCTGCAATGGAAAATCTCTAAAAGTGTGGGTCCTATAAATAGAAATTCTATGATAATTTAAAAATCACATTTTATTTCCAACAATTTATTGTATAATTTATTCATAAATACAATGTACATTTCACACATCATCAATTAATAAACATGCTCTTAACATACAATAGCTGAATCATATATATATATATACATACATTGATGTATATTTAAGTGGTCCTGAAATATGAAAATCTTTGTACGGCCTTTTAAAAAGTATCTTTTTGATGAAAAAAAACACTAACTGGATTTTTTTTTGTAATCAAGTAAAGCATCTCAATATCTCAAGACGATCTAAGTTAATTTTTGGCAAGCTAATTTTTAAACTTTTGATCAAGCTATAAGTTACAATTTATCAGTAAAAATAATAGTACTGAAGATATTTCATTGTTAATAATTTCTAAAATTCGTAAAAACTATGATTTAATGTTAATTAGATATTTTCTAATTAATGATTATGATTTTAATTTAAATATTAATCAGATATTTTCAGAGACACAAAATTAGCTAAGATTGTTTGAGGCATGGGTTTTACTTAATTAATGAAAAAAAAGAAGAAAAATGCAGTTAGTGTTTTTTCATCAACAATTAACTTTTTAGCGGGCGACAAAAAGATTTTAATTTTTATCGACCACTCTAATGTATATATATTTATAATAATAATAAAGTTTACATTATGAAAAAACAATGTTTTAAAGTCTTTAAACATTTGTTATCAATATAATGTTTTGGTTTAATGCTTTCCTACACATACATATACATTACAAATGTATAACTCTTATAACATATATATGTATAAATCGTATTATATCAAGAAAAAGAAATATGCAGCTGTGCCATGTTTTTTGTTTTGTTAAATATACGTATATAAAGTGTGTTGTAAATATTAAAATACAAATACTAGTCTCGTAATTGAAATGAATATATACACCTACACACAGAGAGGATGTATGTATAAATAAATACATACTTTGAAACTTGGTTTCGTCTACAAATACAAAAACTGAAGTTTACTTATACATGCCATGCACTTTCCTCGATATCCTTTTTTAAATCAAAACATAAAAATTATTAATTAAAATTATTGCCTTTGTTGCATGAAAAGAAAACGGTAATCAAATCATATTGTACTTTCATTATGTTACTAAATAAATAATAATATGTTCTATGTTTAAATAATACAATGTTTATTGTTTAAGAAAATTCTCATTGTTTCTGTATTAGTCGTGTCGGGGTTTTTCAGATATTGCCATCAATAAATTAACTTAAAAAGAAAATTAAAGAAACTGCTCAACTATTGAACTTAATGCAATATTGCAACTAGCTCAACTGACAATACATACGAGTATGTATATATGTATGTACGTTTTTAAACCGCAAGTTGGTAAAGTAAACGGTTTTGTATAACATCTTTTCGCTTATAAATAAATGTGGATATATATATGCAACTGCATTCAATCGTTTGTTATATGGAAATGTTACATGTATAATATGTAAAGTAAACTTTAGGCTTATGACTATAGTGCGTTTGTGTGTGTGAGAGTCTGATTAAACGAAATTAATAATCAATATCGTTATTAATTCTTGGGCGACACGGTAATTAACTTGTGTGGTGTTACGGGAGAAATCTGAAATTAAAACGACATACATTACCAATAACTCTCAATTTATCTTATTTGTGCCACTTACCCATAGGGAGCGACCCATGTACGAATCATCATCGTCCTCGATAAGACCGCTTGTGTGGTGATGGCCTTGCTGATCTATAAACAACAGCGTGTCCTTGCTGCATGTATTGGCTGAGTTGCGCAGCAACGATGACAGAGTCTCACTGCATTCGCGCAACTTATAATTGGAGCTGGTGGAGAAAGAGTGCCGCAGACTAAGACTAGCTGCGGCTGCTTGTTGATGTTGGTGTTGTTGCTGATGCTGCTGTGTGACGCTCTCAATGGCGGAAACGCTGCTACGCGAACCGTGCCAATTCTGACTGCAGTGATTGTGCAATGCGTGTCGCGACAGCTGCACGCTGGAAGACAACTGCGGCGTTGCATTGCCATTGAGTAGTGCAGCAGCCGCTGAGGCGGTGTTCATGTGACCATTGAATTTGTTTTGCAGCGTGGAGGCAGCCGTCACCGAAGTGCTAAGCGAGCGTGGCGAGTAGCGCGACGACAGTGAGCTTACCGATGAGGCCGAACTGGAGGTTGACGAAGTGCCTGAGCTGGCCGAATGACCGTTGGTGGTGACCTCAGCTGGCTTGGAGACTTCGTTGGTTACCGCTGTGGAAAGTGACGGTATTGGGTGCTCGCGTTCAGTTGTCTCGCTCTTTTGCTTTTCAGCACAATCCTCGTCCATGGCAAAGATTTGCAAAGCATCCGCTTCGACATCGGCTTTTATGACTTCAGTTTCCGGCGATGGCTGTGGGCTTGGAGTTACCGGTGATATTGGTTCAGCGGGCTCCAGGCTCGACTCCGGCAATAAAAGCACCTCCGTGTCCGCATCTGCATCGGCAAAGGCTAAAGTCGCAATGTTAAGTGCCTCGTGTGATGCCTCGGCCTCCGCTGCTTCGACAACTGCAAGAGCGTAAAGATTAGCTTAAGAAATTTAATTTTGATTTAACCTGCACTCACCTTGCCCTACATCTTCACCATCATCGATTTCACAAGAAACAATAGGTATAGAAACAGGTATGGCCACAGCTTTGGTAGTTGTCTTCTCTGCTGCACCTGCAACGGGCTCTGGTGGCTCAATGTTCGTTGAAACAAGCTCCTTCTCTTTGCTGACACTTGCTGTTGGTGGTGCAATGCGCGAGACCCAATGATCGCCCGAATTTGAACTGGAGCCGGAACACTCTGCAGAAGCGTCGACACTGCGTCGCTGATAGAAGAGCATATAAGCCTCATTGTTGATGATATCCTGTTCAATATCCAACTCGGGCACCTTGCTCACACGCTGATCATCAAACTTGTACCACTGGCGATCGTAGGGGTTTTTGCAGGCAGCCGTATAGTGGCCCGTTTCCAGCGTATCACCCTGATGATAACAAACAGCATACAGATCATAGCGCGTATCCTTGGGTTCCGAACGTGAGTTGAGGGTCGAGGAGCGTGAGTCATTAGAGCGTGATTTTTTGGTAACCGGCTGATCCATGGCATGACCTAAGGTGCTCCCACTCTCACGTACTCCGCGCGCCAAATGCGGCGACATATCGAATGCAGTTAGAGGGAACTTGACCATTGTGGTCAGTTTGGCCGCTTGCGGTCCTTTGGCTTGATGCTGCCGAAAGCGCTTGAAATGCACCACCAGAATATCTGGAAGTGACCACAGGCCCAGTGTCTTGACCACTGGCAAATACTGCTGGCAATGCGGACAGCGCCAGGCATCTTCTGCACTCAGCGTTTCCGCTCTGGTATAATGTTCCAGACATTGCTCCAGTGTCAGGGCAGCTGTATCGTTGGGTTTGCTTGCATTTAGACGTGCCACACTCTCGTGCTCCACAACAGCATCCGCATCCGATTGTAGTTTGACAAAGTGCGTTTCTGGTGCGCTCCATTCCAGTAGCAGCTTGATGTGCGTGGGTCCCGCTTCCGAGGAGAGCACCGAGAGTGCCATATCAATCATTTCGGTGAGCAGCGGATGCTCCACCTGTTCTAAATACGTGTCCGGATCAGCAGATGGATCCTGCAGGCGTATCTTGAACATATCCGTCAATGGTGTCGAATAGGAAAATACTTCGGGCTTTAGCAGCGAGGACATTTCGCGTAGCATTCTCTTTTGCAGATCCTGATAGCTACAGTCTCTTGGCGCATTCATACTGAACGGTGCGCCAAAGCGCTTGCAAACATCCTTGGCATCCTTATCTTCACCTTCCGGCGTTCTGTGCACATTGGCCACCAGCAGCAGCAGATCCGTGGAATGTGCCGCAGCTGCTGCTGGAGCTACGGATTTCTCAGCGGCATCAACGGGTGCCGCATCCAAAGAGACTTTGGGCGTGGGTCTCACCTCGGGTACCTCAATGCAGTAGATGCTATCGATGCTGCTCAGCGTCTCCACCGGCTGAGTGTCGTAGAAAACGCGCGTGAATCCCTCCGAGCTGAGATCCACCAACACCATGCGATCAGCGGCAATGCCCGTTTCCTGTAGCCTTTCGCGTAGCGCCACAATTGGCGAGCCGGCGGGCACACGCAGACCCATCTTGAGCTGGCGCGGTTGTTGCTTCATAAAGACGACAGTTACAAATATCGTTAACTGGGTTAGTTGCGGCAGCTGCACGGAAATGCAGTGGAACGGATCAAAGGTATTTGACTGCTTCTGGCAGCGCGGGCATGTAAGCGAGGAGCGGAATTGCGCCTGGAAAACAGCTTGAACAAAGCTATTATTGCAGCGTATGTGATTCGCTAATGTTTCAGCGGCAATAATCTCATCCGAGCGTCCATAGGAGTTCTGTGAGGAAAGCTATCAATTAATAGGATACACAGTAAGATATCATAAAAGTGATAATAATGCTAAAAAAATATACCTTAATGCTCTTATAGCGTCGTTTGCTAGCCGTATTCAAATCCTCGTGCACCTTGTCCAGCAGCCACAACAGAAACTCCTGCGCATCATGCTGTGTGGAACTGCGATATTGTGTGCCATAACGATCGACGACCGCCTTGAAGCCGGTGCTATGATCGCTCTCATTGCGACAGGTCCACAAAGCCTTTAGGACATTCGCCAGCTGCTCGGTGAGTTCGCCTTTGGTACCAAACTTGCGTGAGTTAATCTTATTGCGACGCTTTAGATCCGCCTGCCAAATGGTTTAAACGTATTAAAATCTATGCTCGATTTTTGAGTGCAAGATTTTCGTTATTATCGTACCTTATACTGATCCAACACAAAGTATTCGGCGAGTATGTCCGTATGGCTGAGGCACTGCAGCACCGCGTTCATGAAACAGGTGTTGCCATGATTCTTAAGACCCATGACGCCGGGCGTCTGATCTGCTGGCCATTGATAGCCTCCAATGGGTGGCACACGCTCCATTCCATTCGCATTTCCCATGCCAGTTTGACCATGTTTGTTCGCCTGTAAGTGAGATTGTAGCGAGAGTAGATTAGTCACTAGAGAGAGATAGAGCGAAAGGCTACAAATTGATGACGAGGAAACTTGTTTTCAGCGGTTGCCGGCAAAATAAACTGCAAGACGGGAGAATAAATGGTTGAGGTCGGGGGTTTGGACGGTGAAAGCAATTGGGTATCAATTTCGTTGCCAATTAAAAATTGTTTAGAGCTGCGCCAATTTACGATAAATGAAGAAATATTAAGAAAGAAACAAAAGCCAAACAAAAAAAAAAAAAATAGAAAGCACAAAAAATACAACTTGTTGTTGCCCAGTGGCTTATCAAAGGAGCATTCGCTACTTTAGTGCACATAATCTGCAAAGCAATGTGCAAATATTTAATATGCGAATTTAAGGTGATAATGCTACTATACACACACACACAAACAAACATACATATATGCACATATCCATTTACTTTGTAACTGTGCTAAAATCAAAGCAAACAAACAAACAAAGTTAATTGTTTAGATATACGTTTATGCTATGGAATTTTATGGGGGCTGGATGTTGTTAACACTATTAGTATTAGAAGTTAAGTAGAACAAATGAATTGATGGTTAACTACTTTGTGTTGTATGAACTGAAGCATAGGAATCTTTTTCAACTTATGCACTGTGATTCAAACACTGTTTGTGCAAATTTCCATAAGAAAATAAACTTAAAAAAATCCCCACGAGGGCATGAATGAAATACTAAAACTAACAATATATATATATATATATTTTGTGGGTATTGTAGTTCAAACAAAAAGAAAGTGTATAAAAAATGAGAGTGAAATTTGGTTTTATTTCAGTATATCACGCACTTCTCACTAATAAAGCATTTATGAAATTAAGTAAAAGAAAAGAAGCGTGCCAAAAACTTTGTAATTGTAATGGATAGCTGTACTTATGTATATTAAGTCAAAATAAAGTCAATAAAGTAGGATATTAAGGATTTAAATACCAGCGTAGGGTAGGTAGGGTTTGGGTAATGATAATAAAACTTATATCAAACAGTAGAATTTACTTTGTTAATCAAAAATCTAAAAAGTTAAAAGTAGCACACAATCCATACAAAACTAAATACATATATGTGTATGCACTTGAAAAAACGCTCTCAAGTTTGTAAAATGGAGCGTTTGGTGTGCACGTGTCGTGTTAAATGACGTTCAGGTCGAATGGATTTACGATTTATTATAAACATGCTTTTGTGCACTTTGCATATACAATATACACGAGTCGCGTACGAAGTGCTTGCCCCACTTGCAAGTGTTGCGCCGAGTGGATTTTACGCCTTTTGTGTTGCAATGCAAATTAGTAAATTATGAAACTGCAGCCGACTAACAAAATTAAACATTAAAGAGTTAACAAACAACAACAACAAAACATTGAAGCAACGGTCAAAGGTTATATGTCGACAGTGAGGTCAATGCTAAGTAAGAGCGTGTGTGTATTGTGTGTGGTGAATTGCCAAATGCAGCCAAAATCAAATGGGAAAGCAACTGAAGTGTGAGCCAAAGTTTATTATAGGAGGGCAGGCAACACTTAAAACTTATAACGTCATGAAGCAGTCGATTCAGTCAATGGAACAAAAATTAAGGCAAAAAAGAAAGAAAATAAAACCCAAAAGAGCGCTTAGCGAAATCAAAAGCCGGTTTTACCCACGCGAAACTCTAGGCCAAAGAAATCAAAATATATAGATATAATACAAGCAAAAAAAAGAGGCAAGCAAAGAAGTAAAAAATAAAATAAAACTGGTGCCAATAAAACTAGACACAAAGTCACAATTGGCCAGGCCAAAAAAGCAACGACTAAGCCACCTAAGTGGATGTTGCACTTAGACGTGCTGCACTTCTACTTCACACACATAAAATGAACTAAAAAGGGTATTCGGCAAGGAATCATACCTCTTTTCGGCGCCAGCATCCGGTGTAGAATGGCACGATTTCTATGAAAGTTGTGCGATGCGCCGTTGTGTTGTTGTTGCTCTCTGGCGACTGTATCGATGCGACACAGATGCAGATGCAGATACAGATACACAGATACACAGATACAATTACGAGTTACACATACATAGATGGGAGAAGATAAAAAGATTCACAGAAAGGGAAAAGGGCTATAGTAAGTAGTATTCAAGAAGTAGTTAAAGCTTACGGTTAACTTAAATAACAGCAACAATATGTATAATTATGCTTTTGTGTTCCTTAAAACTAAATATTTGACCCGATTGAGTAACGTTATTGATCACTTGTTGCTAACTGCTTTTCACACCATTTCCAATTCTTAGCACACTCTGAACTTTTCACATTATTGTGAATTGTAAATGCTGTCACCTTATCCACCACCCAGCCACTACTCTCTACACCCCCTCCCCCCTCCTTTGTAACGGTGTGAATAGATTCACGAGTGTGTCAGCAACAAGTTATTGCAAGTGTTATTTCTTTTTTTTTTCTAGAGCGAACTCGGCATCCGTTGCTTTATCTTAATTGACATTGCACTGGCATTGGGAACGGAATGCATTCGACAAATGGCATTCAGTATTCATAATCTGATCCCCTCCCCCCTCCCACGCCCACGCAACAAATGGAATAGAAAGGGGTAACAACAATGACAGATTATCCTAGATAACTCTTTACGTTCAAAGGGATTTTTGTTGCAATCTGTACACTCTTTAAAAGTGTTTGATATACATTAAATATTGTCAGAAAAAAACTTACAAATAAATTATCCGATTCAATCACTTTTATTAGTCTCAAGTTGCCTGAAAACAAAAATCCACTTTTGCCTAAGATGAGATATGAAATTAAGCTGAAAAGTGGCCAAGCGCTTTTTAAGCAGCTTAGTTCGTTGAAATAAAAAATGCCAATTAAAACCAAATCGTATAAGATGAATCTTAGGAAACAGCTTAAAGCTGACCTTAAAAAAAAAAACAAAAAAACCAGCAACATAAAGCAAAACATAGAGCCAGAGCACAGTTAAATATGACCCCTTGATGCTGTCGAAGTTGTTCTTTGTTGTTATAGTATCTAAAGCATTTTCAAACGCACAACTGGCCGACGACGCCGAGCCTCAATAATAAATTGAGTGGAATTTGCTTTAAACTCATGTTCAGTTATATGTATATACATACATATATATATTTATAAGAGAGTGTATATAAATATGTGTGTGTGTGGTAGCTGCTAGTGACCTAATCGCTGTGGCCAGAGTCTGGCAAAATGTAAAGCATTTCTCACACAGCTGGAGACGGCGACGCTCCCTGTGCCTGTTTGTCGGTTTTCATTTTGCTCGCGTTGTTCTTTCATTGCGCATACGCCGCGTTTGCCGGCCATAGAAAACGGTGCGATGCAATATATCTTAATACATATGTATCGCTCTACGAGTAACATGTATGTATGTATGTATGTACATATATGAGCTTTAGGTGCCACACGAATATTCTGTATCTTATTAAATCTATGTTACAACTAAACTAGATCTTTAAATTGTTGTTAGGTTGCTTTAGTTATACATTGGAATAGTGTCAACGTTCTCAGTTTGTTTCAATTAACGCAAAGTCTACCTTTTTGTATTAGTAAATTCTAATAAATTTAGCCAGCTTAACAGTAACTAACATCTAGTATACTTCATTTTTGACTAATAATGCTAATGCTCAATTTGAGACCTAGGTTCATGTCTATTTATAGAGTTTGTTGAATTTATAATTATGCTTCACTTGAAACCTTAACTACGAAACAGCAGGGTATTTGATTGGGAAGTAACTCTACCCTCAAGATACATATGTTTTTTTTGTTAATTGAGCTGACAAATAAGTCTTAGAATTCTGTGCTGCCCTCACCGTCTGCGTTTGCGTTCGCGTCTACGTTATTGTAGCCACTTGTCTCAATTTACTGTGGCAATTTTATCATCATTATTATTTATAAGTTAAGCGCATTTATCTTTGTTTTTTGCATTCGCTTTTTTTTTTGTTTGTTTATTTGTTTTAAAATACGAGCCGAGTTTCAAGTTTCGACACGACTATATAGTATATATATATATATAAGATATATATAATTGTATCCATTTACTTATCTTGGTTCTGTTTGTGTTTGTGTATTATAAATATCATTTATTTTGCTTGCAAGTATCGAAACCATTCGATTTGTTTGCTCACTGAATTTCGAACTGTGTATTTTTGTGTGTCTAAAAAAAATTCCATTGGTCAAATTGTTTATGCGCTACAACAACTGCAAACGAAACAAAAAGTGTGTCTCGATAACGCCAAAAGGCTTCGATTACTTACTTATCTACGTACGTATAAGTAATCATTCTACAACAACAACAACAACAACAACAAAAAGTTTATAGAGATATATTTTCGAGTATGTTTTTTTTGGTTTTACGTAACTGCAAGTTGCATGCATTGCTGCAACAACAACAGTTGTTGTGACTGTTGCTGCTGTTACGCTTACGTTTTATTAAATAATTGTTAATAATTGAAGATAATTGTCGTCGTAGTTGTTGTCGTAGTTGTTGTTGTTGATAATTGGTACAGACCTGCAAGCCAGCCAGTCAACCAGTCAACTAGCATGAATGAAATAACACAGCTTTGACTGACTACAACAAGAGCTTTAAGAGGGCTTGGCCTAGAGAGAGAGACTTGTCGTTCGATCTACAGGTTCTAGCGCTACTACCAAAACACTGTACTAACACAGTATTGTTGTTTATTTGATTACCAAATGAACTCGCCGATGAATTGCACTACCAGAGTTCGACTATAACGAATCACTTTTGCTTTGATTTGTATAATGTATGTTTCAACGTCAGAGTAAATGATATTTAACACGTCATGCCGCCGCCATATCAGCGTATATATATTTTATAAATAAATAACAAGTGGGAATAATCTCGACAGAGTGTGTGAGTGATTGATAAGCAGATACCCTGCAGATTGATTACCAGCTCTTCTTCCATTTATTTTTGCTTGTGTTTGATGGCAATCGAAAAACTAAATCAATTTGCCTACCAATCGATCTATCTGAACATTTTATTCGAACTGTCTAATATCTAAAAGGTAAAAAGCAACAACAACAACAATTCCAATACCCCATACATCCCTCTTTCACACTTTGTTCTCACTAATTGCGCTAAGTAGGGAAAAGTGATCACGTGACAACGAGTAAATTCGTCATTCAAATTGATTACTAATTAATTAAAGTGCTTCGCTTTCTCAGGTTTGATTATTTTACCAAAGTGACGATTATACAGTGTATTATGTATTATGCCAGCAAGTGGACGTCAGAGAGTTAAACTCAAGTGTTTTTTATTGTCTGATTGTTGTCTCGTTGCAATCAATAGAAGCACCAAACAAACATAAACCAATTGTCGCTTTGTGGGGATTCGGTTTAATGCAATTAATTGTACAACTTGATGTACAATCGCTTTTCGAATTCAATTGAATATAGCCAACAACAAGCGATCGAACATGTTCATTTGACACTTGCAAGGAATTCGATGAATGCTTTACGTTTTTTACCACTTGACAAATGTTTTTTATTAAATGTACTTTTATATATAATGGAATGTTGCTTACCGCAGCATGTGGCCAAAACGCCCACCTTTTTTTTCCACACAACCACAAAAGCATTTTTTCGCCAAGGTTCTCTAATCAGCAACGTGTCTTGCCCCTTATCAGTGGCGTGATACGCAAAATATAAAGAATATTCAGCTAGTATTTATTCAGCTAAGTACTGTACGATAGCACAAGGACAAATGGTCCAGTTCGTTAAGTTAATTTGCCAGCAATGATTGCGCTTCGTCGACAATTTTGATGACAGCCTAATACTTGGATAAATATATAGTATATATAACAATAGTATCTTGGGTGTTGCAGCTTTTGAATTTATGTATGCAATTAAGTTGAAGTGATGTTGACGCCAGGCATAAAGCACTCACACTTTAATTATGTCTGTTGCTATGTACATAAACACACATACATACATGTACATACATACATACGTAACATTTGTATGTTTGTATTTTGTATTAGCTCAGCCTATGACAGTGATATTTACTTTGATTGTTTCTGTTTAAAATCGGGCGCTATATCAGTTTTCGATTTGGCTGGCCTTTGTTTCTTATTTTGGATACATATTAAAAACAATAATATGTATGAGAGAGTTCAGGGCTACATTTTGATTTCTCAAGTATTATTATGACACATTAACAATCGAGTTGAGTTAAAACATTCTATAGAGTACATCCAGAGAAGAAACAGATATCTAAACGCTTTGCAAGACTCAAGGCTTAAGGAATGAAACTATCACAAACTCGAACTAGACGCAGAAAGAGACAGACAGAAGGGGTAAGAGAGAGAGAGAGAGAGAGAGAGACTGTCTATCATTTTATAGTGTCGTCTAGTGAACTGATAGCACAATCTATAAATAGACGAGTTGTATACATAATATGTAAATTTTAACTTTAGCTACTGATTACCTTATTAGTTAGCTTAGCTTAGCTTAGCTTAGCTTAGCTTAGCAACACTGACAATGAGACAACATTTCCGTCAATCTCAGCACTGATTGTAGTTTAAGTGAATGAACTGCGTCTGCTGATCAGTTCTCTCACTTAAGCTAGGCAAAACTTGTTTATTGTAGTTGCTGTTGTTCTTGTTGTTGTTGTTGTTAATGCTGCAAGGCAACTATTTTTACACGCGCACCGCACACAATTGTTTATGAAAATATGTTGCTACAAAAATACACACACGAAAATAAAAATGATAGCAAAAAAAAAACACCCATTCTGAAAACATTCTCAATTAGTTTGATCTCAATTGATTTTACCTTGAAAGCGAATTCAAAAGAGCAACACAGATCGACCAAAAGAGACAGAGAGAGAGAGCGAGAGAGAGAAAGAGCTGAAAACGTGAACACGACAGCCAAAGCCAACAACAAACAGACAATAATAATTCGCACACTATTTTGTTGTACAACTGCAACAACAACAACAACAAAAACAAAAACAACAAACGAAGCGCAAAAAGTTACGTGTTTGCTTTTGCCAGGCGGAAATACGCGAAACACACACACACACACAATACGGCACTTGAATATCACATAGAAAATTAGTAAAACAGTAGCACACACACACATACATGACACACGCATACACGACACACACACTTATAAGATACAGTATGTTACGTACTAATCTCTCTCTCTCTCTCTCTCATCAACAAGTGCAAAAACAACAACAACAACAACTAGTACTAATATTTATACATAGTATTATACATCTAACGGTGGGTGGGTGGGTTGTTCAGGCCAATATACAGCTTACGGAAATGGCTTGCAATTGACAAACCTTCCCTTATAGCATACAAAATCACGTGTTGTTGTTGCGGCGTGTGAATTTCTTGTCGCACGTTTCATTATTGTGACTTGAGCTAGACGAGCGCAATGCTAACAACAAATTTTTCAACCTCCCCAACCTTCTCTTGACCATCATCCTCTGGCCTTAAAAGATTTTGTTGCCGTTGGCATTTGTCGTTGTTGCGCTAATATTTTTGTGTTTTGGCATGCAATCTTTTGCACAATAGAACGACACCAACAACAACAACAACGATGAGCGGCGCGACCCACGCGCAATGCACCAATTGGCATTTTAATAAGCCAAATTGAATTGTTGTTGTTGTTGTTGTTGCACCTGCTGTGTAGGCCGGCGATTTGAATAGAAATCAATGCAAGATGCTTGAAGCGTGAATCATAAATCAACTCAACTGACGAGGCTCCTCAGCTCAAGCGTGAGGTAATCAACAACAACAACAACAACAGCATCAGTAGCAGCAGTAACAACAACAATGGACAATTGCCAAACAACAGCAGCAGCAGCCGAAGCAGCAGCAGCAAGTCCAATTGCTGGCAAAGCTGGTGAAAGGTGAACAATGCCGAAAAAAAAGAAACGAAAAAAACGAAAAACTTGGCTAATGACACACGAGGTCTTTACTGGGCCAAAACATACTACAACGTACAACAACAACTTAGCAAGTACAACAATTGCATACATAACCGTATTTCATATAAACATAAACACAAATAACAAATATAAACAATGCGCTGCATAATAAATAATAGGATCGTATTGCATATTTCATGCGTATGGCGAATGCGAATAACCGAGATGAATTGCTCATTTTAACCTAATATTGTTGATTAAACAAAGCTAGAATTTTATTTTATTTTAATTTGAATACATTTAGTTTTGAACTATAGTGTAATAAATAAATAAATTAATAGTTAATAGTGTTGCTTTTCATTGTTGTCGTTGTTGCCTTCAATTGAATTTCGTTTTGTGCATTTGAAAATAAGTTTTTGTTTCGTGCTATCGTTATGGAATTCGAGGAGCGTCGAAAGGTCAGACGCTGGTGTCTAAGGTCTTGCCCCCCACAATTAATCAACATACACGCCTATTACAACAGAAACAGAAAAAATTTCAAATATGTTCCACATACAAACATACGTACATAACATATTTGATTACTTATTAGATCTTAAATTCCATTCAGGGCGGCTTAATCCTCAATATTTGAGTGTTAACAACATTTTATGTCCTGCTCTTCTTTCTCCATCTCCATCTCTGTCTTGGATGCTTAGTGTGTTTTACTGTTGTTGCTGTTGTCGTGGCACACATTTGTCAATCTGGCTGCGAGGCGTTTGTCTCAGGACTGGAGTCCAAAGACCATTGTCTGGCAGCTGTGTGCTACGCTCCAACAGCGCACGACCTGAAACTTTTGTCACCGCGCTTTATTTTTATTTTTTTTATTTTTTTTTTTAGTTTGATTGTTGTTTTTGTTGTTGTGCTTTAGTTTTTGCTGCTGAGGTTATCGCTTGCTTGTTGTTTTTGTTTTTTTTTCGTGCTTATTTGTTTATTGTTATTATATGGCGCGAACAGGGGCTACAACTGTTGCCAACATTTACACAAACTGTTTGAACAATTGCTGGGCCATGAAACAATAGCTAACCCCCCCCCCCCCCCAACTCCTTTTTAACATGCCAACACTTAAAATACACCTGCAACAAAACAAATTTTTGGGGCCGCCAGTCAGCCCACGGCCAAATAAATTATAAAAATAATAAAGAGACAGCAATTGTTTAAAAATAACATTAATTTCCATGCGCTGTCCCCGCTACGTAATTATTCTACAACAAAAATATCCATAAAGTTAAAACAAAGTCGCACTTTTGAGACACTATCTTTTATGATCCGTTGCAAATAAATAACAAATAATATTAATAGAAATCTAATTTCAATTCGCCAATTCTCCTTAACACAAAACTGACCTACATATAAACCCAACTACATTCGTACGTTTTTATTTACTATAAAATTACATTCCACAATCCACAAATAGTTACCATAGTCGGTCTCTCTCTCTCTCTCTTGGTCTCTCTTATTTTCTGTCTGCCTGTCTGGCTTTACATAGTACATGTCTGTTTCATACTTTACAAGGCATATTACAGAAGAAGAAGAAAGCAACGCCGAATAAGTCTTACTTGTATATACGGGCGATACGTTGTTTGTTATCAACACGCATTTCATTATGACTCAGCAATAACAACAACAACAACAGTCACTAAAGCCGAATGAACATGGAAACGTGGCAAATACCGATTTGGCCAGCGTATTTTTCGCCCAGGGGGTGGCAAACAGTAACAAGAGCAAAAACAATTGGCACGCAATGCAGGACACAAATGTGTAATGTAAATAAACTATTTATGTATGTACGTACGTACATATGTGTGTCAAACTATTCAAACTCTAAGTGTATTGCACACAAGAAGAAAGCAAGAAGGCAGCAAAATGCAAGAGCAAGAGCAAGAGTGAGAACGAGAACGAGAAGACAAAGACAAAGACGCTGCGGCAATGTAGAGCAAAACAAAGGCAACGATAACGCCGAAACCAAACGATGTTTTTATAAATACCCACAAACACACACACACACACTCATACACACACGCACACAGCAGCACTCCCGCTTCTTATCAGAGGGGGCGCAACTTTGCTCAGATGCGTCTGTGGATGCTGCTAAGCAAAGAAAGAGAAGTGTGTACACACTTTTGTACACAGTGCAGTTGAGAGTAGTGCACTCGCCCTAACAAACATGTGTACATACCCACAAATATGTTTTTACAGTTGTCACTCGACAATTTGAATATTTTATTGTCAAAAGTCAAAAGAAATTTAAATTTCAAGAATATATATTTCAAAATTATTTGTTATATTAACCAAAAGTTGCACTGTATGCATGTATCTATTGCTTTGATATTTACAGTTAAAATAGGCATAGTTGCAATTTGAATACTCACCCCAACATTCACCGTTGCACTCAAATGCTGCGCAATACGATTGAGAAATTTCCTGAAGGACGAACGACGCATTGCACGTGCATGCTTGTTGTTGTTGTTGTTTGAGTTGCTGCTGCTGTTGTTGCTGTTGTTGTTGTTGCTGTATTGGCCAATTGTCTGCTTGTCCTTGCACATGAGCTCATCAGAGGCCGCCTCATAACTGTTGAGCGATACAATGCTGCCGCTGCGGCCGCGTCCGCCGCTTACGCAGGACGAAATGGCTGTGCTGCTGCCGCTGCTGCTGACGTTGGCGTTGCCATCGCTGCCGGCTGCTGTGCCGGCTGTGGTAGCACCAATTGTCTTGAATTTTCGTGACCAGCGAAACGGATTGCGTGGCATGGAGAAGGCGCGCCGTATCTTTTTGGCGGCATTTGTGGCTATCGTGGATGCCTGGGCGGCAGGAATGATTACCACTGTCGGATGTGTGGGCAGCGTTTTCGACTTTAGCTCGGTTATTTGCGTTGGTGTTGTTGCTTTTTCAGCTGCCTCTGCTTCTGTTGTTGTTGTTGTTGTAGTTGTTGCTGCTGTTACTTTTGTTGTTGCTGTTGTTGTGGCGTTGGCGTTGCTGTGGGTGGCGGCCGCTTCTGCCGCTGGTACTGCGACAGCGACATCATTTTGTTGCACTTTCGTTCCCATTTTAGATATACTTAACAATTTGTCACATAAACTAATTTCCTTGTTGGTTATTTGTATTTGTATAAATCACGTTTCGACTATAAGAAATTGACTTTTAGCATTAGATTTCACTTTTTTTTTGGGCGCACTTTATCCCGATTTTTTTTTCGATCGTTTTGCTTGTTTGTTGCTCTTCGATGCGCGAAAAAAATATATACGTGATGGAAAAAAAGGGGATTGTGGACGCAAACCGTATGCTTTCCCTGTATAACCGCCTATTTATGCACTTAAAATTAAGTTTTTTTCCGCAGAAAATAAAGAAGTGTGCTATCCGCGTCCAACCCGTTCCAATGTTTTTTTCCGAATATAAATGTTAATGCAAAAGATGATGTTACCACGAGTGTAAGCGCTGTTGGACTCGAAAGGCATGGTTAACTATCGCTCGCCATTAACTATCGATAAGCTTTCAGTGCGACCATAAGCAATGTTTTAATTCATCGGCGATATGTACAGTGGCCACACTTCTAGGCTGGCTACCTATCTGGCAACATGTGGCGTTGCCGTTGAGTTTCAAGCAGTCTCAACTTGCAAAAGCTGACTGCTACCGTCGGTAGATGTACTAAAATTGAATGAACCGCTTACGTTTCGTTCGGCTGAGCTACGTGATGGCCATAAGTAAGAACGTACGTATTAAACTTCCTATTTAAAGAATTTGTATATATTTGCTTATTATATAATTATTTACTTTAGGTATTCAAATGAGTAAATGGAGTTAGTACTAAAACGTACTCAGCATAGCATAGACGTAAGCTATTAAGCCCGACGAGTCATTCAATGCAAAATACTTTTATAAGCGTCGAAAGCTAAGCTGCAGTAAATGTAAAAGTTTTTGGTATTCATGGTTTTAGCATTAACGACTTCAATTATGGCAGCATTTTATTTCATTTTACTTTATTAGCTCTTAGCAGCGACAGCGAAAGCAGCAGCAGGAGCAGTGGCAGCAGCAGCAGCAGCAGCGGCAGCGTGCAACGTCGGCGCCATCATCAACGCTGGGCGTGTCTGCTAACAAAATGGAGCAATGACTCCACATCTCAACAGCTAATCAGCAAACAGACCTTCGAGTCGACGCAGTGCGAGAGAGATAGCGAGAGGGAGAGAGAGAGATTGCTTGAGAGCGTAAACTTTTTCTCTTCAAATATGCAAGCAACTTTTTGACACGGTAAGAGCGAGAGAGTGAAAGACAGAGAGAGAGTGAGAGAGAAGGCAAGCGAAAGCTTGAAAGCTGTACAGAATAAAATGGCCGTCGACACAAAAATGCTCTAAAAGTCACAATTATAGGCACTTATTCATTGCGGTGTATGTGACGCAAAACAAAAACAACGATGATGCTGCTGCTACCGCTAACACGTTTGAACACGTTGCTGCTGCTGCTGCTGTCACGTTACCCTTACCCTATTACAGGTGAGGCGTTTCGTTTAATCAAATGGAAGGCAACAACAACACAACCGACTGACGCTGACTGACGAGAGTTAACAGCAATTAGACGCCTCGGCTTGACTTTATTGCAAGTTTATCGTGTGGAATGTAGGTTTAACACCCCCCTCAACCCTCAACCCTTAACCCTCCTCAAGCGATCCCTTTTCTCTGCTTTGCTTTGTGTTAATTGTTTTGCTCATGGGGTTGGCCTCACGTTCTAATTGTTGCTGCTGTTGTTGCTGCCGTTGTTGTTGTTGTTGTTGCTCTGACATTAATTGGTTGTGTTTGCAAGCCAATTTAGCGTTTTTGGTATCGAGTAAAAGGCGCAAATTGATTGCCTTTGCGGTTTTAATCGATGCACATTCATTCCAAATCACGCACATTTATCTTCACCCACGCTCCCCCCCACCCACCAGCTTGCTCTTTTTGGCTGCACATCTGCGCCGTTTATAATTGCCGGCAATTGCAATTAACGTCAATTTTACACACACACACACACCCAGATAAAGAGATAGAAAGAGAGAGAGAGAGAGAGAGCGACGTTAAGTCAAAATGGCTGGATTTTATTTTTCAAAAGAAAGAAGAGTTTCTTTTTGTATAGTTTCTTGCATAGAGACAACTCTTACACAAAACCCGTTATATAACGCGTTACTCAGTTGCGTATTTCTTTATTTTTACTTCTTTTTTACCTGGCAATTCATAAGCAGTTACGCGGAAATTAGTTAGCTGTTTTAGCCAACGGATTGGCAAGAGGTAAAAAGGGATAAGGATAAGGATATTTTTGCACGTTTTCCGGCTTCTGCAGAATTTGTTTGCGTAGGGTTACGAAAATTTACGCAAGCTAAGCAAAGCGTCCTGTGGATTCAAGGATTTCTGCGCCTGGACAAAAGGGGTGCAGAAAGGATTTAGCGTGAATCGTAAATGCAATTTTGTTGGCAAATAGCAAAAAGGCTCGGCAGGAGCCGCAGTTCATAATTGCACGCAATCAACGCATAATCCTTGCGAATAATCTACACAATTTGACAAAAAAAACAAAAACTGGAAAAGAACGAAAATAAAAAGTTGTTGACTTTTTGGCCTTGACTGATGCTGCAGGAATAAACCAAAGTATTTGCACAGGTATTGAGAGAGAGAGAGAGAGGGGAGGGAGGATGGAAGGAAGGATTTTGGTGCACACGCCCCCGTGAAAGGAGGCGCAACAAATCGCCAAACTTAATTGCTAGCAATTCTCAAAACAAACGAAAACAAACAAATAAACAGAGCAACCGAGCAACTGCAGCAGCAGCTAGGATTTGGTAGATTCGGGAGAGTTTCGAGTCTGCAATTAGGGAATCGAGCTGAAAGCCGATTGACTTCTGCGGATCATCTGGAGTAATCGGAGTTAATCCTGTTAGTAGAACACAAGGCGCAACCCGTTCGTTCGTTCGTTAGAGATTGGACGGCGGATTAGGCGCAGACTTAGTCCAGAAGTCAGCGCAAATGCGAAAGGATTAAAAGATATAGATATACGGGGCGTGCCTGCTGTTGCTGCTGTTGCTGTTGCAGTTGCAGTTGCTATATGGCCGGTGCAGGTCAGTGCCGGTGTCCTCGGCGGTTTTGCTGTCTGCGGGTAACGCCTCCGAGTCGACGCCCTAATCCGTTTACGCCTCGAAATTAATGCAAACATTTAGAAGGATTATCAGCAGTGGCCTAGACAGACAGAAAAAAGGGGTGACGCTTGAACGGGTAGCGCGGTGGCGGGGTATGCAAATTCATAGTTCAACCGAAACTGGCCGAGAGCAGAGTTTTGGCAGGGGTTTGGTCATAAAAGCATGATAGGATTGATAATTCGCCGCTACTTGTTGCCCATTCTGTGTGCATTGTGTGTTGGATAGAATTTGGCACTTGGCTGCGGGCACGGGCACAGGCACAGGTCAGAGGTCAAGGCGCATCAAAATTGCAATGTCACAATTATGCCTTTCAATGGAAGTGATTAGAAGCAAGCGATTAGTGCCAAAGAGTTGAAAATATTTGTAGATTAGAGTTGGACTAAGCCGAAAAGGTATGTACACTAACACACACACACATACATACACACGCACACATACACATGTATGCATACTTATGTAGATGTGAAACAGTGTCGCAGGGCAGGAAATGTGCAGGATTCGGAACTTCCGCAGCGTTCAAGTGGATGCTGACTACTTAAAACTCAATTAGCAGTTGGAGTGCAGTCCAAAATAAGTAGGGAGCTTGTGGCGCCACAGAGCCCACCATAGCTGCGGGCTGTCAACAAGCCGCAGCGACATAAAAGATACATATATGTGTCTCAAACACACACACATATGCATATGTTTGTATATAGAGCATTAAGTGTTTGCTGTGGCCATGTCGAAGTCATCAGAAAACTGTGAAGTGAACTAACAATTATGTTCGTCGTTGTCGTCGTCGTCGTCGTCGTCGCTTTGATCTGCATCGATCCCACTTATAGCACAATCTGCAACTGCAACTACTACTACTGTATCTGTATCTGTATCTGCTAGAATCTGCATCTGTTTTTGTGTTTGCGTCGAGTTGATTTCCTTGTTTTAAGCATTTTTTAATTGTATGCTAATTGATTGCATTGTCATTGGCAGCAGAAACGCATCCATAAGATACTTAGATACTTAGCTACTTGGATATTTATTTTTGGAGTTGAGTTCCTGTTCCGGAACAGCATTTTAAAAGCCATTTCCCAGCTGCTCAGCATTTTTTTTTTTTTGGGTCATGTTCATCATATTAAAAATAAAAAGATACAGGAATCTGAATCTTTTGAGATACATATTTATAGTTGGGATTGGATTAGCGGAAAGCGCTTAGCGTTTTATTGACAACAACATTTTTGGCTGTGTTTGCGAATATCATAAAATGCTTAATCCGGCCAGAAATTCTGGCTAAGATGTTGCGATTTTTAGGCATCCTAAAAAGGACACTGCCACATCCTAAACAGGCAACAAAAATTGCCTGTGAAAAAAAAAAATAGACGATGCAAGCGCAGGACGACAATAAAAGGTCGAAGGTCATGGCTGCCTGTTACGTTACGGTTACGGTTACGGCAACAGGAGAACAGGACAACAACAGGGTGGAAAGGGAGAGGCGGCTGGTGTTTAATGGGCGTGACCGCTGCCACAATTAATCTGCGTAATTTGCATGTGGATGCAACATTTCAACATTGCAACATGCATCTGTACTTCACGTCTCTGCAACGTGTCGGTTCAGTTCAAAAAAACAAAAAAGCAAGATCAAATATCTTTTAACTGAAGCGAATCGTTTGAATCTTCGACGGAATTGGCATCGGTGAATATTATTTGATGTTGTTGTTTTCGAACTTGCATCCTGCGGTTTTCCACGTATGAATCCAACTCCTTTAATTAGGCGCTCGTTACATGACAGTTGTTCATTAATGTCCTCTTAATAAGGTAAAGATACCGCAAAATTATAACGAAATATAAGAATAATATACGAAGATATAATGCTTAACGATTTGAACGATTTGGTACGAAATTGTTTTAAAGTAAAATGCATTTCAATTGGGAATATATAGATCGACGCGTTCATACATACGGACGGACAGACGGACGGACAGACAGACGGACAGACGGATATGTATATATCGACTCGACTGCTGATGCTGATCAAGAATATATACACTTTATGGGGTCGGAGATGCTTCCTTCTGCTTTTTACATACTTTTGCACAAAACCATTATACCCTTTTTTCCCAGTTTTAATGGAATCAGGGTATAATTAAAGATCTTGGAAAATAATTTTAAAATAAATGCTACTTTAAACGTATTAATTTTTAAAAATTTTTTGTAATTTTTTTTAATACTTAGAAATGATGTTATAAGATAAAAAAATCTTTTCTAAGCTTTAAAATAAGTAAAATTATACAATGATAAGTTTCTTTCTTAATGATAGTTTAGTATAAGCTTTAAGATTGAACTTAAATTCGTCTAAGTTTTAAAAAATTGTTTATTAATATTAATGAACTTATGTTTAAAGTTAAAAAACCTTACTAAGATTTAAAATAAATAAAATAATAAGAATATGTACAAATTGACTTTTATACTAATAAAATGTTTCTTTCTTAATGATCTTAAAAAAAAAATAAAACTGATTTGGCAGTTTTTTTTTAGGTTCTTAGTGAAAGGAAGAGAGAACTCGCTTAAAGGTATCTTTACAGAACATAAAACTCCTAGTCAAATTTCTTAGTTAAAATTTGTTTTAACCTTGTAAATAATCTTTATATCACACTTTATTCACCCAGAGCGTCCGCCTGTCCGCGTGTGTTTTGGTTCCATCTGACTTTTTGGCCTTTTCATTGTTTAGGTTTTAACTTTTTTAGGCCAAATAATAAAAAAATCATGTCTAGCAGAACGCTATTTTGATCTTTTTTATGATGAGCTCAGCTCAGATCACAATTGACATTTACGAAAGTCACTTCTTAAAAAATATTTCGCGCACCACAGCACAAGTCAATTAACAAAGAGAAAAAACGCTTCTAAGAGCGAGAAGGTCAGTCTAGGATCATTGTTGTTCCGCTTCCGAATTCTGCGAAAAAAAATGAAAAAAAAAATGTGAAAACCTAAAAATCTGAAACTAGAACTAGAATTCCAATGCAGTTTTTTTATGCCGCCTAATTTTTATGACCTAAAAAACAGAACCGAAACCGAAACCGAATATAATCGCTGTCATTTGTTTGGCCATCGAAATTTGCTAGGTAAGCGCGAAAAAATGAAAGAAAATGTAAAAAAAAGGACAACGAAAGGAAAACAAGGACCGTTTGCCGCGACGTGAACATTTCATAAAAACTGATTTCATTTTTTAGAATCAGTGCGCGAATCGACTTTGACTTCAACTTGGACTCGAAGTCAAAAGTTCGGCCAACTGCGGCTTTACGATGGCCATTAACGCCCTAAAAAAATAACGCGAAAAAAAGGAGGCGCTGTAAATCATGAGTAAAACTAACAGAAGGCACAAATAAAATGTAAGTAAATTTATAAGTATTAAGTTGGGTTGGCTTTTCCTTGTCCTGGCTCTGACTTTGCTTATTTTCTTCTTCTTTTTTTTCGTTTCGTGAGCAGCAAAGTCAAACCGCAATAAAATTGACACGCTCAAATGCGCAGGGTCGAAACCTGAACCTGGACCTGAATCCTCATCGTATTTTGTGCTATAGTACATAATGTATGGCCAGCTATACCAGCTATCTGTGCACGTTCCCTCTGCATCTCTATCTACGAGTATTTGTTATAAGTTTGCTCTCGGTCATGCGCATTGAATGGCAGCAGCCACAGCCCAGTCCAGCATCTCTCATCCTGTTGGCACGTTCCACGTTCCTGACTCTTTGCTACTTGGCTACTCGCCACACCAGTGATTGCTGCAATCATTCTAGTTTCATTATCTCAGTTGCAGATTTATAGCCCATTCTCCTTCTCCTGCTCGACTCCTACTGACCCTAACTTCGTATAGCCGCAGCATCTATCTATCAACAGCAATTGATTTTATTTCGTTTTATTTAAGCAACCCTCATACTTCCTTCACCTCCACCTCCCCCTCCTCTTTCTCTATCACTCTCTATGTCTGACTGGTCAGATTTTATGGCAATTTGGGTTTTCTCTGTTGTTCTGTTTTCCGTTTTCGGTTTTGTGTGTTGTGTTTTGTATTTTGATTTGATTGCAAATTATCCGGAAGCTTATCAAACAATCCGCTTCCAATTGCAATCGCCGAGCGCAACGAATCGCATATGGAAATGTGAAAATTCACAGCCAACAATTTTGCTGACATCACTTTCCCCCCTTCTCCTTTCCACTTCCTAATTGGCCCCGTTTCGATTGTTGCCGATTATCAGTTGTTAATATCCATGAAAATGATGAGAACAACAGAAAATGCTTTAGACGCAGTTCCAGATAAGCAGATGGCGCATGGGCTCGTCCCGTTAATGGACAGCGTGCAAATTTGGCCAACAGCCAACAGCCAAACACCCCCTCCCTCACACACACACACACACACACCCGCCAACCCAATCAAATTATAATAAGTTATGCGTTTGCATATAATTTATGTCGGTTTCTATAACTCAACAACGACATAACTACAAACGACTAACTAATTGACAACAACAGGCTCACACACATTGATTGCCTAACTGACTGACTGATTCACTGACTGACTGACTGATTGAAGAAGTGAGTGACTAACGGGCACTGGGACTGTGTATGCGTTAAATGTGTGAAATTATTTTGTGAGCCGGCATCATCATTTTACAAAGATTTTTATTCATGCATGTTTTGGGCCAACAACTAGACATAGTCGTCTGTATATTTCACGTCTGTATGTATGTGTGTATGAGGAAACCGCAAATGGCTACAAAAGCCACCCAAAACAAAAAAAGCAAAAAACAATACAAACATCAATTGGCATCTGCATAAAGCATCATATGCGCAATTTAGTATGAAAACACTAGGCAACAAAATTATTCATAGCAAATGTTAAAATATTAATGAAGAAACAAAGACAAGTAGATTATTATGATGAAATTAGTTAACAGATAGATCTTGCTTATTAGTTTCCTAAATATAATGCTTAAGGTTGCTATAACTTGAACTTTTTTAGAGCGCCGAAGTTTCTGAGGCATTATTAACTGTAATCTTTATATTAATACGCAAACATAAAATTTGTCCTCCTTTTTTACACCATGTAAGCAATAAAGAATCATCATGATATATATACCGTTAGAAAGGTGGATTTGCAGAAAAGCAATAACAAAACGCATACAAATCGAATTATTGTTTAAACTTTAATCACTGAATCAACATTAGTTCCTTATTAAATTGCACGTTTGTTTAATTCTTTAGAATAAATTAATAGTTTTCTAGGTCGTTTTTTATAATTTTAATTTCTTAAGAATAATAAAAATAAATGTAAAACTATTATTATCTTTTTTATGCCATTGAAAAGTTATTTATTGTTCTAAGTCGTTTTTGATACTATTTAATAGCTTTAAGATTATTCTCGGCTGAAAAGTTGATAAAAAAATAGTTTTTTTGCTCAATTTTATAATCTGTGTTTTTTTTTCAGTGACTTCAAATCAGTTTTTTTTTAGCAAGATAAAGTTTTTTTTTAAAAATGATTATTATTTTTGAAATAACTTTCGGTTTCGTAAGCTTCATAAAAACGGAATTTTAGCTGCGTTGTTGATTGTTCAATTTTGGTGTATTTGTGTGTTTTGTGTGCGCAATGATGCTGAAAATGAACGAGACAAACTAATACCGAACTAAGCCCTGGGAATAAAGGCGGTTGTATAACACGAACACAATAGGACAAACCTAGGGGGAAGGGAGTGTGGGGGAGGGTGCAGTCAGATCTTTGCCGATCTTTAAGTTGTAACTGCTTGGACAAGAGTGTGGAGTGTGTGATGATAGTGACTGTGACTGTGACTGTGCCATGATCACTTTATATTCATTGACACTTAGTGTGAATTTTGTACATCATAAAGTGTGTGGTGATACAGGGGATGCAGGGGATCGTGGGGAGTTGTGGATGTCTAAATTGCGGTCGCCTGGGTACACACACACACAAACACACACACAAGCCTGCCTTTTGTGCAAATGCCGACGGATTGTGTGTGCTCGAGTAGAGTCAAAAGAGAAAAAACAAAAAAACAAAGTAAAAAGCAAAATCTGTTTGTTGCTGTGATGAAAGTGGGCAAATGGCAGCCAAACAGTCAGCCAGATGATGGCCATAAAAGGCCAAGTCAAACACACTGGGCCGACACAGTGCGAGGTGCTAATTCACTATTAAAAGAAATCAGCCAAAACAAAACGAAAAACCGAAAACAAAGAAAAAGAAGTACAACATAAAGACATGAAACCTAAGGAGTAGGGTTTTTTGATTTAGGGTTAAGGTGGCGTTGGGGCAAGGGGCAAGGGGCAAGTGGCAAGGGGCGAGGGGCGAGGGGATAAGGAGCGGTTTTAGCTGCGCTCAATTTCCCACTCATCATCTCCATTTCTCACGCATCATCTCGCGGCAACTGCGCACCAATAAAACTTAATTTTGTTTGTGCATCACAAATAGACAAGGGTTTGGATTGGCGGGGTAGGGAAGGCGGAGTGAAGTTGATTTTAACTCCATAAATGAGTTTGGGCTTAGGCCTTGAATCTATTGAATTATGCATTGTATTTGTGTGCTGCTTGCTGCTTGCTGCTAGCTGCTGTTCTCATGAAGTGTTCGCCATTCATTCGAGTGCCAAATGCCATTGATTGAACGTAATAAAATAGTCTCTTCAGTTGGAATTAGATATAGCTTCCTAATAGATAATAATACCACATTTTATATTGCCCCTATATAGTAAACATTGAAATTGTCTGTTAGCCAACTTTGCTGCCTCCTTGCCGCGCTTTTTAATGGTTTGTTTGCAGATGTTTTGATGTTGAGAACAGATTTAATGTCGCTAATCCAAAGTAATTCGCTTGTAATTCACTTGTCTCTTGTTCTGTCTTCCTCTCATTTCTTTTCTTCTCTCCTTCTGTTCATGTTCAGTTTTTTATAGCTCGCATAATTTTTCAATAAACCTGCTTGATGATGTTTTTTTTTGCTGCTGCAAACTTAATCCCCACATGATTAATTATCAACAACAACCTGCAAGTCGGGGAACAGGCTCACCCCTAAACAGAAATTAATCGAGTTGTTTATGCCCGCCCACTGTTACGCCCCTCTCCGCCCAGAGTTCGCCACTCTTGAGGACAAACGTTCCGTTTGCGCTTTTTAATTTACTGTGTGCTGTGCGGACCCAGCCGTCAGGACTTAGGTCCCCAGGGTAGACTCAGAGTTTTTTTTTGGAGATACCCAGTAATTTTATTCAAAACTATTTTAAAGGGTAATACGAGGTATATTATAAGACCTCAAGGAGATGTTAATATTAGAGTATTAAAAGTTTTCAAGTCACTTATCGTTTTAATTATCGATAAATATCGATTGGCATGAGAAGTTCTAATCGATCCAAATAAATATGCATGACATCACAATTTTTAACATACTTTCTTGGGAGCTCGTACAGTTTTAAGAACACATCGATAATTATCGAATTTATACAGTATTAGGAAATAGTATTATAAAAATACAAAAAAAAAAAATGTGAATGCATCAATTGACACCAATACAAACTGAAGATTAATCTTTGTTGTAAGGATCATATCTACTTTATCGATAACAACTTTCAATTACAGGGTAACCAACTAGTTTAAAATCATTTCCAAACTCAAACTTTCACTTGTCTTCCTTTTTTGTTGTTGTGTATCTTTTTGGTCTGCGCGTATCTGAGCATTATCAAATCATAAAATGTTGCCACTTGGCTGCTTCCCCCAAAAGATTCGAAAGGGGTGCCCGAACATTTTTTATGCCCTGTCAAAACATGTTTTGATAGAGCGCACACACACACACACATACATACATACATATACATTCATGCATATAATATGTGTGTCTATATTTAAGGGTTCAGAGAGGATTTGGTGGTGTTGATAAGGCAAAGCAATTGACACCCTTTTTGTTCCTAGACTAGCAATTGAACAATTTGAAACACATGTTTTGGGCCTCGGCCTCCTGGCAATTAAATACAAATTGTGATTTCTTTTTTGGGCACAGTTGTTTAGCCTTAGCCCTTATCCCTTTTTATCTTTTGCCATGCTGCCTAACTGGCTTTCTGGCTTTCGCGTCACTTCGTGTCCTTGTGCCGCATCTGATGATTTCTCAATTATGACAATTGGTGAAGGCAACGGCAAACAAACAAACAAACAAACTCACGGCGACAATTAATTAGTCAACACTGATACGCTCTGACAGGCCTAAAGCCATTGAATGCAACCTGACGCGTGGTAGGGAGGCATGCCCCGACTTGCTGCACACTGCATGCTGACTGTGACAAGGACACAACACAGTTGGCAATTGCAATTGCAATTGCTGCATTTGACAATCGAGAGAGTCTCGTTCTCCTCGTTGTGCTTTGCTTTAATCGCATTAATAACTAATTTGGCCTGTGCCACACACTCCTCATCCACTCATCCACTCATCCCCCCCTGCAGTCTGTAGCCTTGTGGGTGGCCCCGTTGTCGGTTCGAAGGTCGGTTCGGCAAGGCTGACTTGCTTCAGGAGCTAAGCGTGCCGCTCAATTTGCCATAGTTTCTAGGCTCGAGGTCAGATCAGCATGCTCCGCAAAATGTGCAGCTGCATCTGCCAATCCATTATGGATAAAGGATTCTCCACATGATCCATAAAATTGCCAGCAGTTTGTTATTGCGCTATATGCCGAACAGGTAGGCAACCGTTAGTGCTGTAAAATTTAAAGATTTAACAATTCTCTACTCAGTATCTTTTAAACTTTCAACAAAACCAAATTTTTTTTCAAAATTGTGTAAGACATTTTAATAAAAATGTTATCTTTTCTCAACATTAGATTTTCACCTAAGGAATATTTTTGTTAATATACTTTCGAAGGGAATATTTTTCTGGAAAGATAGTTTTCGCCGTCGAATTTCCTTTTCCGTCAAGCATATTTGATTTGATTTAAATGTAAAATTGTTTGTTTTCATTATTGTTTAAGGGCTTGTAGTTTTATTTTTTTCTTATATCAACTTAAAATTATATATAAATTTACATATTTTTGTTCAACTGATAAATAAAATTGGGACTTAATGTGACTCTACACACTGAGAAAAACTAGAAGACGCAAGGTGGACAAAGAAACAACACAACAATTAATGCTAATTTGTACAATTTGAGGGATCCGGGGAAGGCAGGACGAGGGAATGGGATTTGGGATAGCGCGGCTACGCCTACGCCTCAGTCTTGTAGGGCTTGAATAGTTTAGGCTTGGGCTCCGCAATGACTGTTGTGCCTGCAGGTGGCGGTGACATATCCGACGCTGGACGTTTGTTGCTACTTGGCATTAGCAGACCGGGAGCGGGCAGGGGGCAGCTGGTTGTATTGCTATTGACAGCGGGAGCGGAGCGCAGAGGACTGAGACTGCGATCGAAGACCTTGGTGTGATCCGAGCCGACGGGACTTAGCGAGAGCGTGGATGAGTGCGGCGACGATGATGACTGAAGATCTAGCGGTGGCGTTTGAGTTTTTGGCACCTGGAGCTGCTGTCCGGTGTAGCTGGGTGGCATGGCGGCGGCGGCAGCAGCGGCGCCCAGCATTGCCGCCGGGTAACCCATCGGCGCTTGCATCGCATGCGAATGGGAGTGAGGATGCAAGTGCGGATGCGAATGTGAATGTGAATGCGAGTGCGAATGCATATGTGGTGCCGGTGGTGCTGGCCTTGCTGGAATGTGATAGGGCGCATAGCGATATTGGCCATAGGGCGCTTGTCCGGGCACTGGCATCGTTGGCATCCCAGTGGCCAACATCGGATTGGCAGCGGCAGCAGCGGCGGCGGCGGCGGCAGCAGCAGCTGGTGCATAGGGAGGATACGGCATGCCCACGCTATTGGCAGCCGCTTGCAAGATGGAAGCGGCGAAAGCGGGATCGGAGTAGACGGCAGCATATGGCCAGGCGACGGCAATGCGTTGACGCTTGTCCTTCATGCGGCGATTCTGGAACCATACTTTGATGGTTGATTCCGGCAGATTGAGTTGGGCGGCCAGTTCGCAGCGGCGGGGACGCGATACATAGTTCTCCTTGTAGAACTCCTTTTCGAGGCGCCCCAACTGATCACGTGTGAAGGCAGTTCGATAGCGACGAACCGACGGATCAGCGGGTATCTCGGAATGGCGACTGCCATTCAGTGAGTTATCTGGACTAGATAGGCATTCTGCAAGGGAGCACAAAAATAGGAGAAGCATTTGGTTAGTCACATATATTTGAATTGCGTGGGTGAGAGTGTGTTGAAAACTTACCATTTGGCGATGGTGGTGGCGTTTGTGGCTTGCCATATTGTGTTGAGATCAGATCGACGACCAGCGGCTTCTGGTCAACGGCGCTGCCATTATCGTGATGATGGCTCTCCATGTTGTATGTGCGGTATCCGTGCATTTTGATCAGCTCTCTATTTGGTGTTTAAGTAACTAATTCGACTTGGCTCGAACGACTCGAAAACGACTCGGTAAAAACGGTTAAAAACGATGTTGACTCTGCGATGGTAACAGCTCAAGTGTAACGCTCTCAGCTACCCCGGCTCTGTTTTATACCAAGCCGCTGAGCAATGGCCGTCGCAGGCACTCTACATAGCCAATGAACGTTGTGTTAGCTGTGTGTGAGCGAGATGGCAGTAGTTGTTTGCCATTGCCATGGTATTGCTGTTGCCTCGCACACGCCTGCTGCGGTGCAATGAACGATGGTGCTAATGTTGTGGTGCTGCTGCCTGGCAATGATGCTGCCCGCTGCTGCTGCTTCTGCTGCTGACTGACAATTATGCGACGATGAAGGCAATTACGATGCCGGAACAATACACATAAAAAGCATACAGCGAGGATGAGAGCCATAGAAAAAAGGCAAACGAAGCAGAAGCAAAAAAAAAAAGCGCAAGCTGCAGAGCCATAATCAAGTTATCATGGAGCAGCAGCGGTGGAAGCAGCGGGAGCATCATTGCCAGCAACCAGCAGCAGCAGCAGCAGGAGCGTTTGCTCTCTTTGAGAGTGGCGACTGCTGCTGCTGCTGCGATTTCATATATTCATAGCGTATGAGCGAATCTTTTGTTTCGCTTGTCCGCAAGCGGGCAGCGCCACGGGTGCGAACGAGACGTAAGTGGCCCCCTTAATAATGGGATTTTATCGGCTTCATCAGGCAAAAGAATGATATGGCATAATGCACAGAGTCGAGACGGGTGGGTGGTGGTGGTGGTGGAGGTGGTGCCATATCGATCGATGTTGCCAGCCAAATAATTTGCTCTTTTATGAAGTCTTAATATTATGCCGAACGTTTAACGGCCTCACACTCGTTGCTCGTTAGTGTGAGGGAGAGGAAGAGTACGAAACGGAGTGGAAGAGAGAGAGAGGGAGGTCTTGCTGGTTGCTTTAACAGTAAATGAAGTTTATCTGTGCAAATAAAACAAAAGTTTTTCGACAACGCCCACAGATACGACCCCATCCGACACACACACACACACACACACATGCATAAACAATGAAATACTTTTTGGGGGCGCAGTTGTTGAAACTTAATTTGAAAAGTTTCAGTTTAGTTGCGGCAAACATTTATTATGATGATATAATCATGTTGCCTAAAATGCGCAACTGTACCCAGAGCAGCACTAACAAGGAAGGGCCACTGTAAGTTGGAGCTGTAGCTAACACTGAAGTGCTGCCAACAGTGAAACATTATTATGATTTTGACTTGCGTAAGCGTTTCGGTATCTACTCGTTGCTTTTGGTTTGATGGGATTAAGGCAACGGATTAACGGGTTAAGCTAGACAGAAAGCAGTTCGAAAAATAACCCAATTTTGAAATCCGCTAATTATGTTATAAACATAAATACATGCGTGCTGAATCCTTGTCACCATTATGCATTTTTATGACTTTCTAATGAAAATGCGCGGGGATCAGCGTCTTAAAGCCGTTCGCCAAGATTTGGCTCAGATCAAGCCCCTGTTGCTGTAATCTCTAAATCCACAAAACAAACAAATAAACAAACTGAGGGCTTGTGGAAACTCCGGAGCCAGCAAAGTCGAAACTGCAGTTGGAAGTCGTTGGTTGAAAGTTAGAAGTTGAAAGTTAGAAGTTAAACTCGCAGTGGGTTCCGGAGAGGGTAACCCGGTCGAAGACAATGGACGCGGAATTCTGCCTAAATCACCAGCTATGAGAGAAAGAGGAAATGAAAGCAAAACTAGAGCAATGACAAAACAAAACACAGCATGCGTCCACCAAAAATACTTTCATCCAAATACAAATACAAATACAAATCCAAGCTCGAGTACGAGTTCGAGTTCGAGTTGAGGCGATTGTTCAAGATGCTGCAATAAAATCTAACTCGTATCGGCAAGGCGAAAGTGAAACTGACTTGAAATGGCTGAGAGAAATTTAATGGAAAAAAGGAAAAATAGAGTAATAATGTCGCTGATGGCAAAACGGATTAACAACGCACAGGAGAATCCTCCTGACCAGGCCAAGAACCTTCGGCAAACAGCATTTTTCAATTTCCAGCCTCAACTTGAGCTAACTGCTTGGCTCATTGTTATGCATTACTAAGTAACTCTCACAGTTGTTGTTGTTGTTGTTGTTGCTCTCTGAGTTAGTTAAAATTATTGGGTTATATTGCGCGGCAATTTGCATTAACTCGCCGAGTCTGGAAACTACCTACTCTCAATCTCCATCTGACCTGACAAAAACTCGATGTCCAACTCGAGCCGTATCCGAATCCGAATCCCAAGCCTTGCCCAAAACGTAGAACCCTACCCACAACCTTGCCTATTGTGGCATCGGAGGCGCTTTTGTTGTTCACGCCGCTCGCAGAATGAGCAACCTTCCAAAAGCAAATAAACGCGACACTGCGGCATCGACAGTAAATACCCTTTATGGCGGCTCAGTCAGCAGCATCTTTAACCTTTCACTTCGCGTTGACGTGAAAGTGAATACGATTTGTTAGTTACCTGATTCGACTGACCCTACCCTACCCTACCCTACCCTACCCGATCACTGTGAGCATTGAACATCGAGTTTTTGAACACTTTCGGCATCATTGCTTGGCTTGGCCCAAACCTCAATACTTGGAAGCTCTCTTTGTGATTGCTGTTGCCATTGTTATTGTTGTTGGTCTTTTGCTCTTTTATTGGCATTTTACTAACACAAAGCGCCGATCTCGCTGATTATGCTGATTATGGGAAGTACACACATACATACTCATACACGCACAAACACACACACACACATATGTATATATATAAACATATGTATATATATGAAACAAGCACGTTTTATCCATGCATAACAATTATAAATTGTTTCTAAATAAATTTAATGACTTGTTCTAAAAATTAAAATTATAAGAAAGAATATTAAAAATAAAGTACATTATGACATATTGCCTGAACAAAATTTGTTTCGTAAATACTTTATAAAATTTGTAATCACAATCTTTATATCTTCATTTTGTAATAAATTGATCTTTATATTAGTTAAAAACTACAACTATTTAATTGATAAGGTTTTTATTTTGGTTTTGTTTGAAATTATGTCTGATTAATTTTTTAAAGGTTCAATTTACTTATACGGACAATTTTTTCATCTACATTCATCCTTTAATATTAATATTAAGCCGCTGACAAAACGTTCTTACTATATATTTAATAATAAATATTTAGGCGTTTTTTTCATACAGATATGTAAGATTTGGATCTGATTTAGATGTATGTCTAGGGAATACAACATTTTCAGCATAGCCTTAAATTAAAATGATTGTGCTTTAGAAGAATTTCTTTATTAAATTTTAATAAATGCCTTAAGTTAAATTAGTTTTAAAAATAGTATTTATAGAGATATAAGCTTAGGAACAATTTTTTACAAAGTTAAAAAATAATTTTGACAAAATTGGGTTGAATAAACAATACTCAAAACATTTAAATGAAAATGAGAAAAAAAAAAAAAATAAATTCTACGCCAAAAACTTTGTCCAAAAATGGATAAGCTTAAGGTAATAATTGTTGGATATATCCACATTCCAAGCAACCAACAATCATTGACTAAAAATTTACAACTGTGAAGAGTTTTTGTGATTTTGTAGGATTCTCAGATTAAAAGATCGTAAACAACAACGATCGTAAACAACAACTACGACTACGACAAATAGCACGCCCTAATAAAAATATTGATGGAACTGTGTGTAAAACACTGAATTATGGCCACAGTTTAACAGGTAAATAGAGTATAAATTGTGTGCAGTAACCTTGTGAAAAATGGTTCAGTGTATGTGTGTGTGTGCGTGTTTTCATGTTTTCCACTGTTTTTCCAGCGCGATGCAATCATAAAAACCCGTGAAGAATTAAAAAATTAGAGCAGTCGGGATGTGTTCGGGGAAAAAAACTAGCGCAGCGGAAAAAAAGGCACAATGAAAACAAAAAACATTGATCTATATTCCTAATACGGTCCTCGGAATGCACGACAGGACACGTCCGAGTTTCCGCGAACCATCTAAAACGGAACGCAAACCCATAAAAATCTGCATATTCTGGCATCATTTTTGAACCATTTCTTTGCCACAAACAATGAACAAAACGGGACCAAAATAACGTTTTTCTCGTGCCATAAATTTATGACAAACAATGCAAAACGGGACCAAAAACACAACAAGGACCAAAACAATTTTTTCGTCAACTGATATATTAATATTTGTAGAGCAACGATCAGGATTTCGAAAACAAATTGGAGACTGTTGTTGTTTTTAATAAATATTTAATATAAAAATCTCCATGGGAACCAACAATATTCATAAAAAATTATATTTTATAGTTTTTACAATGATTTTTTTTATAGAATGGAATATTGTTTTTAATTTGTTGTATTATTTTTTAAATCAGTTGTAGAGAAACTCAACTGAGATCTCAGCTTGCAGGTCACATCCCTGTGAAGGACTCGCTGCAGGACTGCGGTTGTCGCGCGATTTACACCGATTCGCCGAAGTTGAACCAATAAAAAGGCGCGTCCCACAAAACAACTACCTAAAACGCTGACAGGCTGGCTGGCTGACAGGGAACTGACAGAGAAAAAAATGGCATAATTTTTAGTGGAAATGCGAGCGCGCAATAAAAGGAAGCACGAGGCATCCGAGGGACAAGGACTCGAAACAACAACTAACTGCCGCAATTAGGATGTTTGTAGAGCAGCGGACACTGCGAACACTAACGTTGTTAAAAATGTGTACAATGGAAAAAACTCATAAAAAGAGAAACAAATCGTTTAAAAATTAGCTCGCTTTTTGTCGGCTAAACAAAAAAAGCAAAACCCAACCCAAGAGCCGCCTACAATTGAGCCAAATAATTAGGTGAACCATTGTTGAATATTTTTGTGGCCGCAATGATTAGCGGTTTCTTTTTTTTTATTATTATTTATGTTCAGCGTCGCAACGAAGCTTCGTTGAATGAGTAAATGGTTCAAGTGATGTTAGACGCAGGTATCTGAGTTTAAGTTTTATATGTTTATTAATTAATTAATTCACATTTATGTGAACTTTGTTACTTATTAGGTGTTATGATAGCTTAGTTGAAGTTTATTAATAAATACTTTTAATTTAAAATATTCATGTTGATTTAGTCCATGTTAACGTGGGATGACAACATGAAAGGTAGCACTCGAATAATTTGAAATTATTACTTATTATAAAATGCAATTAAAAATGACTTGACCATGTTTAAACAATTTACATACTAAGCGTTGATTTTCTGTTTTTTAAAAGCTTTTGAATGTGGAGAACTTCTTGACTAAATCCCAATAATGTATTTACATCATATTTTAAATATTGTGCATTTGAATATTTAATGTTTTCATTAACGTTTCAATTTTACATACATACTTTTATTAAGTTATTTCACATTCAAAAAAAAACTTGTTTTGGATAGCTGAATCTCAACTCAAAGTCATTATTAAACTTATTTCTTAAAGAAATTCTTTTTAAATGAGTTGAATCTAAAAAGTCCAAGAGGCGGAGGGGAAGTGTGTCCGATAGATAAGAAAGTTTTTTTATTCATGAATGCGAATGGGTTTGGACGCGTACTCGAATCATGGTGACAACATTTAACTTAGAAGCACATTAAAATGAAATAAATAATAAAAAACCACAAAGACTCAACATATATATATATATAAGAGACGTATGCAGAGCAATGCCAACTTTAAACTTTACGCAGACTATTTGTCATTCGCTTTTTCTCTTCACTACGTCTTTATCTGTGTCTAGTTGCTTTGATTGCTTACTTTTCTTGCTGGGTAAGCGGAACCGCAATCGATCGGCAACGTTTACTATAAATACAGCGCATTGCGGTATGCAACCCACCAGGGGGTTTAAGGGATTTTTGGGCAGCCCATGCCGAGCCATGCCATGACGAAAGCCACTCCAGCAGAATGCCAGAACAGCAAAAGGAGACAAACAAAGAAATAAACACAAACATAACAGCGACTCGCCGACACAGATTCGCCAACAAACGCTGTTGGGCATCCGAGCAAGAGATGTCCCAAATCGTATAGTTCGGAGTCGGTAGCCGGTAGTCCACCACATTGACGAATCACATCAAAGTGGAACACAAAACTCAGGGTCAAGCGTCCTGCTAACAAACATGTCAAATCACAAGACAACAAACAGCCGACGACAGAGCCGTCCAAGAACCAAAAGAAATATCAACTCAAAAAGCAAAAGAGAGAAAAACAGCATCGACTTACCGCAGCAAATTCGCGTTGACTGTGCGTTAACAGCAGGGAACACCATAATATTTTGGTTGCTCGACAGAGACAGAAACAGACAGAGCAAACGGGAGAGAGAGAGAGAGAGAGAGTCGAAGACTGGTCTTCGTTTCGGTCTAGCTTCTAGCTGTATGCATTTTCGATGGAATTCGAAAGCAGCAACAAAAATTTATTCATCAACAATTAGCTACGGTAAGTGGCGTATTTGAGTTCAGGTCCTGCGCTGCGATCCTTGTGTGTGTCTGTGTGTGTGTGTGTGTGTGCGCCGCAGGACCAAGTTGCAACAGTGGCGGCAACGGTCCAAGTTGGTTTTTCATTCCTGCCTCCTTGGCTTGGCGTAAATTTGTGAAAATTATGTCGTTCCGGTTAGTCCTTTCGATGCTACGTTTTAGGTGGTACTTCTGTAGCAATCTTATTTGTATCGTAGGTGTTGTATTTGTCAACATTTAGCTGGAGGACCACTAGCAGTGGCACTGGATTATACGATTTGTGGGCACGCATTTCTAATGCCTACTGCAGCACTAATTTGCCAAGATACACAACTAAGAAATCACAAAGGAAATTTTGTGCCTGTTCCTCTTCCTATTCCTCTGCCTCTGCCTGTGCCTTTAAGGATGTGCTAATTTTTTACTAAGCAAAGCTTGATATGGTGTCTATGACTTTCTTTCCTTAATCATTTGGGTTAATTGAGCTGTAATTTGTGACTTTTGGTAACATTGTTATTGGTATACTTTGCTCTGCGACTCTGTTTTTATTTATTTTTTAATGTTAACAGTTAAATACGCAATTGGATTCCCATGGAGCTCATGAAACATAATGCTTCTAGAACTAGGAGCAAAGTGTAATGCTACTAAATGGTTTATTTATTGAAAATTTTTAAGTTTTCGTGAAAAATCAAATTTTGTTTATTGTGAAATATTGTTTCACAATAACAGTACGAAAACAAAACAATTTCGTAACGACGCAACGTAATGCACTAACGTTTTAGATCACTCGTAAGCAAGCAAAAGCAAGCACCTTTTGTCAGCGAGCAACAGTGTTTCAACTTCTTGGCAACATTAGTCTTATAGCGTATGGCAGCAACAGAAGTGCGCGAAATTTAAAACTTCTTAAACATACTACCTCTCAATTAGTTTATATTTAAGTTAAAACACAAATATTGTCAATTGTAGCATATTTAATATGGAGTTTTCTTATGTTTTTTAGCGGCGACAGATTTGCTCTTTAACTTATTACTATTATTCTGCTTGCTGCTTGCATCCGGCGTCCAGATAGAAATAATGCCGCTTTCGCCACCAGTAACCAGCAAATTGCGCTTCAGATCGTAAAGACTCTCGCGCACTATTTGTTTGTTGCCCACAAAGTTTGTTAGCGGTGTAAGCGTATTCTTCGTCGCAGTATTCACAGAACGCAGCACCTCGCTATATAGAAATCAAATTACAATTATAACGCCTGCATTCTTAATTTAAACTTTGAACAAAAACTCACCCACGATTGAAGTTGGTGCCAGCTAACAGAAAAACACCATTATCCTCCATGTTGTGAGCATTTATTAAATTAAAGTTGCCGGCATTTTTTCGTCGAATACCAGCTGTAATAGCCGAACGGTCAAACGATAAAACTTCATCGCCTTCCTGGCACTCATAGCTCTTAAAATCATTTGTGTGTGTAATGCACGAGATAATATCCTTGTTGTTGTCATTCTGATGCCAATTGAGGCGATGTACACTGCTCTCGGTGTTAATCGTATTTAAAAGCGCGTTTTCCTCACAATCACATTGAATATCAAACACATTAATCAGGCCATCTGTGCCGCCGGAACAAAAAAGATCAGGATTCTTCGCATGGAAACGAATAGCTGTCACATCATCCTCGTGACTCTCGTAATAAACGCCCAGTTGCTTGCGTTCACGTACATCAAAGAATAACAAGTACACATTACCCATGTGCTGCTCTGTGCCGCTGCAAATAATGCGGCCGTTGGCATTGCGATCGAAACATGTTATAGATTTTGGCACTGGTGGAAAAGCGGACTCTGCATTTAGCTCGTTTTTGTACTCAAAACACGCCTGTTCGCCAGTAGCACGCAAGTCAAAGAGACGAACCAGACCATTGGTGGTGCCTACCAGGAGCATATTTGCATCATCTGCCAGAAAACGCACGCCACAAATGGTAACATCATGTTCTGAGTTAGCCACAATTGGAACAAGTTCCTCATGAACTTGCGTTAGTGCGCCCGATGTATTCACATCGTAAATCTTAACGGCAGTATTGGATAGTCCCGCTGCTAGGCGAGTGAATTCACTGTCAGCACATAAGCCCAATACGTAGTCCCGCTTCAATGAGAGTGACGCTTCATCCTGTGCATATTGAAAGCGAAATTCGGCTGCCAATTCGTGAGCGCTACAGGTGTCCTCATCTTCAATGTCTTCCTCATCCTCGGAGCTAAGCACTTCCTTGGCAGCAGCTTCTGTAATGTCAAGTTGTCTTATACATTTAAACACTCTTTCCTATTGACTATTACAATACCGGCAATATAAGCGTTGATGTTATCAGCCATGTTTACTTTTTTCGAATGCAGCGCACGTGCCTGACTAGGGCTGGACACACTCAGAGAAGTTGCTGTTTCATGGTTTCAAAAAAAGAGGTTGCGCAAACAAATGCAATGCCTTCGAGTTTCTGACGTCAAGAAAACTATCGATCAATTCAGTCTACGTGGAAAAATTTTACTCGATCATTTTGGATCTTGAGCCAAAGATACAGCAGGCATTTTTTATTTTAAAAAATTCTTTCAAAAAAAAAAATAATAATTTGAGCTTTTTGTTTTACATTTAATATCGCTTTATAATATTATACAAAACTGAGTTTACAAGAAGCAATTTATGCACCTAATTTATTATTTAGTTTTTGTGTTTGTATCTGTGTGTGTAATCTGAATAATCATTGAGGTTTCCTGATTACTTGCTTGACTTGACTTTAGTTATTCTATTATATATATTTTTTACATGCATTTACGTAAATGTAATGGTGTGTGTTGTCATACGAATATATATATATATATATATGTATACACATATTTACATATATTTATATTAATATGGCGCCTTTAATCAGCATTCAAATAATTAACAAAAGGATTTAAATTCCTGCGCGATTTCTTTAACAAGAAGAACTCTTCGACATCAACAAGATACTATTTTTGTTCAATAATTAGACTTAAGGTTGTAACTATTGATTCTATTCACATGAAATCATCGTAATCGTCGGTAAAATCATTTCCATACTTTTGATAGCTTTCAAGATCCTGAAAAAAAACCGAAAAGAAATTAATAATTATCATGTTAAACAGCTGCTTATCGATTCCCTTCGACCTACATCGGTTTCTGTACGCAGCGTTACTTTTCCCTTGCTCTTGGCAGCTGCCTTCTTGGCGCTGGATTTCTCCATTTTCATCTTTTCAGAGTGTAAGCTCTCCACTGTCATTTTGACCTTTTTAATGTCAGCGGCGCTCACTTCGTAAGAAAAACAAAATAATAATAAGAACGACTATTAGTAAATGTATAAGAATTAATTATGGTACGTAATGATCACTCACAGTTGACACACAAGGCTTGCACCAGATCCTCAATAAACTGCGGAAAATTGGGGTTTTCTTTATACTGTCCGACTTTCCAGCTGATTGAGGCACCAAACTCCTTGAATTCCTTTTCGGTTTGCGGATTGAAAGCATCGAGACCACCGCCTATACTATCCACACCGAATGTTTCAAGGGCGCTCTTCAAATCGGATTCTTCCTGGATTTTTTGCAGACGCAGCTTTTCCGCCAATTTCTCTTCCGGTGTTAAACTAGCTAATCGTGTCGCTTCCGCTTCCTCATCTAGACGCTAATTGTAGAAATAGTATTGTATTAAGAATTGTAGTATTATAATTGTGCCTTAAACAAGTGACGACTGCAATACGCACCTCTTGTTCCTCCAATTTCGCTTTTAGTGCCTTGTTTGGTTTAGTTTTAGCTGGCGCTTCTGTTTTCGTGGGCTTCTCCTCATCCTTTTTCTCCTCTTCGTCCTCCCAGCTTTCCTAGATACCAACAAATTTAATTCATTACAAATGAGTCACAGCAAACAAAAGTGCAATCACTAAGTGACCACGTGTACAACAAAATGAAAGTGAAAATGTTTAACAGAAGCAAAACGCGTTGAAAAACAAGTTTCGAATGCTAAACAGTCAACAGCCAAACAGCTTGATGTACTTGTTAACAAATAACTATATGCAGACTGTGTTCGAAAAGTCCAATTTGTTAGAACGCACCTTAACATCCTCGTCATCTTCCTCGCCCTCCCACTTGTTTATATTTTTGGCTGCATTCGGTAATATGACAACTTCACTGTCGGCGGCGGATTCTGCAGAGACAATGTGAATAGAAAGTTTCGTTAATACATACATATATGGCATTAACAATTGCTAAAAATATACAAATATCAAGGTTGGATGCACGTTGCCATACGTTAGCGCTGTGTGTCTGATTGTTTCCTTTCTTGTCTTTCAAAATTCGAAGCAAAATAGGAGGGAATTCGGGGTGGGGCGGGAGCAATGAGCGCCACATGCGCAGCGCCCACGTTATTTTATTGATGACGCATTCACGTGTACTTACCCCAGTCGTCGGCCATTTTAGTAAAACTTTGTGTTTTTCTTTATATAGTGTACTTTAATAAAGCTATTTGCTTTAAATTTCACAAAATTTAAGCAACAATTCCGTGGGGTTGTCTATGTAAAAAAAATCATCGAAACTAGTGATGTATGAACATCGATTTGTTTGTCGCAACAATAAGATATACATAACACATCGATAATTTATTACAAAATATCGATAATATTTATGCCAAACTATATACGTATTTTAATAGTTTAATTGTTATATAAGAAATGGTTTACCCCAAATAAATTTTTTTTACAATGATGAGTCTATTTAATGTAGTCATATTATTATCAAATAATGCAATGCACGCAAGCTTGTTTGGCATTTGAAAAGTTCGCTCTGCACATTGCATCTCTTAAAATTAAACTGCATGCAAACTGTGAAATGTTGATTTCAATTTACAAACTAAATTTCCGCAATTTATTGCCTCTTTTTGACATAATAATAAAAATAAAATAAGACATATATTCTAATTTTTCCCGAACAGCTAACTTGACATCGATATTAATTAATGTAATTATAGTTATATAACTCATTTTAGATTTCTTTTAAAAATAGTAATGAAGATTAAGGGTGTAGCTTTTCCAACCTTCATTGGTTTTCAAGTGTATTTTCTATGCCTCTTCTGACGGTAGGGCAATCCAAAGTCTAGGTAGTACCTCGGGACTCTTATCCTCCTCCGATTCGAAGGCCTCAATATTCTCCTCATACGAATCCGCATCGGACTTTTGCTCAACATAAACTTTATTAAACAATTCCTCATCCGTCGCATCGCCTGCAGCTGAAGTTTTCTTGTGCCTTTGCTCCATGTGGCGTTGTATATTTTGTTTCCATTTAGTTATGAACGAACAATCGCTGCATTGATATGCTAGTCCCTTCAGTGGCTTCTCCCTGGCATGCCTCAGCGAGTGACGTCGCAAGTCAAATGAGCGTTTAGTTTCATAATCGCAGAGCCAGCATTTGTAATTTTTTTGGAGGCTTTGACTGTCTACTGACTTAGAAAAGCTATACACATACACCTCGTCTGAATCCTCTAGCTCCACTGTATAGTCAATAGTTGACTGCTCATCCTTTTGTTGTTCATCCTCTTCCTCGCTCATGTCTTTTTCGTGTTTTCGCATGTGTCTTTTCATATTACGTTTCCACTTTGTAACAAATGGGCATTTTGGACATTTATGGCCTCCGCTGTCAATGCAACTTACTTTTAAATGCGTTTGTTTGTGACGTCGCAGATCGAAAGAGCGTTTAGTTGTATAGAGGCAGAGGTCACACTTGAAGATCCGCGGGCCTTTTTCTATTTGTGAGTCGTTGTTTGTTTGATCTGTTGCCGAGTCTATGATGAAATCCGTTTCAGTTTCCACCACATAGTTATCGGGTTCCGACTCAGAGTTTTCAAGCACCTCCACTATATACTCCTCAATTTGCTCCTCTTCGGAGCATTCTTCATTATTATGTGTCCGCATATGGCGTTTCATATTGCGTTTCCACTTGGTGATAAATTCGCACTTCCTGCATTTATGACCAATGCCTTCGATGGGCTTCGCACGGGTATGACGCTGCTGGTGACGCCGCAGGTCATAGGAACGATTTGTTGTATAGTTGCAATGGTCACAACTGAAGATTCTACCGCTCGCTTTTTCCAGCATTGTAATAGGGGTTGCTATGCTCCAGCATATTAAAATATTATGAGACTTCAACACGCATTTATTGTCAAAATGTTTGTATATTGCTACTTTTTTGCAGGTTCTTTTTGTTGATTTACAAATATACGAACACAAATATTCAGTGTTGATAGTCGAAAATCTATCGACATATATTCGGTATACTTTTGTGTATGCTTGCACACTTTGCGATGTTTTTAGTCGATGTCGATATCGATGTTTGAACCCATCTCTAGACTGTATATCAGCTCTTTTAGGAATCTTTTGCAGGCACCGCGTGGTGTTTTTGTAGACGATTTCCATTTATTTTCCTTGAATTTCCGTGGAAAATAAATAAATAACCGCAAAAATGAGTTTGTACAACTTTAAAAAGATAATGGTGGTTCCGCCAGCAAAGGTAAGCATTGAAACCCTGTTCAATATTTCTATGTTTGTCGGAGCACCCTTTCTGCCAACATAACCTCACTAGATCTGTTTACAAATACGCAATTCTTAAATAATAAATATGAAATATTATTGTGTAGGACTTTATCGACATTATGCTGTCGAAGACACAGCGAAAGACGCCCACAGTTGTGCATAAGGGCTACAAAATCTCGCGTATTCGTGCCTTTTACACACGAAAAGTTAAGTACACACAACAGAACTTCCACGATCGTCTTTCGCAAATCATTCAGGACTTTCCAAAATTGGATGATGTGCATCCATTCTACGCGGATCTGATGAACGTTTTGTACGATAAGGACCATTACAAATTGGCGCTGGGCCAGCTTAACACAGCCAGGCATTTGGTAGACAAGTAAGTAAACGGAACATATATGCAACTATTATAAGTAACAAATGAAAACTTTTTCTGTAGCGTTGCCAAAGACTATGTGCGTCTGCTGAAGTACGGCGACTCATTGTATCGTTGCAAACAGCTGAAAAAGGCAGCCTTGGGTCGCATGGCCACAATTCTAAAGCGTCAGGCATCCAATTTAACATATTTGGAGCAAGTGCGCCAGCACTTGTCCCGTCTGCCCACAATCGATCCCTACTCACGCACCATTATCATTTGCGGATTCCCTAACGTGGGAAAGTCATCGTTTATTAACAAAATCACTCGCGCCGACGTCGAAGTGCAGCCGTATGCGTTCACAACCAAATCATTATACGTGGGACACACAGATTACAAGTATCTGCGCTGGCAGGTGATCGACACTCCTGGAATTCTCGATCATCCGCTTGAGGAGCGTAATGTTATTGAAATGCAGGCGATTACCGCTTTGGCACATTTGCGCGCCTGTGTTCTGTATTTCATGGACATTTCAGAGCAGTGCGGGCATTCTTTAGAGGATCAGGTGAAGCTGTTCGAGAGCATCAAGCCTCTGTTTACAAATAAGCCACTGATTCTAGCAATAAACAAAGTGGATATATTGACGCCAGAAGATTTGCCCGCAGAGCGTCGGGCAATAATAACGAAACTAGAGGAGGATAAACAGGTGCCTGTTATGTACATGTCCACTGTGCAGGAGACTGGCGTAATGGAGGTGAAAACAGAAGCTTGCGAACGCCTCCTATCCTATCGAGTTGATCAAAAGATGCGCACAAAGAAGGTGGATAACATTCTAAACCGTTTGCACTTGGCAATACCAGCTCCGCGTGACGATAAGGTTCGAGCTCCTTGTATACCAGAACAGGCGTTGGCGCGTTTAGAACAGAATGCAGCCAAGTCAGAACGTACACGCAAGCTTGAGAAGGAGATTGAAGAGGAGATGGGCGATGACTACACACTTGATCTAAAGAAGAACTACGCGGAAATACCTGAAGATGAGCGATACGATGTTATTCCTGAATTCTTGGAGGGACGCAACATTGCCGATTACATCGATGCCGATATTTTCTCGAAACTGGAAGAACTGGAACGCGAGGAGGGTCTACGCGAATCTGGTGGCGTCTACAATGTGCCCGATATGTCTATGGATGAGACACTCAAAGAGATTCGCGAAATGGCAAAACAGATACGTGGCAAACGCTTCGAGCTGCGCGATGAGAAACGACTCTCATCTAGAAAGAACAAACCCATCATTCCGCGTCACAAGCAACCCAAAGTGCGCGATCGTTCTGTCAACAAATTGGTGGAGACCATGGAGGGTCTGGGAGTCGATATGTCCGGCTCCGAAAATGCCAATTTCACAAAATCTGTGGTGGATATTCGTCGTGGTACTGTCGCTGTTGGCAGCAAGATCACGCCCAAGCAGCCCCTGCTGGACAAAGAATCCTCGGCGGTGGTTAAGAAGACTGGCAAGCCGCTCAAGCGTGCACCCAGTCGCGACACGCTTGGCATCAAGGACGTTGCCATCCGAAAGAAAGCGCAAGTGCGTGCAAAACGTGACATTGCCAAGAAGGTTACAAGAATGGGTCTCAAGGGCGAAGCGGATCGTTTCATTGGCACCAAGATGCCCAGGCATTTGTATTCCGGCAAGCGTGGCACCGGCAAAACCGATCGCCGTTAACTGCCTTACCTTTACCAATAGTTATCTTTATAATTCGCTGTACAAATGTTATTGCAACTCTTTTAACAAATCCGCATATCAAATGCAGAGGTTGGTTAATAAACTTTTTAATATCTTTTGGGGTATTTACAAAAAAATCAAAAACCTGAATTCCATTTTTAACCATTGAAACTTATATGCAATAAACAAAATTTTTAATATGTTTGTTTGACTTAGCTTAAACAATAATTTACTGAATTCAAATGTCCAACGGCACACAATATAATGCAATACAAAATGAAAGTTTAAACTCTCTGACCAACTAATGAACATATTTGAATGCAGTGTCTCTTTTTCAAATGTGTTTAAAATGCAAATGTATGAAACCATTTTGATATTTTGCACTGTGTGAATTAGGTTGGTTCTTATCACATCATCAAAAATATTGCTTACTTACGCTAAAAAGCCTTTTGGGGATAAAAAAAAGATGTGGAACATTTTTATGAATGTAATAAATTAATTTATATATGCTTTGACACATTTTTATTTTCGTGTACTAAACATTTTGATAACTTTTAATTTAATCAAAGAAATCATTTATTTGGAAAATCCCTACAAATAAAATAAATAAGGGTGAATGCTTGTGTTTAAATAATGTTTCGCAATGATTTAAGCTTTTTAACTTCTGCATATTAAAATAATTTAACTTTAAGCTATTAAGTTAAAGCTAGGCACATCCAAAATTAGAGTTAGCTTCTTTTGACCCGACTCTTTTCTATTTTTGACCCGTTTATACAAATACAGCTCTGTTAAATTTTTTACATACTGATCAGGTATAATTTATACGCTGAACGCAAATAAATTAATTTTTTTTAAACTTTTTTTGAAAGGGACAAAATTAGATTAAAATTGCATACTTGATTTAGGTCGTTAAACTAATTAATTATTGTGAGTGAATTAACTATTAAGCTTAACTTTTTTTTACTATTTTTAGCAGTTTTTTGTATTTTTGAATACAAAATATCACTCTTCAATCGTTTGTGTTCCGTCATATCACCTGACGTATTCAAGTACCGTCTTTTATAAAACCGCGTCCCGATTTTGTATTTAATCTATTTTGAATATAAAACTTATGGTGAGTGTGTAATAATTTTGCCGGGTTTTAGCGGTGTTCTTCTAATCGAACATTTGCATCTTAGTAATGGTGGTTAATTTGTATTTTTATACCCTGAACCCATTAAAAATGGGTAAAAAGGGATTTATGGTTTTGTGCAAATGTATGTAACAGGCAGAAGGAAGCATCTCCGACCCCATAAAGTATATATATTCTTGATCAGCATCAACAGCCGAGTCAAATAAGTCAACCGTCTGTCTGTCTGTCCGTCTGTGTGTATGTATGAACGCGTCGATTTCAGAGACTATCAGAGCTAGAGACTCCAGATTTGGAACTTAAGCTCGCCTAATCCCTAGGCAGTACAAGTTTGTTTTCGATTTTCGATAACTTTTCCCGTTTCCGATATACACATAGGATCGATAACAACAAAATCTTGAATTTGGAAAACTTTGAGATGACATTTTAAGCATTCGACAAAATGACAATCTGTGAAATTTTTATTAAAATCGGTTAAGAAACCCCGGAGATATGAAACATTGAAGTTGAGTATGCAGTATGCGCGTACTCAGACAGACACACACACAAACTTGCAAGTACTGACTGTAAGCGTAAAGTGTAGGGTTCAGGGTATCATCTAGTCGGGATTTCTCGACTAGAGCCTTCTTACTTGTTTTTAGTGTATGTTAATGAAAATTAATCTTTTAACATTGAGATTTCTGCGATGCGGCAATGCAATGCAGCTGCAGTATAACTGACCTATTGGCCAACTTTGTCTCGCTGTTAACGCACTGGTAACTTAACATTCAAGGCTCTCTTTTCTGTAGCGGTGTGTGCTACATTTGGCGCATTGAAGGAGGAGACCAAACAGTTAACGTCGTGCACTGGACACACTCGCATGTGACGGGATGTGCTCAATCGTCGCTGCCAACCGAAACTCCCTTAATCCCAGGCCTCGTTCAAGTCAAATCACTTAGGAATAAACAATGAACGTAAAATAAAGGCAAAATAAAAATATCGTATATATGTGTGATATAAAAAAGTTTTGGGATATCTCTTCGTAATGCAAATCGAATTGTCTAAAATGCGCCTCGAAGTAGGCTAATCAAATGGCGCGTGTTTCAGCAGCAACAGCTCGTTGTACGCGCTTGTGTGCGTGTGTGGGTGTGTGAGTATATATATATATATATATATGTGTGTATGGATGAACATGCGTATTCTCATTGTGGCAGAGGCAACAACATTAATATAATCACCCAGCTCCATTAGTAAAGTGGAGTCTGTGAGTTTAATTGTGTGTCCGTTGTTTATGTTGATGTTGTTGTTGTTGCGTTTTACGCACGCTGCCGCTCGTTACAATAACATCAGCTGCGAATCTGCTGCGCACGTTTGGCTAACACTGCCCCAAAAGTTGCTGACTTGGCGGATTATTGTTTTTTTATTTTTCCGCTTGGCTACCGGAAGCAGCGCCATAAATCGCTAACAATCCAACATGCTCATACGTGTTTACGTACACCTACACGCCTTAACAAAGCGTCACATACACATACACTTTAAGAAACGCACATGGTCACAGACACTATAGGTCATTGTAAACATACACAACAAAGTTTTTGAAAGAAAACAGATGCTTCGGCTAAAACATGCAACAGCATCGTATGAACAAGAGACTAAGGCTAGCCAGATTGTAAAAATAAGAAAACAGCAAAACAAAAAACGTTAAGCCGATGCAGACGATGGCAACAACAGTTAAAATGTTAACGAGCGCCACAAGCGCTCTCCTACGAGCTGTTTAAGTAACAGCGGCTGTTAATACTGACCTATTGCCCGCATTCGGTGCCTGTGAGTGGATCCATTATGCTAGTTTAACAGAGCGCTGTTAACAATCAGTCTGGCAATTGCTCTGTGGCCAGCTTCACCGCCCAAAAGCAATCCCCAGCAGTGTTGGGCGAGATTTGGATCTGTTTGCATCGTCGGCAACGCGTTTGCTTACACACTCACCGATACACACACAAACACAAATATACTACGCACACACGGCACGTAGTCTGACAGAGGACAGTCAAAACTGCGCGTAGTCGCCCCCTCGGGCACCTAACCCCCCTCCCCGCAAACTCGTGAGTGAGTGAGTGAGTGAGTGTGTGTGTGTGAGTGCGATGTTCGCAACTTCATAAAAAATTCAACAGCCTACGAAATAAAAACAACAAGAAAATAAAAGAGGAATATAAATAAATGTTGTTTATAAACAAGAAAGAGCAAGTCAAACACAATAATTTAAACGTTTAATTCAACAAAAGTACGTATACGAAAAAACCTACAGCATCACATAAAACATTTGTTTAAATTACATTTAAAATAATAGTTAAACACGTCCAAGCACGAAGAATCTAACGGAAACGCACACACATCTGCAACTACAATAAAGTTCGAATGGTTTTTTACGCACGCATTTTGATGCTGTTGGTGTTGGTGCTAACGGTTAGCGGTTAACTTTTCTGTTTGTGTGTCTCTCTCTGAGTGCGTGTGTGTGTGTGTGTGCTTTGCTTCATCTTTTCATCGTTTTTGTTTGTTTCGAGCCATTTATTTGCTCTTTAACATTTCAACGTTTCGACGCTGGATTCGGGGCTCCGCTTTTGGAGCCTTGTCGTTCCGCTTGCCGTTACGTTCTATCTGTATTCTTGTACGGACCACACACACACACACACACACACATACACACTTGCCACAAACGCGTTTGCCCAGCACTCAACGTACAAGTCTCTCTGTGTGTGTGTGTCTTTTCGTTTTAACATAAAGCGAAGAAAAAAAATCCGACACATACTTTTATTTGTATATTTTCATTTCATATCATATACATATATACTCACACACACCCAGAAAAGTTAACTGTGTGTGTGTGTGTGTATGTACATTCAACAAATTGTTGAATCCAGCAACCGCCTTGTGATTTTATTTTTTTTATATTTTTTTTTTCTGCTCTGTTGCGCGTCCTTCCAACATTTGACGCCCACTACTTGCGGCTGCTTCCGACGACGTCAACAAGTTGAAGCTGTTGCCGCTGCCTGAATTTCAATTTGTGTGGATACCATCTCTCTCTCTCTCTCTCTCTCTTACACACACACACACACACTCTCTCTCTCTCTTTTTCTCTTTTTTGCTCTCCCGTTATTTTTTTTCGTTTTTGTGTGTGTGTGTGTGTGTGTGTCTAAGTGGCGCCTTGAAGTATGTCAAAATTTTGTGTAGGCTCTATACTCGGCACAGATATATTATGAGTGCAAATTGCCGTTGTTGCTTCGTGTCCTGAGTATTGGCAGCTTATTGCATACTAGCACACATACATACACAATGTACAAATATATTACAATATTTAAGATCATTATTTTAAATGAACTTATAATTGTTTTCTCTCTTGATTTTATTTATTGAGTTCATTCAAAGCTCTTACTGATTATATTCCAGTCGAATACTCCCCAAAAATTCATAACGTTATAATTTGCGAATGACCACTGTACCATGTCCATATGTATTGGTTTGGAATTGCTGGCAATTGCTTTTGCTTCGTTCTTGCCTGCTTGTAACTCGATTTCTGTCACAATTTCCGTTTTAGGGAAACCAAACCAAAATTTGGCCAATTGCCATACCACACACTCTGCTACACACACACACACGCAAACAGAATTGTCTTGTTGTATGTATATATAACTCGTATATGACTAGGAATAGAGGCAGCTCCTAATTGAAATGTCTGCACCTCGGAATGCTACCAGTAGTTAGAATTTTTTGCTGTGCTGAGCACAAAAACTCGGACACCTTTTTTCTAATTAGCTGTGCCGCATTCTTCGCCTTTGCAGCCTTTGGCTTGGCAGCTGGCTCAGAGCTTCAAAAGATATATTGACCTAATTAAAATTAATGCACAATTAATTGTCAGCAAAATGTTTGGAACAACGGTGAAATTTCGTTGCCCGGAACCAAGAAAACAATAGAAAAAAAAAATCACAAAAACGGTAAAACAACAAAAAACATTCCTGTGCAAATAAACAAAACGACTCGTACGTTTTATGTGTACGTGTGTGTTTGTGTGTGTTTATATACAAACGTTGTATATGTATATATATTGTACACACATGAGTGAACTGAGAAACAGAAATAACAACAATTTGTTGGTCTTTGAAGTGAATACGTATGGAGGTGTTTATGGGCTACGATATACACATAACAAACAAGTCTATATATAAAACCGTGCTTCCCAAAATATTGAGAATTCCCAAGGGAATGAAATTTACAACGAACTAAACTATTTGTTTATTTACTTGTGTCAACTCGGCCGATTTTCGACAATTGCCGAGTACAAAACAAAAATATATGTAAAGGTGAAAAAAGGATCTTTAAAAAAGACAAAAAAGTGTTTTTGCGTTTCTAATATTTTAGAATATAGAAAAATAAATAACATTAAATTGAGTTTATATTAAATTCGTGTTAATAAAATTTTTGATTGTGTAAGTGAATAAAAAAATTGTTTTTGTCGAAAATAAATATGCGTAGCTATTTTAATCAAGAGGATTATGTTAAACGGAGCAATCTTTCCTTAAACCAACTATCAACGGATTAAATAGATTTATAAGCCAAATGTAAGTATCGATTTCACTTATTTTGTAAATACATTAAATTAAGCTTTTCAGCTTTCTTAAATCTCTTTATCTCTCTCTCTCTCTCTCTCAGTCTCATTTAAAGCTAAAACTCAAAGGTATATGCATAAGTTTATTTGATGGATTTGTGCGTGTGTCTGTGTGCGTGTGTTTGGGTCCTTAAATCTCTGCGAAAGGCAGCTGATGTATTATTGGCCACAGCTTAGGCCATCCTTCACATTTCAATGCCGTCTCGCTATTATGGCCACATGGCGTATGTGTAACCAAAAACTGCAAACTTCTTGAAAGCTTGTTTCTTATAAGCTGTTTGCAAAGTTTTTACAAAAGTTTATATATTTAAATAAACATGTATATATGTATGTATACGACACATACATACGTCTTATTTTCATTCGTATGATTTTTAAAAGTCCCTTTTTTGGAGGTGTGGTATGTATTTTAAAATTTGGCATAAATCTGTGCATAGTCGGCTATAACGTTACCGTTACCCGTAACTGTTACCAATGCCGTACAAACGTAACCAAATACCGGATTTGGCGAATTGTTATTGTGTGAACGCGGGTCCAATGTGTGTATTTTGTATTTCAGCTTTTTTTTTTTTTGTATTTATTTAGTTTTTCGTGCTTACCTCGCCGACCAGTGAATTTTGTGGGAACGCGGCATGTGTAGGTCTGCCACATGCCACATGCTTGTATGTATAGGGGTTGGCACAAACATATACATACGTATAGTACATATTAAACATTATATATGTATTATGTATAAAGCATATGGCAGCATATTGTGTTCGCAGCATAAATAATACAAATCTGCTTGGCATTGGCATGCGAATTTTGGTAACTGGAAGAAAAACCTGGTGAAACTCAGACATGAGTTTCCATGAATTCTAGTTAACCCACATGTGTGGGTGTGAGTCAAGTAGAAAACTCTTAGAGAACGCATACATCTTAAGTGTAAGTGCATTTTTATTGTAGTTATCTTTTATAAATTAGCATCAATTACAAACAACTTGATTAACCAACTTTCTAGCTGGTCTTCCATTTTCTATGCTTCTTTTACTGAAAGAGGACGAAAAGTTTAGAGTTAAGTCTGAAAGTTTTAGGTAATTTTCTCAATCATTATGTTATATTTACAGTTAAAAAATTCAATAACGGTCTGAATGGACCCATGTGCTAAACGGAGGGTTGAAATGCTTTGGGACTCTTCGCTCAGTGTATATAGACATTAACTGTGACTGAGATTCAGTTTTCCAACAATAATGCACAAGGACACGGCAAGCACACAAACACACATGGATACAAAAAAAAAAAGAAAGAATAAAAATACAAAGGGCTTCTATTGTTGTTCTGTTGCCATTGTTGTGGTTAGCATATGACAACTCCTTAATCATCGATATACGTCGCGGTATATTTATGACATAGAATCCAGCTTCCAACGTCTCGAGTTAGATATAAATATATATATCAGCGTCACCGGCGGCAGCAGGAGCTAAACAGCTTATACATAAGTCATGAAATGTGGTACGCATAGAAGGAAGCATCTCCAACCCCATAAAGTATATATATTCGTGATCAGCATCGCGAGCTGACTCGATATAATCATGTCCGACTGAGCGTCTGAACGCCTGTTTCTATAAAGCTAACTACCATACAAATGCAAGATCTTTAAAGAGATTTTACCATGATAAACAAGTAGTAGTCTTTGCAAGTGTATACAATATTCGACATGCCGAAGATAGTCTTCCTTACTTCCTTTTTATACCCTGATCCCATTAAAAATGGGAAAAAAGGGTATAATGAAGTTGTGCAAAAGTATGTAACAGGCAGAAGGAAGCATCTCCGACCCTATAAAGTATATATATTCATGATCAGCATCAACAGTCGAGTCGATATAGCCATGTCCGTCTGTCCGTCCGTCTGTCCGTCTGTCCGTCCGTATGTATGAGCGCGTCGATCTCAGAGACTATAAGAGCTAGAGACTCCAGATTTGGAACTTAAGCTCGCCTAATCCCTAGGCAGTACAAGTTTCTTTCCGATTTTCGATAACTCTTCCCGTTTCCGATATACACATGGGATCGATAACAACAAAATCTTGAATTTGGAAAACTTTGAGATGCAATTTGAATTATAAAGCAAAATAATGATAATCTGTGAAAATTTTATTGAAATCGGTTAATAAACACCGGAGATATGGGACATTGAAGTTGTGTATGCAGTATGGAGTATGCGCGTACACAGACACACACACACTTGCAAGCACTGACTGTACGCGTAAAGTATAGGGATCAGGGTATCGTCTAGTCGGGATATCTCGACTAGAGCCTTCTTACTTGTTGTTATTGTGACTTTGCCTTGAATTTTCAAATTATCAAAACGAACACATTCAACACACACAAACACGTATGTATGTATGTATGTATGTAGAACATCTACTTTGCCCAGCATTAAGAAGCAATTTCATTTTTTACGGTCATGTTGCGGATGAATGTGGCCTGAGTTAGCTACTTGATCCTGCTGCTGCTGCATGCTTTGACTGCGTCTGACTTGCTCTTTTTATACCCTGATCCCATTCAAAATGGGGAAAAGGGTATAATAGTTTTGTGCAAAAGTATGTAACTGGCAGAAGGAAGCATCTCCGACCCCATAAAGTATATATATTCTTGATCAGAATCAGTATGAAGTCGTCGATCTCAAAGACTATAAGAGCTAGAGACTCCAGATTTCGAACTTAAGCTCGTCTAATCCCTAGGCAGTACAAGTTTGTTTTTGATGTTCGATAACTCTTCCCGTTTCCGATATACACATGGGATCGATAACAACTAAATCTTGAATTTCGAAAACTTGAAACATTACACAAAATGACAATCTGCGTAGTTCACACACACACACATACTTGCAAGCACTGACTGTACGCGTGAAGTATAGGGATCAGGGTATTGGCTAGTCGGGATTTGTCGGCTAGAGCCTTCTTACTTGTGTTATTTGCAACACAGCAACAATAAATTTTATTTGACATTTGTTGTGCACATTTATTGTGCTTAATTGATGAGCTTTTTAATAAATTATTGCCGTTGCAAATGCAAGTCACTTGGCACAATCAATAAATCGTAAATTAACATCAATTACAATAATTAAAACTCAGTTAATCGACTAGAGGCATACCCTTTACTTAGTTCTTATAATACCTACTATAATCCGTATCTAAATCCTAAGCCAGGAACACATTAGGCATTGATTAATTCATATTAAATATGTAGTACAGTGGGTGCTTACAATTAAGAACTATCGGAACTTAGAACCAGTATTTTCAATGCATTTTACGCTCTGCAGTCAGAATTGTGGTTCGTATTTTTAACATATCTGCCTATTCGGTCATTCGCATGTTACCATTTGATACGGTTGCACATATTCGGCGGTAAAAATTAAATGAAGTCCATGAAGGCGTTAAAGCGAAGCGTTGAGAATAAAATTATAATGTGTCAAAATCTGCAATCAGTTATATAAAATCGAAAAGAGAGTCTATCTAGAAATTCTTGCAAAATGCTGAAATGAAGATCCAGAAATGGAAACTTCTATTTTCTAACATAACAGATGACAATTGTAGGCAAGATAAACTGTAAAAATAAAATAAATTTTGGGTGAAAGTCATTAGGGTTTTGTTTTGCCCACATACATATGCATGTGTGAACAAAATATTTTTTTCTTAAACGTTGCAAGCAAATTTATTTTTTGTAAAATAATTCTCCTCCGAAGCATATTTAGCAGAAAAAAACCATTTCTGAAATCTGAAGTTTTAAGAAACTAGAGCTACCCCAGAAACAAATTGGTTATTTGCGAGCGTCCACTGTATGTACTACGAATAAATTAAGAAGTAAACTATAGATATCTATTGATTTATTTTTTTTTTCTAAAATAACCTTCATAACGTAATTAACCTTTCAATATTGTGGTAATCTGATCAGATTTATGAGCAACAAACACGATGAAATAAGCTTCTCAGTAATAAACAAACATAATTTATATTACTTATAAAACTACTAGAGTCTAAGTTTTCACTTCTCACAGTCCTTGAGTTGTTTTTAGTTTGCTTTGGTCTAAAAGATCTTCTTGTACAAATAACTTTCCCGCATGGATTTAGAAACCCTTTTTACAGACGTTAATAAACAATGTAAAGTTTGTGAATTGGCTGTATATAGTAAAGTGAGATGACCAACTAAACAGATCTGTGGGTAATCAGACATCCGCATCTGCATCCGCATTCGCAAAATCTGCGTCCTTCATTCAATTGCGACACTTCAAAGTTTTCTGCAGCTGCCTCGTGTTTTTGTAAAATTTAATTTAACACGCCTTAGGGGCGGATACCCAACTTAATGCAATTAGCATGAAAATTTTGTCAGAAAGGATGAATGCGAAGGCACTTAAGCATTTTGTTGCATTTCTAAGCAGTAGCTGCCACAAGCTGAATCTCATTTCCATTTAGCATTGACTTGGTGTATATATTTAAATCAACAAATTAAAAGTGCGACCACAAATTTTTAGATATGTTTTGCATTAACTAAAAGCCATTTTCATTTGTGGTTGGCTGACAAAAAAGCGAGGCTTAACACCAATTAAAAACGTGTTCGGATGCGATATGATATTTGATATATGACTATGCGAATTGCAATTAAACACAGACGACAATATTTGTCATTGATAAACTGATTATGTGATAAACTGACAAATGAGTTAAGCACAAAATCAACCGGAAAATATATTTAATACTCGCCTGCCATAAGCTACGGCTTGCGCCGAATTCTGAATACTTCAAGTGCGTAAAAGATTAAAAAGATTAAATTATACAAAAAAAAATTACATTTTCGAACATCAATAACTTTAGGTTATAAGTGGTATTTGGTTGAACTTTTGCAAACGTGTCTGCGGTCATATTTTGTATAATAAAGTCATTGCAGAGCTCTTATTTAGGTCCCAAAAGTGTAATTACAAAAGCGCATAAATTGATACTGTCCGTTAAATGTAAGTTTCATGACAAAGTTATGAGTCTTCAGTTAGCGGGAAGAAAAGACAACGAGTAGTAAATGCATGAAAGTGCGCGACTAAGAGATACGCTATGCTCTAGAAAAAAGTATGTTAGATATGTATCTGAATATTTTAGAATATGTAAAAAAAAAGTTTGTTTTTTCTGTGTTTATTTATATAAATTTATTATACACGTTATGTTAAATTACTTTATTAATTTTTGCCAAATGGTAAGGTTCGTTTCTTGCTCGTATCGATAAGGTTTCTATAAAAAACAGGACTTGCTTTTACTTGTTAGTGTGGTTGGCAAAAAATGACAGAAGTTGATGAATTCTCTCATCGAAAAACTGTTAGCCGGCAGAACTTTGCCAGTTGATTTTTTTTTTGCGGTACGATAAAACTTAACATGAAGAGCAACAAACGGGTTAAGCTTTCTTTTAGTTAAATTGACAGTAAGGTTAAAATTAAAGTTTTATGTAGGAAAGTTTTAGAAAAACATTTTAAAATGTTTTTAAGTTATAGTTTTATTAAGCTTACCATTAATACATCGGAATTCTGTCTAATGTGATGGCTATAAAAATTAAATTTATCACGACCATTTTGAGTACAACTTATGTGTACAGGGTATTTTTTTTGGAAAAAAAGACGTTCAAAAAGCAAATGCCAACAGAGCGCAGCGGACAAATACTTCATATATATGCACACACACAAACCGAAGCATGCATATAAGCACACAAAAAGAAAAAACGCCACAAAATGTTTGCAGCATGCGTTATGGTATGTGTGTAGGTGTGAATGTGTATGTAATGGTGTTTGTTTTGTTTTTGTGTTGATGTTTGCAGGCAACATGACATTGACTAACGTGCGAGGCAAATTTGCCAGAGGATACTACAAGAGACTCACACACACACTAGACACAAAGACATACAACAAAAAAAACAGTCAACAATTTGTGCTGCAGTTGAAATTTAATACGAACAATTTAATTTCAATAAAAACGCACCGTTCTGAAAAAGTGCTCATAAAATTTGTGTGTTTGCATGTTTACACAAAATGCAATTTAATTTAATTGCTGAACTTGTATTTCAACCGTTTGCTGCTGCTAATCGGTGGCACGTTATTCACGAAATTAAATGCAAATAGGTGGCAAGGCAATCTAAATGGTTGCATTTAGTACGAGAGCGAAAAATAGAGAGAGAGTGAGAGGGTGGAGGAAGGGTTGGCTGTTAGGTGTGGCTAGCTGTTTGTGTGAAAGTAATGCAGCCCCTCGCTCAATGCAACATTTTTTATTCGTTTCGTTTCGTTTTTTTGCAAGTCAATTGCATTGAATGCGAGTATGAGGCGCGCTTGGGGGTTTTGTTAGTTGGTGCGGCACAAGGGCAAGCCTGCAAGCTGTGTTTACTTTTGTCTATGTGTATGTGTGTGTGTGTGTTTTGCTATGTATACGCCTGCCTGAGTTGCTTAAATGTCAGTTTATATCTCAAGGATAAGCCGTTTTCCATTTGCTGTTGCGACTGTTTGCTGCTGACGCTGTTGCTGCTGCTGCTGCTGCTGCGGTGTCTTTGGTTTTTTCTTTGGCCCCGGCACCTAAGCTCAGTCAGTCAGTCACACTCACACACACACACACACGCACTGGCAAACTCTCAGCTGCCATCTGCTTTATTCACATTATTTTTGTCGGCTTCACACATCATGATATATGCATGAGCCACATTTCCCAGGCATATGCAATCAACAATGAGTTTTTGGTTCTTCTTGGTGTCAGCAGCACTCTTAAATTGCCTTCTTTTTTTGTTTTTGTTGCAACACACTTAAAGTGCATAATAATTTATGTGATTAGCTTTTCTTCCTCAAAACTCACAACTAGTAATCTAGTAATGTTTAGGTTTAATCTGTATGTAGTATTTATGTGCGATGTGTTTTTATGAGCACATTAACTTTAATGCGCGAGTGGCACAAAAATGTTGTTGCTCTGTAGTTATTTTGATTACTCATACGCCAAGTTGTTTACACACACACACACACACACATTCACAAAAATTCGCATCGTCAGCAAGCCATAGCACAGACACTGGGTCGTAATGAGCGCCAGTTAGCAGGAACACGAGATAAACTTGTTGCAGCGATAAAAAGCCATAAATTTGGCATTCACTTTGTGACTGTGTGTGTGTGTGTGTGCGTGTGTGGCAGCTAGTGCTAATGGGTGAGTATGTGTGTGTGTGTGTGTGTCGCCTAAGTTGTAATTAATAGCTTAACACATGTGTTATCCCTCGCCACCTTCTTCGCATTATCCACCTCTAAGGCAGCTTCTCCCTTGGGCCAAGCGTTTGACTTAATGTTTGTGCAATTGATTCGCACTAAAATTAAGTGCTTGTACAGCTCGTCAGGTGAGGAGGAGGTGTAGAAGCAGCTATAACTGTTAAGTGTGTGTTAGATTTGTGATGCACTTCAAAGTTTTTGCAACGTTTCGATTTATCATTTTCTTATCTATGCAGCTAGAAAAGTTTCATACTTACTTTTAGCGAAATTTGTGGTAAACAGTTTTTAGTCAGTAAAGAAAAAAATATACTGGTAAAATATTTAAAATATTAAACATTTTGTGTTAAATAGTTAGATTGTTGACATTCGGAATGATTGGCATAATAAAGTTCTAAATTTCATAGCTTAATTCCTCTTTTAAAGATGTGTTTTTGCCATTAATAGATGTGATATGATAGTTATGTAACAATTGAACAAAAAAAAAAAAACATAATTTGTATTAAATTTAACTGATTTCCTTTAACTTTAATTTTACAGCTTTTCGTTACAAATTTATTTATTATCTATTTACATTTCTTAAATGTTATTAGCATTTGCAATGTATTAAACATTAATTGGAATTTGTAAAATTCATCAAAGAGTTAAAACTTAATTTGTTAGTTTGATTGAAGAGTCATTAATAATAACCCTACTAATTAATGTCTTATGGTGTTCGACAAAAATTTCCATTACCTAAGAATCTATGAATATATTATATTTAGAAACGAAAATTGTTTAACTTATTCAATTTTTATAATCGGAAAGAAAAAAGAGCACTCGATATTGAAAACAAGTAAAGTAAGAAATCCCGACTAGACGATACCCTGATCCCTATACGTCACGCGTACAGTCAGTACTTGCAAGTATGTGTGTGTGTCTGTACGATGTTTCAAACGTCCTCTCAAAGTTTTCCAAATTCAAGATTTTGTTGTTATCAATCCCATATGTATATCGGAAACGGGAAGAGTTATCGAAATTCGAAAACAAACTTGTGCTGCCTAGGGATTAGGCGAGCTTAAGTTTTTGAATCTGGAGTCTCTAGCTCTTATAGTCTCTGAAATCGACGCGTTCGTACATACGGATAGACGGACAGACAGACAGACGGACAGAAGGACATGGCTACATCGACTCGACTGTTGATGCTGATCAAGAATATATATACTTTATGGGGTCGGAGATGCTTCCTTCTGCCTGTTGTATACTTTTGCACAAAACCATTATACCCTTTTTCCCATTTTTAATGGGATCAGGGTATAAAAATTAAGACAGTATGAAAATTTCCATTTTCGAGGTTGTTAAAGAAGTTTGAAATATTACGATAGTTTTAATTAACATTTATAATTACCTAAATGACAGACTCATTGAAAGTGTCAATGTGTTGGTGAATACAATTAATATTTCATTTGAATAGAGCTAGTTATATACGATCAATAGCAATCTCTCCAAAAACTACAGGAAGCTTACTTTTGACCTGTTAGTTGTACTTGCTAAACCCGTTTTAAATCCACTTTGATACTTTTTTAAAGTTTTAAAGTTGTAGTAGCTAGTTTTTGGAAGTATGTGAACTCTGCACCTTCTTCTCATTAATGTAACGGTGCAGGCGTTTCAAATAACCAACATTTCACTAGCCAGCAATTCCTTACGGGTCGGCAAAGGTTTAAAACATAGCATAAGTGATACAATTTGTGTGTGTGTGTGTATCTGTGTGTGTGTGGGGGGGGGGGGGGGGGGTATGTATATATATTATACCCTGAACCCATTTAAAATGGGTAAAAAGGGTATTATGGTTTTGTGCAAAAGTATGTAACAGGCAGAATGAAGCATCTTCGACCCCATAAAGTATATATATTCTTGATCAGCATCACCAGCCGAGTCGATATGTTCATCTGTCTGTCCGTCCGTCCTTCTCTATGTATGAATGCGTCGATCTCAGAGACTATTAGAGCTAGGGATTCCAGATTTCAAACATAAGCTCGCCGAATCCCAAGGCAGTACAAGTTTTTTGATTTTCAATAACTCTTCCCGTTTCCGATATACATATGGGATCGATAACATCAAAATCTTGAATTTGGAAAACTTTGAGACGGCGTTTGAAACATTTAACAAAATAATGATGATTTGTGAAATTTTTATTAAAATCGGTTGAGAAACACCGGAGATATGAAACATTGAAGTTAAGTATGCAGTAAGCAGTATGCGCGTACACACACACACAAATACTTGCAAGCACTGACTGTACTTGTAAAGTATAGGGTTTAGAGTATCGTGTAGTCGGGATTTCTCGACTAGAGCCTTCTTACTTGTTTGTTATGTGTATGTTTGAATCAGGAAAACTTGTACAACCCAGCAGCTGTGCAAGAGTTTTGCAAGTGATCTGGAAGCAAACGCGTCATTAAATTACAAGTGTTGCCTGGCGAATGCAAAGAAAAACACTAAAAGCAGTTTTTGGCCAATGAGTGGGTAAAGGAAAGGGGCTCACAGCGTTGAGAGGGGTGGCAGACGAGAGCGGTCAAGGTCTGAACAGGCCAATTGTAATGCATATTCGATTTGTATTAAAGTTCTGGGGCCAGCACAAATCGATTGTGATGCGAGGGGCGGCTTGTTTGGGAGCACGAACAAATGTTTTGCTATTACCAACAGCAAACGGAACAGCAACAACAAAAATAATAAATGCAACACCCGAACTGAAAAGAAACTTTAAATAGCCCAATAAATAAGTTCTGCTTGAAACAAATGGAAGATGTGGCACGCAGCGGGCAATTATGTTGCAAGGACAACGCTGCGTATACTGTACGCAATATTTGTGTAATTAAATCGCTGACATTCAGCGTTGCTGTCAGTCAATTGAGACGGTAAATAAACTGGAAAATTTAAAATGATTTTTATTGCTGTTGCTTGACAATGGCCATTTTGGGCCTGCTGCTGCCCCATTCATAAAAATGACAAGACACAATGCCAAACGTTTGGAAAAATATCAAAATACCAAAACAATCCAAATCAAAACAAATGTTTTCCTGTTGTAAACATTTAACTTCACATAGCATGTTTATATTCACAACTATACAAATATTAAACGACTGTCCGATACATGTATGCACAAACGTATATAGTGTTAGGTTATAATTGGCTGATTGTTTGATTGGCTGATGTCACTGCATAAAAAAAATAAAAGAAAGAAAGGTCTATAAATAAGCTTGCCGGAAAACAAATAAACATAACATGTTGCGTTTCCTTTAATCAATTAAATTATAGTGTTTTATTTAGTCAGTTTCATTTTTGATTGGAATTTCGTGGTCGCGAGTTTTAGGGGATTTTTTTTAATGAATTGCTAAACAACCATATTTTGTACTTGGCATGTTAACGTCTCTTACACTGTACAAAACTTTATAAGCGCTAACAAAAATGTTGGCCAGCTATGAACTCTTCATATCTCTAAAAAATTCTAAGCTCCTTTAAAACTAAGTTCGGACATTTTTTTTAAAGGTTTCATGTCGACATTAATAAGTATGCTTAATGTCATTTATTATGATTGAGTAAATTTTAAACTGCGATATATTTGGTGTTTCTTGAACGATTTGTTGAACATTTTTTAAGGTGATTATCATATGTCTAAAGCAAAGCATTTTCTAAGTTATAGATTCAACTCTTATTGATTTCATGTGTATGTTATGAACGGAAAAGTTAATCGATTATATAATAAACGTAATCAAATATAGTTTTGTTAAAATTTCTTTTGCAAAGGATAAAATAATAATCGTCTTAAAAAGTCGAGTTCAGCTTATCTCTTTTAAAATGCTAAAGTAAAATAAAATATTGTTTATATTCAGAAACAAGTAGTTTAACTTATAGTGTATCGCAATCCCACAATTTCACACAACATATTTTCAGTTGTTTATTTATTAAGTCATTAATATTGTTTATTATCTTAGACCCATAAAAACCAATTAATTATCTATTTATTACTTTATATCTGAAACTAAGGTCAAGGTACTTATTTATATGTTCAGTTTCTGTCTGTCCGTACATGTCTAGGAATGTCTGCCAAAGTGTTTAATTGTTGTTGCTGGCACAGCGGGGTGTTGGGAAATCAATAAATCCACCGTATACCATAAACACACATTCAAAGGGAATTCGACATATACTGTACATTTGTATATAACAGAAGACGATGGCTAGGTAAACCAACTTTTGGTATCAGAGTATTACGCGTTCGGTGATACCAAAGCGTTTTGCAGTTGCTTGCCAATGGAATTATGTGTGTGTGTGTTTTTGGTTATTAATGATATTTACCATACACATATATTAAAATAAAATTGATTTGTTTTTAACAAGCCAACTAGAAGACAGTTCAAGGCACCTCTAGTATCGAAGTGTGCAAAGTTTTGCTTTTTGCCACAGGCAAAAGATGACTGCAAATAAGAGTTAAGAATGTGGACAAAGATTTGAACTTGGGACAGCGGCAGCAACAACAACACAAAAGGGTGTCTACGGCTGTCAGCTGCTACGGTTACACCAGCACTAACACACACACACACACACTGCATTCACACAAACACACTCAAGCTTATTCATACAAATACACTCATGTACATGTTTGTGTGTCAGAAAACTGTCATGCTGCATTTCATATGGCTCATTCGGACGAAGGCTGTCACAAGGGAGAGCGGAGAGCAAGCGAATAAGGATAGTATGGTGCGGAAGGGAGGTGATGGCAGGGTGCATTGGTGCAGAATGACATTGCCGTGGACGTGAATATGAACGTGGTGACTCGGACTCGGACCCGGACACCTCGGACCCCGGCGACAGACTTTTCTTCACAGACAGTTTTCACTAATTATCCGACACGATGCTAGGGGCTGGGACCGAAACTGAAACAGTGAACAGAAATAGCGTACTGTGGCACAGTGGGGACTGTAACAGGGACAGGACAAACTGATGCTGCTGCTGTTGCTGCTGCATTGCAGCTCGTTGCGGCCAAGGACTCATTTTGAATGTGCTGTTGTATACGCTTACATAGTATACACAGCACACATACACACACACATGAATACACACATACTAAGGCACACACAAACTTTACGTGCACATCTCAGAACTCTAATTTCAAAGGTTGTGCCAGTGCAAAAAGCGTTTTCTCGTTTTTATTTACCTACCCTGCAATGAAAGGCAACGAAATAATGGGTATTTTAATTTTAATTCAAAGAAGCTATGTGAAACAAAAGCAGAAAGCGAACTTTATTGTATGCATCAAGGATATCTTAAATAACTTAAAGCACATATATGTGTGAACCTACATATATTATATATTAAAATGTACTTACATATGTAATTTGAAGGTACTTTTACATTATGCTGTTAACATTGCAGCTGCTGTTGTTGTTGCTGTTACAATTTATGTTAATTTAATGGCTATGTTAGTTATAATACCCTGATCCCATTAAAAGTGGGAGAAAATGGTATAATGGTTTTGTGCAAAAGTATGTAAGAGGAAGCATCTCCGACCCCATAAAGTATATATATTCTTGATCAGCATCAACAATCGAGTCGATAAAGCCATGTCCGTCCGTCTGTCCGTCCGTATGTATGAGCCAACCAATCTCAGAGACTATAAGAACTAAAGACTCGCCTAATCCCTAGGCAGTACAAGTTTGCTTTCGAATTTCGATAACTATTCACGTTTCCGATATAAACATGGGATCGATAACAACAAAATCTTGAATTTGGAAAACTTTGAGATGCCATTTGAGTTATAAAACAAAATAATGAAAATCTGTGAAACTTTTATTAAAATCGGTTAAGAAACACCGGAGATATGGGACATTGAAGTTGTGTATGCAGTATGCAGTATGCGCGTAGACACACACACATACCTGCAAGCACTGACTGTGCGCGTAAAGTATAGCGATCAGGGTATCGTCTATTCGGGATTTTTCGTCTAGAGCCTTCTTACTTGTTTTTCTTTTAATCTTTTGAGATGAAATAAACAAGAGCTTTTTTTTCTTAAACATCCACTAAACTTTTTACGCAGTATCTCACGGATGTGGTGTATTTGTTTAGGGTAAGTTATTGGATTTTTTTTTTTTTGGACACAGAGCTCCTCTCTTGTTTCGGTGCCATGTATTTGTAAGCCATGTGCATGTTTTATTTGGCATACGCCTTCTGTGTGTATGCGCTGCATTTGATTCCCACCGTCCACCGCTAAATTGTGTGAAGGCCGTCGCGCCGAAAAGAGGCGTCAATAATTGAACACACAACGGAAGGCATCGACTAGTGCAATGTTCATTAAATTTAAGCATTCGCTGTGGGCGATGTCAATGGCATTTAGAATTCTATGCCAGATTTAAGCGGATAATTGCTTCTCATTAATATTAATATTAATATTAATATCCCAGACCAAGTCATGGCCAAATGCTATAGCGGATTGTTTTTCGTTTTGTAAGTTCAAATATTGCGTATACGACACTTGTGTCCTACTTTGAGGGGAAGTAATTAAGCACTATAAATGCTTTTCGTTGACATCTGAAACCGAAAATTCCGGACTCGCAAATACAATTCAATAAAATTTATTGGTAAAAAAGTGGCAAGTGCTTGATTCGTTTCCCAAAAAAACGTTCTGTTGACAAAAAAACAACCAGCAGCACACACAAACCTGCACTCCCCACCCACTCATACTCTGTAATGCTCAGCAACAAGCAGCAGTCGGTGGCTTTCTGCTAAGAGCGTTTTAACAGCAGTTGAGCGAAAGAGAGCCGAGCAACAGGAAATATGCTCCAGCTCACTTACTTATGCTCAACTGTTGAGCGAGCTCTGCTACTGCTACTACTTCTGCAGCAGAAGCTGTTATTTACATTTGCGGCAGCAACAGTTATAATTTTTTGCTTGCTTTCTCTCTTTATGTCCTCGAATGATTTATTTTTGGACTGGCTGCGACGCCAGCAGCAGCCCAGCCAAGTTAAGGCATGTGGTTTTGTTTAGATTTATGCATGCTCTCGCTCTCGCGCTCGCTCTCGTACTATCGCTCTAGCGTCTCCCCTACGTCTTGTTCCCGTACTCTGCAGTCTCTGTTATATGGCCAGATTGTGTTTGAACGTATGGCTTCTTTGATATTATATTCTGCAAGCCGAGAGGCGGGCAGATAAGATGCTTAGGCAGTCAGGCAGCAGGCTGCATGGCCGTCGTCAGGTGCTTGGTTATGCGTTTACTAAGTACTCTTCTATGGTAATAGCGATGCGGTTAACTTTATCCATGTTGCGAGTGAAACTTTATGCGTTCAGCGAATGGGCTGGCTTCAACTTTTTCTATTATCCAGCGGTATCGTTTAATTAGCGCCCAGCCACATGGTGTTTAAATGCACGCCAATGTCTGTACGGCACCCAATTGTCCAAGTTTCTCAGGGCTGTTTGGCTTTTGCCCCCTTTGCCATGTTTTGCGTTTAATCATGTTTGTAGTAGTTGTTGCTGTTCCTTTTGCGGTTGAAGGCGCCAGTGTGACCTTTTTTTGTTACATTTGTGCTCCTCACTGCCAGTGACAGGCCTACAAACATACAGGCGCAAACACACTCACACGTACAAATGTGCGTCTGCTTGTGTGTATGAATTTAGTTGTGCATATCTTAAATGTGTCGCCATCAACATGCACATAACAGAACAGGGAACTATGACTGCAACTGCGACTGCGGAAATGAAAACAATATCCATTTCCATTGTATATTTTTATTTGCTGGAAACAGTGCCAGCAACAGCAGCAGCGACAGAAAGCGCAACGGCCATGGGGGAAACCTGTCACCGTCGCCGTTGCAGTCGCTATCAAAGTCGGCTGGCACACGCCCAACGGCCCAGAGCACAGTGTCCCAGTGCCCCAGTGAACAAAAAAACAAAAAAGGGCGAGTACATCGCAACGAGCAGTCAGCAGCAGTTACTTTTATCCCCAGTGGCAAAGAGTTTGCAACATCAAATTCAACTTCTTTGTCTTTGGGGCATTGTCCAAGCCATATGTATATATTTTTATCTTAAGATAAATGATAGCCAAACTATTTTGAGTCGTTAATAATAATAAATAATGTGTTAAATCCTTTATGTAAAATTCTGTTCGAGTGCAAACAAAAGACAAAAGTTTGTAAACAAGTAATTTTAATGCTTATTACATGCAATTCAAATTCGTTTACAATTTTTAGGCGTGTTCAAATGTTTACAAAATGGTAAATGTATGTGTTGCGTTTAGGATTGAGATACTATTTAATTTAGTTTATGGAACAATAAATAGGTAAGAGTTAAATTTCTTTAGTAAAGATCCTCAGTTTATTCTTTAGTACCTTTTTTAATTCCCGGATATATTCTATATATTATTTTTCAAACACACTACGCATTTCTTTAAAAATCCTATAGGAATTGCGCATAGAAAACATTATTTAAAACCAATGTACGTCAAGCACACCTGTCCCTGTGTGTGCTTGTGTGTCAGCAACAAGTAGAAAGCAGCACAACACATGAATAACGAAGAGATTTGGGGGGAATGATTCTGAATTTGCATCTGAATTTGAATCACAGGAAAAATGTGCAAAACTATTGGCAAACTGTTGAAGGTGTTTAAATGTAAATGTGAGTACACAGCAGGCGGCGTTTCACATTTCGCCTTCTACTACTACTGCTTGATAGAGTGGGTTACGTCCTTGTCTATTTGACGGGCTATTGAACCGTTTTGTGAAAAAAAATTTTTAATACATAAATATATATATATATATATATATTGATAGTTGTCAATCTCATGTCTCTTGTGTTTGGTTACAATTGCAGGTGTGCGCCATTTGGCCATAAGCGCCACTTAAAGCCACTTCAAATCGTTGAGCTTCAATAGACTGAGTATCAATTGAAAGCAGACAGAGAAAGCGAAGAGGAAAGCTGGCAACTGAAACGGACAACAATAACTGGGCAAATATGCATTGCACCAGCCCCAAATCGATGTGGTCGAGAGTACGAGGTGTGGCAACCACATGACAAGCGCCAAGAGGCCGTGGAGGATAATGCAAATAGTCGTCGTAAACAATAACAACAGCAGCAGCATCAGCAGCAGCAGCACCCTTAAAATCAAGCAATCCTCAGAACAGACGACAAACCTCAAGCATTATGGCCGATGCGGACGATAGCAATAGTGGCAGCGGGCAGGGGGATGAGTTGCAGTCTCGTCGCGGTTCGTTGCAGTTGCTCACGAAGTTGGACAAGGCGGTGTCCACCAATGATATACTGCTGGATCTGCAGCGAGCGCTTACCTATGAGGCGGTGTTTAGCTCTCTGGTGGAGCACAAGATGCAGGCGCTTAAACGTGACTACGAGGAGCACAAGCGGGCCAAGCGCAAGAAGCGAAAGTCCATTGGACGAATACTGCTGCCCCGTAAGTTGTTTTGCGGACGTCGGCACAGCAAGGAGGAGGAGCTCGAAGTGGAGCCGCAAGAGGAACTGTCAAGCAATAGACTGCGTCAAGCAAACACTGCCCCCGACATCGAGGTGCCTTCCAGCTCCAGGCAGGTGATACAGAGCACAGAGGACAGCGTGGCCAGCACGCTAAGCAACTCGTCGGGATGCCAGACAACGCTGCCCAGGCACAGTCATAGTCTCCTAGTGCAGGCGCAGACTCATACGCCAGCACCTACGTTGGCGGATAGCTCCGACGATGAGGATGATGTGGTGGACGATGGAGGCGGTGTCGGAGGTCGACCACCAGAAACGAGACATTCCATGTGCACAACGACCAACGGCGGCAAACCGGATCATCTCACACCGGTCGCCTCCTACTGCGACAATACCTCTCTGGCCACAGCGACTGTGACTGCAACTGTGGTTGGTGGCACACGAAACCTGCATAGCTCCACCATGGCAGATGACAGTCTAACGGCTTCGTTACATGGAAGTCTCGAGAGCCTCTCCTATTCTAGTTCACGCTGCACGGTCAGCTTTGGCGGCGCCGAGATCATTGCGATGGCCCATGGCGATGCGGACACACGGGAACGAGTGCGTCTAGCCAAGCGGTTGCGTATCCTAGAGGCGAAGTCTATCAGCGCCCAATGCAGCCCTATCTTTCCGCGTAGCGTGGTGCGATCGATGCTGCTGCCACAGCCGCAACAGGCGGTAAGTTAAACATTTTTCTGCAATTGTTATGGGGTTCCTTAAATCCTTAGTTCAGATAATCCAATAAATACTCAACAACTTTTAAAATTTAAATTATAAAATAACGCTCTGTTTAGGTCCTTTCGCATAAGCTCTACGATCTTAGAGGTCTTGTGCTGCTTTTTCGATTATTAACTCATGCAGAATTCTTAGACTATTTATTAGGATAACTTGCTGCAGTTATCAGAATCATTTTATTTTGCTGCTTATATAAAAGGTTCTGAATTTAAACGGCTGGATTGTTTATCATAAAATAATAATTGAACTTAAAAATTAATACATGTAAATAATTTAATGAATGTTCTAAACTAATAAATTATTTTCAACTGAACGCTATTCCTGTTGTTACTCATTCAAGCGGATACACGTAAATGTTCCCTCCAGTCTAGCTAGGCCGCATCTTGAGCCCCAGTTACAGCCACCTCCACATGTGGCTGTGGAGATAGAATCGCTGCCAATGCCACAGCTGCAGTCACAGCATCGGCATGCTTTGCCAGAAGCAATGGTGTTGCCACAACGCAAGCGTCTCCTGCCCAAGCAGTTATCCTGCACCGAGAGCTTCTCAGGAGGACACTCGGGTGGCAGTGATTTCGATGGTGCAGCTGCCTATGCACGCTACTTTTCCCGACAAAACACGTCCGAGGATAGTGCGAATGTGACTGTCAGCACAGTGCTGGCCCAGAGCGACTCGCAATCACTGCATGCCCTGCCCAGCTACGCGAATACGCCAACAGGTCCTGCTGGAAGGGAACCGAGACACCTCAAATCTCGCAGCACCGGACTACTGGCGATACATCGTCCGGTAACACCTGAGGCAATTATTATTCCTATGGAGAATGCGGATGAGGATGAGCGGCCGTTACCGGCTCAGCTCGCCGAGAAACTGCACCGCATGACCTCAACGTCGACAGGTTATAGTGTAACGCCGACTGGTTGCTGCAGTGCAGCCAAATCATCGGCGTTGCGCGTTAAGGAGAAACATTTTCAGAGCTTTAAACCCACGCTGCCGATGTCCGCGGCAATGGCACTTCAAAGCACCGGCAGCGATGATGAGTACCGACGCCGCAAACGGAAATACAGTAAGTTTTGGTTGAATTTAGCTTAACTTTGTTAAATTATTTATTTTTTTTATTTTCAGAGCGACATCATCGTTGCTCGGATCCCGTGCTAGTGTTTCCCACACCAAATGGCCTACAGCATTGTGTGCATGTTCTTGGCGTGTCACCTGATGTTCAGACCATGTAAGTTTACTACTACATAGGTACACTAAGAGAAAAACACAGTGCTTTTCTCACTCACAACTTTTCCAGCTTATAAAATATTGAAGGCCGACATAAACGGTATCCCAATATGTACAATTTTAACCCATAACAAATTAGTGAATTTAGTTATTCGTTCTGAATTTATGTTGTTTTGTCTTCGATACCATTGTTTGTAATTAAACAACCGTAAGATTTTAAGTACCTGTAATTTTGTCAAACTGATTTCGAATTCTCGCGATGATATGACCTCTATATTACTTTACAATTTGTATTTTTTTTTCGCTGAACCCATTCAAAATGGGTAAAAAGGGTAGTATGGTTTTATGCAAAAGTATGTTACAGGCAGAAGGAAGAATCTCCGACTCCATAAAGTATATCTATATGTTCTTGATGATCATCAACAGCCAAGTCGTTATGGCCATGTCCGTCCGTCCTTATGTTTGTTTGAACAAGTAAATCGTATTGGCAGATCAAGTTAATTTTAAATTATCGATATAATTGATAACAATAAAATCTTGAATTCCGAAACTTCAATATTGTTTTTGAAACTATATGGTCTAGGGTTCAGAGTATCTCCTAGTTGAGCTTGTTATGTTATTTTTTTTTAAGTTAATGTAATTTATTAATTAAAAGTATCCATTTAAAATTCAAGTTTATTTACTCAACAACATGTTCACAATGCTATTAACCGTTTAAAAATCTGTTAACTTTGGGCTTCGACCTTGATCTGATTTTTGACGCACATGGAAAACGTTGACTGTCATTTAACGTAATTTATTACTCATAGACAATGCCCCTACGCCGAGGATCCACCCTGTGACCTGCAGCTGGACATGGACACTGACGCCGATAAAATCGACGACCTTGAGCATATGATGCCTGGCGGCATTGGTCATCAGCGACATCGCAGAAAGCATCGGTAAGTCGCAAACGCTATCGCATCACGTCCATCAAACGTTCAAACGTGTACAGTGGTCAAAATCAAAGAAACTGAATACGGCTTAAGACTCTTATAACTCCTACAACTGATATAACAGTGGCAGGTATACATTCTGTTAGTAAGTTGTGTAGTTAGTACTATATTCTGTAGTAATACCGTAAAAGCTGCTGTTTCTGTTTATTTCACAGTTACTGCAATTGTTACTGTATTCACAAAGGCATTATTTTTCATTCCTTCCCCCACTTTCTGCACCCACTGTATTTTTCGGTCATTTGCCCAAGCTAAGAAATGATTAGAAAACTTATAAATAAATGCGCATTGGGGCCATTGACGGACATTTGGCACTTGGCCAGTTGGTCAGCCGGTCAGTCGTGCAGTACGATAGGCAGCAACAGCAATGGCATCCTCTGGCTGTCCTTGGGCTGCACTAATAAATGTGTCCAGCTGAAAAGCGATTGTCAAACATCGTCTAATGCGTTCCCCCACGTTTTTTACACAGCCATTACAAGCCGAAAAGCAGACAAAAATTGATTGACAAGCTTTGTGGGCCCCAGCTTTCAGTTGTAGTGAGTAAGTGGGAGATGTAACGGCACTCGCTTTCACCGCCTGGGTCGTTCCGTGGACCCAAAAAACCCACTACCCGACCACATGACTACCCGTAACGGCTGGTGGCATTCTTTGTTCCTTTTTTTCTTTCTATTTTGCTTTGTTGTTTTTTGAGCAGCAAGCACTTCCGTTGTGAAACGAGAAACGGTAGCCATGTTGTTTTTGTAACGCTTATGGGACGAGCAGCGAAAAGCGAAAAGCAAGCAGCGAAAAGCGAGCGGGGAAATTGTGGCAGCTTTGTAATGCGGAAGTTTTTGCAAAACCAAAACGGAAATAGAGCAAATATGTTTAAGCTGCTCTTGTTGCTTTGTTCCCGCTCTTCTTGTTGCTCAGATGATACGACAGCTGGCTGAGCGGGTGTGTGTAGGAATGAGGTTGTGTTGACTTTCAGAGTAATTGATTAATCAGCAGCAAATTAAAATAAATTCGCTCAATTGTTGTTTCTATATATCCTCAATATCTCTAGAACAACTCGGAATAGCCATTTATACCAAGTGTGATATGTATCCAGTTATCCTGTTTTAATATATTACTTCTTTGTCTTATGCTTTATGCAGGCATCGACACAAAAAACGTCATCGTCATAAAAAACCCAAAATACTTGTTCAGGATTTGGATACAGAAGTTGTTAAGGTATGATACCCATTAACTTCTCGCAGCTTTAAGGTAATATGTATGTTTTTTTCGCCCAGGTAATTGATCCACATGATCTCTCACAGCGCGCACGCTGGACAATTATTGCAACTGCCTGCCTTCTGTTACTGATGTGCCTCATGCTAATTGGCGTAACACTACGTATGGCACCCATTATTGATGACATGGGTAAGTGATTGTAGATCCGTTAAATTGCTTATATAAACCAAATGCTTTTTGCTACTATGTATGTATAAAAACAAAATACGAAAGATATATCCATGCCTGCCAAGCAGTACTCTAGTCTTAAGCAATGAAACTCTATTGGAACAAGTTTTGGGCATATTTTATAATCGATATCCTATATGTATAATTAAAATGTTTGAATATATGTATAAATGTGCAATATCCTTCTTTTGGGCTTCGCATGATAATCACTGTAAATGTGCATTGTTTTAAAATGTGAGTTTTTTTTAAGGTCCATACATGAATATACGATATTCGCAGTCTGTCTCAATATCCATTATTTTAACCGTAAAACACCTAACAAATGTAAGTACAAGCACATACGAAAACCAAAGAATACACACATACAAGTATTTGATATTGAACTAGAGTTTATATTCAAAAATCTTACAATTTTCTTTAAGTTAATTACAGAGCTTACAAGTTCGGCTAGCTATAAAAAATCATACATATGCAACAGTTGTAAAAGTTTTGTTTTGTTCATAGCTGTGATATGTCTATGTCTTATATATCTGCTATTTTATCTGCAATGAAAAAGAATGTGTTCCTATCAAAAGCATTATAAGCCCTAAACCAGCAAACAATTGTACAGCTTTTGCGAAAAGCTTTCATTTTTAAACTGTTATATTTATTATCTAAGAGCTTTTAATGTGAAACTGACGCATTCTGTTAAATCTTACGATTGTTATAACTGTTAACTGTGCTTTATGTTACACAACAGCTTTTAGCTTTCGTTTAAACTTGAGCCTCTGCCAAAATTCGAAGTGCCAGGACAGAGCTTTTGAGCGAGCTTTTGCTTAAGTAAAGCTTTGGCTCACAGAAAACTCAAACTCAATAGCCGTTGCTCACGATTACATGCGTTTATGTGTGCCATTGTGTTGCATAACAGCAAAGTAATAGCCGCGGAACTAGGACATCGTATCACATGTTGCATTTCAAACACACTTACACACACAATAGATACTATTACAGCTACAGTTACCAGCTGCATGAGTGCGTGAATGGGTGTGTTTGTGCTTTGGCATAGATTTGCGTGATGTTCGATATTTTGGTTGTTGCTATCAGTTAAGGTTGTCGAGGTAGTATGCAAAGATGGCATTGACCTCGCTCCTCCACCCTACATTTTCACATGACTCATACGACCCCCATTACAGCTGTCAGTTGGCAGCATCAATCATCAATTATAATTCACTAGCTTACACAATTTAATCTTTGAATGTTTTTTGCATTTTTATTTCACACTACAAATGAAAATTTTAATTAAAACTGAATTATATTGGTATTTAGCTTTTTCTGGTTTTCAAATATGAATTTCTTATAGCACTGTCTGAAAAAAAATTAAAAACTGAACGGAATCATAATTTAATAACGAGTTTAAAGTGTGCATGTTATTTGTCCTAGGTTGACATGTATTATCGATTTTTAATGGAGGCATATCTAAGTTAAAGGCCTTATGTATGTAGCCCCATAACACATTTTTAAGCAAATTATCTATTTGAAGTTCAGAAATATCACTAAATATCTTTTGCAGATATTATGTTACTGTCGAACTTCCCCATTAAAAAACCTCGTATATCAAAGTTTTATTAAAAATATAAAAAAAAAATTCCAAAACACTTCAATTTGATTCAATCGGAATTTTAGCAATCATTTTTTTATACCCTGATCCCATTAAAAATGGAAAAAAGGGTATAATGGTTTTGTGCAAAAGTATGTAACAGGCAGAAGGAAGCATCTCCGACCCCATAAAATGTATATATTATTGATCAGCATCACCAGCCGAGTCGATAAAGCCATGTCCGTCTGTCCGTCCGTATGTATGAACGCGTTGATCTCAGAGATTATAAGAGCTAGAGACTCCAGATTTGCAACTTAAGCTCGCCTCATCCCTAGGCAGTACAAGTTTGTTTTCGATTTTCGATAACTTTTCCTGTTTCCGATATACACATGGGATCGATAAAAACAAAATCTTGAAATTGGAAAACTTTGAGATGCCATTTGAATTATTAAACAAAATAATGATAATAATCTGTGAAACTTTTATTAAAATCGGTTAAGAAACACTGGAGATATGGGACATTGAAGTTGTGTATGCAGTATGCAGTATGCGCGTAGACACACACACATACTTGCAAGCACTGACTGTACGCGTAAAGTATAGGGATCAGGGTATCGTCTAGTCGGGAATTCTCGACTAGAGCCTTCTTACTTGTTTTTTATTGTTATTATTTGTTATCCCCTTGAGGCTCGCTACACTGAAGTTCAACTGTATATATAAATGTTAGAAACTTTGGAAAACTATATAAGTGCGACAACTTTGGAGACTAGAAGAGTTCAAGATTTCAAGTTTGGAATATTGGTTCTTGAGCACGTTTCATTATTTACCATTACCATTACCATTTTCCTGACAGTCCTTCACATAAAATTTATCATGTGTGTAAATTTCATTAATATTGGTTCAGAAACACAGAAGATTTCGCAGATTGCAATTTACGGAAGGATTCTAATAATGAACTAACTATAATAAAATGCACTTAATGCTATTTCAGATTCAATTTAAGTAACAATAAGGTAGTGTGTACGCGCTGTGCTGTTTCTGAGCTCTTATAAAGATGGTTGGAAATCTTCCTTTCAAGTTTACAAGCATTGTTTATAGGACTGTGAGATATTTTAGATATACAAATTTGGAACTTCTCATACATTTTCACAAGAAAGCTGAAGCTGATTCTATTACAACTAAGTTTTGTTTTATTCAGAGCTTAGATACTATAAAGCCACGTGCATCCAACCAACTGTTAAGCAGTGTTGATCAACGACGCATCCAACTTGGCCCAACTTTCATTAGCATCACGTGCCTAAAATAATTAGAAATGCAGTTATAGCTGGCTGCTGAAACCAGTCCGATAAGCCAACTTTTATAGGGGTGCCAGAATGTCAACAGGCTGGGCGGGACGAAAGAGGGCGTGGCACCTTGCAGGAGCAGTCACTGTCTCAGCGTAGTTAATCGGCAACCACGGTGGCCACAGTGGGGTGCACCACAGCGTGACAATGCCTGGTTAAAACTAATTTGTGTGTTCGCCCTAGGAGGTTTCCCAGCCGTCTCCCCCTAAACAAAACATGCCCGACATACATTTATATACGCACACAGACACACATATATTTGCACGCACGAGCGCTCTTTTGGCACTGCTGGTGCATTGTGCGCTGTGTAGGAAAATGTGAAATGCAGTTATGCATTTCTTAAGTTGAATCAACGGCAAATGACAAAGCCGCCGCGGCACAAAGCCATCTTTTCTGCCTCCTTTTATACTAACTGTAAATGTGTGTTGGGCACTCAAAAATGCAAAAACCCCAGCTGAGAAAATGCTAAGAAGCTGATGACGCCGTTGACGCTCCTGCCTTTGCTTACGCTGCTGGGTCAAGGGGAGAAGAGAGAGTGGGGGGGGGGGGTAAAGTTTTGCCCACAGTGCACACACAATTTCCCGTTCGCCATATTTTAGCTCGCTATGCTCGCGCTGCGTTGCCCGCGGGCTGAGTGCGTTGTCATTTTGGTTGGCTGCCGTTGTCGCCGTTGTGCACTTTTTTCTTTTTTTTTTTAAATGGTTTTTGTTGTTGTTTCATTACTTGCTGCATAAAACAAATGCACATAGTTCCGCCTGGTTATTATCCACTTGCTGTGTGGCACTTTGTGCTTGGCTCCACCCAGCGAGAAAAGAGAGAGCAAACGACAGAGGGAGAGGGAGAGACTAACAACAATGTGCCCCAGTGCCCGTTGCCCGTGTACATATTTTCTTTAGCAGGCTTAATCAACACGCTGCTGTTATCATCGTCATCGTCGTCGTCAAACGATGTCGTTGTTGTCCTTTGTTTTTTATCATACATATATTAAGCTATGGTTGTTTTTATTGTTGCTCGTGCTGTGTTGTTTGGACCACAAAGAGCATTCCGATTGCCCAGCAAAAGCCGCAAGTATTTCAGGACCAAATTATTTTCGTAGCTTTAGCTTAAAAGCTGAAATGCCAGCGACGATAGCGCCTTACTGTATGAGTTGCCCCTTCTTAATTCTTGTTGTTGTTCTTCTTGTTGTTGTTGTAGTAGAACGCATTGCCATTGCCCTTTGGCACTGGCAAAGAATTAAAAATATTTACAGTATTTCGAGTAAGCGAGCAGCAGGCAAAACAAACAAGCAGCTCTGCAATCTGCATGACTTGGATGAAGTCGTGGACAAAGCTGAAAGCCAAAGCTACCGTTTGTAAGAGACAACAACAACACGAACACGCACAAGGGGTATGTCCTAGCTGTGCGAATATGTGTGTGTCACCTCTACCCACTCTACGGCTGCGGTTAGCAACACACACCAACAGCTACAAAAAAAGCATTCCAAACAAATATGAGAAACGTAATTTCATACCGCACGACCACATACACATATTCCCGAAAAAGCAAAAAAACAAAAATATCATAAAAGTGTACTTGGTGCAAGTTTCTCTTTTGGCTAGGTTTGAGTTGAGACCGAGGGAAGCTCTCATGATAAGTAGAACGCAACTTTCATCAGTTTCTGTTCCTAATTTGTGCAACCCGAAAACAAATATCGACGGCTCGACTACTTTTGCTAGCCCCCAGCTACCTAGATTACTTAGTTTGCGGCTCTCTGTCATGGATTAAGTCCTTGAGAACTTTTTATGATTAATGATGCTTTGAAAACTTGTCATTATTTGCCTACCCATGGCGCTTCCTCCAAACCTCACTTTGTTAGATATTTATTTTTGGCTACGCATTGTTTGTATCTACTTATTTCTACACATTTAAGCTACATAATTTGAGTAACTTTTCGGTCTCGCCATATATCTTGCTACGGTATCTGCATAGTTAATTTAATTGACCCATTTCTCTTAGATTCGTGTTCAGTTTTACTGAAATCGATTGTGGTTTAGAGACTAAGTATTTTAGAAGCACTTAGACTATAACTTGTTTATGTTGAGGAATCCAATTTAACTTGAATGGTAAATATATATTTGCAAAAAAACTCAAATGTATAGTAACAAATTCCTATGTACTTTATTATAATCCCTAGGAAGTACAAGTTTGTTTTCGAATTTCGATAACTCTTCGCGTTTCCGATATACACATGGGATCGATAACAACAAAATTTTTGAACAAAATTTGGAAAATTTTCAGATGACGTTTGAAACATTAAATGAAATAATGATAAGCTATGATTGAAATCGGTTGACAAACAACGGATATATGGGAAATTAGGTAAAGTATGCAGTATATGCGCTCTCAAACACACACACGCACACACACACGCGCATTGGGTTCAGGATGTCTTGTTTACAATATATAGCACACACCGTTAATAGTAGCCAATATTTTTGACCTGCCCTGCCTTAAAATTAAGTGGTATGGGGCTTTGCTAAGTTTTGTTAAGCCCTGTTTAATTTAATTTTTTTTTTAATTATGTTTTTACAACTGCATATTTTAACTAACTGTGAGTGAAGTAAATAGGCGAGCGATTATATATATGATATTACTTTAAATAAGGAATAGTAATGTATCACTCACAAATACACACCCATACCAACACACACAGACACACAAAAAAAAAAAGAAAAGAAAAAACACACACACACACAAACTCACACGCACACACACAGATACTTACTTTCAAGCACTGAGTGTATACGTAAGGTATCAAGTATAAAGTTGAGGGTATCGTCTAGTCGGGTTATTTCGACTAGAGCTTGCTTACTTGTTTTCTTCATATATTTGCCTCTCAGCTTTGAAGAGAGATCAGATGAAATAAGAGTTCTTGCCTGTTGCGATAAAATTGTCTTAAGCACAGATCACGTAGGAGCTTTCTTTGGTTTCGTTGAGAATTAGTTGAATAAATTGAATAAGAACTTTAAGTGAATGCAATTTTTGGCGTGCTCAAGACAAATGATTCTTTTTCTTACATAAATAAAGTTCTGTGTGATTAATTTTGATACACTTAGTTTTGCGCAAAAGTATGTATGTATGAAATAAAGAAGCATCTCCGACCCCATAAGTTATATTTATATTCTTGGTCAGCATCAACAGCCGAGTCGATATAGCCACAGCCACATCCGTCCGTCTGTATGTATGAACGCGTCGATCTCAGAGACTCCAGATTTGGATACCTTATCCCGTTTTCGATATACACATGTGAACGATAGCAACAATATCTTGAAACTATAGACGAAAAAATAAAAACCTGTAAAGTTTATATTCAAATCGGATAAGAAACAGCGAAAATATGGATTATTGAAGTTAAGTCAAGTATGCAATATATACACTCACACACGCACACATACTTGCGAGCAGTGACTGTACGCGTTGAGTATAGGTATGTTATAGTCGGGATTTCTCTACTAGAGCCTTCTTACTTTTTCGAGAATCCAAACAAAAACGTTGAAAATTGAAATGCAGGAACTGCAAAACTATTTAGCTCTCAAAAGAACTACATAATGTATAAGGAAAACATTGAATTCGTTTATTTAAATTATTTTGCATAACTTAAAAAATCTTGAACTAATTCAACTCTTTAAACTAGTACATTAAACTAGAGCAGTAAAGCTTTCGTGTTTGCTATTTCCTTCATCTCCTAAACGCTGTCCGTAGGGTCCTTGACTTTCGAGCTCATGGCTTTTAAATGCTGTGCAATTGGTTTTGGTATCCTTCTCGGTCACTGTTTTAATTGCGTGGCAAATGGCAAGCGACTTGGCAAATTGCCTGCAAGTCGGGGAATGGAAAACGAAATTAGGCATATTTAAGCAGTGAATTTAGTGGAAATTTGGCATTTAAATGTATAATCAGTGCAGACATTCTAAATAGACGGACAGCAGCTATCTACCGGGCTGCCAAAGACGACCCTGAAGCAAACAGTGGCTAATGAGTCCAGAAGCAGAACCACAACACCACCGAAAGCCCAGACGAAGGGTGTGGGTTGATTGAAGTGGATTCGTCAGTGTGAAACCATAATGAGATAGATGCGCTCACTTCTAACAAATGAAAATAAAAACAAACTTGCACAAATATTTGGCAATTATTTAGTTTATGGTTTTCGACAGTGGTTTGAAGTCCAACAGCGAACATAATGAGTATAATATCGTATAATGAGGCTAAATGAGTGTAAAACATAAAAAGTTCGCTGGTGTGAATAAGAAGCGACTGAAAAAACTTTGCTTGCCGCACGTTCTGCGGGCGAACGCTGTGGACAGTTGTCGGCTGGGGAGCACGAAGGCGTGTCAAAAGACAAACGCCAGCAGCTGCGGGTCAGTTGTCAGTCGGCGGTGTGGCAAGCAAGCAACTAGTATCTGTATGTGTATTTGTGACTTTTTTTTAATACTCATTACAAAATGGAATCGGCAAAAAGTTTTGATAAAAATCCTATTATAAACATAAATAAATTGAGTGCCAGCAGGGACAGGCAAATGGCTTGCCTGCATACACCAACAGCAAAAGGACACACACAAAAACACAAACACACACAGAGTGAGCGCACACAGAACTCGTCGGCTGTGTAAACATTATGAGCTGTGAATTGTAGGCACAGCGGCAGGCGGTATGCGGCCTGAATGCGGCAAAGTCAAACAATGAGGCAGCCAGTTCTTAAAAGGACGAACGGAAACTTCATTAGTGCCTCTCATCTCGCATCTTAACTCATCTCATTCACTATGTACAAGAATCCATGAGGGCTGCAGGCCAGACACTTCCATTCACATACCATACACTGAAGGAAGTGTTTAACTTTGAATATTTAGTATATACACTTTAAAAATCAGCTTTGAAGATAGTTGGATTAATGATTCTTTTTTTTACTGTTGTTTGATTTTGTATGCTTTTTTAGTGTAGATCGAAAATTATATTGATTATTTCGCTCGCGTCGCTCGCAGGCCAAATTCTAAAATCATATCATATAATGTATATATATATATTTATATTATATTTATTTAAATTCTTGTTATTATTTACATTTTATTTATTTACATTTTACTTTACTTTTTGTGTTGCTCAACAACCAGTTGTTATTATGGAAAAATGCAAATTTATAAGGCTCTTTCTGCTCTGAAACTGCATTTATTAAACATTGAAAAATGCGACGTAATAATCTTCATCTTTGCAGAATTTAATTCGGTTTAAGCTATTATTGTTATTTAATGATCATTTTCAATGACTTTTACTTTGTTTATATTCCAGCAAATTTCAGCCCATTATCAACCAATTTTAATGGATAAATATCAAAAATTTCATTCTTCAAAATAACGCATATGCCAGATCTTTCTATGAAACTTTGAGAATGAATGCGTTAAATTTTTTTCACAGTGCACTTACCCATGCTTTTATTCTACCTGTGAATTTGAAATAAGGTAGTTTTTTTGTAAGTATAGTTTTCCGCTCAACGTCTTTCAGTCGCCATTTACCAAGCAGTCAGTTGGAGGCTTTTCTTGCGGTTTATTATGAGAACGGTAGCGCGACTGTAGGCATCTTCAATATTCATATTTCCCAGCGAAAGGAATATTTATTACCTTAAAAGAAAACAAATACACACACACACACACCCACACACACATAGACACATGCACTTACATTGTTTACATGTGAATATGAAGACACACATTGATTGGGTGGGTGGCGTGGTGGCTTTGTGGTCTATATGGGTGGTGGGTGGGCGTGTCAGTGTCGTCGCGTAACCTTTTGTTGCCATTTTCCAACTAGAAATTGTTTGTTTGGCAAACCGGCAAAAATTTAATCTCAAATTGAAGGAACATTTGCACTGTGGTGCTAAGCGAAATTGCCTTTGCCCGCCCTTCATTGCCGCAGGTGACATTTTCATGTGGGAAAATAACGGAAAAACGACACCGTTCACAACACGAGAGAGAGATAGAGAATACAGTAAAGTTGAAATCAAGTGACCGTAAATTGTACACTTTCTGCTTTAAGAATACCATTTACTGAACCCAATTGCTGCACAATTTCAAACTAATATTTGTATTCCCCCACTTTATAACTCATAAATTGAGTATTTTGTGTGTGTCTAAAAGAATTTTTTATTTCTCTGTTTCATTTTTCGTCTATTGGCGTTCTACTAGCTATAAATTTATGAGCATGCTGCTTTGGAAAATTATGCAAAACTTTTGAACATATAAAATTGACATAATTCCGTTTTTGCACAGTTCCTTTCATCTCCAAAATATTGCTTCAACACAGAAAAAAGACTTGAGCCGCAAGCGTCTTCAGGGTGGAGACGTTTAAAATAAAACTTTTTTAGACATATTTGTTAAATAGTTACTTAATGCAAGCTACATAAACGGCTGTGTAACATAACCCAACAAATTTCTCTTAAATAAGAGTATGAGTAAGTAACAAATATATTAATGTTTGGGTTTTATGTTTTTTTTCTTCTCAGAATTGGAAATATACATTTTAAAATACGCTTTCACAGTCTCAATTTTGCATTTTAAATAGGTTAACATATTACGTAATAGGTGAAATGATTCGTTATGGATAGCCTTTTAAATTTACTTAATTACTTTAATTTGTTTATGCAACAAATTGTTTTCATTTTAGTTATTTTTACATTAAACTTCAATGCGAGTTTATTAAAATTATACAATTTGTTTTAATTGCATTAATTGCATCGATATATGAGCAATAAATGCTGCATTTAGCATCATTAGCCTAGAATATAATTGCACAAATATCATTTATTAATTTTCAAACAGGTATGATGCCATAAAGCAAATTATTCTTTTGTCCCGACGACATGCAATATTCAAATTAAAACTATTCACTATTTCAATGGGCATCAAGCATTTAATTGCATTTTTTATTTGAAATTTTTTCTATGGTTTCGTTACCAATTGTTTCCTTTTCAATGACGATGCTTTTCGATTGATAAAGATCCGCTCATATAGAGACTATATAAATTCAGTGAGTTGTGCAATGGTAAATCAGTTACAGTTACAGTTTTCACTATGAAGCAGTTCGCATTCTTTGGAGTATTCTTGTTGGTCTTGGCCGTTGCAGTGGTGAGTGAAAATTCCAGTAAGAGTCTCTCGAGTTCCTTAACTTATGTTTTCTAATATGATTAGCAGGCAACTATGATGCCTGAAAGTCCAACCTTGCCGCAAATGGTAGGAATGCCTAACAAGCATTTAAATAGGATCGTCAACTCCGGTTTCCTTAAGCGCAGCGCCGGGGAACACACTCCACAACGTGGTGGACCAGGGGGTCCAGGTGGACCACCGCCACCGCAAGGTCAGAATAACCAGGGTGGACAGAATTAATTGATTTTCGTTGGACTTCGCATTGCTTAATGTTTTGGAATACAGTAGACTAGATTAAATATGTGCAGAAAATTTTTCAATAAACCTAGGCATTCAAAGGACGAAAAGGGTTTAAATGTTTCTTGAATTTGTGTCAAGCTTTAAATTATCTTCAGGATACTTCCCTCTCCTTATTGTTTCGTATTTTTATTTATTTTTTTTTTTTGTTCTAACAACTTTTTGCAACCCAATCCACCACTTTACACCAATAATTATGAATTTTGCAGAGAAACGGTATGGGCGTTTTTATGCAGTCCACATACATATTTAAATACGAGTGTGAGTTGTACAAAGGAACCAAAAATCACTTCTTTGTACTTGGTTTGCATAACACTAAACACTACTATGAACATTTTGTCAGTAAATAATGCTTAACTCATAGACATTTAGTATTAGTTTGTTTGCAATTGTTTGACGTTATTAAACTTTTAGAAAGTCAACTAACATTTCTTACTATTTAAGAGAATTTTCATTAAGGTTTTTGTCAATCTGAACAGTATAGAAACAAATGTGATATAAAAAGTTTTTAAAAGTCCCAGAAAGTTGCAGCTGAAATAGAAATTCCATGCCAACTTAACTCTTAATCAATGCTGAATATTTAAAAAATAAGCGAGATCCTGCCAAGATTCTAAAAAGTTTAAGTAGCAAAATAAAATGGGAAAAAGGGAAAAACTTAGCAGTTTCAATAAAATGTAAAGTTTTATGTTCATGAACCGCAGCTTAAAACGAAACTTTATTTAACTTAAAGACGCATACGCGACTAAAGCAAGTACTCAAACATATATAAGTATATGTATTTGAATATATATAAATATGTACGTATTATTGTTCATGTTGCTCGGACTACGAGACAGATAACTTTGTGGGCCAGACGAGCAACTCGTACTTTTTCCAGCTGGGAAACTTTATTAATAAAATTCACAAAGTGAAAAAATTATGAGCATCAAATTCATAAATATAGTCATAGTACATTGCCGTAGGTCTATTATGCTGCCAACTGTGTAACTGTGCGAGTGTTGCGGGGATAGAAAGTTGCTGTTTAGGCTGAGCATTGCTAAAAACGGTTATATCTTGTGTGACTTGTTTCATTATATAAATTGCGAGTGCTTATTATCAAAGAGTTTTGTACCTGCCTTTGAGCATTTTATAATTGCATTACCAACGTCTCAAGTCTGACAGATACGCCAAATACCTCACCTCCCACCCCCTCTGCAACCTGATCCACTAAGAAACTCTTTCGTATGGTACCCCCGCTTGCAGCAACCCGCTGTGCATTACTCTAATTTCCGAACAAGTATGCAGCTGGGCGCTCATGTGTGATTGCACCTGCAAGAGTCATATATCCGAAAAGTTTTGTAGCAACGTTATCACTCGCTTTCGCAACTTACTTGTAGTATGTGGCAAGTAAAAGAGGCTCATACACAAATCGAGAGATAGACAGACAGACAGACACACGCAGACAGCCACTGCTGCTGTCTTCGATTATCAAATGCGTGATGCCAACTTAAAGCATATAGAAGAATAAGTGAAAAAAGTGCTGATATAATGAATCAGCATATCCATAAACACAACGCAAGGAGCTTCGCGGCATCATCTTCAATATACACATAATTTCCGCTGTGCGCAGCTTAAAGGGGCGAGGCAGGAAAAGCCAAACAACAGTACAACGGGACAATAAGGGGTGATAGCGTGCTTCTTGCCACATTACTTTGCTGCCACGCAACCAAAACAAAAAATGCAGCAGCAGTAACAGAAAAAATTGAGTTAAAGCTTTTTCAGCACATTTTCACTCAAAATGCCGTGCAACACGTGACGCTTGGGCATTGAGTGAGCCTTGAGAGGCAACACCCAAGGATGCTGCGAGTCAGTTCAACATGTTGCTTCCATTTGCTGCTGCTGCCACAAATTCGGGCCCCCCGTATTCTGAACGAGTGAAAAGCCGAGCCATACGAGCCATACGAACAGAGCCGAGTGGCACACACGACGGTGGAGCCTCCACGAGCGATACGAACTGATAAAGCCAGCGGATGCCTTGCTTGCTTGCTGCTGCTGCTGCTGCTGCTAAAGCGTTTGGCTAAGCGTGGCAGCAGGCTCGCGTTTCGGTCAGTTGAACATTTTCCATGCTGTGATCAAGTTGTCTTTTCCTCTGAGCGCCGAGCGCTGTGCACGCCTTGGACTTGGAGCCACACATTATACGCATTCCACGTGTCTCGCCAACGGAATCGAAGCGCCTGCAATTGCAACACATGAAAATATAAAACAAACATACCCAAAACTAGTCGCAACAAACCAGGCAAAAAGAAAAATAACGAACAAAAAAACACCAAAATATAAATGGCCGAGCATAAAGTGCAGTGCGTTTATCAATGTGTGTGTGCGTGTATGTATGTGAGAGAGTGTTCTTAATGATTTGAGAAAATTTGTATGTTCGTAGGCGTGGTCCGAGAATGCAGAGCTGCAATTGAGCAACGGGCAATCCCTCAGACGCCTTCAAACTTGGGCGAAGGAAGCAAGCAATATAAAAGCCATTCAAATGGCGTCTGCAATGGAAGTTGTCTATGAGTGTATGGGTGTGCAAGTTTGGGTAACTGCAACAATTGAGTTGTTAATTTGTTTCTAATTGCGCTTAGATTGTATGAGAGCGAGACATTGTTTGTTAATGTGTTTCTGTCTTGCAGTTAACATATTGAATATATATTACAGTTAAAGCTCAATGGCAAACAATTTGTGAAACGACGGACTGACTTACATGCATTTTATTAGTACATAATATCAAAAATCAATCCAATTGAATAAACACAAAAAAAATACAAATAATAGCAAACTTTTTTATAACTTAAAAACGAACAAACAACAAATTCGAAACAGAATAAAATCAACAACATCAAAAAGAAAAAAAAAACTTAATCAGCAACAATCGCAACTTAACGGTTTCGCCTGAACTGCAAATAAAATTGCACACAAAAGAACAAAACGAGAGTAAATCAAAAACAAATATTGTGAAATGAAGTGCTGAAAGCCGATGAATGCGAATCAACAGCAGCAGCAATGTAATTAAAAAAGAACAGCAGTCAACTTGGAATGGAAATCATATCAAAAATATAAACCAGAAAGTCAAAATCGAAGAAATCGACATCGGTATCGAAATCGAAATCGAAGTAATTAAAAATAAAAGAAATTACAATTGCAAAACAGTTGATTGACAAGACACAAAAGCAACATACTGAGAGAGCAAGAAAGAGAGAGGCAGAGCCAGAGGAGAATATTAGAGCAGAGAAGAGATTGGCGCAAGAAAGCAAGCAGCAAGGAGTGAAGGCATCCCAATGAAATCTACGAAGACGCACAACAAATCAAGCATGGAACCCAAAATTGTAATGTACAACAATGTATAAATATATATATATTTTCACACAATACATACACATTTAAGAATTTTCGCACAAAATGTCATGAGTCACATTACTTTTTTTTGTGTAAACTTTTGCGTTTTAACTTAAATATTGAAGAATATAAAAAGCATTTCACGCTCATTGTAACACTTACACACACATTGACAAGCACATTTCTACCACGGCACACACACACACACAAACACACACAATTCCTACGCAAAGTCATTTTTCAAAAACATTTTCTGTACATTTTATTTCGCAAGTTAAAAGCTTTTTTGTCCATTGCCATTTTAGACACAATTGCTGTTTCCATTTAACAATGACTTTCTGTTCGCACTCAAATGCAGTTATGATTTTATTCCATTGAAAATCTATCTATCGAAAACTCTACTTTAACTACATAGTAAATAAGTAAGTAAAAGTAAAACTGCATTTTCAAATCTTAGCAATACGATACTTTTATATTTTTATTATTTTCTTCGTGTGTTTTTTTTTTCTTATTCGCCCACTTTACAATTATCCTATCAGCAATAAATATATTGTGTGTATTGGTAAATTGTTGCAAATTGAGTCAAAAGCTAGGAAAATCTGCAAGCGAAAAGCGCGTATTATTTGCTTTCAATTATGCGTTTATCTATCCACTTGAAATCTACTTGACTCTGTGGCAATTATGCAAATATCAAGTATCTTAATATATACACAAATATACGTAGTATTTATGCATGAGAATCTGTGGTATCTGTGCAAATAAACAGACAGTCTGTGTACACAAATACAAATACTATACATAATGCACTATGGTCAAAATAAGTACTTTATGTGATTTTAATTAAGCTTAAACTTTAAGCTTTTGTGATTATCTCTTTATCTTAAGCTGCAAATAAAAAGTGGGCGTGGTTCTTGTAAACATTTGAAATGATAATGAAAAACATACAGAAAAATAATATATACACGTATACGGATTAAACTTAGAACTATAGAGCGAATATTGAATGCAAATTTTTGTTATTCCAGCTTTTGCAACTCTACAGAATTTGAAATAAATTGCGTATAACTCCCATTGTTCGAAAAATTTAAAGCTAAGCGCGACTCTGATTTACACCCACGACGCATTTCACACATTAACAAATAGTTGGCATTCGTTCAGTATCCAATTGTTCAATAATTAACTTTTTGTTTGTGTTTGTGTTTGTCTGTGTGTGTGCATTTCATGCTTGCCAATTAAAATACTAAGTAATAAATTATGCATTGATAAAAAGCTAAACTCAGCGACTGTCGGTAATGATTACAGTAACTGTGTGTGTGTGGCCGGAAACTCCATAACAAAATGCCAAAAAAAAAAAAAGATTTTATAAACATGCAAAAAAATTAAAATTAATAATGCGTTCAGAACAATATGTTTCGTGCCAATATGCCAAATGACATGCCATGTTATTTGCTCATTTCTATTAAATTTTTTATCAACTGTGTGTAAATTAGGTTAATGGAGTGAATTCAAACCCATTTTTGTGAAGGAATTTGTAATTGAAATTGAGCTAGAGTAAAATACAAAACAAATATTTTGTTAAACATATAAAAAGCATAAGAAAAAGAGTGAACCGAAATAAAATAGCATTAATTTATCAAATCAATTTCATGAAAGTTCAAGTTGCCTAATAAACTTTATTTTTAAACTTAAAATAGTTTTTTTGATGGAATTTATATATTTGAATTAAATTTCATCTGAACCAAAATACCAAATTTTTTTCAAAAAGGAGAAAAATAAGTTGCTTTTATATTTAATCATACTTTGCAGAATCGTCAGTTGTCTAGATGAAGTTATTTCGAATGTATAAAAGATTTATTTGTCATTCTGGCATTCATATGTGAGGATGCTTGTAGCATAATAATTTATATGAGCTCATTTGCATACATCGTGTTCAAAAGGATCCGTTAGATAGTGGAAGTAAAGCGAAGACAGACAATGAGACGGAAACTTCAACTAAAAACTCGCATTACAGAGAATATCAATTGGGTCAGTCTTTGTGAATGCTGCGTTCAGCAGCAGCTCAGCTGATGCCACTCGATGAGGAAAATTTACATTTAAAATAGATTGAATATATATATATGGATTGCTCGATGTGTATATGTAAGTCGTACCACTTTTAGTGGTATGTCGCTAACGGCATAAATCAGTAGGGATGGTGGCAATTAAAGGAATCGTTCGAGCAGCCGGAATAGTAACGCAATTCGAATGTCTGCCAAGTGATGGTAATTAAGTTAAATTTGCTAAGCATTTTAAGCAGACAGTGAAACTGCTTTACCAGTCAAGCACTGTAAAACATGACCTTATATACAACTGTTCAAAGGAGAAAAATAGAAAAAGGGAGAAAATTGTAACTGACATTACAATGTTACTGAGAAAAATGCAATGCTTAATAGAATAACAAGCTTAAGAGGAATTGTTTTTTCTTAGAAGACTCAATACCTTTGATGCGATGTCTAGAATCCAATTGCTGCATTATTAAATCTAATGCATTACTTGTCTTTTTATTATGGATGTGCTTTAAATTTTACTGATAACAAAGAACGAAGTGTTTATATAAATTAATTAGTTTGTGCAAGGGTATTAAGTTCGACAACAACAAAGTTAGGTGTTACATTCATTTTGTGTTAATTAAAGTTTGTGGTAATTGCACTTTGCAGCTGCAATTCCTGTACTTTCGTTAGTGGCCATATCCATGTCCATCTTCGTGCCAATAAAAGAGAACAGCAACAGGAATTCCGATCTGGTTAAACACAAACTAATCAGCGTTTTAATTAGCATATTTAGAGCTTGCGCGTACTTAGGTAAGCTCATGTATAGCAAATATTGTGCTGGCATTGCTGTTGCTCTTTTAGCTGTGGGCAGGTTTTTTTTCAGCGTTTGCTTTGTGAAACGAATGTAAAATTAATTAATGTAATTTCTATCAAAACTCGTTCTCTGCCGAACACCAAAAAAGAACTCGGAAATGAAATTCATATACTCGGCTGAACAGACCTTCCTCCATCCCCTAAGAAATGGTCATTAACTCTCTACATGGCATACATTTTTAATTAGAAAAGTTTGGCCACACCCCCACCGTTAGCGTTGCCTACAAAAAAGTTGACGCCAGGCGCTTTGAGCTCGCGCGTCAAATATATAAATATAAATAAGTGTTCTACCTATATACACGTATAAATTTTAATGTAAACATTAAGTAATTAATCGTAGCATACTTTTATGCGTTGCTTAGGTTAATAGTGAAAAAACTGTAATTTATATCATTTCCTGCTTGATGGCAACAAGTTAAAGCGATAAAAAAAATAAAAATAAAAAGCAAAAAATATTTAAAATTGCAATATAATGCCCCTGAAAATAAGCGAAGCGTGGCAGCGCTTCAGGCAGACGGGGCAACATTAGGGCCCTTGCGTTTGCCACATACGCCCTGTCGTCCACATAAGTTCTTGCCAGTTTACGACCCAAGTACTGTGGGTTGACTTTGCAAAATCATGATTTAAGGTTTTTAGAATAATGATTTATTATTTTTCTACTAGAAACACTGATCAACAATTTATGAGCTTGTGCTAGCATAACTAATTTTTTTTCGAGTAAAACTAAAGAGAATTTAATATCCGTTGCTTGTGTGTGTTAAAACTCTAACAACTTAAGTGAAGGCTTAAAATATTTAAGCTTTGTAATAAACTGATGCAGTTCAGGCAAAAGCATTGTTTGCAATTTTTTTAATGCATTTTTGCAATTTTTGGTTATGTGACATAACATAAAAGTTGAATATAATTCTAAAGTGAAATATATTCTGTATATTGTGTTTACATAACCCGAGGCTGTAAAGCTAACTGCAATTATTTAATACATAAACTGATATTCTCAAAACTTGCATTCTGTTTTCTTTCTGCTGAAACAACAAACTCTGTATAGTTTTGTCGCTCATTAATTTCGGTTTGTATTTTGCCCATGGTGAACTGACCAACAAAAACAGGGCTCACACACACATAAACACACGCACACATTGCAGATGTAGATTTATATGGCAAAGTGCCGTCGGCGTTAACGTCGCTGCCAACGTTTGGCGCTGCTTACTCTGTGCTAGTACTAAACGTTTTGCTACTTCTACTGCTGTTGTTGTTGGTGTTTTCGTTATTGTTCTAGCTGCTGGCGTTGATGGAATTATTATGTGCTCAACGAACCGCAACAAAAAATCTGGTGCTGCCATTCTTGTTGGTGTTGCTTTTGCTATGCTTTTACTATGCGGTTTTTCATTTTGTTCATCATTTTAATACACATACACATACACTCAAACTCACATTCACTTTCACAATAACAGACCGGCTGGCAATTTGTGTACCACTATTTTCAACTTGTGCACAATTTTTATCTTTTGACGCAGCATTTGAGCATTTTCTGCTGACTGTAAATGTTCAATATTTGTTTGCCAGGTGATGGGTAATGGGGCGTGGTCGCCAATATTAATCAGCAACTATTTATTTTGCACCTGCTCTCGCCCAACAAAACCTTTACCACTGCATCAGCAGGAGGTGAATAGTCGTAAATCTACTGCTATTGGATGAAACAAATGATCCTTACAAAAGCTGTTTGTTATTTCGTTACATAATCCATGTAATCCATTGTGCTACAAAATGACAACCTGTCAATGTTCAGTTCTGAGAGCTTCACGAAATTCAATGCATGTGCAAATGTTGCCAATTTAATAATAAAATTCCAAAGATTACACTCACTCACTCACTCACACACATACACTGTCAAAATACTTTGTCGGAGTTTGACTCTGTTTGACACTGCCGCTGCTTTTGTCCTCTGGCTCCTCGACTCCTCGACTCGACTTGCCGAATCTCGGCAGTTGGTAACTGAAATTCCGCAACACGTAAAATTCCACAATACTAAGGAGCAACATTCCAGCCGCATGCCATAAACGCTACCATGAGTTTGAAGCTTACCTGGTCCAGCCATAACCTCTATGATCAAACTCAACCCTTAGTTTAACCCATAAGCATAAGACAAGTCCCAGCCAGCTGAAGCTGTAGGCTAATGGCTGAAGAGTAGACGGCTGCTCACATTGCTGTGCTTTGCATTATACTTGTTTACTCGTTGTGTTAGTTGTTGTTGTTGTTGCCGCTCACGTTGCATACTTTCAGTTTACAAATTCCACTGCGCTGAGAGCTACAAGCGCAACGGAACACAACTGAACACAACAACAGCAGAAACACAACGCATGCATGGACACGTTTGCCTTTTTTATAGCATACCCCATGAATTTCAATTTTCTAGCTGCCTCCCGGTTGCCAGCTGGCTGTGGTGGCATTATTGCCGTTTGTTAGCATCATAAGCAAAATAAACGAGACAGTAACTAGGCTTCAAAAATAACTTGCCATTGTCTCAATGTGTGTGCCTACTCGAAGATACCCTGGACTAAGATGTAAACAGTTTGATTGATATCTATTTATCTATATATCTTCTAAAGTATTTCAATGTACCTTAAGTGTTTTAAGTTGAATTTATCTTCAGCCGCTTATTTCATACCACAACTATTATTTACCCAATTCAAGAACAGGGTATTTGAAGCGAAAATGTTTTTACTGCAGCATAGAATGTATGTTATTTGAACAAATTGGTGCATAATTAGACTAAACCCAACTGAGCAACAATTAGGCAGCACTATCCTTGTTACAACTTCAAGACACAGGACCGGAAAGTATAATCTGTCCTCTTAGAAACAAGGAAATGGTTTGTGCAAACATAGCCACTACAAATTCTTTTATATGGCGCTTAATATTTGCTTGTATGTTCACAGCGGATCAATAAGAATTCCGTCTACTATTTGTAAATGAAGTATTCCGTGTATTTGAAGTACAATTACAACCTTTATTTGCCTCTTCTTTTACATGTAGACGTAAGTTTGCAAAGCTTTAAATATGTAGTTTACGCGGACAATGGCTTTTATTTGTATTTTGTATTTGTTTTGCTGTTTGCACTACACAAATTCAATTGATTTGCTGTAATCGAGTGTGTATACATTGCGGGTAAATATATACATTTATTTATTTATTTAATTTTTTCTGAAACGCCATTCAACTATAATAATATTTGCGATTAATACCAACAAACCAATACGTTCATGAAATGTAAATACAATAGTTGTCTGATAAAAAAAATAAATAATTTAAAGGTAGAAATTGGGTTACATATAAAACTAATTTAATTTGTTAGCACAGCCATATGTAGATAAAAAAAAAGAAAAAGTGAAATAAGAGTAAGGGAATAATTTTACTGCAATAGAGCTACGATTTATAAGTAATTAATTTTTAGGCTAAAGTTAAGCACTAATTACATATTTGAAGGTATGTCATTTTATTTAGGGGTCTTACAAATACTCCCTTTAGAAAGTATTATCTTAACCGATTTGTAAAATGCTAAGATTTTATAGCAAAAGAGTTTAAATATTTTTGGCAGAAGCAGTAGGACCATTCTTAACCATATGCTAACAGTGTCGAAAGCTAACAACGCTGAGAGAACTTCGAACGAATGCAGTTGTTGCAGCAGCCATAAGAAGTTTAAACATGAACAATGTGCTCTGATTGTTAATGGCCCGATAATCGATCAAATGCATGTAATCTAGTACATGAAACAGCACCTTCGACAAAGTAGACAAAAGGTTCGAAATGATGTTCAAATTGAGCATCGTCGAAAACAGCGTTCACATTTAGTGTACCTAATCAAAGCCAACGTTAAAAGCATAGCAAGAGCAGAACGACGAGATGCAGCGTCTGCTCTCGACTGCTTCTTGAACGCTTCAACTATGCGTGACTCGCACGTGGCGTTGGTTTTGTATTGATGCAAGCATGAATAGATGGGAAAGGCAAACGGATGCGTGAAACCGCCCAATAAATTGTGTCTGAAATATTTATTGCCGGCTCTTAACTGAAAAACGTGAGATGCATACCATATCTAAAAGTATGGTTTATGTTAGTTTATACAAACGTATAAAATATTTATTTGTATATGTGGTTTTGTGATTGGAATGCCATACAAAAATAGTTTTTGATTTTTATACCCTGAACCCATTAAAAATGGATAAAAAGGGTATGGCTTTGTGCAAAAGTATGTAACAGGCAGAAGGAAGCATCTCCGACCCCATAAAGTATATAGCTTCTTGATCAGTATCAACAGCCGAGTCGATATAGCCATGCCCGTCTGTCTGTATGTATGAACGCGTCGATCTCAGATTTGGAAGTTTAACGCACCTAATCCCTAGGCAGTACAAGTTTGTTTTCTATTTTTGATAACTCTTCCTGTTTTCACATGGGATCGATAACAACAAATTCTTGAACTTGCAATTTGTGAAATTCTTATGAAAATCGGTTAAGAAACACCGGAGATATGGAACATTGAAGTTGAGTATGCAGTATGCAGTATGCGCGTACATATACACACACATACTCGCAAGCACTGACTGTACGCGTAATGTATAGGGATCAGGGTATCGTCTAGTCGGGATTTCTCGACTAGAGCCTTCTTACTTGTTTTATTGTGTCTGTGTGCATGCGTGTGTGTGGGCGTGGCATAAAACAAATAAATTCATGCTCCAAAACATAAACACAGCTTTGGGCATTGTTTTGCTTACAGCAGCTGGTTTTTTTTTAAAAATGCTCTCGCTTCATTTTAATTAACATTTATAAATGCAAGCAATGCTGCCTACAAACGCCACCAACCCCCACTGCTTCCAACAATAGGCGTGCAAAATGGGCTGGTTAACTTACATATAAAACAATAGCTTCTGCAACAGCACGGGAGGGCTGCCTGCTGCTGCAGCTCCCGACGCCCTGTAAGTCCTTGACACAGATAGGCAGTCATTGCCACTGCGATGCCAAAGCCAATGGCAACAGTTGCAGCTACTGCAAATTCTGCAGTTTCATTTGCATTTTCAGTTCCAACCGATATAACCGATAAGCAGCTTTCAATTGCTCTTTGCTGAGTGTTCGTTCCACTTCATTATTTGGTGTACCCTTTAAAAGGGTCTATTCGATTTAAGCTTCTACTTGGTTTTCGTTGATTCTAAAAGCTAGTCAGAGCAACATTTATGATCAAAATAGATTTAGATGTTTAAATGAAAGGATGGTTGAACTAACAATATTTAATACTATGTTTTCGGTGATTTCGTTGACGAAATTTTAAGATAGATCACTTATGGACCTCATCAACTAGCATATTTAAATATGTGCGCCATTAAAAGTCCCTAAAACTTTAGTAGTCAATATATTTGACACATTTGAATATTAAACGCACTGCCTTAATATACTTTTTCTCTTTATTGTGGTTTGGTTTTCAGCTGCGTAAATGGTTTTTTGTTTTATTTTCGCGACAATTTATCGCTACATAAAAAACCTATTAGTCCGCAATTAAGCGTATCCAGCAATCAGTTACACACAGACTTTGAGGTCAAAGTGAATATACAAAATTGTTGCGGGCTAAATTCCCCAGTCACATTCTTTTCCAAGCAACGCTGTCGCAATTTGTTTGGGGACTCACTTTATGCTCGCTTAATTCAATCGAGTGGCCAGACAAAGTCAAATCAACAAGTAAATCTGAGGCACTGAGCCAAAAAAAAAAAACACATCCAATCAGTGTTGGGCCCAAGTGGTGCCTTTGGGTGTAATGCGTTTACAATCGATGGAAAAAAAACTTGTTCGCATTGTCTTGAACCTTTTTTTTGGCTTAATGTTATCTTAAATGCCTTCAATTACTCATCGTGTTGTATATGACCCCATTTTTTGGGCGTTCCCCGCGGGCTTTTCTCTTTGTATCCTTGTTTTTCTTAGTGTTTTTTTTTGTGAAACTTTAAAGCCACAATTTGCATGACTACGCCCAGTTACGACTCTATATAGATAAGTCCAACGCAACAAATGGCGCCACCAGATTTATATTTATAAATTCGTGGCCGTCGCTCACCGGACTGGACAGAAAAGAAACGCTGTAAGGCCTAAACGACCGTCGACCGCCCACCGGTGGGCCAACCGCAAGCCACATTAATCACAGAAGTACGCCTGAAGTTATGCAACATATTTGTCGAGAGCAGGCAAAGAAAACAGCGACAAATGTAGCAAAAAAAATAAAAAAAATAACAAAACTTATTAAACAATTTATAAAGTTTTCCGTGTGTATTTTTTTATTGTCAAATGTGGCCCGTAGGCAACAGTGGAAAGGAGGGGAGGTGTAGCCTGTGTAGTTTTGTAGTCTGTATTACGATTTCAATTTTATTAAGTTTTAAAGTCGAACGGGCTCAGGGACAGAGTGTGCTTATGCTTATGCACAATACTCATATCCGGCTATTGCATATGAAATTGATATTTTATGCAAAATATTTACACAGCAAATTGACTGGGTAGAGGTAGAGGTCCCAGCTGCGTCTTCGATAATTTTAACAGCAGGTTTACGTTGCGCGACACGGGTAAAAAATAAGAAAAACATGTGTTCTTTGAGCAGAATATACTGTTTGTGTTTTTGTGTGAGCTACAAATGTCTTCTTTTTTGTTGTTGTTGCTTTGTTGATTTTTGTGGTGTGTGTGGCCTTTGTAGCCATATTGTCCACTCGCCCTTTATGCTCGTCAGCAGCTATAAAAATAACCCCACACACACACAAACACACACAAACAAAAACACATAAACAGATTCCTCTTTCACCTGTCTGAGGTTGTCTCGCCTCGATGGCTTAAACAACTACCAAAATGTTAAACTTGATGTTGCTCATTTGTTGTTGTTTCTACTGCTCTTGCTGTTGCTATTGTTGTTTCTTGTGGCCATTCTAAGTACATGCAATTTGTAAGCCATTTTACACGCCAGCTCTTGTTAGTCTCAACGCACACACACAAAAACATAAACTAAGCTACACTGTAAACGTGTTCCACATAAGTTAAGCTAAAATTGAATAAGGTTAACAGACCGCATTATAGCAAAATCATCAACTTTTTCGCATACAAACTGATGCTTTAAGGATAACACATCCCGTTTTTCTCTCACAAAAATATATACTATTCCTAACAACATATACTATGTTCAATTTAAAAAAAAAAAGTTTATAAAAAACTGAAAGACACCACAGCTTACATGGAGATGTGCATGAATTTTTTTTACTCGCTCGAAAGTGCACTTGATTTCTATCTACAACAACTGTGTTGAACAGCTGTTATCCTACAAATGGATTAAAGTTTATGGTACTTACAAAATATTCATAATACGTACATGTTTGCAATTTTAAAGTGTGTTAAGTTAAAAACAACTTTCTGCTAGAGAAAGTGTCTATTTTTCCAATGGTACAGTGTTGAGAGCGTAAAATGTCAAAGGGTCGGCCGTAGTAGTCCTGTGGTAGGAGAAAGCAGCATCATTCAATAAAAAATTAATACGAAAACATTCAATGAGCTGCGGCGGCACAAAGGCGCCAGAGCATCCAGCTTCAAATTCTCAACCTTTATCTCCTTTAGCTTGATGAACAGGTTAACTCGTTGTTGGTGTCTCTCTCTCTCTCTCTCTCTCTCTCTCTCTCTGTATGTGTGTGTGTGTGTAAATCACAGGTAATATGTTTTTATGGATGCTGCGAGCCGGAACATATCTATATATATATATATATATAGATGTACACATTCCTATACCCGCTCAAGTAGCCCCTAAATGCAGCACAACAAAAGCATACTAATAAAAACATATAGACATACATACATGCGTCATCTCCCCTCTTTTTGTGCTTATGTGTGTGTGTGTTTTTTTGTGTCATGTAAGCGGATATGCATGCAACACTTTTTTTGTATCCCTCTCTTTATCTCAGTCTTCTGCAACGTTGATCATACTTACTACTAACTTGTTTACATATTCTGCTCGTGCCTGGCGCCTGGTGTTCAGCTCTCCAGCACCCATCAGGCCAAACAACAGAACTTTCCATTCCTCACATGTTTGTGTGTGTTGAAAAAGTGCAAATTTCAGCATTACAGAGCACTCAGCCCAACAACAACAACGACAATCGGCGCCCTGTGTAAATTTCAACTTATCCGCGAGCTAAGCAGGAGCTATGCAAACAGCTGCAAAGCATCAGAGTACGACATCGCACACTGAAACATTTTAGGTGAATGATTAAAAGCGACAAATGCATTTAACTTAATAAGTGTGTTATTATCAAGAAAAAAGATATGGAAGCATTCAAAGATTTTAACAGCGTTGGAATTACAGCATTATTTCACTTAAGGATATTAAATTTTCTGAGAAAAAATCTAGCTGTAATTAATTTGCAGACAGACATGACTATATCGACTGATCAAGAATATATAGAAGATTTATATGGTCGAACTTGTTTCCATCTATGCGTTACACATTTCATGACATGTATAAAAAGTGAAATTTAACAACAAACAAAACAATAAAATATTGAAACATTAAATAAATTGGACATTTGAATTAGTTGCCGTTAAATCTATGTAGCTTACTTTTTAGGAGCACAGAAAACATTGAAAGCCTTTAACCACAACGTTTTGCCAGTAATTTGTGTGTTCTATGGAATTAAATAATGAAAAGTGTATGCCAAAGAAAATTCACGTATAACTTATTAATGTCACTTTTTGGGGACTTTCCTTCTTTTTCTTGCTTTTGAAATCGTTATTAATAAAAAAAAATTATATTAATAATTATTAAGAATACTTGAAATTTTTAAGCTAACCAATAACACACTATGCAGGAAGGCTGAATAAAAAGGAAAGAAACTTTTTGCAAAATAAACTGCACAATTTTGGAAACAAGCTGCGGTTTTACGATGCCTGCCAAGTAAATTCAAACATGCTGTTGTTGTTGTAAGTGCAAACAAGCCTTGTGGTAGGGCTTTTCAACTTACTCATGTACATAATAAGTACATATATATATATATGTACTCACAAAAATGTGTGTGTGTGTGTGCGTGGGCATTCAAACTGAACTGAACACACATATTGCCGAGCTGGAATTAATTTTGGCAGAGTTAAGTAAGCTGGGTTCAGGTGGTTTGAAGCGAAAGGTACGAGAAGAAGAAGAAGAAGAAGACAGTGGTGTGTGGTGTTTGGTCGCAACTGCGTAACGCTGCTGATTAAATGGAAAACCATCAAGATAGTAAGCTTGCATAAAGGTGCATCGAGAGACGCTATTGAAGTCGCCACTGAAATCTCAATTGGAGTGCATTCAAAACGCGCTTGAATGGCATTGCGATACTAAGAAGAAATTGTGCACAAGTGTGGCCATAAATAAATAACTGAACCGAGAATTGAGAGAGAGATGCGGCCACAAAGCCAAAAAGCTCGAGGCAACAGATTGCCATTCAATAAGCAGCGGCAACACCATCAGATTGTTATCTAGAAAACGGGGAAGAGAGCGGAACCAAGGGGAACAGGAGAGAGACAGTAGAAAGCGAGCCAGAAAATGTGCTTAGACAATACTTTAGGAACGCGAAGAAAGAGAGGCATAGCCTGCGACTGCTTACTAATTATAGATAAATAATTTATGTATTTGACTGACTCACAACGACACCCGCAAAAACCACAATTGTGCACACACACTCTCACACAGACACCCACACAAAGAGAGACATCGCCCCCTTTAAGCTAACCCTGAATGGGGACAACGAGCAGCAGAGCACAATGAGCTGATTTTAGACAAATATTTATGCAGCAATTAAAACGGTTCAGTTGACTTCAGCGCCACGATGACGGCAAACGCAGAACTTTCTATATAATCCAGCCCTATACACACACATTTGCATGCATACAAATATACACCATATATATATATATATATATAAAGATGGTATGAATGTATGCAACTAAATTTGCTGCAGAAACGGAAAAGCATGAGAAAATTGTCTGCTAATTTAGATCATGAATGATGAATGCTTCTTCTACAAACCATTCCAACTTTGACTTCAACACTGCACAATGGGCTAAATTCGTGCAGTTTAATAGTGCCATGAATGTATAACTCAAGGATATGGTGTGCATAAAAGTTTCAAACACTCGGAATTCAACAATGTAGTGCAACGGCAAGCGTTGAGTCTACGAGCTATAAGCTTAAGAACTTTTGAATATGTAAACATTTTTTTTCGTTTAATGTATTTCGCATGCCGTTCACAAATTAGTTGAATGCAGCAATGTTTTGACCGAATGTATCTGGGATGGTACAGATATCGTTTTTGCTTTAATTCCGATGTGCCACAAAATCCATATTTCAGTGATTTCCAAATCGTGCGAGTTGACTCGTTTAATCCGGCGAAAATATACTTTATACTGTTGCTTCAGGTGCTTTATTGGTATCTGACATCTAATAAATCGAAACAAATAAATTAAGATTATGTATGGTACTTTAAATTGTAAGTAGTTAAGTAAATAAGTCTTATGTATTCCTTTTTTAATTTTTGATTAAATGATTGTATTTAATGATTTTAGAAACGGGCAAATGCAAACACAACATACAGAATCCTTGGTGCAATAATGTTCTCTACCTTTCAAATGTTAGTTGGCTTAATAAAGGGCTCTTGAAATAATACAGATTTGCAATTTGCACACATTATTAATTTACACCATAGTGCAATAGCAGTAGCCTTGAGCTTATCATCATCGTCATCTGTGTCAATGTCTGTTTGCGTGTGTTTGTCTGTCTTTCTATATTCAGTCTCAGTCTCAGTGTTAGTCTTAGTCTCGGTCTGGGTTGTGGTAACTTTAGAAACCACATTCAAGTTTTGGCTGGTTATGCCAATCATAATGGTTCCTAGTGCGTGTATGTGTGTGTGTGTGTGTATGAGTGCAAAAGCGCAAAGTGCAAAGATGTATTGAGATTTTGCCATTAAGCCATCAACTGCTCGACGGCAAGAGCAACTTACGAATGCCATCGCCAAAAGGATCAGCAGCATCAGCAAAGCCTGGGCTGTGGGGCTCGACGCAATTGCAAGTCAGCTTAGACCCAACGCAAAGACACTTTATGGCAGTGTGCCCTCATATGTGAAGTGTCAGAAATGTCTTTGGCTTTGCTTTGACTTGGCAACACTTTTATCTGTACATCGTTCAGCCGCCCACTCATCTGCCTAATTGAAATCCTTAACATCGTAGCCACAAACTTCTTCTTCCCATCGCGCAGCGTGCCTGGCATGTTGTTCAAGGAAATCTCTGCGAATGTTTCCTTTTCCTTTTTGAGTGCTCTTGCTGGCATGTACGACATGGGTATGGGTATGAGGCAGGCACCCTGCTGCTTCAATAGCTGTTACAGCTTCAGATGCTGCTGCCACTTTTGCACGGCTGTCAACTGGCGTCCGTTCGCCGCCTGCTGTCAAACTATGCGCTTAAGTATGTCGATGTCGAATGTTGTCACCCGCATGCCTTGAATACCATTTTCTACTATATGTCATTTTTAATAAATGTGTCAATCGTCTGCTGTACCTATCCATGTGTCTGTGTGTGTGTAGTTTTGAGCTGGTTTTGTAATGTGGCCACAAAGTCCGTTTCAAAGAGCATCAAATTGCCTATACATTTCTGTATGATCACAAAATTGATTATAATTAGCGGACACCCATAAACCACATAAGCACACACAAACACTCACAATCAAATTTGCATTTACCTTAATTAATTAAAACTAGCATATTTCCTTCTCTTTCGCACACACACATACGAGAATACTTGCTCATATGCAGCATAATGGCTAATTGATCTAATCGACTTCGGGCCATTTATTAATAATAAATGTTTGTGTGTGCCATAATTGACCAAGCAACTGCCCTGTACACTGTTATACATGCATGTCACATAACCGTACTTTCCTAATGATTTTAATTTGGTTTAGTCACTTGTTTTGAACAGAAGTTGGGAAACTTCATTTAATTTTCACATAGCACACTTTTAATTATCAAAATGTATTTAATTATGTTCAACAAGCACTCATAGGCTACTAAAATATTAGCTTGAGTAATTTTAAATAATAATTAAAGTGCTTAACAGTAATGACCTAAAGGGGAAGGGAGAAAAAACTGTTTACGAAATCACATGCTTTACTTTAAATACCCTAAGCCCTTTAAAAATGGATAAAAAGTGTATAATGGTTTTGTGCAAAAGTATATAACAGACAGAAGGAAGCTCCTCCGACCCCATAAACTATTTAGATATTCTTGATCAACATCAACAGCTGAGTCGATATAGCCATGTTCGTCTGTCCGCCTGTCTGCCCGTCTGTATGTATGAACGCGACGATCTGAGGGACTACGAAAGCTAGAGGATCGCTTAAGTCCTAGGCAGTACATGTTTCAGCTTATCGACAACTCATCTAGTTCCTGATTTACTTATGCAATCGATAGCAATAAAATCTTAAATTTAGAAAACTTGTAAATAATAGACAAAATAATGAAAATCTCTGAAATCCATTAAGAAAAACAGTGCAGATATAAAACATTGAATTTAAGTATGCAGTATTCGCGTACACACACACACACAAACTTGCGAGCATTGGCTGTTCGCGTTAAGTATAGGATTCAGGGTAGCTCCTAGTCGGGATTTCTCAATTAGAGCCTTCTAACTTGTTTAAGTTTAAATTATGCAGCTGTGGGCGACTCACTTTACTAACGCGACAACATTTTCGTCTAACCTCTGCGACAAATTAGTTGTAATCGCATGTAAAATGTCTGACAGTGGCACAAGTTTCGCTTGTTTACTAGCCAAATTGCGTTGTTGGGGTTGGGTTGATAAAGAGCAGGATGGGTGGGGCGGGCGGTGGCTGGAGGTTGAGCTTGCTTTTCAGCAAAACAGTTTTCATTATCATGCCTCGATTGGTGCTTCGCAAGCGCGTTATTTGATGCTTTATGCCTGGGCCTTTGATCTTTTATACGCTTTATCTAAGCGTCAAACAGAAAGCAAAAGTGGGAGCAAGCCGGGTTGGCAAAGATTAAGCAGGAAAAAATGTTAATTGAGTGCACAATGGACCCAAATAGCGGCCTTGATGTTCCCAAACGGCTGTCCTGAACAGAGAACCATGCCCACAATCAGCTTGAACGCCCAAAACGTGAATTTATCCCATTAAAAATTCGCGCTAATCTAGGCGCTGATTTCAACAATACTGATTATGAAAAACAACAACGACAACAACAACCAAACTGCTGCTGAGGCCATTGTCAAGTGCAAGTTGCGAGCCCACGCGTCGTATGCGCGATTTAGATGCTCAGGCTGTTGTATTATGTGCACACCACATGCACACATACATATACGCTTGTGAGCTGGTTGCTGCTCGCTGGTTTTATGGTTGTGCTGAAGTGCAACACTCAGCGTTTTTCTTGTTAATAGTTGGCGCTGTGGCAAGTGGAAGCTTAATTAACATAAGGCAGCACATTTTCAAAATGCATCCATAAAAACTCTCACCCAGCAGCCAGAACACTGGTTGCCACGCCCAGTTCCGCCCTGTCAATGAGTGGATGCTTGAAAGCTTTTAGCCACACAGCAAACACAGAGACACATGCACATACGTATGTATACACAGACAGAGCTTAGAGTTGTGTTGGCGAGTGTCGTGTTTTTAAACGGATAACTGGAGGCTGGTTCGTGATGGAAAATAGAATGCTCAGCGTGCCCAGAAATTTGAAAATACTTGAGAAAACTGTGAAAGATTTAAGTACTTTAGAAATAATCGATTTAAATGTTTCTGAAACTTAAAATAATTTGGATGATTTATCATTTGTAGCTCGTGATTGCATTGTTTTAAACTTCATCACGCCATCATCTCTGAGCACAGATCACAAAATGTGGCAAATGGCACTTGTTAATCCTCTTCTCGCTCGTTGCGTTTTGTAAAACGTACGTATTATGGATAAAGATTTTCAAGTGGACCAACAAATGCAAATGCGGCGAGTTTTTTGTCAAATGCCAGCACGATGCATGTGCATATGCATTTGTCGTAGTAGTAGCAGAAATATATATATATATATTTATATATATATATATGTATGTTTGTGTGCACACAAACATTGGAAAGCAAAATTTAATATGAGCTTGCCACTTTTACAATAACTGTGCAAGGGGGGAAACAAAATAGAAACTGTCGCATCTACTTTATGGAGCAATGTGATTAAAATGACGTCTGCTGCAGTTCACAAACTGGCACAATGTCCTCCCGAGTGCAGGCAGCTGGTATCAGGCTTAGACTGTGCAGGGGGGTGGGGGGGTAAGGGCGGTAATGGGAAGAGGAAGAGAACTCGTGCATTTCCTTGACCGAAACGCAACCCGAAGCAACGGTTTCTATATTTTTTTGTTTTGCCACATTCTTTATTATTTACGGCCATCATTGTGTGGGCGGTGTGTGTGTATGTGATTGTGTGCGTTAGCTTTTTGTGTGCATTAAAAAAAGCTGGCCATGTTTGTGGCTCTGGCTATATAGAGGATAATAATGACGTCAGCTGATTTCGTATTCGTAGCAAAAACAATAAGCAAACAGCAACTACGATTGCTCGCATAATAAGAATGCAGCAAAAGGACTTGTTTTGTTCGAGATGTTCGTCTTCTTTCTTTTTTCGCAAGCCAAAAAGTACGCTAAGCAACAACAACATCAACAGGAAAAACGACTATTTTCAGTGGGAGAAGCCGAGCAACAGCCGCCGCATCTGAAAAACAATCAACTTTTCTTTACAATTTCGTTGTTGTTGTTGCCGTTGTTGTCGGCAAACATTTGCGCGACATGCGCGCAGGAAATCGAGTGTGCCACATTTAAGCTCCCATTTCTTTTATGCCTCATACTTCCCCTTTTTTTTGTGTTTATGCCAAGCCATTGCTCAGGTAGCAAAGTCGTCCTTGAGGCAGCTTCAACTGCAGCTGCTCGCCATCAGAGCCGAGTTCGGCTTGGCAGGGCAAGGAGACAATGTATTGTTTGCGTTGTCGGGTTGTGGCAACTGTGGCAACATCATCTTCAATCAGTTTAGCCTATCGTGCCCACTTGGGTGGTCACTTTCGCTACACTTGAACCTTTGTTTATGCAAATCAAAACTGTTGCCAATGGCCCACTTTGCTGCTCTCTTTGTTGCCACTGTTATTCTTCGCCTCGACCAGGAATTTTCATCAACATCATCAGCAGTGCCTTTTTCTCCTGCCTGTATCTTTCCTCAGCCGTTTGCCTTGGCTGACTTCCGCCTAACTCGCAACCAAACCCAAAAAGTGGTGCATACTTTTGTGCGCTACTCAAAGCAACTGTCAGGCAAATTGCTATGCATTGCGCCTAATAGCCGCTTAGGCGAGTATGTGTGTGTGTGTGTGTGTGTGTGCGGGTGCAATTAAGCCTTTGTCTCGTGAGACAAAAAATGCGCTTTGTCCGCGATTCTTTGTGGCAATCTTCAGTCAGCTGAAGTTGACGTTGACGCTGACGTTGACGTTCACCAAAAAGCCCATAGCACAATGGAACAAACAGAATAAATTTCGAAAGAAAAAAATTCTTATGTGACTAAGTTATGATTGCAAAATATTAAAGAAATTTAGTTGTGTACATATAAAATGAATGCCTTGCAGGAGCTTTTAGCTAATTGTTAGGTTGAGTGAAGTAATTTAAGTATCACAAATACAATCCAATAACATCGCGTGCCCTGGCAAAATATGTAATGAGATCTATTAGCCAAATGTTATTTCATTACTGCTTCTTAACAGAAACTGGACACTGAAAAGTTGCACGCTGTTGTTAAAATAGTTTTATAAGTACAAACAGGTTGTGGACATTTGTTCTGTCAATTAACTGACGTTAGCTGCTGTAGCTATCACATACATCACATATATTGCTAAAGTTGTTTTTAATTAAGTGACACTAAGACACAAGAAACAAGAAAAACTATGTAAGCCCTTAGTTATCCAGTGACATTGACAAAGAAGCTTAAGACACGCCTTTTGTATATTTGTGCGTGCAATATTTGAAATGCCAAAGCAATTTAAGTCAAACAACAACGTGGAGTCGGAAAGATGTTTAAAAGTCCTGAAAGGCACGAAAGTCACAAAACTTGCAGCTCACATTTCCCTTTTAGATATCCAACAACTGTTTAACTGAATAAGAGTTGTGCAAATACGAGTACTCGAGCCTTCAAAAAGAAAGTTGCGCTTCAGAGCTTGCTTGTTGTGTATTTTTGGTATTACGTTTACTTGTTTTTGTTGTAGACTAGCTCGTGTTTGCCTGCCTGACTGACTGTCTGCCTGCCTGCCACGCCCATCCATTGTAATCGGACATTCTGTAAGCTACACGTACAGAAATCTACTAGCAAGCAACAAAGTGAAAAAAATTGTGCAAAACTTTTTCGTATAACGAGGGCGGGGCAACTTTACAGCAAACAGAAAGAACTCAAAACAAATACCCAAAATATTATATATACTTACATACAATAAAGACAAAGCACAAAAAAAAAGGCAATAAGACAATTTTTAATATGCATAAATCAAAGAAAAAGCCGCCAGTAGCACGAGCAGCCAGAAATTTAAACTTAAACATCCACACTCTATCAATTGCCTTTTTAAGCTGGTTGGCCACACGTGGCCACCCTGGTCCACTGTATTGCTCAAAACGTATCCTGAGTTACTCAGTGTCAGTCAGTCTCTGACTCAGAGCAGCTACTCAGCACTGAATACTGCAGAGAGTCGCAACCTTTCCGTTTGTGCTGCCACATTTCCTGCTTGGTCTAACAATAGAAAACCAGAGTTGACATCACGGTCGCTGACATCTGCCAACTGATGGCAGCCTGTCAATTGATCAGTCGCTGCTGCCCACTGGGAGCAAAACAGTAACAAACTTGACTTTGGCTACAAACTCAACATTGCATGATTGTTGTTGCTGTATTGCCCATGTCAGGTTGGCCCGTTGCCGCTCGCTTGTTGCCCCCTTGGCCAGCTGCCATTTGCCCGTTATCAATTTGTGGTCATCATGGCCATATCACATCAAGCTCAACATTTCCGCAGTACGAAACAATGTCCACAGCTAACACAAACATGCACGACTTGAGATTGAGCTTGAAACTGCGGATGCGAATGACGCTGACAGCTCATCTAATCTCTGCTTCTGCTCCTGCTCCTGCTGCTCTTGGTATAGGTCCTCGTTTCTCTTGCTCAAACAGATTTCCGAGGCACAACCTGTCGATTATCGTTGACAATTCATTTGATGCTGCAGTTGATGCGATGGCTTAATTTACACAGCCACTTTGCAACACGCTGCGTCAACAGCAAGCAGCATTTGCCCGCTGTGCAAATTACGCATATGCATTATGTCACAACCTATTTTTTGGATTTGTTCCTTTAACGATCAGAGCATGTGGGAGTTTTTTATTGCGACCGATGAGGGATGAGTACCAGAATTAAATGAAGAGTTTAAAAATTTGTAATTTTTGAGCTTTCAGAAATCCAAAAATGGATTGGTGTTATTTTTGGCTTATTTCTTTTTCAAAACTGATTTTCTCACAGCTTAATCTCAAAGCAAGAATCAGTCAATTTTCAAACCTAAGCCGCAAATATTATTTGCCAGCATAGAAAAATAAAACATTAACAAGAAAAAAATAGACTTTTCCCCACTTGTTTTTGAGCTATTAGTCCCCTGGACTCAGAGTATTACATGGTCGGTTGCTTTTACCTGCAACCAGTTAACGTACTGTTTGAAACAAACTTTATTTGGCCAGATTAACATGTGCATATGTGTTAGCTGGGAAAGTTTCTAATATGCTTTTTCTGTTCAACAGCTCTACGTGCACACACCTGACTACAAATCCCATGCTAAAACTTGGTTCTTATTTTTTATCTTATTTGAGAGGAAGGGGGTCAAAAACGTGCCAAAAGTCACGCTACAGAGCCTAATGCCATTTGCATATTTATGCGCCGCTTTGCGCAGCGGCTTTTGTTGCCTGGTTTCTGGTTTCTTTATGCCTGTACTTGCTGCAGAGGCTAAAGAGTCTTTGTTATAAGTCTACCCGCCTCAAACTGGGTTCACTCTGTTCTATCCCTTTTTTGGATACAAAATCATTTTATTGTTGTGCGCTGGCAAATATTGAAATTGGAATACAAATTAAAAAGCTTTTAATGTAAACAGCCGTAAAGGTTCTCAGACCAGACGCAGACCCCAACTTAGGCTGGGCCCCTGCGTTTGCACTTTTTTCTCTATATGTATGTATATTTGTTTTCATCTAAATTGCCACGCCCCCTTGTGGCTGTGCCCAGACTGTTGACTTTGGCATTCACAGGCCTGCAGCCTTTCTGATTTATATTATGTGGAATGGCTATTGAAAGGGTGAAGACCTTCTTAAATTAGTATGCGCATGTAGTTTGTTGATGGATCAAAACCGAAGCTGATATTAAAAGTGAGTTTACGTGGGGTAACAGGCAGAGAAAAAACACACCTGCCACTTATGCTATGATATGGGACTTAACAGTGTACCCGTGTAGTTTTTGTGTATATATCCCGCTGTTATCACGCTGTAATTATAAGCAATCAAGTATAACAAGAGCTTTTGACATTTAATTAAACTGGCAGAAAACCAATATGACATTGATATTCAAATAATGACAAAACAAATAAATTGTGAAAGATTATATACTATGTATATGACATTAATATTGAGATGACACACACAAAAAATTAACACAAGTGTAGACTCGACTAAAGGTACCCTGTATCTGTATGTTTTTTTATTAATATTGTTTGAACAAGTAAGAAGGCCCTAGTCGAGAAATATCGACTAGACGATACCCTGAACCCTATACTTAGCGTGTTCAGTCAGTGCTTGTAAGTATGTGTGTGTGTGTGTGTACGCGCACACTGCATATTCAACTTCAATACTCCATATCTCCGGTGTTTTTTAACTGATGTTAATAATTTCACAGATTTTCATTACATAGTTTGATAATGAAATGCCAGCTCAAAATTTTCCAAATTCAAGATTTTGTTGTTATCGATCCCATGTGAATATCGGAAACGGGAACAGTTATCGAAAATCGAAAACAAACTGCACTGCCTAGGGACGAGCTTATGTTTTCAAATCTGGAGTCTCTAGCTCTTATAGTCTCTGAGATCAACGCGTTCATAAAAACGGACAGACGGACAAACAGATGAACACGGCTATATCGACTCGGCTTTTGATGCTGATCAAGAGTATATACAAGTATTTGCACAAAACCGTTATACCCTTTTTACCGATTTTTAATGGGTTCAGGTTATAAAAATAGTTGTATTGTCAAGCTAAATTCTCAACAAATTCAAGAGGTTTATTTTCAAGACAATGTTTTAATTGAGCTTCAATTTTTCTAAATACAACTGCTTATGTAAACACCCTTTCTATAATCATATTGAATAGCACGCACTATATTAACTTTGTTCAAAAAAAATATCAATTGAAAGTTTTTATATAACATGACATTATTTGATATCTGTAACTTTTTTTTGATTGCGAAAAATTGAACTACAAAGGCTCTTGACTTTCCTGAGACTTCAAACAGCCCACATAACTGATTTTTTTATTGTAGCTGTTTTTTTTTCACTTATATCACATGTGCGGGCAGAGCAGGGATTGTGAGTTTTTGCTTTTTAAAAAAATGGCAGTGAGCACGTTGCGACAGATACTCATGTTGCACACACACACACACATATAGATATAGATTGCGGATATAAAATGCTTGAATAGCTCGCTTGAACCATGACAAAAAATATGCCATTGCCGAAATGTGAAACGTTTCCCATTTGTGGGTATAAGTGAGTATGTGTGTGTTATGCTTTAATTTTGTGTTGCACAATTTTCATTTAAGCTTAATGCGCATTGCGTTGTTGTAACGCCAGATGCCCTTTCAGTTCTATCAGTTCCCCGCTCTGCACTTTAATGCTTCGACAGCGTCCTGGAAAAACAAACAGAAAACCAAACTGGGCCTCGACAACTGAATAAACAAGAGAAACCAAACAGGACGGACACACACACACACACACACACACACACAACCACACACTCACACAGACACAGAGTGCCAGAGACCTACAAAACTAAAGGAAAAAAAAAACACTTTTCCGTTTCACTTTGTGCGCTACGCAACAACAAAGCAAAATTATTGACCAGCTTTTGTTAGCCGTAGATACAAACATCAAGATACATGGATATGTGTCCAAATACATGTATGCTTGTGTGTGTGTGTACGTATATGTGTGTGCCAGTGTATATCTGTCCTGTCACATATATTTTGACAATCTTTGATGCTGCATTCATTCGAAAAGAAAAGAAAATATAGCACAACGAAGATTGAATGCTCTTGTAAAGCTTACGTTACCTGCCTAAATATTAATCAGGTTATTTTTACAAGTGATACATAGTGTGAAGAGATTCGATTGAATTATCTTAATTCGAGTATGTACTTTGTGTAACGCCTTAAAATTGTTGGGTTAATAATAATTAAGTCCAAAAATGATTCTTATGTATAAGTTACAGCTTGTTTAATAAACTGCAAAAAAATTCGTTTAACTTTGAAAATATATTAAAGTTAATATTTTTTACCTGCTTTTACATGGGGACAAAAACATTTTAGAATATGAAATTAATTAACTATAAGGCTATCAAAACTAAAAACGTTATACTTTTCTTTTGATCCAGTAAAGGTTAAAAATTAAATACCTTCAGCTGATTTTCATAAAAATGATAGGAAAATATTGTCAAATTATTACCACGAAATAAAACTGAGTATTATCAGTTTTGCTTAACAGACAAACACATTTATATCAACTTTTAGGGTGATGTTGATTAATAATATATTTGTGTGTGCAGATAGTTACACACTTGACAACACACTTAGGATACCCGATTAAAGCGATGAAAATGTTAAGCGACGATGTCCGGGTCAGGTCAAAGTGGGGTAAGGAACATTTTGACATTCGAGTTGGGAGTTGAACTGATTATAGGTTGTGTTTTGTGCTTTTGCTCGGCCAGCCTATTGGCCCCCAGCACTTTTTGCGTATAATTATGACAGCATATACAACAACATCACACAAGCACACACACATATACATGGTTAGTTTCAGTTGAGGCAATTTCAACAGCTGCTTTCATGTCTGTCCGTCCATCCCCATCATCGTCATGTGCGTGTTAATGGATTTTACTGTTTTTCCATCCTTGATGTATGTGTTTTTATTTTGCTTTCTCTCTTGATGTTGTTGTTTTTGTTGCTGTTGCTGTTGCAGTTGCAGTTGCATAATTGAAAATTAATTATTCACAAATTGTTAAATTGGCATCCGCTTAACGAGACTTGATAGCATTACCATCTCTTCTCCTCTTCGGCAACATAGTTGTTTTCTGTCACAAGCTGATAGCTCAATTTAAAATATCAAATAGATATTAAAAGCTACAACATACATACTAAAACAGTAAATCTTTATTTGGGGGAACTTGAGCAACTTCAGTTTACCTAAGAAATTTATGACAGTTTATTTTTGTGTTTATATAAGTATTAAAATAGAAAGACACTACTCTCAAAAAAGTGTATTGCTTGCATTTGCTATGCTTTCAACAAATTGCAATTTCTTTTTGAAAACTGAATAGTGCTCATCAAGTCTGTGTGATTAAGTTGAGGGCAGTATGACTGTATTTAAAGATTATACTCACGATACGACTTAACTCAAGAAACTGTGGATGCATCTACAATTGATTTCATTCGTGTTTGATTTATATTGGAATTCATTCCCTTGGCTGTGTTACAAATTGATTGATTAATTCAATAAAGCGCTGATAGCTTGAATGCATAACTTGACCCAGCACAGAACAGTAGCACAGAACAGGCTCGCACTCCAGCGCCCGGTTGGCCCTTTGGCAGTTCACCTGCAAACGGCCAACAACGAATAACAAACAAGACCAACAAATAGCTGGCAAAACTGAAGGAAACGAGAGATAGAAAGAGAGCGAGAGAGAAAAATGTTGAAATGAATATCCATTTCAGTGATTGGCTTTTTATGCAACTCAACTCAACCGAACTGAACTGAGCTGAACTAAGCTTAGCTGAGCTGACCAAGAGTAGAGAAAAAGTTGGGTCGAGTAGGGTGAAGTAAGGGTAGAGTGGAACTCTTGAGTGTACTTCGGTGATTAGAGTAATGCACTAGCCATGAAAAATATGTGCAGCACTGGCAACGCTTGCAGCAAACACTACGATTAAGTATCAACAGCAAAAGTCAATTTCAGTGCAACATCAGCACCAATATAATAAACAAGTCAAGTAAATAGGCGACGACCTCTCACACATTTAACTCACAATCATTATTTGGCATTACCCTTTTGGCCCCCTTCTGGCCTACTATTGAATGCTGGCATCCTGCTTGCTGCTCTGACACAGAAATGAAAAACAATTCGCAACTGTCAATATGTCACAAACAACAAGGAACACAAACAAACAAAACAAATACTGAACTGTTATGCTGTACAGGAATGTAAAAGTATATGCTTGACTACGCTCTTCAATTTGCTTTTGCCACCATTCTACAGATAACAATAACAATAAACATAACCGTAGCCATAACTTACCCTCCAACCGAAATTCGCTATCGTAAATGAAATATGCCAACGGAATTGATATTGATGTAAATGAAAAATGTCAACTATTCGCGTCACAGCCAAGTAACAAACGAGTACTATGAGTATTTTCCTAGTACATATGTATGTGTAAGAATGCGTTTACGTACAAAAGTATGCGTATATACGTATGTGAGCACGCTGTCACGAAGCATCGGTGACTTTGTGCTTGCTGCCATGTTTATTTATTCATTACAAGTAATACGCGCATGCTTTTCACTCCCACGGTGCTACCACGGTGGCCATTTCCTCCCCTCCACTCTACTCGCCTCTTAAACGCAAGCGAATCGGTTGCTGCTGTGTGTTATGTTATATTTTTGTACATTTTATATGCATGGCATTTGGCAAGGTGCATTTTTAAAAATACTTGACAACACGTAAGTTCTTTGCCACGACAACGCTATCTGCCACGGCTTCCTAGTGGCGCGAGTTGCGGATGAAAAGTGGAAATATGATTAAGACTTGGACCAGATGGCACGACTACGAGTACTGGATTGACTTGGCGTGGCGTAGGTGGCGTCGTAGTTGCTACCACATCCATTTGTAATTACGCAAAGAGCATAAATAAACAAAATTCTTCGTTCAACTAATGAAAAGTATCTCAAAGCATATGGGACTCGAAAAATGCATTACTTTATCTCAATCTCTCGCTCTGTCTCTATCGCTGCATTTATTTCTCTTTAAACCACAAAGCTGACTGTTAAATGCAAAAAAAAACCAGATTTGATTTTTGCTCTGTCAGTTTCGTTTGCGTTTGTAATATCAACACTATATCGAGATGGAATGAACACAAGAATGAAATTCGAACAAAACTAGAGATAAAGAAAAAGGAAAATTTCACTATTTCGCGTGTCACAAACACAACAAATAACTCAAATACTTGTTAACTTTCGTAATAAAACGAATTAAAAAAAAAGGGAACTTTATTTTTGTGTAAAGTGGAAGAAGAGTCAAAAATGCATTCATTTAATCAAAAAACTTATAATGTGTTAAAAGTATTAATATATTTTGTTTGAGTTAAATGAAAATATCATCTAATAACTATTGCTTGTTGAACATTTTTTCAATTAATCAATTTTTACACCCTGAACCCATTAAAAATTGGTAAAAAGGGTATAATGGTTTTGTGGAAAAGTATGTAACAGGCAGAAGAAAGCATTTCCGATTTTATAAAGTATATATTTTCTTGATCAGCATCTACAGTCGAGTCGATTTGTATGTAAACGCGTCGAACTCAGAGACTTTAAGAGCTAGAGACTCCAGATCTGGAACACAAGCTCGCCTAGTTCCTAGGCAGTACAAGTTTTTTTTCGTTAACTCTTCCCGTTTCAATAAAATCTTGAATCTTGACAAATTAATGACAATCTGTGAAAATTTTATTGAAATCGGTTAAGAAACACCGGAGATATGGAACATTGAAGTTGAGTATGCAGCATGCAGTATACGCGTACACACACACACACATACACAAGTTAGGGTTCAGGGTATCGGTCAGTCGTTCTTACTTGTTTTTAATTTAATAAAAAAATAAGGAAATAAAACTATTCAAATTCCAGTTGCGCATATATTTTGAGCTTTACGACACAGTTTTGTTGCTCGTAAATAAATAAATAGTAAACACGTTATTTATTTATTAAAACTAAAATTGTTCATTAATTTTCTTACTTTCTCTTTTTTTTTCGATTTGCAGAAGTTTTTATTTAGTTTTCAATACGAACTCAACAAATATTTGCAATATTTAATGCAAATTTTCATGTGCTGAATATTTGCCAGTTCTCTTCATCTACGATTGTACGATTGTGCAGTTAAGCTGTATATATATTTATGTATATTCGTATGCATGCAATCGTTTCAAATGTCTCAATTAAATGGATCTACCATATTCATGAATCGCTCGAGTGTGGCTATTTTACAATTTGTAAGCTATTCATGTATGCATGTTTATACTTACAAACGAGTACGTATCCGATATATGTTTGTTTACAAATACAAACAAAAACACACACACACACACACACACAAACAAACGCATACACAAAGAGATGAAGGTCGGAAGCGATATCTGTGTTTATATGTTTGCGGCATGGTCAGTCAAACAGTGAATATTTCAACAAGCTTTCGTATCAGTTAAGAGTCAAGCGAAAGGGCGTCCGGCTCGTAAATAACATGCGAATGAGCCAATTAATCATACGCACTGTGTGCCCAATCGTGGCAAGACCAAACACGCACAGACAAGTTGCTCTACTCTCACCCCCAAAAAAAATTCGACCACCCATTGTGAAAGCAAACAATTCATAAATGGCCAGGAGAATTTCAACAAGGCAACCTTTTGGGCCGTGGTTTGTATTATTTGTACTGATAAAATCAACCATCATTACTTTTTCCTGTAAAATGTTATAAAAAAGGGTATGATAAAAAGTAAAAACATATACAACAGGCTTAAGGAAGCGTAACCAATTATATAATGTCTTCACTTCACAGACGGTCCTTAGTTCATTTGTCCTAAGAGTTCTTAAGAAACAGAAATAAACTAGCAACTTCAACCAGGCCGAATCGATAACAATGCCTTCGTTTCCCGAACAAAAGGAAACTCCATTTCCAAGTTAACTTTCATTTTAAAGTTTTAAGCTGTTGTCTTCTCCTTTTTATCTGCGAAAGATACGTCCACACATAAATATGCATTTGTATACACAAGTTTCTAGCTACAAGCTATCAAATAGTCAATCAGCTCTGTCTGCGGTTAGTCTTCTTTTGTTTTCTTGCTTTCAATGAGATTAATTTGCATTTCACATTATGAATAATGATAAATTTGCATAAATTTTTGCAGTTTTTTATGTGGTTTTAAGCTGCACACCCGGGCCAACAGGTGGCGTTTGCCCATCAGGTTATTTCAATGCAATTATTCCGGCTTTCAATGATTCAAAATAAATTTGTCGGAATGTCAGTAATGTTCGACAGACAGGTCCTTTACTACGTCATACACACTCTGGCGCCCCTTTGATTAAAAATAAACACACATACACAGGCTAGCAAGGATCTCTGTCTGTGGGTTCCTTGCTGAGTCCCACAACAGCTGCCGACCATAAAGCCCAAATCGTGTGTGGTGAGCATAGAATGTCATGAATTTTAAAACCGACAAACGATTGTGCGGCTGATGAGGCTGTGGCCTCTCTCGGTTAAAGCCGCCTTTCCTCTCGTATGTGTATGCCCTGTGTGTTGTTGTCTGTCCATTAATATGATGACAAACACTCACACATAAACAAACACTCCCACACACACACACACACACACTCACACATAGTAACAGCATTCGCACAGATTGACAACTCTACTAATTTTCTACTCAAATGTAATTTACACTCAAATTACATTTCCAACTTGCCGCCCAGATTACATTTCGTCTGAAGTGGCCCTGCTTTCCCCAATCCCACCACTAACACGTTGCTTCTTTTGCACATCCCAACGACATGTTTGGCCCAAATTGTATTACCAATTCTAATTTATTTGTCGTTTAACTGTTGCCAATTTTAACGTGGCAATTGAGATGCGTCAAACAGACTCTTTCCTATTATGAAGCAAATACATACAGTAAACACACACACAGTACAGACAGACACACAGACACACAGATTATTGATGGCTTGCTTGATTGACGCTCAGTTGATGATCGAGCACACACGTAGCTGATGCTAATGCTGCTTCGGTAAATTATAGACTGCATAAATTCAATCCAATGGTATGCTTTCTGTTAGTTCAAGGCACATGAAAATCGATTGGGATTGCTGCTCTTGCATTCAACTACAGTCAATTCTTTGACTGGCATGCAAAAATCTCCAATTGAATTAGCTGGAAACAATGCTTGTTTATTCTTATCTGTCTTAGCATTGTAACGTAACAATAATATTTTCGTCACTGCAATATGGTTATAGAAATCCAATTGTTTCAACTGACTGAACTAAGTAGAAAAGTATTTCATGTATGAATAGAGAGAAGCTCGACTTTGATGTGGATACAAGACAAAAGCAATTTTGTTGGCAGTGGAGTGACACTGATCAAATTTAAATATATAGTATATGCATTCATTGTTACTATGAATGAGTTTGATGGCCATGACCGGGGCAAATACTTGCCCAAAAACGGACAAACTGTGTATATACAATTTTGTTATTGTATTAAGTTGCCAGCTTTGAAACAAAAGTGTTAGCAAAGCGGGAAAATTTCCACCTTCATTCCATTCAGTCAAAAATTTGTTTTATTTTATGTCGAAAATACACAAAATATTTGCGCAGTTGTCCCTCACTGTATTTGCATTGTCATAACAGTTGCCAGGATATTACTCCGCCATCAGTCAAAAGATACACGTGAAAATCCCTTTGAGTGAAAAAATGTGCTCGAAACATAATCAGCTTACGACTTAAAAGGCAATAGCTGAAGACAGTCAATCGTATTCGTATGCAGCGACAAGAGCCAACAATAGAGCTTCAGCTCACAAATAATACAAATAGGAGCACGGTCATGCAAATATTACGTATACGCAGCACATCATTTTATCTATGAAATTCTCTTTTTACACTCCGTGCCTCTGTGTCGTTGACAAACTGCAATCGGGCATCAAGCGAAGCAGCGCGCCATTGCCGTATATCCTTCTGACTCTGGGTGTGGAGGTGGAAGAGGAGCGTTGATAGCGTATATAAAAAAAAGAGCAACAACAAATGAACATGCGCGCATATGACGGAGCGCTTGAATGGCACTGACGACACTTGAAATGGTTTCGCTTGTACTCTTCCTGAATGTGCCCAGCATCGTAACAGGACACATTCATCAAAACTCTGGCAACATTCATCATGTCAACATCAAGCCAACACGAAACCTTCATGTTTCCACCGCCTTTGTCTATATCAACGTTTAGAATGCGCTTACTTTAAGTACATATCTCTCTTTTTTTTACGCTGTTTAAAAAGTGAAGAAAAAAGTAGAGTTTATGGGGCTTATGTATTAGCTTACAGTTTCAAGCGGTTAACGAAATAAGGGAACAATTATTCTCTGTAAGTTGTAGCAAAAAACAAATATGTATGTTACATATGTCATTGGAGGCTGCCAAAGGACTTCTCGTTTTATTATTTATCAACAATTTAACTATTTATAAGACATGCTTTCTCTACGGTTTAAAATATTGAGCTCTGGCTTCTTGGGATTTAGCTCATTCATATTAAATTGGTATGTATAAGATTTAAAATTGTATTTAACACAATAAATAATGAAAAAAATTTATTTTACATTTTTGCAAAACTTTTGCCTGAGTTATTTAGAAATTCGATTAGGAAAGCTAGAGCTATTATACTATAATAAGGAGAAAATTAGAGCGTTATAGTCGGAGACAATATTATATGAAATAAATAATAATTATAATACCAGTAACAATACTATATACTAATACTAACCGTTATTTGGTTTAAGTTACAGAAAAAATGCAGCTAATTAGAAGGACTAACTTGAAAGACAACTTTAATTCAAAATACTCTTGCTTACTTATTAGAAAAGGAGCATCTTAAAGTCGTTAGCCATCGAGTTTTATAAACTTTCAAACTTAATAAAGTGTGTGGTTTAGGATTGTGTGTGTTTTTTTTTTTGTTACTTTTTACATGCTACATAAATAAGATTAATTAGCTGCACTCGTTGTAGCATAAGATTTGGCCCATAACTCTAGCTAAAACTCAAGCAGAAACTGATGCTTATGTTGAGCGCTTTGGCCGGGGCGAAACGCAATGCAAACACCTGAGATTTCCGTTTCCGCTGGGACTGGAAACGTTGTTGTTGTTGCTACTTCTCTTTGTCTTCCATTTCTCTCCCTCCCTATTTTGCTTTCTATCTCTCTCAAGTTGTGTTGTCCGCTTTTGTCATGTCTTGTATTCTGTGCAGCGTTTCCTGTTTCCTTGCCAATATCCGCTAACCGTTTGCCCTTACCATTGCCTTTGCCTTTGCCTTTGCCGTTACCTTTACCTTTACATTTACCATCAGCTTTGGCCCTTAGCCTTAGCTTTTACCTTTAACGTTGCCTTTGCCTCAACCGTTAGCTCTATATTTTGTCGGATGTCGTTGTTGTTTCGATAGCTACTCTAATTTATTTATGTTGTCAAATTACACGACATAAATGAATCAATTGCTCCTGCGGCAATTGCCCAATACATGTCCAGGTCATGTGCCATGGTCCCTGCCAATGGCACCTCTGTGTGTGTGTTTGGTATTTGTATGTGGCTGCCATTTTCAATTTGTGGTGCAGCTGTTGCTGACTTATTATGAAAAATTGTGCATTGATTAATACCAATCAGTGGGGCGAGGCACCAGCCACTCTTTACAACCACATACATCTCTCTTTCACACACACACATTCTCGTTTTTGTACGTGCTGATTGCATTACGCTTGTTTCACTGATGAAAGAAAGAGAAACAGAGAGCGAGAGAGAGCGAGAGCTTGAAAGCACTGGACCAAATTGCCAAATACTTGAACACATAAATCAATTAATTGCAAATGTCAGGTTACATTGTAAATATAAACATAAACACACTCACAAAAACACAACCGCAACAACAACTACAACTCACAAATCTTGATCAATTCTTGTTGAGTAGCATGGCGGGGAGTGGGTGTTGAGGGGTTTTCGGGGCTTAAGACAGCAACCAAGTTTTACAGATAGAGCCGAAAATAAACAGCACATATACATATATATACATATGTATGTTTGTGTATATGGTTACGTGCCAAGTTTCACGCTATGCGACCACTCACAGCTGTAGCCCCAAACCCCTCTTCGAAGTTTCCTGCCCTTGCCAGTTTGTATAAGATACTCGCAAATTGTCTTCAGACTGGCTTTTAGCCATCTTCTAGTTGTTGCTGGTTGCGTTGTGCTACGTCATTTAATGAAGCATTCACATTGTTATTTACATCAGCTTTCAATATGGCAAGGTTTGTTTTTCTTTTTTTGTGTTTTGTCATTTTTATTAATGGTTCCCGTGCGTTTTCAATACTAAAACTTTACCCCCCTTCTCTTCCTGTCCGCAACGCACGTACCTTAACCGCAATAGGCTTTGGCTGCGGAACAAATGTACATACTTATATTCAAAAAAAATTCAAATAAAAAAGAGACTCGAGAAATTCTCAATTTATGACCTTGGCTGGGCTGTATGAACTTTAAAGAAAGTTATATACTGCGTTTCTTGGTCTTAAATTATTAAATCACAATTTAAGTTAAGTCTTAATATTTTCCGTGATAATTTCTTTTTAATAGCATAATTGTTGCCTAATAATTTTTTTTAAATTTTCATTTTTTGACATTCACATTTGCATAAAATTCGAAAGTTAAATCTATTTATTTCTTTATGGCTTAACAGCTATACGATTGTAAAAAACGAAAAGATCCTCTTAAAGTGGCCAGCTGTTAAGTTTATTGCAGAATGTTAAATGTTAACGGTCTTAAATTGCTTATGGGAATTGTTTGCTTAACCATTTCAGATGTGTCTAAAATAGTTTGTGTTTGTTATGTTTGAGGTTTGATGGTCGAGTTCAACGCGTGCAACAAAGTGTGGTCATTTATTTACTTACCAAGTTTAATTGCGTGCGGTATTAAACAACAATTTGGCTTAATCCATTCGAATTTATGTACATGCTACATAAACATCATGAAAAACTTTAGCGGAAGTGCGCAAAAAGGCAACTGAATACAGAAACAACAACAACAATAACCACAACAAAAAGGGGCGCGCATGGCAAAGACAGCGAGAAAAATAATTACGCGCGCACATACGTTCACACACAGCAATAAACATGAATATAGTCAATACACGTTGCACGAGAAAGAAAGAAGACAAACAGTTGTACGTAGTTGCAGGAATAGCTCCCAGCTGATAAAGCAGCTGTTGTCGGACCCAATGCCCAGTTTGTAGCTGTTGTTGTTCTTTGTACCCTGTAGCCATAAATTTGTGGTCTTATAAAAACCAGATAGAAAACGTAGTTCGTATGTCCACAAAGATTTGTGAGTTGAAATGTGTCTAAGCTATTTTTTTTTTTATATTGCTTTTCTATCGCTTCATCCATGTTTAAAAGAGTCTGCATGAATTTTTCTTTAATTTTGTAAAAAATTTATCTTTAAGATAAAAAAATGCATTCAAAATCGGTAAAAATTCGAATATCATGTGCATACAAAATGAATTTACGCTAACTCTAAATTAATATGTAAAGCACGCGAATTTATCACCTTTTTATAGCTTTCATAACTAACGTGCCAATAATTGCGCAATTTACAGCTCTCGGTTTCTTATAGGGTAACCTGAAGTCAATCACGCTGATTGAAGTAGGCAGGGCTATTGTATTTGCGCAATATGTAACTGGTAAAATGAAAGTTTATACCATGCCTTTCATTGCCCATTTGTTGTTGTGTGCGGCCAGTGGTCAAGCGATAAGTGAAATAAAATGAGCTCTCGGTTCAAGTTGCCGCTTCACCTCCAGGTTGCGACCCCAAAAACCCATCCCCAACCTCAATACCAAACCAATGCTGATCCCATGCTGCCTTCATTCTAAGTTCAGTAAGCAGCTTGCGGTCTTGTAAATTCATTTAGCAAACTGGCTAAGAATGCTAGCGACCATTTTTGCTAGCTAAAGTTTTAAGATTTAGTTCAAGTCGTCAAGGCGTCTCTAAGTTGGTCACCCCGACAATTCATCAAAATGCTGGCTGGCGGGAAGTTGAGGGGTGCTCAATGGGTTTCAATGGGCAATGGGTTTCAACAAATGCTTTTGTGCGAATGCTACAAAATGGTGGAAAAAGTTTTTGAAAAATGCTGGCAACCATGGTCCGTCAAGCGGATACAGTCTGGTGTGTGGTGTTGTGTGTTTGTGTGTGTGAATATATATTGTTGTCAAACTGTAGCCTAAACATTTTCAAGACGCTGAAAATTGTGTTGTGCAAAAGTTTTGTCCAGTTATTTAATTGAATTTACCACCCGAAGGCGTTTTCGTCCTACTCATCCTCACTCTCTCTTTCACTCGGTTTCGTTTCCCTCCTCTTTATCTTGTCTGCGATGCCTCTTTTTTATACCCTGATCCCATTAAAAATGGGGAAAAAGGGTATAATGAAGTTGTGCAAAAGTATGTAACAGGCAGAAGGAAGCATCTCCGACCCCATAAAGTATATATATTCTTGATCAGTATCAACAGCCGAGTCGATATACCCATGTCCGTCTGTCCGTCTGTCTGTCCGTCTGTCTGTCTGTCTGTCTGTCTGTGTGTATGTATGAACGCGTCGATCTCAGAGACTACAAGAGCTAGAGACTCCAGGTTTGGAACTTAAGCTCGCCTAATCCCTAGGCAGTACAAGTTTGTTTCCGATTTTCGATAACTCTTCCCGTTTCCGATATACACATGGGATCGATAACAACAAAATCTTGAATTTGGAAAATTTTGAGATGCAATTTGAATTATAAAACAAAATAATGACAATCTGTGAAATTTTTATTGAAATCGGTTAAGAAACACCGGAGATATGGGACATTGAAGTTTTGTATGCAGTATGCGCGTACACACACACAAATACTTGCAAGCACTGACTGTACGCGTGAAGTATAGGGATCAGGGTATCGTCTAGTCGGGATTTCTCGACTAGAGCCTTCTTACTTGTTTCCCCCTCTCTCTTCCTCTGTATTGGTATTTGTCCTTGCGCCCAACCACGCCCACCGCAATTTCTGTTTGCTGTCAAGCGAAAATGATATGGCCACAGCTTTTGGGGGCTGCACTTTCGCTTGCAGCCGCATTACGGAAAAGTTTCTATGACTGTTTATTAAGGAGCTAAGCGCACTTAATAAGCTTACAAACTGTTGGGGCTTGGCCGTGGCCCCGACAAACAGCCAGCCAGTGTTGGGCAGTGACCCGTTTTACTCGACGCCCGGCTGTCGAGCAAAGAAGAAATGTTTTGCCATTCGCACAAATCACAAAACAATGCAAATTAAATGGAAACTCACAAATGCCTCAGACTGCCTCTGACTTTTCTCGCTGCTTCACAACATTGTTGCGCGCCCTTCTCTCTCTCTCTCTCTCTCTCTCTCTTTTTTCTGTCGTTTTCTGCGTGCTACAATGGCATTGCTATCGACGCATTCTGCAACTGCTGGAATGTGCTTTAAAAATAATATTGCATAACTGCAGGCGCAGCAGGCAAACAACTGTGCACCATGTACAAACTAAAGCCTTCAGTTACTAACTAAAATATATATATAGTAAAATTAGCTTTCTGCAACTCAGCTTTATAGGAGCATTCGACTACAAAAATTGTTTTTCTACAGCACAGAATTTCCATTCGCAATAACATCTTTTGACTGTGTTGTCATTTCTGTTGAAAAGCGAACTGAAAAACAAACTGTTATACTATGCTGCGGTAATGTTAGGACAACAGACATTATTTTTAGATTTATCCCATAGTACTAACACCCAGAACAAAGAAATATTACGGCGAATGTGTTGTGAGTGTGTGTATGCATATGCAAGCATTTTAATTGCACAAACATAAGCACAAACAAATTAAGTGTGCCAGGATCGTTGTCGAGGACGCCACCAGAGGAAAAGATAAGAATGCATTTTTCTAAATAATTTGTTTGACTTTATTCGGATTATGGCGAGTGCAAATCAAATACCATAATAACAAGTTCTTAGCCAGGTCTTCTTCAGACCGATTCATTAATATGCGTGAAACGCAATGAAAGCTACACCGGATTTAATAGTATTAAAATTTCGACGACGACGCCTGCCAGAACCTTCACTTACCACTTAACATAATAATGACTGTGGTGTGGCGTTGGGGTGGGTGTTGTATGATGTGGTTTGGTGTGGTTTTTGGGTCGCCATTAAATGCAATTAATGGCTCACACTTCACACAACCGAAACAGTCAACCAGGAAGCCCAGAGCCTGCTGTCGACAGTCAACAGTCAGTCATTATCTAACGCTGAGTGTTCGTGCAAACTGAAACTCAGGTTCCGGAAGAGTCTAGCAAAGACAGATAGTGAAGTGATGTATCTAATTACGCACGTATGGCTATTTAAATTAGCTTTGCTGTCGGTTCGAAATGTTATTTTTATGCTAATTAACCATTGTTAACCGTTGTTTATGCCAATTATAGCGTCTGCGATGAGCTCCAGAGATATGCCTCTGCAGAAGCACGTGTCAGCATATGCCTAGGAGGTGGGGTGGGGGGGTAAATGTTGCGGATATGGCACTTAAAAATAACTTGACTATGAACAGATTAAAATCATTTGCAGCTGCCGATGCTAGAAAATTATTATAACAATTCATCTTTATAGTTGATCTATGTTTAGAGTGAAAACCTATAACTTTTATATGTGTGGGAGGGATATGAAACTTAGTTCGTCATCAGTTTTCCAGAAAGTAAATATCTTAGCCGATTTTATAACAAATCATTTCAGTCTAATTAAAAACATACAAACCAACTTGTATGCTTAAATTAACTTTATGACGGTGAATAAGTAAATGAGTATTGACAAATTATTGATACATTTTTTAAAATTAATTCAAGGCCAACACTGAATAAAGTTAACCCAAACCCCTAGTTGAACATACATCAAACACATACAGTATATTTTTTTCTTTGCCCAAGCTTACCATGGCTCAAGTATATCAAAAGCAAATCCGATTTGGTGTGCCTGGTGCTCTAGTAATGCATGCCCACATGCTTGGAGACTTATGTCTAATTCGTCTCAGATTTGAGAGATGCGAAATTTGACAAGTGTGGCTGAAACAATAACAGAAACAGAATTCTCAAATGTTCAATGGTTGCCGGGTGTGACTGTTTTGTTTTCCCGAATCTACTTAAAGACAAAAGAGACATGGGTAACCAAGAATCTAAGCCGTTGCTTGGCCCATTCTGATGTGTCTCATTCTACCATACTTCGCTCTATCTCTGTCGCATTCTTATTGTTGCCAGCGCCATACGCTGTCACATACACATGTGCTTATATTTTGCGTTTGAGCGTGTGAATGGCAGTATTGGTAAATGTGTGTGTGTGTACGTATGTACTCTCATTTTGTTACTATGTACATATACTACTATAATCGCCAAAATTCATTTCACTTAAGCTTTTTTAAACATATTTAAAGTACGTGATGTTGAATGTCTCTGGAGCATTTCAACCCCCTAACGCCACACAAGGCTTAGGCGTTTCGTGTGTGTGTGTGTGTGTGTGGGTTCTTGTACGGTTTTTATTCTTTACCTTTTGCATAAGCAAATTTTAATATGTTTAACTCGCCTCGGGCGGGCACGAAACAGTTCCAACCCGCACAGCGTTAATTTTTAACAGCTCCCGCAAAGCATTTTCATCTTTTTTTCCTCCTTTCTTTCTCTCTCTGAGTACGCTAATGTGTGTGCGCGTGTGCGTGTGTGTGTGTGGCCTAGGCACATAAATGTCAACAGGCGTACTCATCCATCAATGAGCTTTGAAAAATTAACACTGTGAGTGACAGTAGCAAAAATGAACTAGCCCACGCGGCCAACAAAAGAAGAGCTCTCTGTCCCAACTTCCGACTCCGGACTCCGGACTCCAGACTCAGTCGATGTGAACAGAGGACACCCGACTGTGGCCTGTCACTTTAAATTATGCAAAATGTTACAATTCCCGGGCTCAAAAGGTACGGCAAAATGATGAATTGTACTGCTGCTGGCTACTGCTGATGGCTGTTGAAAGAGTTGAGCGCGACATGCTGTCTACAGTCCTTAATGTCCGTAATGGGCGTGGTTGTAATGTCCCTGGACAAACAACGTGACGATTTTTTGTCAGTTCCCTGCCTTCGATCTGCTATCTCTCCACCCAACCAAATAGATTCAATTCGATTAACTCCCATTGCACATTGGCATCTTAAATCGCTACGTGACCAAATGCTGAATGGGACAATTGGGAGCTCTAATTCGAATTTTTATATACAACAGAAAAATACTCAAAATAGATGGGCTTATGCAAAGGCTGGAATTTAGGGATTTTAGTTCTAAGTTAGCTCTAATTACGAAAAGCTAAATAAAATAATTATCAATTCTTTAGATTGATTTATTGATTGCTGTGCCAAAGTGAATGCAGCCTCAAAATCATTTATTTTCTAAGGTCATATCGGTGAAAGACTATAATTTGTAACTTATGTATGTCTATATGCCGAAGCTTTTTCCCATTGCCATTACTGTAGGATTTAAAAAATTTATTTTTTCAGTTCTTAAACCGAAAGATCAAAACAGATTAAACAAAATTAATATATATATAATACGACACAACTTAAAACAATAGCTATTGTAATAATTGCAGTAACTGAATCTTATGACTTTGACTCAATTTGCAACAAAATTTTCTCTTTCCTATGTGTATTTATGAGCATTAGTTGATAATATACTTATTGCACAAGCACACAACTGAGCACAAAACTACACCACATCACCACACCACCACAACCATCATTTCATCATTTTCCTTTACACCCACCCCAACAAAACCCCACTGTCACAGTTCCCCCTCCAGCTTGCTAATACTTTTTTACGTATTTCTCTTGTCTACTTCTAGTTGTGCTTTTGTATTTGCCCATTTTAATGAGTGTAGCTAACAAGAATAACAAAAACAACAACAACTACAACTTCAAAATACCCACAAAGCATTATATACATCATCAACAACAACAAAGACAACAATCATCAATACACAAAATGTGACAATAATAATAAAAACAAAGTCAAGTAGTTGAAAAGAGAAAAATAAATATAATACTAAATCGGATTTTAGTTGCAACACAACAACAAGCACAGCAAAGAGTACAGTGACAAAGCAAAAAACGCACAACATCAACAACAACAAACTAGAAAGAAGAGAGGAGAGCATCAAACAACAACAACAACAAATACAACAACAAAACACGTTTAAGATCTTCTTAGTTGCATTTTATGCTGCATATAACCTGAAAAAATATATACTGCACATTTTTTTGTGTTTCTCTGTGTGTGTGCATTTGTGTGTGTTTGTGCAGTGTCCAGTGTCCCTTAGTCTGCTTATTCCTCGTCCTACCTCCACGACAACCTATACACACACGCTTTTTTTTCTTTCTTTCTCGCTGTCTGTCTGCCTTTCTTTCTTTCTTTCTTTCTCTCTGTGTGTCTCTCTTTCTTTCTCTCTCTCTCTCTGTCTCTCACAATCCAGCCCTGTTTTTTATATGGGTGTAGAGCACTACTTAGCACTAGAGCAACCACAGCACCACTTGCAACCACTGTGACGCCAAGCAACGGGTCAGCAACAACAGCCACAACAACCACAACAGCAACAACAACCAACCAAGAATACCAAGAAAACAACAACAACCACAACTAGATAAAGAACAAGAACCACCGTTTCAGTCACAGTTACCAACCGCGCCCGACCAGGTCAGTGTCTGTGTGATTACCCCACTCCTGCTCGACACTCCACCCACATACCAGCACCACAATTGCACATTACTACCATAGATACCCACGGCAGTATTACTACCGCATGGAGCGCGGCACCAGCGGTGGTCAGCAGCATACGTCGCAGTCGCACCACCAGCAACAGTCGCACCACCAGCAGCAGCAGTCGCATCAATATCAGCAGCAGCAGCAGCAACAACAGCAGCAACACCAAGCCCGCCATCAACATGTTGTCTCGGTGCATAGCTACGATCCATATCTGACGGCCGGGGACGCGGATGAGGCGCACACCTCGGGCACATCATCCTTTGACAATCCGGCAACGAAAAAGAAACCACCCAAGCTGAAGCCTATCCATCGTTCGCTGTCCATGGCCATTGATAATTATGCACCGTTGGCAACCGATCTGGAATTTGATACGGATGATGGTTTCATTCGACATGAGCAGCCGCTGATCCACCGCTCGGCGTCGCCGCTGCCCGTGCGATCGTCTGCACCGCCGCAGACCCTAGCACTCCCAACAACAGCACAACTACAACTACAACAACAACATATTCCCCAACAACATACGCATGTGGTGGCTGCTGCTGGCGGCAGCGGTTCCGTATCGCCGGCACTCTCCGCACGCCAGCACCACCACTTACAGCAACAACAACAACAACAGCACCACCTACTACAACAACAACAACAACACCACCACCAACAACAACAACAGCAACATCAGTTGCATATGCACACATTTCAGCAACTGGCCGCTCAGGCAAGACACCACCAATTGCCCGCACATAGTACGCATGCGCATCATAGTACGCACCGCCAGCACCATCCGCACTCGAGCTCAACCAGCTCACCCACCTCGCATGCGGTCAGCCCAGTACTTGGCCAGCAGCAACAGCAACATCTACAGCAACAACAGCAACTTAGACTGCAACAGCAACAGCAACCAGATATTTATCTGGTCAGCAGTAGCAGCATGGGCGACAATGTGGGCGGATTAGGCTTGGGCATGGGCATGGGCATGCATAGTGGCAGCACATCACCGATACAGTTCATCGATGTCGATGATATGCTGCCCAGAGCAACTGTCTCTGTTGCACAGCAACAGCACCAACAACAACATCTGAAAAAGAATCTCTTCCGTCGCTCCGACACAATTGACGTTCATCCGTCTACCAATTTTCAGATGAAGAAAACGCATTCCTTCCACGCCCAACAGGATCCCGCCGCCATGGAGCAAATCCAGCTAGCAGTCGCAGCCGGCTCCGCTAGCTCCAGTCGACGCACCAGCTCGGTGCGTGCCAACTTCCTAATGCCTGGTCCGCCAGCCGGCAAGGAGATCTCCCGTTCGCCATCGCCCAGTCGACGAGGCTGTAGATCGCATCGATCGTTTAACGATCCGGGTAGACGACCCAGTAGTAAACCCGAAACGATGGCAGAGACACAAATCAGACATGCCTCGTTAAACGATGATCTGTTGGACCCCATCGATGGTCGTTCACTCTTTCCGCAGTCCAATCTATCGCTGGAAAACGAGCTGTTCGTGGAGTCACGTTCACGCAGCAATAGTCACACCAAAATGGAGGCGCTGGGCATTGCTGAGCTAACTGCCGCCGCTGTGGCCGTGCAGCGCATGCGCAAGAGCTCCGGTTCGCTTGAGGAGACAGCGCCTGGACTAGCAGCCGGTCATAGCGCAACACATCCGCCCGCCGCCTCCGCCTCGAACAGCATTAAGCAGAAACGTGAACCGCATCCCCACTCCCGACAGCAGAGCACCCACAGCCTGGAGCTCGATGGACGACCATCCACCAGCAGCGCCGCCGCCGCTGCTGCTGGCACGCATACAATGCAGTTGCACAGTGCGGCGGCAGCAGCAAGTGCCGCCTACCATTTCAAGCGGGGCGCACAACACGGACGCTCATTGTACCTGTCGCCCAGCAATCTGGAGGAGCTGACAGTTCATAGGCCGGGCCTCCTGGCCGCAGCGGCTGCCTTTCAGGGCACAAATGCCAGTGCCAGCGTCAAACAGGCCAAAGCGATGCACAGCGCCAGCGTACGACTGCGAAGCTACCGGGAAGCACTCAGTGCTAGCAAGAAATCGAAGAGTTTTATTGGTGATGGCAGTGGAAGCGCTGGCGAAGATTTTGAGCTGAGTTCACCCCACCGACGCAACAGTCGTCCACTTTCGACGGCAGTGCCTAGCGGTACTGCTGTTGTCAATGTGGATGAGATTAAGCGCAGTCCACGTCCAATATCAGCAGCTGCTGTTGCCGCCGCATTCATCGAGGAGAAGCGTCCGTCGTTCGAAAGGAAACCCTCGCTGACCTATGAACAGGAGCTGAGCGATGCGGCATTTGCGTCACAGGTGCTGCGACCCTTTCATCATAAGCTAGCCGCCGGACGCAAGGCATCCCTAAGCGGTGGCTCGCACAAACTCAAAAAGAAATCGCTCAGCGATGAGACTGATGAGGATGAGGAGGCGGATCGCAAGCGAAAACGTATCGTTTGCATTGTGCTCGCCACGGTGCTTCTATGCCTGGTGTGTGCCAGTGTATTTGTTGTCATTGTAACACTTACATCCGGTACGAGTCAGTCGGGCAAGAAGGCGCACTCTTTTAGCAGGGATACTCCGGTCCACTATACGGGCATGCGACCATCATGAACTTCAACTACAGCAATTGCACTTTCGGTGTCATTTTTGGATTTCACTTCCGCTTCCGCTACTTCCTCTACTTCTTTTGCATCCTTATTCGCTACGTTGTCACGTCTCCTGTATTCTGCTCTTTGTGTGTGCGTTCGTTTGAATGTGAGCCTCGTCGTTTCGAGGCTTCTCCGATGCCTCAAAGCAGTCGCAATTTTGACCATTGATACAGCGCATTCCAATCCACAAGAACCAGTGAGAAGTTGGCTAATTGAGAAACAACAGCAGCGGCAGCAACAACCTCAACAATTATTGGCAACAACACTGCGAGAGAAATGCAATTAAATAATTACACTTAACTTCGCGCCTGTAAGTAGGCAATGTTTTCTTACTATTTCCGCTTAATGTTCATTTATGGCCTTTTTGTTTGGTTATCGTTATCGAAACTTTATTTTATAATAACTGCGGCTCATCTCAGTTTGTTTTGAAACAAGACTTGAAAAGTCAATAAGTGAATCTAATCAAAAAATATGTGTATTAAAATTTAATCTTGTGATTGTGAACAAAAACAGTTACAAACTGACAGTGCAATCTTATATGTGTTAACAAAAGTGAATAAGCAAAATAAAACAAAATGCTCCGAAATATAAGTTATTTAATACGTGTATGTGGCCCAAAACAAATTCAATTTTCCAATTGTTCCGAAATACTTTCTATTTGCTTGCCATAAAAGCCAATTGCAAAAGTCAATAGTAAATTTCAACTTTTTCATTTTAAAATTTCTACTCATGGCATGATTTTTAAATGAGGCAACTTTTTGACCAAACAAATATGTATTCACATGTGGCCTGGGTGACTTTTGCCAGCAGAATTGTGTTTGAAAATTAAACATTTGATGGGATATTGATAAATTCTGTTTAATGGATTGGGGATTCTGTACAAAATTTTGTTTGACCAAAAAATGCAATTCGTTTATAAATGTTGCATGGAATTTTTGATAAAATAAGCGTAGTAAAATGATAAATTATTCTGTGAAAACGAATTGATAATTAAGTTAGTTCAATTTTCAAACTGAATCAGAAATATACATAAGAAGCTTTTACTTATTTTATAATAAGTAATGCAATTAGACAAAAACCAACAATTTAAGTTGCACATTTTTTTTTATAAAATCTTTAATGATAAAAGAGAAACTAAAAATTTTTTTTTTTCAAATTGAAAATTAATATTATACTTTAATTATACTTTAATTATGTTTATGTTTATGTTTATGCTGATATTATTAACAACACCAAAACAAGAAGTTAAGAAGTTTTGCTACAAACAGTTGGCAGAAAAATATTCCTTTTATTACAGTCAATCAGAAATAACACATACATTTGATTAACTCATTTATTTGAATTATAAACTAACATATCAAACTATCTTCTGACCTATGATTTGGACTTAACATATGTAAAAGCATTTAACGACTAAGTTGGCCCTTTTGGTCCATTATCATTAGATAAAAATAGGTCGGGTTGGGTGGAACGGTTGGCGGTCAGTTGACCATATGCCCAATGTGTGCATATGTATATAGCCCATAAGCTACAAAATACGTTACGTACTCCCCAAAGAACAGCTGCCAGATGCAGACTTACGAAAATTGAGCTTGCAAAAGCTAAGCAAATCTTGAGCATTACATAACTGACTCAATGACAAAGCGACTGACTGACTAAACGGACTAAACTGACTAAACTGACTTGCAAACACCAGTAAGACTACAAACACACATGCGTTGCCCATAAAAAATGATACTTACCTCGACTTTAATGACTGTGGATGTGACTGCAGCAAACAACAAGCAGCAACAAAAACAACAACAACCAAAAAGACAGCAGGCAAAAGCAGCCGCTCAAAGCCAAAGCTAAAACCAAACTAATCAGCACCATGTGTGTACGTGTGTGTGTGAGTGTGTGTGTTGTCTGCCATATGAGTGTTTGTGTGTGTGTGCTTATGTGTTGTGTTTAGCTAAGCACAGACAATGACAATGGGCTGAGGCAACGACTGCCTGACTGACTCACTAACTGAATGACCGACAGGCTGAGGCTGTGTCTGTGTCTGCAAGGACCTTTTTGTTATCATGTGCTCACTTTTTATACTTTCACTTAATAGTTGTGTGTGTGTTTGTCTGCTTGTGTATATGTGTGTGTGCATCATTACGGCTGGCATCCTTTGGTATATGCACGCCCACAGACATGTATTCTTATTTACACACATACACACACAGTCGTAATTTTGCGTTTTACGACATGAAACTAGGTTACTTTTCATGTGCGCGTGAGTGAGTGCAGCAGCAGCAGCATCAGCACCAGCAACAACAACCACAAGCAGCAACAATTGTTTACAGTTGGCAACGCTGGCTCTTATGCTGGTGACATTGCCCGCTCAGTTGGCAGCACGTCCTTGTCAGTGTCCTGTGAACGCCACGCGAACAAAAACAGCCTACAAAAAGCAACCAGCAAGGGAGGAAAAGTCTCCCAGACTTGGCCAAAAATCGCATCAAGTAGAAATTGAAATGCACATACATGCTTGAGTCTGATAAGATTGTCAAAAATATGTCCTTTGCTTTCATTTTTTATTTCAAAATAATAGGCATCAAATAATGAAAATGAAATCTTAACAAGTAGACAACAAAATAAGCACAATTAGTTTTAAGAGCCTACGAATGCCTAATACCCTTCTTAGGATGGGCAGAATGTACATCATGTAAACATATTACGTGTTGGAGTACTTAAATCATATTTATTGATAAAAACAATCATCCCATTCAGATTAGCTTTATTAACCCTTTCTTTTTGACCGCACAAACATAAATTACAAACATATGTAATGCCATATTTGCAATATTCAATCTTTATCAGTAATAAATAATACAAAAAAAATTATGATTACCATTTAACTCCTAAATAAATATTTAAAACCGATGAAACGTTTGCAAACAGTCGACTATTTGGATTAAAATTTAAATAGTATTTACAATTAAAATTATGCTTTTGACAATGCTCATCGAAATGAAATACAAATCGAAGTGACTTCATTTAATTCCGGCAAACGACACAAATTATGTCAGATTCACTGAGCACAGCAAGCAAAGATAGTATAAAAAAAGTTCAACTCATCACGAGGAATATTTAAACAAGCATGAAAAATCGAAAATTGGATAAAAATGATTAATGATAATTTGTAATATTGATGTACATATTTTCAACATAATTCAAAAGGTGCTTTTAATAGGAAATATATAAATAGTATATATATACATTTATACAAAGAGTTTCATAAATATCTAATAAGTTTTTTTTACCAACTTTATCGCAATTTCCCATTTCAACAATTATTATTAAAAATTCAATTAAATGAGACTATATATTTATACCCTGATCCCATTAAAAAAAAAGGCTATAATGGTTTAGTGCAAAAGTATGTAACAGGCAGAGGGAAGCATCTCCGACCCTATAAAATATATATATTCTTGATCAGCATCAACAGCCGAGTCGATATAGCCATGTCCGTCTGTCCGTCCGTCCGTCTATCTGTCTGTCTGTCTGTCCGTCTGTCCGTATGTATGAACGCGTCGATCTCAGAGACTTCAGATTTCGAACTTAAACTCTTCCCGTTTCCGATATACACATGAGATCGATAAAAACAAAATCTTTAATTTGGAAAACTTTGAGATGTCATTTGAATTATAAAACAAAATAATGACAATCTGTGAAATGTTTATTGAAATTGAAGTGAAGTTGTGTATGCAGTATGTAGTATGAGCTTACATACATACACACATAGTTGCAAGCACTGTACGCATAAAGTATAGGGATCAGGGTATCGTCTAGTCGGGATATCTCGACTGGAGCCTTCTTACTTGTTCTTACAATGTGATTTTCAATGTGATTGCTCTGAAATTTGTTTTTATAAATTTAATTGGCACTTTATGAATAACATAATTGAATTCCCTTTCCCATGCAAATGACCAAAAATTATATAGTTTGCTTTTGTATGTTTATATATATTATATATACATATATTATTCATTTCTCTCCTTATCATCTCTGTCTCTGCTCTTTTTGAAACAAACCAAATGGGCAACCTCAAAATTGCATCAATAATTTCAATTTTAAGTGGTAAAACAACAACAACAATAACGAACACCCGCCTCCTTTTACATGCAACCAACGAACCAACCAACCGAAACCCACCCACCCACTCAAAGGCAGGAAACTAATTAGTTACATTGTAGTTACATAGTCGTCGGTCTTCATCCGTCATGGCAGCATATCAGGCTGCTACTCGGCCCGTCAGGTACATGGCATCTCTGTCGAGAGGGGGATGGAGTGTGTGGCTTTCAACGCCGCATTTATAATTAAACAACATGAAAGACACAAAAGCAGGCAACACACATGAACACGCCACTTGCACCCGCTCACACACAAGCACAAGTTTACGCACACCTGAGCACGAACACACACAAACACACACACACACACACCTACAAACACAGCGGCATTTATGAGCGACCATTATGGCTGTTAACAATTTAACTTGTTTACCAGTGGGAAAGTTCTATGTTAATTGGTCTCAAATAGCCACACACACACACATGCCACGAGGGGTTGGGGCATATAGGGGCGCTATTGTGCTCAGTAGCACTTGCACAAGTGAATAATGGCAGCCAGCCAAACATTGTCCACCTGTGTGCCCCTTGCCCTCTGCCCCCCTGCAAATCGCCCATCGGCTCTTATTGTCGTCGTCATTAACACGTTGTTGCGCCTCCGCCTCAAAGCGTTTGCCAAAAGGCACCTGCAGCAACAGCAACAGCAGGACAGCAGCCGCAAACAACGACAACGACAATCACTACGAGACCACAGAGCGACCACGTGATCCACTGTGGACACACACAACTCGACTCAAATGTGTTGAGTTTGAGTTTGGAGCTTTTGAGTTTTGTCGTTGTTGTTGTTGTTGTTGTGCAACAAAAGCGCGTTCGCTCCGTTTGTGTTATTTAATTTGAACGTTCTTGCATTTAACCAGCATCAGTGCGACTTTTTATTAAAGCCACATTCCATTGCCTTGTTTATATTAATTAATTCGTTATTTTAATACCCTACACTTTGCATGAAAGCAACGTGAGGAATAATGCGTCATTATCAAATATTATTCGTTGTTTTTAAAATTGCTTAAAAATTTTTTCATTTACTAAACAAAATAAATAAATATTTTTACATTTTATTCCGGAATTAGTATACGGTGGACGCTCGGAAATTAGAACCAGTTGGTTCCTGCAGTAGTTATTATTTCAGAGCGTTTAATACATTAAAAACACTGGTTCTAATTTCCGACAGTTCTAGTTTGTGAGCGTGCACTGTACTTACATTTAACTTCTCGTACTTTTTTCCTTACTTTTAAGGTTCATAATATGAAAATTTGTTTAAATAAAAACAATTAAAAGCTTAAATTATATTTTATTATTGTAGTATTATTTAAGAACTATAACCGAAAAATAATAATATTAATAAAATAGAACCTTGAAATAATAATGAATTAAAGCTAAACTCCCTTTTGCTGCACTTAATAATAGAGTAACTAATTTTGCAATTAAATTAAATGCGTTCGCAAAATAACTTGAATATTTTGTTGGTTGACGTTTTTGCATGTGTTAAAGTGTGAGTGTGTTAATGTGTGCAATTTGGGTCAAGTATTTTTTAATTAAATTTTAGGGGCACATTTTTTGTGCAACATGCAACAGGCGAAGGGCCAAATGGCTGATAGCAAGAGGCCCATTGCGGGCCAGGGCAGCAGCACCAGTATCTGGTGTATATGCCGCACAGTGCGGCAGACTTTTAACTTGCCACACAGTCGCTGGTGTGTTGCAATATCATGTTAAATCTTTATCAGCTTGTGCAATCAAAAAAGGGGAAACAGAACATATCGGCAGAACAAACGCAAATATACAGTCAGACCTCCGACCAGACGTTGAGTTCAACTTTCTGCTTGCAGCTAAACCATCCCTTTCCACCCCCCACCCACCGACCACACAATCCACACCTCCTTTTGGGGTCTGTGTGCACATGTGATTGATTGGCAAACAAGTTTTGACACTTTATACCAGCAGCAGCGGCAGCAATATGACGCTTGCCATGCCCCCTTTTATTCTCGCAGTTCGTGTCAATTTGTTCGCCGTTAATTAAAACTGCTGAAAAATTCACAAAAGCGTCGCGCAAACGTTGCCAGAAAGCAAAAACAAAAGAAGACAAGAACAAATTTAAACGAGATCGAGTCGCGTTATCAACAAGAACAAACGGAAACTCAAACTCAAACGAAAACGAAAACGGGAGCAACATTTAAAAATATATAAATAAACATAAACATTTATACATATAGAGACAATCTGTTGAACTGTGCTTAAAGTAAATAGTCTGGATTGATGAAAGTTATAATCAAGAATTCATCAACAGGCATTTACTTCAACTGCAGTTTAAACAAAATGCAACATTAAAAGAAGTGATAACTAATAACAGAAATAAATCGATGAAAACTTGTTCCATTAGAGTTGTTGCCACATATAAACTATGATTTATTAAACATATTTTTGACTTTTTGCTATTTTTGAAATACATATTAATAAATTTATACATTTTTTTTTTGCTATCTGTCAGTACGTCAGGAGAACGAGCGCAGCATGCGTGAGAATTTGGAAAGAACGCTGATGATGAAGAATTTAACGGAACTCAATTTGCAGCGACAGCAACAGTTGCTGTACCAGGCACAGCAGCAGCAACACCAACAGCAGCAACAGCAACAACAACATCATAATCAGCAACATGCTGCTCTACAGATGCCATAACAAATACTGAATACACCTACCTAAAGGCTATGCAGAAAATTTGCTAATACCCTCTCTTTTTAGGGGGTTAAATACTCTACCCTTCTTGCAAAAGTTATGCGCACAAAATATGAAACACTTAGTTACCAACTACAACTTAAAATAGAGAAGATTCAACTTAGCTTAAGCAAACCAAAAACAAAACTTAAACTAACCCAAAACATGTATTAAACTGATTGTTAGTCAAGTTGTATGAAACAAAAATAAACTATAAACTAAATCAAAGTAACAAATCAAAAGTGATCCAGTTTAGGCCTCAGTTGTGGGCTAAAATAATTGTTATTTATAAAGTTGGTTGGTTCAGAATGCATTGTAAATGCGTTAATTGTAATGTACGCTAAATGTAAATGAACGTGTTTCGATCGGGTTCTACGTTCCCCAAAAAGAAACACAGAATGTACCCAAAGTTTTTGTTGCCAATGCGCTGCGTAAATAGTTTTTTGTGTTTAACTGCAACTTTAGTTTATTTCTCAAACATTATGTTTGGTTTGGATGTAGTTGCAACTCGTAAACAAAGGTTTCGCAAAAGTTAAGTAAATATGTTTATTGGTTTCACTTCAGTTTTAATTTACTTTATAAACTCAATAAACTCAAACTTCACCTTTCAACACGATTCTGGAAAAAACAAACCCCCCCCCCCCCCCACCAAACCTTGGTTAACGCTTAGCGTGTTTGGCAGAAAAGAAAAGAAGCACAAAGTTGGTCAATAGTTATGTATATCTGAAACAAAGTTGTTAACTGAAAGTATTTCGTAAGTAAAAAACGTTAAAAGCAGCAAAAGTTTTTGTAACTCTTAAGTAAATGGTAACTAGGAAAACTAAAAGAAATGAAAAACAATTTTCATAATTATACTATAATACACAATAATAATATATGTAATAATAGCAAATTCCAATGACTAGATTTATTCTCAACTGGTTTTCGTGTGTGTGCCAAAAACCAAACCAAACCAAACCAACAAAAAGGAGTGTTGGAAAACGCCAAAAGAAAGGTGGCATAAATAATTGTTGTATAGCAAATAATAGAAAATAAATTAGATAATAGACAATTAACATTAACATTAACATAAACAATTAAACATTAAACGTTACGTTAAGTGCAAAACGAGCTTGTTGTCGAATTACATTTAATTTTAAAATTTAGCTAAGCCAATAAGTTACAATGGAAAAAAATGCATGCGAAAAACTGTTCAATTTTGTGCAATGTTGTAAATGTATATACGACTAAGATAAATGTTGTGTACCACAAACTGTACTTTAGTACAAGTAAATGTGTTTTTTGTTAGATATTAAAGTCACATATAAATACATACGTATATATATATATATATGTATATGTATTTATTATTTAAATTTCGGTCTCAGCTATGCCAAAAAGCAGCTTCAATCAAGTCTGTTAATTTTGTGTAATGTTTGTGAGTGTTTGTGTGTGTGCTTGAGTGTGTGTGTGTGTGTGTGTGTGTATGTGTGTATTTTGTTGTGTTGCTTATTAAAAAAAAAAGTGAAATTTAGCTAGAAGCATATATATGTATATATATATAGATATATATATGTATATATATACTCTATCGGTTTCAGCCGCAAAAGCAACTTAAAGCTCAATTTTGTCAGGCACAGTACGCAGCTCACAATTTGTGTTTCCTCTTTCAGCCAGCTTAAGAATTGTAATACAAGGGAAATGGCAAAAAAATACTAAAGAAAATACTAATAGCATGCATAATTGATAATTACTTAATACTAAACGGTGAAAAGTCGTCAATGGTAAGAAATATATATATAATAATAAACAGCCCGAATTTTTGTGTAAGATAGTGCCTAATCGAAAGTGAGAAATATAACAAACCATTAAAACCACATATATATATGTATATATATATATATGTGTGTCTACACATAAAATAAATATAAATCAATAATAATAATTGTGTACATCTGAAGAGCAGCAAATATAGTTTGCAGATAAAATTAGTTTGAGCTAAAAACAAAATTTAAAAAAAAAAACAAATCGATGTCAAAAACGTTAACTGCTAGGAATTATTTAATTAAAACAAATACAAACTCAATTTTTGGAATATGAAAGAAAAAAACATACTGTAAATGAAAAGCTTTAAATTTAATCAATTTTTGAAAATCGAATTGATTCGAAAAGAACTAAAGTTAAATGCGATACGAGTACATCAAGCAGGTATATAAATATAAATGAACACTATGCACACACACACACACACACGCAAACTGCAGTTAACTTTATATACAGCATGTAAAATTTACATTTTTGGCAGGTGCATTGCGTAATCAGTTTAACTTTTGGCAAGATAAAAGCAAACTCACACACACACACACACGCATACGTATACAGAGCATTACCAAATACATGCACACTCACAAACACACACATACACACACAAGAAGGCAAACTGCATAAGGCTTAAGGCAAAACCAAAAACATATGCATAATATATGAAATCAAATGAAATGAAATTTCGCAAACAGAAAATAAACAACAAAAAAAAAACTAAGTACTTTGTAATTGCATTTAACATAAGTAAATTGAACATATAACAACACACACATACACGTACAATACATGAATGAAAAGCAAAAATACTTAAGTTGATGAATAATACGAAGAAGACGAAGAGAAACTTAATAGCACGTAGCTAAGTGTATAAAATCTAAGCTGAATTATTATACAATACAATACAATACAATACAATTAAAAACATTTGTGAAAAGCTAAGTAATTCAGAAATCAACTCATTAAATAAAAGTTCCAAAATGTTGTTTTCCCATATTTAAGAGCTCAGCTCAGCTTAGGCATTTGAAAAAATCAAAAAAAAAAAAAAAAAAGAAGAAAAAAAAACAACTGAAGAAATTCTTGTTCCTTCAGTTTGAGCAATTATTTACAAAGTACACACACACAACAACAAAAATCGAGAGTGTAAATAGCAAAATTAAAATGTAATAAAATAAATATTGAAAATGCTTGATGCGTATGTAAAAATAAAAGTTTACAATTTGCAGTAAAATTAGCTCATACAAAATAAATAAAAAAAATTGATACCCTAAATGTGTGTGAGAAATTCAAACTTAATTGTTAATTGTTGCTCGAAATCAAAAATGTAATTGAAAATTGAAAATCGATAATTGAAAATTGAACAAGGAAATTTCAACTTTTTAAATGCATTCAGCGTTTTAATCATCAAACCAAAAACAAACAATGTTGAAATCAACTAACAACAACTAAAACCAAACTTTAATAAACAGCTGCGAAATAAATTTAAGCGCCATCATGCTACTTTCTTTAACTGGCCAGAAAACTAACATCAAGTTATGCAATTTTTTAAAGTCAGTATTTTTTTTTATGGTACTTAGAGATAAGTCGATTGATATGATACTTGGATATTTATTTTTATTTTTTGAGTTTTGGGAAAGTAAAATATTGAAAATTGCTTAACTTGATGTTTGATCTCTGGCTAGAAAGAGAAAGTTGCTTGGGTGTGCTATTGTTATTTGCAAGCTGTGGAAAAAAAAAACAAATCAAATTGTGTCACCTGTTTAGTATGTCAGTATTTGTAACTGAAGGGTATTGAAACAAGAATAAAAAATCAACTTGAACAAAAGTGAAGAATAAACGGAATTTTTAAATGGAAACTGTGTACCTTATATTTCAGTGGCTTCTTTTTCAGCTAAAGCGTTTTAACCTTGTTTTTTTTTAATTGTCGATATTATTTAACCAAAACTTTTGCAAAAATTCTGACCACACTCTAACCAAAAAAGTTAGAAGGCTCTAGTCGAGAAATCCCGACTACACGATACCCTAATCTTTACGCGTACAGTCAGCTCTTGCAAGTAAGTGTGTGTGTAACTACACACATACTGCATACTCAACTTCAATATTCCATATCTCCGGTGTTTCTTAAGCGATTTCAATAAAAACTTCATAGATTGTCATAATTTTGTCTAATGTTTCAAATGCCGTATCAATGTGTTCCAAATTTTGTTGTAATGGATCCCATGTGTATATCGGAAACGGGAAGAGATATCGAAAATCGAAAACAAACTTGTACTGCCTAAGGATAAGCGAGCTTAAGTTCCAAATCTGGAGCTTCTAGCTCTTATAGTCTCTGAGATCGACTAGTTCATACATACGGACGGACACAGACACGGACATGGCTATATCGACTCGGCTGTTGATGCTGATCAAAAATATATATACTTTATGGGGTCGGAGATGTTTCTGTCTGCCTGTCACATACTTTTGCACAAAACCATTATACCCTTTTTACCCATTTTTAATAAGTTCAGGGTATAACAATTAAGTCCCAAAAATAATCCAGACATCAGAAAAAAGTGAAATTTTGTTTACCATATGTTTTAGCCAAAAAAAACCTGGTTATATTGGGTAAAATAATTCGCTACTTTTTTAACGTCCTTTTTGTTGGCGAACACACTTTTTGCTCTCAAAGTGTAATTTCTCCATAGCAGCGAGCTTTTTACACTCCGCAGTTTTTCGCTCTCGTTTGTAACGAATTTTGCTGTTGCGTTGTAAAGCATTCAAACTTGACGCCGCAGCTGTGGCGGTGCAACCAAGCAATATTTGAATCCAAAAACGATATAACTACAAGACACGAAAATAAATTCCCCTCGTTTTTTACAGTTAAATAACGAGCTCTGTACAATAGCACCTATTTTCCCTCATACGATATTCGTATTTTCGTTTATTGCGTATCCATTTCTGTCTGCCGCCGTGTATGAATTTGTTTTTGTTTTGTGTATGGACTGAAGTAAATTTGCTTGTTACAGACTGAACCCACTAACAAGGGAAAAAGGGTATATTGATTTGTGCAAAAGTATGTAACAGGCAGAAGGAAGTAAAGGGTTCAGGGTATCGTCTAGTCGCGATTTCTCGACTGCTGCCTACTTTCTAGTGAATTTTGTTGTGTCGATCAATGAGTACTTATATGTATGTTTGTGTTTGTAAGCTCATTGGTGTCGAAGGCAAATCGTTTTTAAAACGAAAACCTCATGTGTACATACATATGTACATATGTATGTCTTTTTCAGAGCTCACGCAAAAGCAACTTTAGAGTATCTCAAATAAAAAGCAAACTAATTATTTGATACTTTTGGAATTGCTGGGCTGATATGGTTATTTTGCCTAAAATGGTATGGATGCTAGAAAATTTATAGTAGCAAATACAAAATTATGTTTTGCCGATGGCAAATTAATGTATAAATCAAACATTTATTTCATTTAAAACAAATGTTTTTTTAATTTTTAAATGTTGTTAATTTGCCGATCGCCAAACGGATTCAGGGTGGCTTAGGCCTAGGTCCGTATTTGTGTGTATGCATGTGAGTTTTGTTTGGATTTGTTATTGCTTTGCTGTTTAGAGTTTGTCGTAGGTCATGGTCTGTCTGTACATGCAGAAATTCTTTTTACTTGTATTTTAAAATTTTGTTGTTGCCGATCAATGAGTATGTACATACATACATATGTATGTTTGTGTTTGTATGCTCGTTGGTGTCGAAGGCAAATCGTCTGCAGCTTGCCTGCTGCGTATGGGCTTGGGCCGTCGTTTTGTGTATTCTAACGGGAAAAAGGCAAAACGCAAAAGAACAAACAACAACAACACGTGCCGGTTGTCGTTGCTGAAACGCAACCGCTGCTCAATGTGTTTTTATACCCTTTATTACAATAATCAATACAAGTCAATGCAATTCTTTATGAATATTTTTAATACACGGACAAGTATTTGAAAGCTAAATGTGTTTATTTTATGGTTAGTATTAGTTTTGTATTAAGTCATTTTAAACGTGTTCTATAAGTCATTAATGATCTACCTAACTCATAATATATACACACGTACATGTATGATAGAAGTCATAGTTAAGTTTATCACGATTAGCCATACAATTTCACAAAGTTCATATAAAGTCTATACTACCCACCCACTTGAGGCATAGCAAGCAGACAGAAACAAAAGTCGAATATTTAAAATCTCAACTTCGGCCACCACACAACGGCACAATGAAATACAGCAACAACAAATCTTCGTCTGGCCACCATACAACGGCACAATGAAATACAGCAACAACAAATCTTCGTCTGGCGCATCGGACGCAATATCGTATTCAACAATATCGTAATACGTGCTAGGTGCTTACTTACAGGTTTTATCGTTTCTGTTAACAAATAACAGCCTCTGGAATCCTATCTTGTATATTCCATTATCGTTGATTTGAATCTAACATAGTTGCACTCGTTAACAGCTTTGCTCCACACGAAACATATGTGGCTCCACTCAACGAATATGTTAAAAACTTAACATAATGTCAAGTTAGCGTTAAATTGTTTTTGTTGAGATAGAACTAAATGAACAGCCGCCAGAGGCTTAGTTCGCTCAAACAGTGTTAAGTGATTCGTTCGATCGAACATATCTCGAACGATTTGGTGCAACTCTAACAGATAGCCTGTTGCGCAGAATACAGGGAAACGAACACAATTCATTAGCAATTAACGGCAGTAAATAAACTGCAATACGCGAAAAAAAAACAAAAGCATTCGGAACGCCAAATTTAAACAAACTAAATAAACAAACGACAACGCAGCAGTTGCAGCCGCCGCCAGTAACAGTTAACAGAAACGGAGAATCAGAAGCAAACCAGCAGCAAAACAACAAGCAAGTCGCGCACTCTGTAATATAAAAAAAAAATTTATTTTTGTGTCGCGTATGTCAACGCAATTGTTGTTTGAGTGTGTGCGCTTGAGTGCCTGTGTATGTGTGCATGAAAGTATTAAAAAACAAAATCTTCTGTGCAGACAGACGGGCCAGGGGTCGCAGGCGGTACAAAAAATAAAAATATAGACAATCAAAAGCAGAAGTAGACAGATAAACAACAACAGCAGCAGAAAACAGCAGCACAGCAGCGACGTCGTGCTCGGTGACGCGGCGCGAGGTGCTCGAGGTCAGTTCAGCACATTTCGCGCACGGCCGTTTTATTCCATTCGTCTGCCCGCTCGGCTCCCCGTAAACGTCAACCCATCAACACTCCAGCCACCCGCACGCGCAGTGACAACGATTCAGTTCTCACTCACTCAAAAAAATAAAATAAAATAAGCATCAGTGAACGACAACAACAACGTAAAAAGAGTTAACGACAGACTCACGCGCAACTCTTTTTATTGTTTTAACTGATAACCCGAGTGGCCGCGCTCGCTTATAAAATATCAAGTGGAAAATCGTAACATAATATAATTGCAAGTGCGAGTGCGAATGCGAATGCGCCCTCAATTTGTATGCCATCAACAGCACTCACATTCACCAACACATTCACATAACCAATACCATTCCCGTTGCCCAACGACGACCACTGACGTCAGTCGGCTGGATCGTTATCGTTATCCAAAAATGGTAATACAACCGGGGCCAGAGCCCATCACCGGTGCCGCCTTTAACCGTACACCTTTAACGGAGCTAAGCGCCGAGACGCGCCGTCAACTGGCATGTATGCTCAATCGCAAAAAGGTTCTGCGCTCCGAGGAGGGATATGAGCGCGACTGGCGAGGCATTGCGTCACTATCGGGCCAACGGGGCTATGTCGATGAGTATGCCAATATGCCCATGGATCTGGTGATTAACAGCTGGATCAAGCATAATCCGCAAACAGCAGAAGTGGGTCATCTTGAGGAGTTTCTCGGGATCATCGATCGTTGGGATGTTCGTGATGATATACAGGAAAATCTGAGTGAGTTTAAACCCTCACACTCACACACTTCAAATGTAATAATTCAACTTTTCTAGCCAAGGACACAACCCGGTATAATGTGAAGCAACAGCAACTGGCGCAATTTGCTACTTCACGCGACAGTCCCACGCCCACAGTCAAATGCCTGGAGAAGAACAACAACAATAGCTTGGCTCGTGATGTGAATCTGCTTAGCATTGATGATGAAAAGTGCCTGCAAAATGGACAACCTTTGCCCCGCTACAATGCCTGTGTGCTGTATGCGGAGGCAGACATTGAGCATGCCACAGATATCATGAACAATTTAGAGTCACCGCCTTATAATCTCAAGGTAATCACTAAAACGAAACGCTTAACGCCCAATTTAGAGCATATTCATACAAAAAACTTTAACAGCTGTTCTTGAGGCATCGTGATCTGCTTTTGGGTGTGCCGTTTGAGCACGTGGAACTGTCGCAGTTCATGGCTACACGCTGCAATCATTTAATAGTTGTTCTCACCGAAGAGTTTCTCAAAAGTCGCGAGAATACATATCTAGTAAACTTTACGCAAAAGCTGCAAATTGGTGAGTATCGAATTAAGCTTCCGAATTAACAAAAATATCCTTAATCATTCCTTTCTTTTGTAGAAAACAACACACGCAAGATTATACCCATACTGTACAAACACAATATGACAATACCACAAACGCTGGCCATTTACACGCACGTCAACTATACAGACACCTCCAGTCTTTTCAATTTCTGGGACAAGTTGGCCAGATCATTGCAGGATGTCGATGCAGCATCCATTTACAGTGCAAGTCAGCAGCTACACACGTAAGCGAATATAAGTTAAACCCTTGTTTAAAGCTCCAAACCTAAAGCAAACTCCTTGCAGACCCCCAACACCAGAAGTGATTCCTTTACCAGAAACGCCGCGTATATTAATCAACGATGCGGACGTCACAGATCTATCCGACTGGAATTTAAACGAGACAAAGCTTAAGTCCATGTCAGGCAATACGACGGCACCCTTGCCTGAACTGAAAGTAAAGCGCAAGGACAAACTGCTGCAGAAATTAACGCTCAGTTTTAGTACGACGCCGCGTAATGGCAGCGCAGGCAAACCGCTCAGACATGCGCATTCGGTTAGCGCAATCAATATGCAGGAGCAGCATAATACGCTTAACGCTAGCAACTCCAACCTCTCCACCTATTCGGAGAATAAGAAACGATCCAACAAATGGAGTTCCAAGCTACTCAAGAAGTTTACGCGCAGCAGTACTAAACTGCAAACGCCGTGCTGATAGATGGCAGCAGCAACAAATAGAAACGGCAACTTATCCACGTGCAGATCGTGGCAGCCAAATATGTGAATTTCCTTATCTTGCGCCCCAGTTTGACGCGCCATCGTCACCACATACCACCATCCATTAATTTTTTTTAGTGATTTCGTTTGTAATCCCTTAGCTTAAACCTTAACAAAGCCAACTAACTTAAATGTATTTAGACGCACTTGTTAAACTATGTAAGTCAACAACGAATAAAGACAATATATACATACATTAATGCACATACACACACACATTCATGCAAACAATATGGTAAAGACTAAAAACCATATCTATACAGAAAAGAACATCAGAAAATAAAACAAAACACAACGAATCGCCAATTGTAAGGTTAATCGAAGCACACAATTAGTTGTTAGTCACGCGTCTGATAAGTCACTTACTTAACTCAATTAACTTAACAAACGTCTAGCTACATATTCCCCTCTTAAAACAACCTGCCCATATGGCGTTCTGTACTAGTAATCATTCAATCGACAGTCAAAACCAGACTAGAAGATGATGAATAACTTGTGCGCGTTAGATATCGTTTGAATTTGATGAATAATGTATATATATATATATCTGTGTATGTATGTGTGTGTGTGTGTGTTTGTCAGTTAAATGATAAAGCTTTAGCTTTCGTCACTTTTTCCCCATCTTTTTTTTTGTAATTGTCGTTAAATGGAGCTGAGCCAACGATTTATTGTGTCACCCAGTTGCATATCTATCTACACAGAAATAAACATACACATACACCCATATATATAAATATATATATATATATTGGAAAGTCACGCGCACTTATATAGCAAATATATTATATCTGTACTTGCACAACTTCAAGTGACTTATGAATTTGAAGTGCCACCAAAAAAAGTCTCGTGCCTAGGCATATATATATATGCACTGTACTTAATCAATTGTTTAAACGAGCGCTGTGCCAACTGATCAGGCAATAAACCTTATATTGTTATATGCGTTAAGAATACATATTTTCTAGAGCTCAATATTTTTTAGTTAACCTTAAACAAAAAAACAAACTACGTTTTTTTCTTTTTTGTGTTTTTTTTAAATAAACAGTTTTGTGCAATAATTGACGTGATCTTGATCTCAGTGTGAATCCCCTTTAAGTTCACTTCCGCTCGCTAGCCGTAATTAATTATTCAGTTTTCATTTGAATTTTTTTTTTATTTTTCATTTTATTGTTTAAATCGCTTCATAAATAACCTTTTTTGTTTTTACTTTTGCTCACGTTTCTTGTTGTTATCGAAATTTTATTGTTTCTGTTATTTTGTTTTGTTTTTTTTTTTACCCATGGTGAATGTTTAGTTTAGTCCAATTTTTGTTTTTTGTTTTTATGAATGTTTATGTTTAAGTTTATTTGTTTGTTATGTATTTACTTTTGCATGTTTTAAATGTGTTATTCATGCTTTGTGTGTTTTTTCTTCAATTCTTTTCTTTTGTTGTTAATGTTTGTTATAAATAGCTCCTTTTACTTGTTTTGTGTTATTTTTGGTTTTATTTTTATGTTTTACATTTATGCTTTTTTGAACAAATTTGGTTGTTTGTTCTCACAACTTGAGCTTGTTCTTTATTAAACTTTGTTTATTTTTTGTTTTTGTTTTTGTTTTTGCTTTTTACCTTTTAATTGAATTGTGTTTTCTTTTCTTTTTTTTACTCTGTTTCTTCATTTTGTATGTGTATTTGTATATTTTTGTTGTTAATTTATTAAGTTTTATTCGCATTTTTAACAAAATTAATTAAAACAATTTATTATTTTGGTTTTCTTATTTGGTTTTTTTGTCACTTATTTCTTTCTTTATGATTTTTTGTTTTTTTTTTTTGTATATATGTTAATTGATCAATTTATTCGTAATTTGTAATATTAAAACATTGTAACGTATAATCTTGCTTTTTTGTTTGTGCCTTGGCCACTTTACGTGTCATCTATCCATCCATCCATACCACGTCCATTGAGATCTTTCTTTCTTTTTTTACTATTCGTTAGCCTTCAGCTTTGTAGCTTAACTAATGCAACTGATTTCGTTTTATATCGCATCATATTCTTTTCGTTTATCTTATAATTCTAACTGATTGCATTTATACAGAGTGTTTACGTGTTTAAGTTTAGTCGGGGTTTGTCATTTCATATCTCTTTTTTCTAACTTTCGGATTGGTTAAAAGATAAGTACTGTGTCGAACTTAAGTTTTGTTTTTATCTGGAAGATATGGGATATCTTCTTTTAAACAAATAACAATGGGCTACAAAACTTGTCTTTGTGATTTTAAAGCGCAAATTCTTTATAGTTAAGTGTTTAACAATGATTACGATTATGGAAGTCAGATTGAAGAAGTCAACATTTTCAGTATTCAGAATTCGGTATGGAAATTTGAATTGAATGCTATATCCTGCGAGTTCACTTATTATAAAATGTAATGCAATGTATCTTTGAGTATGTATAGGTATTTTTTGTTTATATATATGTGTATGTATATATAATAGTGCAAGTTTTTGTGGCACTCGACTTCTTCGATTCTCTCATGACTCCCAGAGTACTTTGTGGCTTATATTATACATGTATCATTCTTGATGCACGTTCTGCTTTATTTTTTTTTTCAATTTTTAATTTTTGGTTGACTTACTAATAAATTAAAACAACGCTAATGAATTCGTTTTGTTTTTTTTGGTTTATGTTTTTTTTTTTTTTTACTAATTGTGAGTTCTTTTAATGGCTTCGTTAGAAACTTTTCTTATGTGTTTTTCGTTTTAGGTTTTCATTCTCTCCTATAACTTTTTTGTATTTATTATCATTTTGAAATCAATTATCGATTCGATTTCATACGTCCTATGTTTGCGTTTAATTTTAACACTCTTTCTTATTTTTGTGCCTGGGACAAACGGTAACTGTTTGATCTCTCGATCTGTTCTGATCTTTTGTCCAAATATGTGCCGTGTTAAGAGGGTTGGGTGGGGTGCAGGGTGAAGGAAGCTGAGAACAACAGCTAATGTTGGTTCATTAGCAAATCAGACGAGACGAGAAGAGACAAGACGAGAGGGAATCAAGCTGTTTCAGCTGGTTCCAGAGAGCTGATAAGCTATAAACTAAGCCAACCGTTGGCTAGTATCGGAAAAACCCATATCTACAGCTATTTTTATAGTTAGTTGAAGTTGGGGAGGGAGCCGGGAAAGAGGGGCACAGATATTGCTGAAGCTTATCTGCGCTTGGAATTGTATTGGTTTTGGCCACAAGCACACAGACTGGCACTAAAAGTGTGTTACGAGTTAACCGTTAATCAGCGCCGAAATATTTGAACAATTATTTGCTTGATTTTTTTAACAATAACGTTTTTAAAGGGAATTTTACCTTTATGCTCTTTAGTTTAAGTGTTGTCTTTTGTATTTTTTACTTCAATTATGTTTTTTTAATTTGTTCTTGCTAAGAACCTCCCGCTGTTGCGCTCCGTTGAACATTTCACAAAAAATGACAAATGATTTGTGGAATTATTAATGTATGGATTGAAAAGAAAATGATTTGAGATTGAAAAACTTTCATTATTGTTGAACATTATAATGAACATATGACATATGCAAATTTGTAACGAGTTTTTTTTTCTAACTTGTTGTTGTTGGCAGTGTTTCAATTGCAATGTATCATAATATGTTATTTGGCTTTTTAGACATCCTATATGTATCTAATCTCTAATTACACAATTCTCGCAATTCTGATGTTTCAGATGAACGCAAAATGGTGGGACATAGAAATTTAAGGAAAAGGTATTTGACAAAACACAATGTGTGGTTATTGCTATAAAATGTCTGGTGATTTCTTTTTTGTTGTTTCTACAATGTAAGTATATAATAACTACAGTAAATTACGTAATCATCATTAAGCGAGACGATCATTGATTCATTCATTTTATATTTACATGCAGGTAAATAAATGATTATTGCCAAAGTGTTTTTCTCTTTGCTGTTGGTTGTGCGTGATGTTTTACGTTTTACAACACTACAACTAACGACAGTTTTTTAAATGCTGATTCAAGGAAAAGGTTTAACATTCGATTACTTATAATAATAGACTAACAAGAAAGTTCAAACAATATACGTTAATGGAAGCCACGAAAAAGCAACTGCAAGTTATTTGGATTTATTTTTCAATACCAATGTGCTTTGTCTATAAGGAATTGAACTGAGGAACTACACAAAAGTAAATACTATATGTTTGTGTGGTTGGCACCATTAGATCGATGGCAGAAAAAGTTTAGGGTTTTCGCCAAGTTAGTTATCAATCAAAACAGTTGATCGCTCGAAATTCAGAACATATGATTTTACAATGCATAAAAAAGTATTTAAAAAGTATTTTGATTTTCTCACACAGAGAAAACTTGAAATAACAATTAAATCTTTATTTCTTTTTACGAGCGATCGCAGTTTGTATTTAGTGAGAAAACTTGTTGTTTGTTGGGGCTTACAACTAAATAAGGCATGCACTTGGCTCTTTTGGCACACAAATCAATACAAATAGTACAAATAAATAACACAGTAATAATAATAATAATAACAGAAATACTTTTTTGGTATATGTGCTTATCGCTTACAACTTTGGGTTCCCGGCCAATGACAAATTCGCTAAATGCTACGAAATTGTTTTCGTTTATATTGGCTTCTGAATTTGTGTTCATTATTTTTGTTTTTGTAATTCACTTTTACGCTTACTTCACTATTGTACAATGTGCTGTTTGTATTTTCTTTTTATTTTTTTTTTGCTTACGTTTTCTTTTAATTTATATAATTAAGTTTCATTTTTTTTTATATGTAGGAGTGTTTTGTATGTTTTTTTTTTTTTTTGTGAATTTTGAGTACGTTTCTGCGTGGGGGGGGGGGGGGCACAGTTGCAACATCAAGGCTGCGGCTATATGCATCCGATTGTGTCTAAAATGGGCTAATTATTGATAGCTCTTTGCATTCGAGTACTTGGTTTTGTTTTGTTTGTTTTTTGTTTTTTTTTTCAGCCGTTTGGCAGTAAATAATGTATTTTGCTTTAAATTCTATCCTCCTCGTCCTCCTCTTCGACCTCCTCGCCGTTCTCCTCGAGCTCCTCCTTGTAGCCAGGATGCTCGGATATGGCATAGTAGTTTCCATTATAGATGACGCCCAGTTCGCGCAGCGCATCGCCGCGTATTGTCGCCTTTATCGTCCAGTTATAGCAATCATCCGATTCCGATTCACGATCTAGACGCTCCACATCGAGTATCTTAGAGTTGAGGCGCTCCAATATGATGCCGATGTCCTTGATGCTTAGATGACGCTTCTGATCAACCGACAGCTGATCGATGAGCAGCAAAAACTTCTCCGTTGTCGTTTTATCATCCTCCATAACCGTATTCTCCGTCTCGCTCTCCGAACTATCGCGCTCTGGTGCAATGTCAAGGAAGCGAACATGACCCTTAGCGCCGGATGAGCGGCGCTGCATGCTGCCGCTGCCACCTAGCATAGGATCCATTACCGATGACGACATCGACATCGTCGCCTGATGATGCTGCAGCTGCGGCTGCGGACTGCAGCTACCGTCCTGTATGGGCGACGTCGCCACGCTCTTGTGCACAGCGATCTTTCGTCCCTCCTCGTGCAGCGCACAGCAATGGAAATCGCATTCTGTGGTGCTCGGGCTGCCTGCCCGGCTGGGCGTATGCGCATGATGTGCACACTCGGGCGTATGCACATGGACAGCGCCAACGGCGCTATCGAAGGAGCCGCCCTGCTTGGAGAGACGACGATTGTTGCTGCCAGGTATCACAACGCCCGGCGGCAGGACAACGCCGCCCGGATGGTAAATACTAGCCGGTCCCTCATCGCTGATGACCGTTATTTGTGGGCTGGCGTAACGCTGCTGCGAGGATTGCGACGACACCGACTTGTTATCCAGCGAACTTTGTGCGGAGAGACCCTTTTTGGAGGGCGAATACTTGTCGGATAACAACAGTCCATTACTGCTGCCCAATCCAGCGGCCATGCACATTCCACCTCCACCACCACCACCACCTCCTCCTCCTCCACCTCCACCTCCTCCTCCACTGCCGCCACCTTGGCGCTGATCCCAGTGCAATACGACCGTGACACGCCCTTTATTATCCATAATCTTCCAAGATGGTGTCTCATCGTGCAGTTCTAGGGCATGAATCGTCTCACAGACGATTTTTGGTATGGCTGATATAGCTGCAATAGTTAAATGAAAGCTACCTTTGTACTATCAATTGGGCGATAAATTGTTAATTTTTCACTTACCAGCCTTAATGACATCCACACCGGTTGGATACCATCGTTCGCCCTGCCTCAACAGCAACAGAACCGTATTGTTGGCCAGGGTGCGAAAGTATTCGCCATCCTCAATTTGGGTTCCATCACACTCCAGAACAACGCGTACGGGCTCTGAAGCCGGAACCCCCAATTTGTCCTTGCCGCGCACCAATAGCTCCTCAAATGTACCAACTACGACGCCTTTGCGTACATTCCGCCAACTATCCCAAATTTTAAGTGGTCGCTTGCCGCGAGACTCCTGCAAAAAGGATATATGCGTAATAAGTAATTAAGGTAATCATTAAAGTAAGTTTCAAATGTAATTAAGTATCGAATACTGGGGGAAGACGGTTTACGGTTTATGTTTCGCAACAACCTTAGGAACATAAAAAGTTTATTTCAAAAACTATAAGAAAACACTTAACAATAAGAACTTATAAGCTCCATAAAATTTTCTCCTTTTAATCCCCTTTAAGCAAACAATTGGAATAGAAGAATAAGGTGATGATGCAAAAAGAAAGCTCGTGATTCTCCAATATTAGTTAAGAAATCTGCACAGATCGTTCAATTTGTCAAGTTCACAAATCATCAATAATCCAAATCTAATAAGTTCAATTGTCAAAACAAATAGCTAAGCTATAAAATCAGTATTGTTTAAGCTAATGATATATGAGTTTCAAGATACAAGAGAATCCAAATGAATCCGAAAATTCCATCAAAGATGAAAGAAGCCCTTAAGCAAAATGTTATAAAAACAAATTGAAAATTATTCTATTGTAAGGTACAACAGTTTCTGGTTTTGTTCACTTTCTGTATATTAATTGTGTTCGTAGCCTTCATTAAAAAGTAAATGCACCCTTACAATACATCATCTTTCTACATAGGCAGTGTTTACTGTCGTGATTAGCCTGAGGATTATAGTAGTATATATGTATTTATGTACTACGTTCACGTGGGCTTCTATTCGGGCGTGGGTGTGACACCTGTGTGTGTGTGTGTGTGTGTGTGACAAGTGGGTGTGGCAGGCCCGGGCAGCATCATAAGTTGCACTACTAATTGGGGTTTGTATTCTCTTAAAAAAAAAAAGGGCGCAAATGTCAAGGCCGCTGCCAGCTACATATTGTGGCAGATGCAGCTGTAAGCGATATAAAAGTTATTCTGGACAGGATTATGATACATGTGCTGCAGACACACACACAAACATATAAGACATAAGCGGTTAACAAAAAAAAAAAACTATTCACAATTTAAATTAACCGAAACAAATTTTGGAGGTTTGGATTTCGTTTTAGTTTTTTTTTCTTATTTTGTTGTAACAGCGGCCACAGCTGTTGTGCATTTACAGTGCACTGTTAGCTAACAGAGCAGCTTTCACTGAAAGCAGCATCAACAACAAAAACAACAGCTACATAGTAGATGAAGAAGAAGAAGCAGGCATGTTTAATGTATTGCAAGGACATGAGTGTGGCGCTCCAGTGACCCAGTAACGAGTGCAGCACACGAGCTGAACATCGAGCAAAAAAAAAATAAAATACAGAAAGAGTCAATCACATATAATATACATATATGCATATGTATATGCACATGTATATGTATATGTATATGCATAAAGCCAACCAAAGTTAACAACTATGAAAAATTACTCGAAATGCATTTTGACGTTTGGCTATTGGACAACTTTTTTGGTAAAAAGTTTTCTTTTGTCAAATTGGAGTTGACAGTCGAATTGGTGGAAACTGCAAGAGCAGTTTGTACAAAACAGTAATCAGTATTATACACACAAACACATAAGCTTAGGGAGAGAGGCAGAGAGGAGAGAATACGAAAGAGGCAGACTTTATGTATGTGTTTGTGTATGTGTGCATGTGTTTGTGCTGCAAGTATACGTTGGGATAGGTCAAGTCTGCTGGCATATGGCCATCAGCTGCTGCTGCTGCTGCTGCTGCTGCCACTGCCACTGGCTCTGTTGCTGGTGCAGGAAAAGGGGCGTGTATTTTGTTGAACAACTTTTCGATCTTATGCAAATAGCTAATTAGTTTTTAGTAGATAGATGTGTGTGTGAATTTTACCCCAGCTGCTGCATTTGTTGTTGCCATCGGTCCCGTTGTAATGGCTGATCCAGCATTTTGGTTAGCTGCCGCTGCGGCGGATGCTGCAGCCGCCACTTGTCTGATGCTCAGGCAATTGCACAGTGGCTTTGTTACGCCCAGTGTGCACAGAGCATTGGACCACATGGTGCAAGTGCTTGTTTCGCCTCTGAGAGCCACTTTAAAGCGATTATTAACAGTTTTATCCAATTCGATTCGATTCACAATACAATAACAATAGCAACAACAACAACAATAACATCTACAACACTGCACACACAATATGAAATAAACATGTTATTTCTTTGCTTTGCTTTGCTTCAAAACTGTTATATAAAATTCATAAAATTCGCACGGTTTTTAATGGTTTTGTTAGAAAAATTATTATTATAAAACCTTAAAAAGCTTATGCCTAAGTTAAACGCGTTTTATATTGTTGTAGTGTAGTTGTTTAAATGCCATTTTGGAAAATTCGTCGCGTAAGGCTACAAAAATTGTTGCAGCGCACTTAAAAAAACACAAAAACAAACGACTATAGCGTTTATAATCCAAAAAAAGACACCGATTATTAATTCGAGCTGTTATCTTCGTTTTTAAGAAATTGAATTTATTCTCCGATTGGTTTTTTTTTGGCCACACTTTTGGGCCACAGCAGCTGGGGCTGGGCTGGGCGCCAGAGTTTGTCAAGAGTTGACCTTCGCACTTTCACTTTACTACTATACGCGCGCCTTGCGCCACTTTGCATGTGCCTGAAACCGCCGAGTTTTCGTTTGGTGGGGAGTGGGGGATGCTGGTACAACTGCTGCTACTGCTGCTGCTGCTGCTGCTGGTGTTGCAGCAAGTAGGGCTGAGGCTGAGGCTGATGAGACTGGGGCCAGGTGCTGCTTTCGATTTAAGGTTTTCTTTTCTTTGTTCTTCTTTTGTGTGGCACAGGCTTTTTTTTAATACATATCTTTTGACGTTTGTCACCACCAACATTAAAAAACACGAATTTGTAATTTGATTTGTAGAAAAATGATTAAATGATGCTGCTGCTGCTGCTGCTACTGCTGCTGTTGCAGCTGCACTTGTCACACCCAGTTAAAAATTTAATATTTCACAATGTGCCAGCAGAATCACGTAGCTTGTGGAAAAGCGCTCGTAAATGAAAGTAGCATCCTTGCTGGCTGTGGCTGGCTGCCTGGCACACACTGCTGCCTGCCTGCTTGCCTGCTTGGCTCGGCTCGGCTCGGCTCATGTCAACGGCGTCGTCGTCGTCGTGTGGTCATCGCTGAGAACATAGCTTGTGTCCGATGTTGTTACTGTTTTGTGCTGCTGCAGCTGCTATTCGTACTGCAAATGCATTGCCAGCCCTCATAAACGAATCGAATAGGAGAGTGACACTTACAATATGAGAGAGGCGGCTGCTGAGAGCGAAAGTTCTGCGCATAAATCGAGAGAACGAGACGACCAAAGCTCGTGATTACGCACACTGTGAGTGTGTGTGTGTAAGTGTGTGTGTGTCTGAATGTTAATCTCTCTGTTAATGAGTACATTGAACGCACAAAAATTACAGCTTGCAAAACAAACCGTAAACACTTCCAATGCAATAATGTGATTTAAATATAAATGCGTTTTTCAATGCGAGAAATAAAACAAAAACCAGTTAGATTGGTATTAAGTAGCTTAAAATATTTTGGTATTTTACCATTTTTAAAGCTTTAAAGCTTTTATACATAGCGAGAGTTTACTGTATTGTAGTAAATCTGTGCTGCATTTTTCATCGCAGCTCCCTCTCAGTCTTTTTCTCTCTCTCTCTCGTTTTGCACACACGCTCCACCTCTCTCTCTCTCTCATTCTCTTTCGCTCTTTGGTAGTAACATCTGTGCTTTGGCCTACATTTGCAATGTGATATAATCAGGGCGCGCTAAGCTAACAGCTAACAAAGCGGGCGCGCACACACGAACGCTCCACAAGTATTCAGGATTCTCAGTGGCTCACAACTCTCGACTCCAGCCACTGTTTTATTTGCTACATGAATGCTAGCTAACAGCTTTGTCAATTAGGCACATGCATATAAAAACACACACACCCACCAATATACACACTCACTCACTCACACACACACGCAGGTGCAGAGCGAGAGACAAGAGGAACGCTCAGATGTCACAAGGTTGCAGTTGGTTCGTTTGGTTAACTGCTCCGCTTTCATTTTCATTTGATTCGCTCCCTTTTGCATCAATTTATTTAAGCAAAGCAAAAATAAATACTTTATTTGAATCAATCCTTTAATTTATCGTTTCTATTTGTCAATCTACAGCAGCGGTTGGGGAACCTTGGAAATTGAGTGAAAATTCAATTTTTGGGGGTAAAAATTCAACTTTTGTGAGTAAAAACATTATCATTATCTGTTTTATAAATAATTCAACGGCAACTCTATTTTTTCTTCCTCCTTTTTTGCACCTTAGATAAGCAAATAAGTACATTGACAGTTATTCGTATTCAAACCATAACTTCACAGCAGCGGGAAAGAGCAACGACATTTTGAAATTGCAATCTTTTGTGCAGCAGCCTTGTCGCGCTCTCAGTTAAATTTTTCTCAAAATGTTAACAGTTATGTTAGGCTTTACGGTTTTCGAAAGCATTCAAGATTTAAGAGCCAAAGTAAGCTGTGTTTGGCAAAAGCAAAATTAAATTACTTTAGGAAAGTTTTATGATAACAGATTGAACAGATTGTTATGAAAGTTAACTGTAACTTTTAATACTAATGAGCATTAGGAGCAGGAGCAATGTAATTATCATGTAGGTCATCCTCAAGCCTAATTCATTCCAACTGACATGGGGAGTGTCCCCAAATGCAACTTGCTAGCTCGGCCTGACGCTGCAGCCGCACATAATATATATGAAAACGTTACTGTTAATTTTGATATTGCAAACCAAACCAACAATAAACACATGGACCACACACAAATGTTAAGGGGGTAAAAAAAAAACGTCGGGCATCAACAAAAGCTACATGTGCACATTCAGTAGGGTGTATTACCATAGTTATTTGGGTCAAAGCTATTCACTCACCCGCAACGCAACGCAAAGCTAAACGAAACGAAATGAAGAAACTGCATAAAGCATGCACACACAGACTGACAAACAAAGACACACACACACACAAACACACATGCATTAATGCAGCTAACAGTGGCTTAGTCGCAGCTCAGTGTCTCAACTGAAAACAAATGAGCGGAGATTTGGGAAGCAACTTTAAATCGTCTATAGACTTAGCAGAGGGAAATTTGGCGACTGTTACAGTTTTATGTTACAGGAAAAGGCAACTACATACATACACTATGTAAGCATGTTTTATTTTAATTCACAAGCAATGCATTACTATGTTTAAACACACATACATATATATATATATATATATATATATATATATATATATATATATATATATATATATATATATATATATATATACATAAATGTGGGCCGGTGCCCCCGCTTATTTCGTAGTTAGTTTAGCCTGCAAGAAATCTCACTTACCTCTCTGGCCATTACGACATGTCTCTAAAGCAGCGCCCGCTTAGAGGGTCGCCATTTGCGTTGGCTTCAACAACAACAACGAGTCCTCCTTGCCGTCGTGGTCGTTGGCGTTGTCGTCGTCGTCGTCGCCGTCGCGTCTGTCGTCCTTTGGCGGCGGCTAACAGTAGCAGCAACAGCAACAACAACACCAACTGTGCACGGCTTACACTTTTCGCGCATACGAGTTTCTGTTTGTATGTATGTCAAATGTAGATGTGAGTGTTTGTTTGTGTGTGTGTATGTGTATGAGAGACACTCGCTGGGTAAAACGACGGCAGTGGGCGGTGGGCGATTTGACTGTGTGGAGTGTGCTTCAAAAATTCTCTACTACACGTTTCTTTTCAATCTTCCCGCAACGCGCCGATGCTGTATTCTGTGCTTCTTCTTCTTTTTGACGTTCCTTGCTGACACCGTGCTTTCTCTCTCACTCTTTTTGGCTCTTTATGTAGGTGTGTGTGTCTACATACGTACGTACATATGTTGGTACTGCTGCTGCATGTGTATTCCGTACAATAAGATTATTTATTGAACAATGTTTTAACTCATTGCTTAGCTTATTGCGATAGATCTGTCACTTATTACTACTAAATGAATCAACATACACAACCTACACCGACTACATACACATAACGACATATGTACGTAGGTGCGGCTGCAAAGTCGGCGGCTCACTTAACGAAGATTTTTCGTTGGCAGTGTTTGTAGGCGTGTGTGTGTACCGTTATCATTTTTATTCACACTCAACACATTTTGTTTTAAAAATTAACACACACGAATATTTAGTTTCGGCACTTTCATCAACAAAAAAAATGAGCACATGAGCCAAAATCTTAAAGGCGCACACGCACACATATGTACATACAGGACACGCTTAATCTCTTGCTTTGCTTCTATTTTCTAGTATAGGTAGTACCTACGCTTTTCGTTTTACACTTTTCACTTCTTTTTAACTACGCATTGCTGTTGTATGTTTTCTTATGCGACTTAGAATTATTTTTTATAAATTTCTGTTTAAAATTTGAAATTTATTCACTTTAATTACAAAATAAACACATTTTAACAGTCAAAAGCCCATTACAAACATGCAAATCAATGCCCTGCAGAGGTCCAGTGCTAAAAACGGCTATTCGTGTCATTGTTAAGTACTAAGCCCGTACTGCGGTCTGGCAACATTGAAACTCATCGAGCAGCCTACTCCTCAATTAACAGAAACACTGTTCACTTAACAGTATTTCCACAACAAACTTTCACCCAACAGAAGTGAATTTAATTGGAAAAGTAAAAATAATGGATAACTAAAGGATGTTCGAAGCTGAGCATTTGTATTATTTTCAATGCATTAAATTTGCCAAAACTAACGTAATTAGATTTGAGCTACTGGGAACTAGTTCAATTAAAATTTCTTATTGAGATGTTCTCGATTTGCGGCATAACAATCTATAAGTTATCGCCAAGTCGATACATATATCTAAATATTTTGCCATCCCTAGACAGCACCTGAAACTTAGTTAATATTTTTACAAAAATTACGTGTCTCGATAGGAATTTAACAATATGGTTGACAATTTACCACCCCTGGACCCAAGCTTGCAAAATCTTGTAGATCAAGAATCTCTAAAATGGATTTTTGTGGGCGGAAAAGGAGGCGTAGGCAAAACAACTTGCAGGTGAGAGACAGACAACGCTAATTGCAACAGCAACAAAAATGTAATTGATGTGCAAAACATACTCTACGAATCTACAGCTCCAGTTTGGCAGTGCAATTGGCAAAAGTGCGTGAATCCGTGCTTATCATTTCCACAGATCCGGCACACAACATATCTGATGCCTTCGATCAAAAGTTCTCCAAGGTGCCTACAAAGGTCAACGGCTTTGACAATTTGTTCGCGATGGAAATCGATCCAAATGCAGGTCTTGGCGAACTACCCGAAGAATATTTCGATGGCGAGAACGAGGCATTACGCGTCAGCAAGGGTGTCATGCAGGAGATGGTCAATGCATTGCCCGGCATCGATGAGGCTATGAGCTATGCTGAGGTCATGAAGCTAGTAAACGGTATGAACTTCTCCGTTGTGGTGTTCGATACGGCGCCCACAGGACATACACTGCGCCTCATCGCATTCCCGCAAGTAGTCGAGAAGGGTCTGGGTAAATTGTTGCGTCTCAAGATGAAATTGGCACCGCTTCTGACGCAATTTGTATCGATGCTGGGCTTGGCCGATTTGAATGCGGACACACTGTCACAAAAGCTGGACGAGATGCTGCGTGTTATTACTCAGGTCAACGAACAGTTTAAGAACCCGGTAATAATACACAAGTTAAACACTGTGGTGTATATATATATAAATAACAATAAGGTGTCATTAGTATATTTTATTCATTTTTCTACTTGCAGGATCAGACGACTTTTGTTTGCGTTTGCATTGCCGAGTTCTTTTCGTTATATGAAACGGAACGCCTGGTGCAGGAACTGACCAAGTGTGGCATTGATGTGCACAATATAATTGTCAATCAATTGTTGTTCTTGGAGAAATCGCACAATTCGTGCAGCATGTGTGCATCACGCTTTAAGATCCAGGAGAAGTATCTGGACCAGATTGCCGACCTTTATGAAGACTTCCATGTTACCAAGCTTCCGTTGCTAGAAAATGAGGTACGCGGACCAGAAAGCATTAAATCGTTTTCAGAAAACCTTATGAAACCCTACAACCCTAAAGAGACATCCAATAAGTAGGCATTGTGCAATTGCACTCTTCTAGTTGTAAGTTTTTCAGAAAAATATTGTGTATATGTGTGGGTGTGTTAAAATAAAATCCAATTAATCACAGTCAATTTAAAAAAAAAATTGCGGCTTTTTTATGTAAATCGATATATTCCATACGGTCACACTAAAACTTAAAATGGGACTTAACAGATGTTCTCGATGGCGTATAAACTATCGATACATTTGAGACTTATTTGAGTATTGTATCGATGACTTTAGTCATCTCTAGGTTTTATTTTGCGTCGTTTTTTGCTGCACACAACAAATACGTGTTTTTGTTTTCTTCGTTGTTTTAATTCCCTGATAAATGATCGTCAGCACTTTTTACTTAATATATTAAGATCACAAAGTGAGCTTTTAAAAAAGTTTCTCGTGCGTGCAGCAAACACAGCAACATCTAAACGAAATTTTCAAGGATTTTTAGGACTACAACTACAACAACGAAGAGTCACAGGTGAGCTATCGGACTGTTAATTGAGCGCCAAAACGAGTCTATGATTTGTATATGTACGATTGTGTGAGTGTGTTATTGTGCTTGTGTGGTTGCCTCCTGCGATCAATAATACAACAAAAGAGCTCTCACCCACAATCGCCAAAGCCACAACAAATGTGTTATAATAATAAACGCCAACAGTCACTTTATATACATACATATATGTGTGTGCAGCGAGCGATAATGTTGGACTTGTTATTTTTAAGAATATAACCCACATCCGGTCTTCGGGTTTGTGTCATATTATAAAGCCAGTTGCGTACTTGAGCCTTATCCGTTGCATATCGCGTGACCTTTGGTTGTTTCATGACACACGACAAGAATGTGCATATGTATAGAGTATAAAAAAAAATGAAATATACCGTATACATGTGTGCCTGCTTAATTAAATTGGTCTAACGGCCCAGCCCCCTTTTTTGGGAGCTCCTCAGAGCTCCATTTATGGCACGAGCACGTATTCTATGCAACGAAAGCCGTTAGAAATAGCCTTATGAAAAATTCAGACAGCACCACAGTCATTTTTTTGCTGTAAAGCTCCATCGAGCCATTTGTCACTTAACGCTATCTTAAAACTGTTGTGAAGGAATTTCTTTTATCAAAAGATACGCTTCGTCGACATTGCCCAATTTAGTGTGTGTGTGTGTGTGTTTACTTGTATATTTGTTAAATTTGTTATCAACTCCCATGCTTACAACTGGATGTAAAACAGACGAGAATATGTCTGTCACAGGCTTAAGACAGAGCCTATTGCTCTGGAGCGTTGACTACTGGAACCTGGAAGGTAAATTCAGTTATAATACAATGTTTGTTTTATTTTGATCTTCGGTTTCAGTTTCAGTTTGAGTTTCAGTTGCATTTTAAGTTTCACATATTTAGCTTTTATTTAAATTACCAATTCAAATAACTTGAATTTCAATTTCAATGCAATCTCGTTTTAATCAACTCTTTGCAGCTGTGATGGCGGACAATGTGTTCAAGTCACACGATATCGGGTTACGCGCTCAAAAGAAAATACTCTCACGCATGGCAACAAAAAATATTGCGAAAACATTTATTGATGGCACAACAGCCTCGCTGCTGGATAATCTTTACAAGCTATGCAAGATGCACTCAGGCAGTAAGCCGCGCGCTGAGAAATTGATCAAAAATATTATCAAAATAGTCATTAAAATTGGAGTGCTGCATCGAAATAATCAGTTCAGTGACGAAGAGTTGCAAAACGCGGAGAACTTTAAGCGAAAGTTTCAGGTATATTTAATACTTATGTATTTGTTGAATTTAACTAATATCATTTATTGTTGCTTTTTTAGAACACACAACTCTCCATCATATCGTTCTACGAAGTGGATTTCACCTTCGATCTGGCATATTTGCAAAAGTCCATTAAGGAATCGCGTTTGGCGCTCAAGTCCATAGTACAGCCACATTTGACAGACAAGTCAATTGGGCGTATTGATGAGGTGTTTGATTTCTTTGGCGATGCATCGCTGCTGGAAACGGCATTCAAACCAGATTCGCCATATCGCGAGGTGATGGGCAAAATTGTTGCAGACATTAACTCAGCCATGGAAACGGGTGATTTGTGAGCAGATTGTTTTGCGCTGAGCAAAGCTATTGAAATGGGGGCTATAATCAAACCAAAAACACACACACACACACACCATCACAACAACTAACAGCTAGTTAAAAAGCCTAAACGGTTCACCAAATAGAAAGTAACAAGCAAAAAGACACAACAAAAAAGCGAAGAAATCTGGTCAAGAAAATAGATTTGGTTCATTGTATTGGTGATATATCACTATTGACACTTATTAAGTCAAGGTCAAAAACAAACGTCCAAATTGATTGATTTATTTTTAGACAATGTTAACATTTTTGTCGTTTAGATTGTAAGTGAAATGCATTTCGCCAAAGGAATTCACAAAGACAAACTCACAAGCAAAATGCTTTTATTATCGATATAATTGTAATTGTATATGTTATAAGTGTGTGTAAAAGTCTGTCTAAATATTTTGTGCGTATATTGAATGTTTGATACTCTGTCTGTTTTGATACTCTAAAACTCGCTCTTCAAATGTAATTTTATACTCGCTTGCAAACTGTAAGAAATGTACGTCCAATATGCGTATATAAACATGTACTTAATTAACAAATCCCCTCCCTCCCCCCTCAACCCCACCAACAATTATTTTCTGATCTCCACAAGAAAGACCACGCGCATATTAAATAACAAAATTCTTAGAAAATGTTAGTTAATACACACATAGATATCAAGAGTTGTTTTGTGCTACACATTGCCACGAATAGGTTTACACAAAGTGAAAATATTTGATATTTTCACTTTAGAGCTATATGGTCACCTTGGTTGTTGTTTTTTATTTTTTATATTATTTTTTATAAGTAACTCAGTCATTTATATCTTAAACCCATTAAACAGAACTTAAAAAACATTAACATTAACAAAGAACAATTAAAAATACTAACAAAGGCACTAAATTCAACTGCCACGAAAAGGTTTACACACCTACGTTTTTGGTGCATTTTCGTTGTGGAATTCATATGTACAGTTACATTTAATTAAATTAAAAATGCTTAGAATCATAAAAGTCCAAATTTTTTTGCGCAGATCGCTTGCCAATGAAATGAAGAATGATTGTGGAATCACCATAACTCGCGAATGTGCCCTATATCCATTTTAAGTACCTACCCTTAACCTCGAGCTGTACAATCGGTGTAATAGTATTGGTTTTCAAGAGCTGGCGCCGTTTTTTTTTTGGGTAGGTACCAAAACATTTTTTTGGCCACATTCGCGAGATATTGTGATTCCACAATCATTCTTCATTTCATTGGCAAGCGATCTGGCCAAAAAAATTTGGACTTTTATAGATCTGCGCATTTTTAATTTAATTAAAAGTAACTGTACATATGAATTCCACAACGAAAATGCACCAAAAACGTAGGTGTGTAAACCTTTTCGTGGCAGTTGAATTTAGTGCCTTTGATAGTATTTTTAATTGTTCTTTGTTAATGTTAATGTTTTTTAAGTTCTGTTTAATGGGTTTAAGATATAAATGACTGAATAACTTATAAAAAATAATAAAAAAAATAACAAACAACAACCAGGGTGACCATATAGCTCTAAAGTGAAAAAATTCCCATTTTTCACATTGTGTAAACCTATAAGTGGCAATGTGTATGTTCGAAACCCGTTTAACACACATGTATTTCTTATTATGTATTCCAGCCTCAAGGCTTAAAGCCGGAGGTTTAATAACCTTAAGCATTATTTATGATATTCCCAATGTGTTTTTGAAGATATTATTCAATTTACCCCAAAACATATCAAAGGATATATCTAAAATGATATTTATTAGACTTTTGGCAAATCAAAACACATTCACGCATATTTATGATATTGTCATTGATGGGATTAAAGTTATAGTTCTTTAAGATTTTATTAATACATATATATATATATTTATTATTATATGTTTAGAAAACAAATTTATGTTGACTTTCACAATAATAAAAAGCAACAATTATAATTATAAAACTCAACTAATACAATTAAAAGTCTTACTCGGCACGTTTTTGTTCCAGCACATTGTCTGCTTCCAATTGTTGCTGTTTGAACAGTTCGATAAGCTTCTCGGTAGCCGATTGTGGCACATCGAGTGGCTTGGAAGCTTCGGTACTGGGATAAGTCTGTTGGGTGACGTCAGGTAAACGCAGTAAAAATGGTGTCCAGGGACCTTGAATGGATGGCACGTCTGTGTGCCACATTTTACGAAGGCGCAAAGAGCTCGAGCTGCCATTTTGCGTTTTGAGCAAATCTATCCACTTGGAGATTTCAACCTGTGTGCTATTACGGCAGCTTAACCACTCGCGATCACCATTTACTATGAGATGATGTGTTATTCCATATGTTTAATGTATGTATTTTCTTTTGCTGTAGCCTACTCACAGTATTCACCTACAAGAACAGGTGTGCGGTGCCGTCGGGGCTTCACATAGACAACAATACCCGGATTCTCTTTGGCGAAGTCTACCAAATTGTTTTCAATAAAATCTCTAGACATAAACATTGCAATGTGATGTTATTATATACAATATGAAGTGTTTTAGTTATTACTTACCGCATGCCACGGCTGGAACCATTGTTTTTGCAAAACTTTAGTGTAATGCGCTGCAGCTGGCAAACATAGCGGCCCAATCCATTTTGAAGGGGTGCACGCGGAAATCCAGATTTGAGAAACAGATGACTATTTGACATTTTTTATTTGATTTGAAATATAAATACACCCGCAGTTAATTTTTATACAAAATTTATAAATGTTTTTAACTAACGCGACGTAACAGCATGCCGCTAAAGAAATGTCAGCTGTTTTGTAGCTACTTCTGGACAGGGTTGTATAAGAACTTAACGAAGCGGCAAAGCTGTGGTGAAATTTGCTAAAGCGAACACAACAAAAACCACATTTAAAAAAAATTAATTTGATAAATGTGCATGTGTTGTTGTAGTGGTGTAGTTTTAAAGTTGACTTTACTAGTATATTAACGTTTATAAACTGAACGCAACAGCTTTGACAGAAATTAAAACCGGTTGTTGCAGTATATGTGACACTGTGCGCGTTAAGTGAACAACAGCCCTGCATTATTGTCGGCTGATAACGGCGAAGAAGCGGCACGAAAGAGAGAGAGCGTGAATTCAAATGCAGCAGCGTCGCGTCGTTTTTCATTTGCACTAGCAAACAAAAAAAAATATATATATAAAACGTGCAACGTGTTAGCGGAGCTCGACCTGTGGCTGCATTTACAAACGATTGCGTTGCCTTATCAGTGATAAGCTAAGCACAAGAATGGCCACAGTGAGTAAACTTAAATAATATTTAAACATAAATGTTTATTGCATTAATGTAAACAAACGCCTTGACAGACTTTTGCAGGTTCAAAGTACCCCAAGCTAAACATGGATGCTGCATTGAACGATGATGACGAAGACGACGATGATGATGGGGAGGAAGATGAGGAAGAATCGGAGTCAGCTGAATCGGGCTCGACCAGCTCATTTAGTTTGCAGGAATGCATAAACGAGTTTCGTGCGCGTCGCATCAGACGCGTCTCCACCCAAAGTCGCGATCGAGAAATGGTTGGCGAGGAAAAAGTAAGTGCCACAGGAGCAGCAACTAAAGCACCACAACCATCAGCTCAAATCGATGCCGATGCACATCTAATTAACCAAAATCTGTGCAATAAGGCTCAGGAGCGTAAGGGTAAGCCATGCAAGAATGGTTTCTGCTATTGCTTCACCAGCGACAGCGGCGATTGTGCGTCAGTATCTCTGCCACGTGACTGGCACGTGCGCCAACAAAAACGCAGCAGGCGCTCCGATAGCAACAAGGTGCGTTCTATCTCATTAAATATTGACAACATATACGTTTGCTGATTTACATATACAATGCTTGTTTTTGTACAGGTCGGAATGGCCAAGCCGCCGCCTCAGAACAATTTAAATGGTCAGCAGGGCCAGAATCAGACACGACGACAAAAACAAGCGACTGCTTTTATTGCCAGGCGTCCAATGACCGCCGTTAGCAGTCTGCGTGCAGTAGGCGAAGATGCGCCGCTTATACACATTATACAGGAGCTGCGCGACAATTGCGTGATCTCGGAGGTACGCGTCAACAGGGAGAAGCTGACTAGCGTTAGTCGCTCCACAACAGCATCCTCGGCTGGAACATCAGTAGTTACAATGGCTTCCAAGCCCAAAGCAAAAACCCGACAACATGAATGTGTTGAATATGTGCCTTCAGCGCCACCATTGTCTAACATTAGCGAGCAGGAAACACCGCTGGAGGAGGATGACTTAGACTTTCAAACGGAACACACCAAAAGTTTGGTTGGCAACAGTTTGCACTCGACACGTCGCAGTTCTAGTGGTGGCGGTCGTCTGTTGCAAAAGCGTCTCTCCCATGGCCATGTGAATTTTAAGGCGCGCGACATGGAACAACCGCCGCCAAAGCCGCCGCGCCGCAGCACACAGAGTCTTGATGGTAAAGTCTCATTATCATCGTTGACTTCAACGACGCCGTCGGTGCGCGATGCCGAGCGTGTCTTGGATGAATTTCTGCGGAAGCATGGCGTTAAGCTGCCAACCACAAACCCGGAAAACTTGCCAAAAACAAACAGCAAACGGAAATCCTATCCATTGGGTAAGTGTAAGGGTTTAATAAGGAACTAGTTAAAACTAAACGGTGTTGGCAGCATAGATTTAACTTGATTAATTAGTGAGACAACGTAAATAGCAAATTAAAAATCTTAACACATAACTAAAATTTTAGATTTTAAAGAAATAAAACTATTGCTACGCCATCCTGGCATAATCTCTACTTGTACCTTGTGTCTAATAATATCCTTTACTAAATTGTAGCTGAAATTGATAAGCAAATGCGCGGCGTTCAGTTGCCTATTGCCACGTGTCCCTCGCTGAGTGACATTGAGCGCGTCGTGGAATCCAAGCGTGGCACACACTATGCCAAAAACATACACATGGTAAGCAGAAAGAGCACTGTAACCGATAAGCCCATGAAGGAGATAGTGCTGGGTTGGACAGAGCCAAAGATCAACGATATGCTTAACTATGATGCAGCAAAGCAGACGCTGTTTAAAACCCATGCACCAAAGCCAGCACCACAGGTGTTGAGCGGCAACATAGGTTGGCAGGTTCAACCAGTGGTGCCAAAAATCTCGCTGGATACGGTTGATGGTGTTAGCGAAAATCTTGCTGTCAATATAGAACCAAAGCACACACCAATTAAGTACCCAAAGTTGCCAGCGGCTCACAAAAATAGCAGTCAAAAATTTATTTGGGGCGAGCAGTGGCGAAATCTTTCCCCTTGGAACAAACGTCCTGGACTGCGCAGCAAGTCGCGCAGTTTCTTGAACAATTCCAAAAAGAAAATATTACGCTTTGTCTCCCCGAAGAAGTCTAACCAGCCGGACATGCAGCATCAGCAACATCTGGAGCCAAGAATTAGAGAACGACCCACGCCACGGTTGTGCACAGTGGGCGTGCAAACTTCCAGATCACAGTTGCAGCTCGATTTGCATTCGCAATCCCCACCAGGCAGCTACCATTCACCTGTGCAGACAACGCCCTCGGCTACAACAATGTCTACCCGGCAGCATCACGATAAGGATAGTTCAGAGCAGACCTATTTCGATTTTGAGCGCAAGGTGAAACCACCAACGCCTCCTCAGAAGCAACCACGTACACAGCGTCCGCGCAAGCTAGACTTTCATGGCAAGACCACCGCTCCGGCTCCCACCACATATCGCTCTTATCACAAGGATCTTGACCAGGATGTGACCATCACCAAAATGGGGTATCTGCTGTGCAGCATACGCGCCAAATTGGAAGCCAGCGATGAACACGCTTTGCGCACATTTCAGGTAAGTAATACAATATTTTCACGTTACAGATAATTTTTGATTGATTGTTATTGAGAGGAACCTAATTGTATGCTAGTTTAGTGCAAAGATTGCGCCCAGTGCGTAATGATCCGAGCCGAGATAGTGACTGGGTATATTGCCAACTTCGGCAAGGCAGTCAATCGTTGGCAGCTTGTAGACGCTTAGGACTTGTAGCTGGTGTTTGCTTAGTGGGCACACGGAGCGCAGAATGTAATCTACTGTGACCCAATTTTCCTGAAATGTGGACGCAGTGCAATCTCCAAAATAAAGTAGCTCTAAGTTAAGGGCTGATGCTTCCGTATCCTTGGACGTTAGCAGTTCCATGGGCGACGTGTTCATTTGCGAGTTGAAGTCGCCGGTTAATATGACAGGCGTTGTGCATGTGCCTGGACTGAGCGGTTGGTCTTTGGCAAATCGGTGTAGTTCGGTTAGCAGCTTTGAGACTTGAGCACAGCGCACATCATCGCGTTTCGGATTATAAAGCAGATGTGTAGTTGCTATGATCACCTCCTTGGGCTCTTCGTGCGGCACCTGTGGGCTTTGTTGTTTTAGTTGAAATTTAGCCAGCAGCGCGACATTGCTGCGATTCAGTAAAGGTACACTGGTATCGTAAAGTTCAACGCCTTGTTGACACACCAACTTGAATTTGGAAGAGTCATAGATGATTGCACAGCCGTCAGTGCGGCTGCCTGTCTTTTTCTTATATACGTACTCCAGACGCTTGCCGCTGCTCGCTGTCAGTCTTTGCACCAGCATTGGCAGATGATCATTTTGCATCTCTTGCAGGCAGAGTATGTCCGGATTGAGTTTGGTTATTTCCCGTTGCAAGTTATGCAAACGCTGTTGCCAGGTTAGCCATTCCCGTTTGATATTTTCGTATAGAAAAATGTGCTCCATTAGCAGATCCTGGGCGAGTATGTTGTACGACAGTAGCTTGAATCTTGGGAACGAACTAGCCTCATAATTTGGTGTCAACATCCATTTGCGATTGTAATCGTAGCTTTGTTCCATTTTGGGGCTCGTACGGCGTCTACTGTAGGAGCTGCTACGTAAGGTTTGTAAGCTCATCCTAAGACGTCGCAACGAGGATTTGGACATATCATACAAGTGCAATTCCAACTGCAGCTACCTAGCTTTCGTTCCCCGCGCCGGCGAAAAATACAGTTTTTCGCAGCTGTTTTGTTTTGCTATTCACGGTTTGCGGCTTAAGTGTCATTCACTTTACAATAGATAAACTTTCTAATCGTTATCGAACACATAAATTGCGCGCGTAGTTTGCATTTTTAAACTGTCTGATTATATAGCATCAGGATTAAAATTTAACCTCCAATATATTATTGTTATTTATTTTAAATAAGCCAACTATTTAACAATTTTCTTTGCGATTAAACTAAAATGATCAATATAAATATGATCTTCTGAACCACTTCACAGGAGTGCTCACGTTTTCCACACTTGGAATATTCAGAACGTCCAAGCGATAGTTTTGATTGTACCGACGGATCCAGCCCTCAAAATGTCGAACGTTCGGAATCCACAACGTTGCGTCAGCGTCGTGATTTAGAAAGGGAACCTATTTATTCGGAGATTGAAGAAGACTGTTTGCACATAAGCGGCAGTCCACAATTTGATGTGAGAACTGAAGCTAAGGTGGACGTGGCGCCAAAACCAAAGCCCACCCGCACACCCACAGCAACAACAACGGCAACAGTGAGTGAGGCGACACTTTTATCCTCGCCTCAGCCGCCCAGTGCAGATGTGAGCGCATTGTATGCCCAAGTTCTAAAGAGCAACAAATCGACGCCCTCGCCAATACAAAAAAAGACTACAGCACAGCCTAGACCATTGGGCCAATTTCTGCAGGAGTCGCTACTGAATGGCAGTTTCTTTCAGTTTATGCCGCTGCCAGATGAGCCGAACAGCGAAACTTCCTATTCGGAGTCAACCTTAAAAGCGGCTAAACATGCCTACGAGCAGACGACACTTCCGATGCAGCATAAGTCTCTAAATAACATCAATGAACAACATTCGCCACCCAAGAAGAATCGCAATCTCTCCAAGTCGGAGCTATCGCTGCAGCGTAGTGAAATATTTTTGGAAAATCTATGTCGCAGTGAAATGGTGCTGGATCACGACGACAATCTGCGTCTAGAGAAGGTCCAAAATGTATGTACGACAGCACAACTAATTACTTTTGATAATGGGGTTAATAAATCTCTTAACAGACTTGCCTTCGAGCGAACACAACAGCAGCTGCTGCAGATGATGTCTCGTATGACATGCCCAATGAACTATTTGATGACTATGTTATTGAGGACAACAAAGCCAGCGGCAGCAGTTCATATTTATATGCAAAAAAAGTTCGCAGCCAGTATGGATCGGTCCAGCTTGAGGAGCCATTACCGCCGTCTTCAGATAATCAGAGCACACCAAAGAAGCAACATCAGCGTTTTACGACTAAGGTAGAGATTTTTGTTGATTCCTATTAAGGCTTATCACACTGTACATACATATATTCACTGTATTCACAATTATCTATTCTTAAAAACTATCACATTACAAATACAAGTTTCACGCATATTTCTGTTGCTGCTTTGCTTAAGTTTCAACTTCAACTTGATCAATATAATCGCTTGCCTTGCGCCATTTTTTCAGCCCACACAGAATCTCAGCATTGACATAAACGATGGTCCTACCATCTCGAGTCATAAGCCAAATGTCAGCCACAGTTGCCCCGCGACTCCACAGCAACCAGGCAAACCCAGCGAGACTAAACATGCACACAGCAGTCTCGATGAACTGGCTCAGAGGCCACCCAATGAGAGTCAATTGCTCTCGGTAAGCACTTTAGCGCGTTATCGCCTGCTTAAGGATGCACTGCGTCGCTCCTATCGCAAAGGCAAATATTTCTTACTGGCCGAGAAGCAGCGGCTGGCACACAGTCTGAACCTGTCTCGTGATCAGTCTAACCAAACTGAAGGCGAACTGGACAGCAGCAGCTATTATGCCAGCTTGAATCTGGACTCACTGCTTAATGAGTCACTGACCACCAATGAGCAGCTGGCGCAGGCAGTCAGCATTTGTCGCCAAATGCCAGAGCTGGAGATTTCCGCTGAAATGGTGGAAGCGGAACGTCTGCTGCTCTTCACTACACTGCGCAGAAAGACACCGCCAGCAGCTGCTGTGCTCAGCGAGGCTACCTTAGCAGCCAGGCAGCAATCACAGTGCCTGCTCATTGATGCTTTGCATCTGCCTGTCAGGGCTGATGTTAGCCAGGATATGTTCTTTAACTACTACTACATCTGCACTATGGAGTGCGAGGGTCGCATACGCTCCACACAGTCGATCGAATGCCAGAATGGAGCTGCTGTCTTTCGTGACTGTGGTCTGGAGTTCTACAGTGATGGGCATGCGGACGCATTGGAGTTGCGCTGCCAGATTTTCATGCTGCGTCTGCGCAAGGTTTCAACGCTGTCGCTGGAGCCGCCCAAGACGTTGCTGGTAAATAGTAATTGGTTCAAAAACCAAATCTATTTTTACAACTTTCGTTTTATTATAGAAACGTGGCAGTGGCAGCCTTGGCTCTGCCGCATTCAACAACTCCTCACAATGTGACCAGATCGTTTCACGGTTTCGACAACACGCATCCTTTACGCTCAAAGTCAGCGATCTGGTACCCTATGAGCTTGTGATCAATGGCACCCAACCCACCGATAAGCTGTGGCTTCGAACTTCTCGAACTTGCCAATTGCCGCTGACGTCGCATACAAAATCCTCAAATCTTATGCCACAGATATCCTTGAGCGGTCGCGTACAGTTGCGCCTGCCAAAATCCCAATATGCTGGCTATCTCAACGTGCAGGATACGGATCCTAGAAACAAACACAACTGGAATCGTCGCTGGTGCACGCTTGACGGGCTGCGTCTTGCCGTCTGGCAGCACGAACACAACTTAAGCGAGCAACCACCGCTTCTATCCATCCAACTCGAGAATTGCCAACAGCAGCAGCTAAATGTGGCGCCTCGTGAGCTATGTGCACGGGCACGCAGCTTCTGGCTGCAGGGTCCCAACTCAGAAACATTTTTTGCAGCCGATACGCAATCGGAACTGGTCGAATGGTTACGGCAGCTTAACGATGCCCGTGAATTCGCCAGGCGTTGGTTAAGTGCCTCAGCTTAGTTGAATATCAGTTATATGTGTTATATTTTTATATGTTAGGCTTAAGTTTTTTAATATGTTTTTTGATTACCTTTATAAATGGTTATGCTGAAAATTATTATATATATATATAACTAATACTGCATACGTTTGCTATGCAAAGTTTGTTTGAAAGTCCTTACACATCAACCATTTACTAGATATATATAAACATTACCTCTAAATTTAAGTCAAACGCTTTGTCTAGTCGAAGCTACACTCATATTAATTGGGGGAATGCCCACACATCAACTTCAATCGTCAAACGCATTCCGGTATAGCCTTAATTGAAATCTTGCCTTAAGTTAATCAAAGTCAATTAGTTTTTTTCTTGTGTGTAGGCTGTAATATATATATGCACAACAACAACAACGTTTTATTACATACATAATTTACATGGATTATAATATAATAAAGATATAGTACACATTGAATATTTATATTTGTGCCGTTTATAATATGAGACATATTTGTATTTATATAGAGTTTCTAGATGCATTTTTGGTGCATTGCCCACACAAACATATTTATGTAATTGATATTGTCTATAAATTTATAAGCTGCTTTGTAATTCCATTTGCTTTCATTACAGTGCAAAACATAAATTTTGAGGTTATGTTTGTTGTGGTATTTGTTTCTCAAGCAATTTACATACTTAGATTGTACATTAATAATTACTACTACTATTGATTTTATTCATATCAAATTAGTGCCTGTGTGCCTTGTGTCACAATTGCTATGTGGTGTTGTAATTGGTTGCTGCTTTTGTAAGATATATCTGCTATTTAATTTTATTTCTTTGTATTTTTGGTTTTTTTTTTTGGGATATGCCTATCGACGCTCAAAAATAGTATGTTAATGCCTTTGGGGTGCTGACGGTGTGCGTGATTTGGTCACCAAGATCTCAAGCCAAAACATACTTCCAAACGCGATTTGACTGATGATTGGTGCCCGTCTCTGTCACATACAGTGCTGAACCATTAACGCTGACCGCAATGGAATGTGGATTTTTAAATTCGCCCCAATGGCCGATAATGGCCTCAGAGCGTGGATCTATGGTGAAGCCACGCACTGGTAACATTGATGTGGGTCCATTAACTGCAAACACAATATCACCATAGCCACTGACACCAAAGACGCGTCCCAGATCCGGCTCCTGTATGGTCGCCGCAGGTTGACCCTCTCCATGCGATGACTTCAAGCCAGCTCTGAGAGTTTTTTTATACAGTTTTAGATATACATATTGAACTGAATTTAGAGAGACATGTCAATTGCAACTCACTTGGGGCACACAACACGCATATTTTCGCGATCCGCAATGCAGAGCAAATCCAAGTGTTCCAACAGGGTAATTGCATGGGGCACTTGCAACGACAGAAATTCTGCAAGTATGCCATATCTTATATAAATAAATCTTATGTCATATAAAATAACGTATACGCACCGGGTGGCTGTGGGATACTGCGTAATAGTTTTCCAGCGGCATTAAACTTGAGTATACGACTATTGCAATATCCATCGGCGATAAAGAACTAAGAGATATAAGAAAAAAGATTAAACTTGCTAATTCAGCAAACAAAAATAAAAAAAAGTGGACTGAAACCCACCTCGCCAGTTGTAGCCACAGCAATGGAAGTTGGCTTGCACAAATGGTTGACAGACGCACCAGGTCGAAAACGTTTGCCTATAACAAGTTGCGGCTTGCTCTCAAAGGGTCGGAACTGTCGGTCAGAAAGGGGATAAGAAGTTAATCGTTTTATATTATAACTTTTATTGTTCTTGAGTTGGACTTCACACCTTAAAGGCTTGATGCATGGCTACATCGGTTATCCAGTAGTTGCCGTGAGCATCAATAGTCATGCCATGTGGCATGTAGAACATATCGGAGCCCCAGCCAGTCTTGATAGCACCCGTCTTTGGATCTAGCACATAAATAGTCTTTTCCTTAATCGGTCCATACTCGATGAGATAATAGATGTTGCTCTCATTAAAAGTGCTGCAAATGACAAACACACACACACAAACACACAACAGCAATCAATTATTCACAAACACTTGTTACTGGACGGACAGCTGTTGACCTACTTAACATCCCAGTAGCGGTCAGCGCGATGAAAAATTACTGGATTACCCTCGGGATCCACAGACACTGCAGTGACTTGTCCAAAACTGTGTTGATCCGTGGGCCAATTTTCAACGAGCACTGGAACGGGCACACTAGCCGCTGGTATCGGCACATTGTCATAGCTGCGTTGATTCTGCAGAGCAACTTCGTCGGCAACCAAAGGTACCTGCTTTGTCTACACCACGAGGAGAAAGCGTTAGGGTATGAGGATATTAAAAATTTGCAATTTACCTCCATGCGGCGCTTGATGAGCTCCCTGACCTCATCAAAGAATCTTTCATTGAGATTTAAGGCAGCCTCTGGCAGGTGGTTTCCGCTGACAGCAGTCAGTTCACCCAAAACCAGCGCCAGCAGCGCCACAAATATAACGTTACGCATTCTCAAAACTCTCTTTATATTTACACTTTAAAGCTACACTGTGCGTTGGATTTTTCACACGTTGGATTTTTCAATCGAGTGTTGGCAGCCTTAACATCTGTTGGAGTTGTCTATATGTTGTGCTGGCAATAACTAAACTGGCTCGGTCGACAAACACGCACAACACCTACACTTTTCGCTTTCATTGCGAACGCATGCGCTTTGCCCGGCACAGTGGGGTGGCGCTCGCTTAAAAACGTGTACTTTACATAACAACTAATCAGTCATGTTGTGACTACCACTGTGTTACTCACACAGACACGCGACGCTTTGATTTAAAAGCCTTTTATCGATTTTTCAACTGAACAAAAACATGACGGCTAAGTTAGACAACAAAATGGCCGCTAAGTGCAGATGTTCGATTCATTTTTGTGATTCACACAAATCGATAACACAAGATTCGTACATACACTCACACATGCAAGTGTAACAATTGATAGTTGGCTTAACTGATTCGCATATTTAATTTATTAATAATTTTATGTTTTTTCGCATTATTATTAAAGTAGTTAATTGAGTTTTAACAAATGGACATGCGATTGCTTAGAATATTAAGTTTTAGGCATACTATCAGCAGTCAGTGTAGCTGCTATTAGTGCTCTTTTTTGGCGTTGTTATTGTAACTGCTGCTGCTGCTGCGATATGTTTGACGTCACGCGGTCAGCGTTCAACGGTGCCCAACGCCATTTGGGTCCAAATATAACCGGTATCCGTCATTGAGCAATACGCATTGTAATAGCGGCCAGGCGAACTTTAAGCACAGAGTAATTATTGTAACAGGATTTCTTAATAGCTTCAACTTATGCTTACCGGCAGTATGAATACTGTGGACACTTGCAGCGAAACAGATTTTGAAATTCCTCCTTGCATACCTCATTCCACCAGCAAGTGCGCTACAAAGTGGTCAAAAAATATTTAGAAATCTTTTGAAATGTATTGCGAATTATATGAACCTCGGTCATGTAACCGTGCACACTCTGGTCCGAGTAACGCTTGCTCAGATGTCCTTCGTCATTGGCGTGTAACGGTGTCAGAGTCATTAGCAGCATCAGCAGCAGCATGGGGAGCCACCATCCTTGTCCGTGTCCAGTTCTGGTCAGGCATAACGAAACGGGCAGCGCCTAAAAGCGGGCAACAGCAAAAATAAATACACACAAAAAAATATCGTTGAGCGCTTTATTTTGTAGCACCTTTTGCATTGCGTTGCGTTTTGTAATTGCTGTTTATTTTATTATGTTTTCGCCAGTTTTTCGCGTATCACATGACGATTCGCCAATGCCGAAGCACGCACAGATACAGATACATATTACATAAACACACTTACACACACCAAAATAGTTGCATGTCCTGTAGCAAGTTGGCGGCTGTTTTGGCTTTGGCCTACTTCTGGGCGTCGCTCGCTCAAATTACATCGGCTACCACCATTTAACACTTACACACACACATGCGTAAACTGTGGACCATTTTGGGGGATGCAACTGCAGAGCGAATTAACAGGGTGCCTTTTCTACTCATTTAAAGCAACACACTTTAGCGTACATTATATACACGTATATAATACAGTGAACTATTCTTTTTAAGTTTTATGGAATAATATCAGTATATTTAAGACATAAAAACATATATAACAAGTAAGAAGGCTCTAATCGAGATATCCCGACTAGACGATACCCTGTTCCCTATACTTCACGCGTACAGTCAGTGCTGTGTACGCGCACTAAACCATTATACCCTTTTTCCCCATTTTTAATGGGATGTTAGTTCTACTTGAAGAGTTAAACACCAAAGAAAATATGAGTAAGAGTTTTCTAGAACCTGAAAGAGAACTTAGTAGTGAGAAATGAATCTCGTTTTATAAAACATCATTATATATGTTTACTACAACTAACAATAAACATATTTTGTACGTCACGAACGCGTCGTGACTCAGCAGCAGACGCCACATATATTTTTTGAAAATCTCATTTATTAGTCAAAGTATTTGAATACGTGGCATCAACAATTTTCAACAGGTAGAAAATAAGTTTCCCGAGCGCAAATATATATATGAGTGGAAACGTTGTTGTTTATTTTAAAAGAAAACATAAACACAACAAGAATCTTAAATATATTCTAGCAAGTTCTGGTATTTGCCTCCATAATGGTTGGGTGAAAACATCTTCAAACATGTTTTCCAAATTTGCTAATGTAATTATCCAAAAATTTCAAAACATTTACCCGTTTGCACTTATACATATAAAAATGTTTGACATTTGAGAAATTGCTTGTAAAATAAATGCATAACAAATGTTGCATTTGGAGAAAGATGATTAAAAATAATTCAAATTTTAAACACCATTTTCCAAATGGTCTATGGACCATTTAAACTGTATATAGAATTTTCCATGCATCGGCGTCATTGCTGGCGTTGATGTGTTCCCCAAAAAACACAAAATACTAAGTATAAAATTTTTGTTGTTTAAATACGAATATTGCATGCCAATTATTAAATGTTTAAAACAAAAAAACATTTCCTCAATTCCGATTTCTAATCCCTGTAAAAACGAAACACTCAAAGTTATCTTAAGAATATGTTAAAAGAAATTATATTATTTATTTAATTGCATCTTGCAGGGTATTCAATTAATTTACCATTCGTTATCATATGTTATATACACATCGAGTCATAAAGATATAATGCTTGTGGGTGCAAACTCATGTGGGATGACGCCCGGCTAAAATTAGACGGCAAATACATTTTCATATTTTTAGCACATAGAAGATGTAAACAGTGTGATGTTGCTATAAAACTTGCCAGATTTTTTAAAATGCTCCACAAAAGCTGTTCAGACGCGAAACGGAATAAACGCAAATAAGCAAGAACATCGAAAGTTATAAACTTATCAAAAGGTACAGGAATACAACAATTGAAAAAATTTGTGTTAAAGACATTTGAGTAATGTGATTAAATAAAACTGAAAATGTAGCTTTTTCTTATTTTCTTTTTCTAACGCCACGTAGATGTCCGTAGTGCCTTTAATGTTCCGCGACTGGTGGGATGAGCTCGACTTTCCAATGCGCACATCGCGCCTCTTGGATCAACATTTTGGTCAGGGCCTGAAACGAGATGATCTAATGTCGTCCGTTTGGAATTCCCGCCCCACAATGTTACGCTCCGGCTATCTGCGTCCATGGCAGCGTTCGGCCAACAGTCTGCAAAAGCAGGAGTCGGGCTCAACACTCAACATTGACAGCGAAAAGTTCGAGGTAATCCTGGATGTTCAGCAGTTCACGCCCAATGAGATTACTGTCAAGGTGGCCGACAAGTTTGTCATAGTCGAGGGCAAGCACGAGGAGAAGCAGGATGAGCACGGATTTATCTCTCGCCAGTTTTCCAGACGTTACCAACTTCCAAGTAAATATCAAAAAACTTTCTTCCTTATCCCACTAGCCTGGCTTGAAAAACATACTAACTTTTGTCTATTCGTTAAGGCGATGTCCACCCAGATTCAGTTACCTCATCACTATCTTCAGATGGTCTTCTTACCATTACGGCACCCATGAAGAAACTGCCGCCGCCATCAACTGAGCGCGTTGTGCAAATCACACAGACTGGCCCCTCCTCCAAGGAGGATAACGCAAAAAAAGTTGAAACCACAACGCAATAAATGCAAATGACTGTTCGAAATTTCCGTTTGCATAAGCAATGAGCTCGGATGATACAATTATGAGATTTAGATTTAATATTTATAGATATAATATTGGACAATTTTTAATGAATATAACCAGTTTAAAATGAAACAAAATATATATCACAAAATAGATAACGTGTATGGCTATTTATTAAAACATTTGTCTCCTATAAAACTTATAAACACTATAAACTACTAATTCGAGCACTTGAAATCATTTCTTAGCTGCTTCGGGTGCCTTCGTGTCTGCTTTGGTCTTTAGATTCTTCAGTTGTTCTTTTTGCTGAGCATTGATTATAAAACTTAATAAGCATACTATTTATAAATTACGTGTATGTCGTAGCTAACCTGCTTGTAGAAGAACTCCTCTTCGTGAGCAGCTTCCTTCTTGCCAAAAGATCCGCCGGCCTCGCGTATGGAGCCACCGCCACCGCCTCCTTTGCCCGCACCGCTGCCAAGTTCACCCACATGCGACATTCTCAAGTGCCTACAAAAGTATATATATATATATTTAACAGATGTTTTTTCGATGGAATAATCGAAAACTTCATCTTATGCAATGAGAGAATTATCTTTCACTTTTTGTTTTACTATTATTTATTTGATTTATATGAATGTAACTTACTGAATTTGTTTTGGATACAATCGCTGACTGAGGCGGCAGATTGTAAACATATTGATTTATATACCGACAGCTTCTGTAGAATATATATATTACTTTCACTATATATAAGTTGTGTGACAAATGCGCTTATTTCAAGGTATTATGAAAATCACAGCTGCTGTTGCGATAATTGGAAGTGCCAACTGGTTTTAATCACTTAAGACTTGTAACGGTCCGAATTTAATAGAATTTGAAACGAAACGATGGGGATAGTATGGATGTACAGAAAACGAAATTTTTAAACAAAAACAATATGTACGATTCATATGACTAGATTACGATGATAGTCTATGTTTCCTCTTCAGTATTGGCAGGATACTTGCCACGATTATTCAAAACCTTGAAGCACTCGGAACTCTGCTTATGGGATCTTAGGGATTACAAAAATTATATTTGGTTTAGTATAGTTTCACTTGCCTCATTCATAAAGAAAGCTTCTTCATGTAAGTCCTTGTACTTGTTGATACCAGTGGTATTTGAAAGAGTTGCGTGATCTAATGTTCTTTGATATTCCTCCCATTTGCGCATATAGTCAGCTGTTTTGGAGGTTTCAATGTGTTTCTGTATGTTGCACATCAGTTCTTGATTGATAGAGCTAAAGTATTCCTCTTCTTTTAAGCCACCTTGCATCTTGCCCAAGCCACCGCCCAACAGGAAGACATTTGGAAAGCTGCTCTTCGATTCTGTGTAGCGTCTGCTAAGGCAATAATTTAGTTATTTCAAAAAAACCATGGCAAAAGTTTTAGAAGCTTACGCAAAATTTAGATTGAAGGCTTTTGAACGTAGAAAAATACCAGTTGGAAACATTTTTTCGTAAATTATATTTGAATGTTTGTTACGATGTTTAAAACTATCTGATTGTAAATGAAAGCTTTAGGCATTATACGTTATTGTCAGGGAAAGAATCATAAGGTTTGAAAATTTTTAAAATGAAAGTAATCGAAAAAATAATCACAGATCTCCTCGAAAATTACATCGCATTCTAGGTAAGTCAAAATAAAGTCGATTGTTGTGGTTAAGTAAATTTAATTATAATTTGAAATTCAATGCGTCCGTTCACTAAAGATAGCCAAAAGCCAATAGTAATCACAGTAAGACGTAAGTCAAAACTGGAGGCGCCCAAATTAAAATCAGCGGCTGCGCTCGTCAAACGCAAAAACCGCAATGCTCGAAGGAAGCAAGACGATGCTGAAGGCGACGATTTGGAGAAGGATTCGTGTCAATTTGTTCCCGTACGCCGCAAGCCTTTGGGGGAATACATGAATCTGGAGGAACCGGGCTCCTCGACCTCATCATCATTGCAGAGTATGCCAATGAGCTATGCGGCTGCCGTACAGAATGGTCTTGGTGTGAAAGTATTGATAACACCACGTCTCATCAAAACAAATAAAACTGGCAAGGACAAAGCCACTAAGAAATCCGATACAAAGTTACGAACAATTGATGAACAACCCAAACCACATCATGTCCGTGACGATGCAAAAGTCTTGCGGGCCGACGTTGAGCTAAAAGTGAAAAAGAAAAGCTCAAAGCCGAAGAAGCCAAATGTGTCCATCGCACAAAATTTCAAAAAAGGACGTGGAGTTAAGGCTGTCACTGCCGACGCTGATATAAAAGCACTTGAATTGGAATTCAAAAAACTGTCATGCACTGCAGAGAGTTCTGCAGCTAGAAATTTGAATTCAATTCAGGGCGATGTATTGACAGCGTCGCATGAAGAGCGGTATCCGTCATTTGTGGATTCTGTCAGTTATTTAAGTTATCATCAAGAGCGACTGCAGCGCATCATTAAGAAGCAAAACATTTGCGTTCTATGCCTACAATCGCCAGAGCCAATGGAGATACCACGTTTTGATGACAGACGCTTTAGATATCTCGAGGAAGCTTCACTTTTGGCACAAAATCGAATAATGCTACGATTATGGAACTCTGATCAACGGATTTCCTAGTAGACACTTTCAGAGAGATAAATTTTTAAAGTTATATTATTGTGTTCTTTGTTAAAAAACTAAATTTAAATGCAATGGTCAAATAAAAATTTGGGCTGCCAACGCAACATACATAAATTAGTATTTTTTTTCGCAAAAAACCCTCACAAATACCAATGCACAATATGTCGCAACTTGATACATTTCATGTGTATCATGCCTCTGGTCACACCTGATGTGTTTAGGTTGATTATTTTCCTTTTTTTGCGTGTAAAAATGTTGTGTTGTGAAAAGCGCAATTTTCTTGCAATGTCAATATAGTTTGCCAGCCAGCTAGTCAATGCGCAAGCCAATAATGTTAAACGATTAACGGAATTACAGCAACTGCATGGCAGCGTCTGTCTAGCCAAACAGCAGCCTAGCAAAGTGTGTGGAGAGTGAGTGAGCGAGTCAGTAAGAGGAGAGGAGAGGAGCGAAGCGCTGAGCGTTTTGTGTTTTTTGTGTGTGTATATAATGGACAAGTTAAAAAACAACAACAAAGAACATGCAGTTATTGCATCAATTGAGTGCTCCTATACCAACGCTGGTGATGCCGACGTTGATGTGGAGAGTAATAAGAGCACGCCTACACCATATTTTACGCCCCTAGAGTTTTTACAGACCTCCTTTGAGTTCCCATCGCCAACAACAACAACAGCAACAGCTGAAACAACAGCAACTGATCGAGGATGCGATGAGTCGACGCCGTTTACACCCAAACAGTCTACAATGGCTAATCCAAAGCAGCAACAGTCACACCCGTTGCCGCAATCGCCGACGACGCTGAATCGTAAATTTAAGCGATTTTCATTATACGATCGCCGTTCGTGCTCGCCGCAGGACGGGCGCATATTTGCCAACAAGGAGAATACAATCCCGAAAAAGTCCAATACCGATAACGATCACGATAGTTTGTATTTATCGAAAAGCGAACACAACTCACCCACAATAATTTATAGAGATGACAGCTCAACGACAACCACAACACCAAATCTCCTCCATACCGAAGCCAACCGCCTTAGTTACTCACCCAAACTGCTCGCCTCTATAAATAATCTCAATTCAAACAACTCACTATCCAGCTCACCGTTTAATTTAATCAACTCAGCTGGCTATAAGAATGGCAATTTCTTTCGCTTTCCCGAAATCGATCACGTCGTACAGGATGTGCAGTTGCAACCCACTGTTGCAAGTGTGCCTGACCAGGAGACAGACAATCAGAATCAGCAGCAAATAGTGGGACAACACCACCAGCAGCAGCAGCAACAGGAGACAGGACGCCGAAACCGCAAGAATAAAAACAATCTCACCATACGCATTACAGATGTACAAGTGGCCGGCAGCAGGAGCAGCTCAAGCAACAGCGCACAGCAGCCGGTATCACCATCAACGTTGGCAAAGCCAAAAACGCCCACCATTAAGAGCACCAAGGAGAAGGCACGCTCCCTGGACTCAGCTGCTAACGAAACCGAGTTGTCCATCGTTGTGCATCATATAAACGAATCTCATGATATTTCCGGACCTGGCAGCAGCTCTGGTCATGTCACACAGAGCAACATGCTAATGCAACCCACTGCATCCAGTCTGTATTCCACCTCTCTTTCCCGTCTCGACACACCGCAATCACTCCACAGTCGTCGCAAGACGCGTCGTAAATCTCCTGGCTTGAATAACAGCGATTGGCTGATGTATCATCGCAAACAGAATCCATATCAGAGCTCCCTGGAGACGGAAGATTTGAAGTCGGCGTCCAGTGTAGACAGCAACAGCGTCAAATTCACGCTGGGCGCCAATTTGGCACCACGCAGCGCGCACAAACTAAATCCGTTGCTGCACTCGTCCAGCACCAATTTAAAAACGCTGCCCGAGTGCCTTACTCTGGTGGAGTTTACTCCCAGTGCGGCGCCCGCGGAGTCGCCATTCAAGCAAAAGTCTATGGATCTGCCTGGAGGTCACATGCAGACCAAGGTTATGTCAGGCGGATCAATGAATCTGCTGCAGCGGCGTGGCTCAAATCACAGCCTCACCTTAAATCTGCATAGCTCTTGTGGCAATCTGATGAACAGTGGTTTAAGTGTCTCAAACTACAATCTCGGATCCGTGAGCAGCTCCAAGTCCACTTGCAATCTAGAGCAGCAGCAGGTGCAGCAAACGCAGCATACGCAGCATCAACAACAGCAACAGCCCCTCCATCAATTAACTGTCGCTGTGGGCAGCGCGCAGTGCATGCGTCAGGGTTTGTTTAGGCGGCGAGGCTCCAATCACAGCATTACCCTTAAGAGTCACACGACAAACTCATGTGGTGAGCTCAACTCCGTGGCCAATCAGACGCCCAAGCGCGGACTGCTTGAACGACGTGGCAGCAATCAGAGTCTAACACTAAACATGAGCGGTCAGCAGGGATCACTGGATCAGCATTCACATGCCCAACTGGAGCATCCAAAGCTAACCGTATGTAACTGTGGCGCTGCCAATGCCACTCCAGCGACACATCAACGCAAGTTCTTCAGCACTGAAAACCTAAACAGCAATCGTGGTGGAACTAGCTTGCAGTATTTGGATTTTAGTGGTAAGCAGCCATTGTGCTTTGGCTCAGCATCCGATTTGCAGCCCACCGAGCAGTCGAAGAGCAAGTCACCAGCTGGCAACACAGAACCAGGTGTTGTATGCAGCTGCTCGACTGGTGGCGGTGGAGTTGTTGGAGCTGGCATACGCAACATTATGACCCGTCCATTGTCGCCGCAGACGACCAGCGAGGAGTTTAAAATCTATTTGGCTAGCATTCAAATGCTGCAGAGTGCATCGAATCCGCTCAATCAATACGATCTGATTAAGCTGAATCATGTATTCGATCACAGCTATAAAGTGAATTTGGGACAGCCACCAGTGCTTGTGTTAGGACGCGAGGGCGGCACACCCACAAACCAGTTGCCACCCACATCGGAGGATAGCGAATTGCTAGCCATGTATCAAGCGGTGGTCAAACGCATTGTGACGCCACTACCCCAAATCGATGACGATGAACAGAAGCGCATTTTTCGTGATCTGCACAAGGAGTTCTGGGATCTGCCGCTTAATCATCAGGAGAAGCCAATGGTCTTTGGTTCGCAGACAAAGAATCGCTACAAAACGATTCTACCCAACGAGCATTCACGTGTGCTCCTCGAAAGTGAGGCGACCGAGCTGCTGAACCTACAACAGCAGCATCAGCAAAACAGCCTGCAGCCAATGGGAATTACAAACGAGGAGCTAATGAGCAAAACGACGCTATTGGCCAACGAAGATTTGCCCTACATTAATGCCAATTACATCAAGGTAAGAATTTTAATTTTAATTATTTTAAGTGATATCTTATTTATGTGTGCACATATTTTCAGGGCCCCGACTATGTCTCTAAGTGTTATGTAGCCTCACAGGGACCGCTGCCCAACACAATTTTCGAGTTCTGGCTAATGATCCATCAGAATACGCAGCGTTATATACGTCGCTGCATGGACGGTGGCAGCAGTCCCCATGTGAACAAATCGCACATTTTGCAGCAGTACTATCAGAAAATCGTAATGCTTACCAACTTTACGGAGAGCAGCCGGCAAAAGTGTGCGATCTATTTTCCCATTGAGCTAAACGAGATCTTTGCGGTGGCTGCCAAAGGCGAAGTTTTTGAGCTGAGCGTGCTGGCACGCGACTACTTTGAGCCGCATCTATTGCCAACTACTCCGCTGGCCGAGAATGCGGAAATGAGTGCTCCCAATGAGTTGCAGCCCGAACCGGAGCGCGATCAGCAGAACAGTCAGTGGCACATTGCCATAGATTCGGTGAAAGTAACGCTTAAGGAGTCACTGCGACGTACCCTGCCTTCGGATGGCAGTTTCTTTTTGGCCAAAAATGTGGGAATTGTGCGACGAAATGGTTACTCTGTGCGCAAGCTAGTGTTACTGTACTGCATCAATGTGCCGGAGAGTGTGGGTCGGTTAGAATATTATTTGCAAAAGATCTGCTGCTATCACTATTGGTATCCCGACTGGCCGGATCATCATTCGCCCAGAGACATCAACACACTACTGGACATCTGCCTGCATGTACTCAACCTGGGCAAATGCGAATCAGAATTTGATAATTACGACGAGAAACGGAGTACCCGAAATGCACATTTGACCGCTCAACGCTTGGACATTTATAAGCAGGACATCTTTAATGCGGTGCAACCGCTTCCAGTAATACACTGCTCGGCGGGCATTGGACGCACCGGTTGCTTTACAGCCATACTGAATGCTGTGCGCCAACTGCGACAATCTCTGGCATATTCGCTTACAGGCATGCTGAATCGAACGCTGACCATGGCGGACATGGAGGAAGCGACACGAAACTACACCAGTGATGCAGATGACGAGAGCAGCTTTAGCTGCAATACGATTCTGCACATTCAACACATTGTGGAGCAGCCGGATGCGGTCAGTTTTGATCAGCTGCCAAAGATGCCCGACATCTTTGTAGATATTTTGGGCATTGTGTGCAATTTGCGGCTGCAACGTGGCGGCATGGTTCAAAATTCCGAACAGTATGAGCTAATACATCGCGCGATTTGTCTATATTTGAAGCGCACTTTGGCGCTGCGACGTTTTTAGATTAATGATTTAAAAATGAAATGATGACAATGTTGGATTGAGATCTAGTTGTAGAAAATAATGATGAATGGAGAAGAACAAAACACCAATTTACTATTTGTAAAAGAATTTTTGTGACCCTTATATATATATATAAAAAAAAAAAGAATTCAAACAAGAATGAAAAAAAAAACCAACAAACAAATGCGAATAACCATGGCTAAAAGAGTCTCGAACATTATATACTTATATAAATAATAATAGACGATATATGGCATATTGAGTAGAGGAGATATGTTTCTCAATGTTTGCTATGTATACATACTTATTACCTATTACTACACATGATTATGATTATTATTATTATTATTATTATAAATGTTTATTAAGTGTTTTAAATGTATGTATGTTCAAAGTGTGTGCATGTTACGTATGTACATAAGTATAAATGTTTAAAAAAAATATTCGGTGTGAACAACAACAACAACAACAAAAACTATAGCTTAAAAACAACTACAACTAAAGTAAATTATCATATTGTTATAACCTTATCCTAACGAGCAGACCTTTGACAACAAAACAAACACAAAAATGACAACAACGGTGAGTTCGCAATTGTTTTGAAAAACGGGAAAAGCTCAAATCCTTTTTCAAGTTGTCTCGAAGTTTGTTTCGTTTCTAACTGAATAAAACACCAAATTTTTTCGGCTTTCAAACTGCCAGCTCGACCGTTGTTGTTGTCCTTAGAAATATATAGAAACCCGCAAAAGTTTTTCCATGACAAAAGCTAAAATCAAAAACAAAATACCAACAATTATATTGAAAAACATAAACAAAATGAACTTAAAAGAACTTGTATTAATGTTTATGCAATGGAACTAGTCAAATAAAACTTAGAAACATTTTAAATGTAATTATAAATGTGTAAAACTGAACGCGTTTTAATGGGTTCCAAAGCGGGTGACGATTTATTTAAGTTGAAGTGTATTATTATTTTTGATTAATTGAAATACCTTTCGAGCGATGTAATAAATGCCATTCACAAAACTGCGTTGCTTATATTTATATCTATTTATTATATTGTGCATAAATATCTTTGTTCACTGACACTTTATTTATCTATCTATTTTTTGAAAGTTTTTTTTTTCCTAAATAATCAAGTCTAATTACATGTGTATGACAGCAGGCACATTTGCCTACTTAAGGGTTAAAGATAAATCAGCTGTGTTAATTTTTGCGTCTAAAGTTCATTTTAAAGCGAGTTTACATTTTTGGCTGATACAAAGTGATTAGATTTTCTAATACATATACAAAATAGGTTTGTATTATGATGTGGGGTCTTTATCCGCTGAGGCGTGGACATTACTCTGCCAAGTGCCTAAGGTTATATAGCGATATGAAGGTAAGTGAAATATTTTTTTGTGTTGTAGTCGTTTTGTAAAAAAAAAATTATGCACCATTTGCAATTGCAGGTAAAAGTACATGTGAAGCAAGGTGTTCTGGTTGGACAGCGACAAAAGTTGGCCAGTGGCCTGCAATATGAGAGCTTCCTGGGTGTGCCCTATGCACAGCCACCAGTTGGTGAACTTCGTTTTCGAGTAAGCGCACCACAAAAACAAAGAAAATCCTTGTTGATATTAAACGCCTACATATTTACATAGAGTCCTATTCCGCTGGAGCATTTCAAGGAGGAAGAGTTAGACTGCAGCAAAGAGGGTGAGATTTCCCATCAGCGTGATCCATTTACGCTGGAAGTTGCAGGCTCTGAAAACTGTTTATTTCTCAATGTGTACGTTCCTAAGGGAAAGTCGAAAAAACCGCTGCCCGTCATGGTCTGGATTCACGGTGGTGGATTTTGGTTTGGCAATGGCAACAATGACTAGTAAGTTTTTAAGAATTAATGCAGAGATAGTTTTATAATTAGAAATCCTACCTTGCAGTCATTTTCCCGCACAACTAATGCAGGAAGAGGTTATAGTGATAACGCTGAATTATCGTCTAGGAGCCTTGGGTTTTCTCAGTTTGCCAGAAGCTGGCATATATGGCAATGCAGGACTGAAGGATCAACGTCTGGCGCTGCAGTGGGTGCATGAGAACATCGCCAATTTCAATGGTGATCCACAGAATGTGACCCTTTTTGGTGAGAGTGCCGGCGCTGCTGCCGTCCATCTGCACACATATGCCGCACATGCCAACAAGCTGTTCCACAAAGCCATCATGCAGAGCGGTACTGGCAACATGGAGTGGGTGTTCCAGCATAATGGTGCGGACAAAGCCCGACGCATGGCCGAACTGCTGCAGGGCAAGAATATTGAGCAGCCAAATCGCCTGTTGGAGTTCTTGCAGTCCAAGCAAGTAACACCATTAGGTCTCCTTGCCAAGACTATTGATGTGCTAAGTGCAGATGAGCGCCGACGCGGTCTTCCATTGGTCTTCAAGCCAGTTGTAGAGGATGCAAGTAGTCCAGATGGTTTTATAACCACGAATTTTTTGGACCTGTTGCATGAGAAGGAACGTCTGCGTGGAATGCCTATGATAATGGGGTATAATTCAGCTGAGGGCATTGCTATGCTCGTAAATGCTATAAAAAAGTTAGACCTTTACAATAAGGATCTGGCGCGATTGGTGCCACGGAATTTGGTGGAGAAGCCAGAGGCGCCAGAAGCGCTGGATGCAGCCGATGATATTCGTCAATTCTATTTCAATGGACAGGCAATAACACACAAATGCATGGACAATCTGGTCGATGTGTTTACCGACTATCATTTCAATTTGGATCTGCAGCATGCTGCAGAGATTCATGCCAGCTGCCAACGGACGGCGCCACTCTTTTTCTACCGCTTCGACTATGTTGGCGGTAGAAACATGTACAAACGCATGTTCCAGTCGGACAAACTGCGTGGTGCATCGCACGCCGACGAGCTGTCCTACTTGTTCCAAATGGTTGATGACGAGTCACAACCTGCCACCGAAGATGCCCAAATGTCGGTCCGTATGAGTCAAATGTGGGCAAACTTTGCAAAACATGGAAAACCATCGGACACCTGGTCACCAGTGCTTAGGCAGATAAGAAACCTTAATGGAGAACTTGAGCCCTTTCAACTGGATTACATGCAAATCGATCGAGAGTGCAAAATGAAACGTAATCCAGATGCGGAGCGTATTGATTTCTGGCGTAGCATGTACAAAAGATATAAGACTCAATGCTATGATGCATTGAGAGCAAAACTGTAATGGTTTTTTTTTATTTTTTATTTAAAGACATTTAAAATTAAAATTGTTTAATTTACTAAAGTATCTATTGCTTGAGATAAAATATCAATATGTCTATGTACAGCACCAGAGATGTTAACAAAGCCTTTTACAGATCTTATAGATTTGAATTCGTGGCTTGTAATTTAGCATGTGTAAATCCTTCCTATACATCACATAATATCACCCATAGATTTGCAATGCTTTAAAATTGGTAAACGATAGTTCGCTTCTTTTTTGGATTGCATCCCTATATCGATATTAAAAGCGATATACAACAAAGTAATAGTCGTGTAATAACTGAAGATTAAAAGTATCGAGTAAATAAAATTATATCGATGGGAAGTCGTTGCACATAGCGAGTTAGTCATGGGTGCATTGTTTGGGAAATCTAGTAAAAAGACAGCTCCTAGTCGCATAACGGACCATGACAAGGCCGTTCTGGTAGGTACAACGTCTTATCCAGCTGTCACTGTATTACAATAAATTATTACATTTTGTCAATTTATAGCAACTGAAGCAGCAACGGGATCGCTTAAAACAGTACCAAAAACGCATTGAACTGCAGCTTGAAAATGATAGGATGCTCGCCAAAAAGTGCCTGCAACAGGGCCGAAAAGAGTAAGCAGTTTGTACAATCAGTTTAGGGAAAGCGTATTATTAATTAATTTTGTTTTAGTCGCGCAAAGCTCTTGCTGCGCAAAAAGAAGTACCAAGAAAACTTGCTCACAAATGCAGATAAGCAGCTGGATAACTTGGAGAAGCTATCCGCTGATTTGGAATTCGCACAGGTAGAAATGAAAGTGCTTGATGGTTTGAAGCAGGGCAACGCAGCTTTGAAAAAGGTCCACGATTTGCTGGACATTAACGAAGTGGAAAGAATAATGGACGAGACACATGAGGGCATTGAAAAGCAACAGGAGATAGATGCCATATTGACCGATGTATTGACCACACAAGATGAGGAAGATGTGCTCGCTGAACTTGATGCACTGGAGGCTGAGGAGCAGCGTGTGCAATTGCCCGATGTGCCCAGCGACCAGCTGCCAGTCGTGGCAGACGCGGACGAGGATGAGGAAGAGTTGGAACAAGAAGAGCAGAAAGCTGAAACCACCAAAGCAACTACATCAAAGACAACTACTAAAAGGGTGTTAGTCGAGGCCTGAAACTAATATATTATAATTCAATTAAGCTTAACTTCTGTATGTTTGTATTATATCCCCTGTATACGTATGAGTCCCTTTTGTGAAACACATATTTTGATAAGAATATTTGTAACAGACTTTGCAATCGCTGACGTATTTTAATTGCATCACATAATCTTTCTACATTTTGGAGGTGTTCTTGACATTCATTCGGACATCATGGCGCAGTCGCGAACGAAGTCCATTATTCTCGTCGCGCAAACTCTCAATCTCCTCGAGCAGCACAACATTCTCCTGGAACAGCTTATCGTACTTCTTTTGCACACTCTTGTCCTCAGCGACAGACTTATATCGCGCCAGGACATTTTCGATCTGTTTGCGTTGGCGAAGGAACTCATCACGCACCTCCGCATCCAGGGTGACGAACCGTTTGAGTTCATCATCGCTGGCATGCTTGTGGAACAACTCTTTGACGGCCTTCTTAAGACTATCCGCAGTGTTCACCTCGCCGGCCACATAGAAGATGTCCGTGCATATGGCATTGAGGCATTCTCGAGCAGATTTGGCACGATGTCGCTCGGTGCGCAACTCGGCCACGTTGCTCAGATACTTGTCGCGCATCTCTTTCAGCTGCAGCTCGAGCTGAATATTGTTCTGATTAAGTCCTTCCAGTTCGTGTTCCATTTCAATAATGTGCTTGCGTTTATCGTTGATCTGAAATTCGCGCGGCTCAATTTGAGCCTTTAATTCGGCTATCTTGTGGTTGAGCACCTGCTTGTACTTGTCCAGCTCCTGGTTCTTGTGGAGCAGCTCTTGTATGCGCTTCTCCTTGGCACCGATGGCATAGTCACGATCCGAGATATCCTTCTGAAGATCTTCAACGTTGCGTAGCTGCTTCTGCATTTTTATCTGTGACTTAAGATGCTCCTCCTTGAGCGTTTCCACCTCCTCCAATAGAATCTCAATCTCTCGGCCCTGGGATTCATATTTCTTTTGAAGCACGCCCGCCTTACCTCGCCACATCTGCGTCTCATTGCGCTCCGTTGTTAGTTTGTTTTCATATTCCGTTTGAGTTGCGACCATGTTGCGATCATTCTCGGCCTCCACCTCCTGGCAGTATTTGATAAACTCATCCTTCTTGTCCTGCATCTCCTTCATTAGTTCTCGTATCAAATCCTTGCGTTCGTCCAACTGCTTTTTGTAATCATTTTCCAATGCCTCAATTGTGTCCTGCAGCGTGCCTGTTGAGTTCTTCAGCTTGTCCTCGTAACTTTCGCGCAGCTCAAGCATATTTTCGCGAAGATTAGTGAACTTCTGATATTCGATAAGCATGCGCTCCGAGTACTGGTTGGCCAGTGTGTCCATCTGGGAGCGAAAATCTTGCTTCATATCGCTTATCTGGAAAGTTATTAGATTCATTTCCTCTGTGTGCTTCGACACAATCTCATTGTTTAGCTCTTTTAGTTCCTCGAGTGCGCTGCAATAGCTTCGATGCACCTCCTGCAGCTGCTGACCATCGAAAATCTCGTTCTGACTGAGTTGATACTGGAACTCTTCGGCCTGCTGCTTGAGTCGCAGCTCCAGATTAATGATCTGTTCAACTTTGTCGCTTAGCTGCGTACGTGGTATCAGCACCTCCTGGCTCTTCATCAGATCCTGATCGATGGGTAATACCCTTTCTTCAATGTTTTCCAAGCTCCAAATAGCAACGGTGCCCCGCTTAGAGATAGCAACCAGCATTGTTCCATCGTATGTGAAACGCAATTTATTTATCGGACCATCGAAGAAGCGAAAGTTGGTGAAAGTACCACCGCCAGCTTCCAGGAACGGCAGCTGCATATTGAACAAACCTCCCTCGTGATCAGCTATGAACATGATCAGATCGGACCGTGCCAAGCAAACATCAGAGACGCCCCCCTTATTTCGTGACGGTACCGGAATCTCACGCTGCAGCGCCGAGTTCTGGAACTCGCGTATGGTTCCCTGATTGGTTCCTGCGAATATTGTCATTGGCTCATTGAAACTGACACAGATGGTCACGTATTCGGTGCCCTTTTGCACGATCTCCTGCAAGCGATCACCTGTCTCAATATCCCACTGATAAATGGCACCTTCGGCGCCACCAGATATCAAGTACTTATCCGTCTTGGTCCAGGCGACGGAGAGCACGGTGCCATTGTGCCCTTTCAATTGAATAACTACTTCCAGACTATACACAGACGTGACTGCAATATTGTTATCGTAGGCAGCTGCCATGAGGTGTCCAAAGTTCGAGTAGCGCACATCATTACAGTGAGGAAAATTATACGTCTTGACAATCTAGATAACGACATAAGAAGATTGTTTGAAGAAAATAAACAATAAAAGAATTACTAAAATATATAGATCGCAATTAAGATTTGATCCTTAAAAATATAAATATTTAAATGATGCTATTTAAACTGTAACGATTTAAAGCATTTGAAGCACATTAATAGACTAAAAATTTGTAATTAAATCTTGACTACATAAAAACATGTAAAAAGGCTTTAGTCAAGTAAGCTCGAGAAAAACCCTGATCCCCCGGCCTTACACGAAGTTCAAGGAAATAAAATGAGTTCATTATTCGTTTCACGTTCGAAGCGAACAAGCTAAATGAAGTTCAACACTTGCATTACCGCTTTATGAATGAAATTAATGTTCCATATTTCAGTGTTTCGCAACCGATTTCGATAAAAATTTCACAGATTTTAATCTATAGTTTCTAAAACAAGATTGCGTAATTCTCAATTATATTGGCTATCTATATTGGCTCGGCTGTTGATGCTGATCAAGATTATATATAAAAGGTTGGAAATGCTTCCTTCGGCGTGTTTACCTATTTTCAATGGGTTCAGGGTATAAAAAAGAAACAGAACGGTCAAACTAAGAATATTCTTTTTTAAAGTTGGTCCCAAATAAATAAAAATTATGATTAATAATAAGAAAACGATTTGAAGAAGATAAACCATATATGTAAGCACAAATTTAATAACTGATTATCTCCTAATTAACCTGATAATCACCTTATTAATCTTTCTTCTTAATTAATCGCGGGGTTCGACTAAGATAAATGTTTATGTTAAATTTACTACGATTTGTAAATTTTTTTTTCAAAAATCAAAATCTATTCATCTATTTTCTCTTTTATAACTTACGTTTAATTCATCCATAAAAATTTGTGTAATGCGCAGCTGATCAGAGAATCCAATGGCTGCCATCAGTCCCGTGGAGTTTAGCTCCACAATGTTGACATCCACCTGGAACTTACGCACTAACTCTACCTTGGCGGTCTCATAGTTCCAGATGCGTATCGTCTGATCCCGTGCTATATACAAAAAGTAATGAGCACAACGTAATTTTTTTTGGATTTTGGTACTCACAGGCAGTCATTATGATGGGTTTCCAGGCACAGACAGAGACATCGACGACCTCGCCAATGTGAATGAGTACGCCGAGGGGTTCAAATTTTAGCTGTTTGGTCTTTAGGGTCTCTGGGACAATAAGGATGCCCACATAGATCTGAGCATGGTCACAGGTCACAATAACCGTCTCCTGCTTGTGATCGATGGCCAGATTTGTGATCTGATAGAGGGGCTCAGCATATATGCTAATGGGTACCGTTAATACGGTCTTGCGCTCGAATTTAAATTTGGAGACACGCTCAAACACAAAGACCTTGTTAAAGATTATGTAGGCGAATCCTCGCGCAAAGGCTGTCATACACATAACCCGCCAATTGGGCAGAATGAGTGGCTGTAGCGTTGAGAAACGTAGATCCTGAGCCTCGCGATCCTTATCGAACATCTCCTGATCCATCATAAGGTCCACCGTTTCTGCCACGCTAGCCTTCTGACTCAGCTTCTGTTCACCATTCTCCACCAAGATCAACTGGTCGCTATCTGTGCCCATCATAAGCAGATCCATTGAGAGAAACGCCATCGAGGTCACCCGATAGCTAATCTTTACATTATTGCTTATGGTGAATCCCCGCTCGGATTTGCTCAGCAGCAGCAGGGTGCGATCGCCGGCAACGGCAAGGAAACTGCAATCACTTGGATTACCCGCAATGCACTCGGCACCGCCATGCGAACCCGGCACCGTGGCGCGTCCCTCAATCACTGTGCTGGTCTTGTCCAGCACCAGCATAAAGACCATCTCATTAGGTGGCTTTGTGACCAGCGCAATAGCACGTGAATCATAGGTGAAGATCATCTGCTGCACCAGAGCATTGCGATGATTGCCAGGCAGCTCCAGATGACGGCGTTTCTTGAGCGTGGACAGCTCATAGATGGATATATAACGACCGCTGGATAAGGTTGGGGTTGCGAATAGTTAATAGCGATGGGAACCAAAAAGATGTGCTTACTTTTTTGAATGCAACTCCAACACCGCAAGCAGTTTACGATGCGTACTCATTGCAATTATCTCTGGTCGGGTGTCCTCGGGGAATCGTAGGAATCTTTGCTTGTTGCTCACATAATCATGAAATGCGAGAACACCCTCCACTGGATACATGACCTCCTTGGTGAGATTGAATTGTATGTTCCCGATGACATCTGTGCGCAAGCCATAGATATATTTCGGTCGTATGGAAACCGAATTACACACCGATGATCGCTTTTGGTCCTCCATTTTTATTTTTTCAAAGTATATACTATATGTTGATAAAGCTAATTATGTACTATGAATGACTGACTATGCAAGTGTGCGAAATGTCTATGCAATTTATTTTTTGTTGTGTTTACCAAGCAGTCGAGGGTAAATTTCTAATAATTTCGATCAAACAAAGAAACGAATTGTTAAGCAGCTCTGACAGCAAATTCCATGGCATCCAAGCTGGAAAGCATCGAAAGCCTAGCAACGCGTGTTTGTTGCTTTTGGCGCGTAAATCGTAAAGCGCTGCTTTCGCTGTTGTCGGGGAATTTACCCCAAATGGGGTACAAATTATTTTTTTGGGATAAAAAGTATATATTTTTACGGCCTATGCCGTATGCAATGATTTTAGTTAAACGATATCTTGGAAAAACTGCCGTTACTCATTTTTAGACACTTTTGACTTTTATTCAGCTGTTTTTTTTAAGCTTTTTTTTGTTTTTGATATTTCAAGGTTCCTTTTATCCTTTTTATACCCTGATCCCATTAAAAATGGGAAAAAGGGTATAATGATTTTGTGCAAAAGTATGTAACATGCAGAAGGAAGCATCTCCGACCATATAAAGTATATATATTCTTGATCAGCATCAATAGTCGAGTCGATATAGCCATGTCCGTCTGTCCGTATGTATGAACGCGTCGATCTCAGAGACTATAAGAGCTAGAGACCCCAGATTTGAAACTTAAGCTCGCCTAATCCCTAGGCAGTACAAGTTTGGTTTCGATTTTCGATAACTCATCCCGTTTCCGATATACACATGGGATCTATAACAACAAAATCTTGAATTTGGAAAACTTTGAGATGCCATTTGAATTATAAAACAAAATACTGAAAATCATTGAAATTTTTATTTAGATCGTTTAAGAAACACCGGAGATATGGGATATTGACGTTGTGTATCCAGTATGCGCGTATGCACACACACACACACACACATACTTGCAAGCACTGACTGTACGCGTGAAGTATAGGGATCAGGGTATCGTCTAGTCGGGATTTCTCGACTTGTCTTCATCGTAATTTACCCCGGATAACCGACCGTTGCGCTATGGGGTTTTATCAACTTAATCAAAAATATTTTGGGATAATGATTAAAAAAGTTCCCCGCACGCTGGAGTAAGTGGACTTTTGGTTGACGTTAAGCGCTCATTAAAAACAAAAATGACAACAACATCAGCAAAAACAAAAGCAGCATAACAAGATATAACAACACACAAATAATAGCGTCGCACTTGAACTCTAATAATGCGCTTAAGAAGCCCAAAGTTGGTCGCTTTGTCAAACAGTCGACAGTCGGATAAAACAGTCAGTTAGTCAACCCGGTGCCGCAATAAATATCTTATATTCCTCCCATTTGACTACTTGACGCTTGTCAACCACGACCTAACACAACGAAAAGCTTTTGCAACTGACACAAGCAAAGAGAACTTGCGAAGAGAAAAAGCTCTCACGTCAAACACGGCAAGAAATTGGTTGTAGCATAAGCAATTTAATTCGATGCAGTACCTGTTAAATATGTATAAATAAATTAAATAAAATATTGAAAGGATAGAGAATTCTTTCGATTTGAGAAACATTTAGTGATCCTTTTAGTATTATCCTTAAAAGATATTTTCAACGTTAGAAGCGCAGCCCTCATTACGAAGCAGCATTCTTTTTTTTTCTCACAAGCAAAATAAGAGCGACAGGACCGAAACGTTTTCAGTTGTAGTTTACGCGTCGGCCGCAGCACAGCGCAATTAAGGCAGGCGGATAAAAGTTGTGTGTGTGTGCGTCCATTAAACAGGCGAGCCAAAGTTAACTGCTACAGGCAGAGATAGAGAGATAAAAGCAAAGCGCAGTCAGTGCCAGTATTTAGTCTTTTGTTATCAGTGACAGTGGCAGCAATAGCAACAGCGCAAACCCGCTTCGCAACATTGACAGACGACGACGGAAAGAAGGTGGAGTGCAGGTGGCTGAGCCGGCGGCAACCTACAAAGACCAAAGTAAATTATCCACTTAAAAGCAACAACACAATTATATTCATTGATGTGTGTTTGTGTGTGTATGTTTTTGTGTGGTAAAAACATATTTTGTTAAGCGCTTGTCCTGTGTACCCACAATTTTCAGTGGTTGTCCGAGTGCTTGAGTGTGTGCTGCCTACCTATATGTCTCTGAGAGTGTCGGTGTGTCTGTGTGTGTGCGTGTATACGTGTGTATAGCTGTTCCCGCTTCTCAATTAACGCCCGGACGGAGCGAGAGGCTCCTGCTATTTTTGCTGTTGTTGGTTAGCTGCATGTTCAGCCAATGCAATTAAAATTTAAAACGTAACGAGACAAAGAAAAAACCGATATGGAATGGACTGCGCACTAATGGACTTTCTTAGTTTTCACTTTCAATAAAAGAAACCAAAAGCGGATACAGCCACAAACACAACAACACAAATAGCAACAAACAATAATAATAAGAACAAAGAAGATAATCCATTTAAATGCCCTATTTATGCATATGATCATGTTCAATGCGAATTTAATTTTAATGCGTGGGTGAGTGTTTATGTTTGTGTGTGTGTGTGTGTGCAGTTGTAAATCTTTTTCATCTTTAGCCATTTGTGAAGCGAAACACGTAGGCACGTAACGCGCCAAAATAACACGATTCCCGTATTTGTAAACAAAGTTGCTGCCAGTGTATACACATTAATATATGTATGTACATTCAATTGTGCACACATAAACACATTTAGCTAAAACACACACAACAGGTTAAATATAATTTAAACTCAAACGAGCGAACAAATGAGTTTTTCAACATTTTTTTTATATTTTCTTTCTGCATTTTGGCTTAATTTATAATACATTTTTGCCGCCTGTCGTCGTCGCAACCGCAGCGTTGCGTGTGTTGCTGCTGTGCTGTGGCAGCTTTGCGGCAGCTCTGTTGCACATGTTCGAAATGTTGAAATGTGGCAATTTATTTATACGATTTATGTTATTTTTGGCCAGCACGGCAAGTGAACTGCACGCAGCGAAATCATTTCACGTATAACAGTACCAAACAAAATACATATATATATTTTAAAATATATATATATATACATGCACGTAAATATTGTACGTATTTGCTATGCAATGAGAAAAAAAACCTATGACAACACGAACAAAATAAAAAAAATATATATTTATATATATACATGTACACACTGGCAAGCGACACACTTTTAAAATTCCAAGGGGAACTTTAGCAGCAGGGGTGGCAACACTTAGCAGCACACAACGAACGGGAACAAAGCAGGTCACAACAAAAACAATAACCCAACGGCAACAACAACAGAATAGCGCATAGTTGCCATTTGGGAATTTTGCTAGGGTTGGGGGTCGCTAACAAATTTTCAGCAGCAGAAGTTCAGCTTAAAGTGCATGGCCAAGGAATACATACCGACAAGCAGACACACACACGCACGCAAACGTTCAAAAATCCCAAAATATAAGACACACACACACAGACACACAAACGTTTATATATATATATATATATATATATATATATAAATAGATAAAGCGCGCTTTTGAGCGCTGGGTTGAATTAAGTGCTCTTGTTTTTTTACGACCAGCCCAGCAAATAATGACATTTTGTGTGCTCTTTACTCCAATTTTGCAACAATACACAGAGCAAAAATGGGTAAAAAATAATCAAAAATAATCGCACACTGAATAATAAAAACCAAGCGAAGCGCACTTAAGTACAGTATCTGAAATTAAACTCATTTCCTATTTTGGTAGGGAAGCAAGCAGAGAACAGCTTACCCAGGATCTATTAAGTAGTCAATTGCAGCTTATATGGTCGTTGCGCTCTTTACAGTGCAAGTAGCTTATGCTCTGATTGCTTTTGTCGGTACTAAACTTAAAATCCTTCAGCATTAATTGAGCTTTTATTGACTTCAAGGCATTTCTCTCAGTGAACCATATATACTAAGAGAGAAAGACAGGGAGAGAGAAAGAGAGCGCGACTTGAGTTGTAGTTGTAGCTGTAGGGAGACAAGCCTTTTAGACTTAGCAGGCGGTTAAGCTGACCAGCCAGCCAACACACACACACACATATAGTTACTCACTTGCACTCACGGCACATGACGGCCATTGTCTGGGGCCCGCAACTTAATACTAACAAAGCTGATTGATTTATTATCTGTTCACTGGCTAGCGCAAACAACAGCACAAACATAAACATAAACACAAACAAAAACAAAACAGAAAGAAACGCACACAAAAGACAAACAACAACACAAATAATAGTACAACTCGAAGGAAAAACAAACAAAAAGTAAATGTACCGAATGCCAAAAGTCTTCAATAAGCCATAGTCGGCAACAGAGTATGCAAGTAAAACAAAAAAACATAAAAACAAGAACAAGCATATATATTGCGTCGAAGCATGGAACATGCAAGCGAAAGGGCTATTCTGCGTGTGTGTGTGTGTGTGTGTGTGTAAGTAAAGCGTGCGCTTGTATGCGTGCATGTATTGTCGCCATAATTAACGGGAGAGTCGACACCAACAACAACGACAACGACGACGACGTCAGCGACAGCGCGTACTAGCCGCCATTTTAATTTTACGATAACTGCTTTCACCCACTTGTTTACACCAACCTACCGTCCCCTCCCCCCCCCCCCACAAAACATTGTGAGCAAGTGCATGTGCTTACACACACACACACACACACACACACACCAACACCCGCTGAGTAGAAAATATTCTCGCAGTGCGTCACCCAGCGCACATAGAGTCGGATGTATACTCTGCCAGCACGTCAACAGCTTAACTGTTTGTGTTCCTCTTTTCATTATTAATATTTGTTTTTTTTCGTGGTGTCAAATGAAAATTTCCTTTGAAAATTAACATTTAAATTGAGAGTACAAAGTGTGCACCCACTTATATTACATGTATTCTTACATATTCTGTTGAATTGTGAACTTGAAAGCGCGTGCTTCCATTTCAGTAATCACTTTGTACAGCTGCTGCTTTACATACATATCCCGGGGCATACTCCTTGTAAAATGGTATGATATTTTAATATGAAATGATGTCAAGAATTTTATTAATTGAATACGTTAATGCCAAGCTTCTTGTGCGCACGCTTCAATGCCAGTGTGAAAATTCTAATTGCATTACATCCTATATAATTATAAAGCTAACTTCTCTCTATAAAAATGATTTTGCTAAGCGTGCTGAGCAATTTACTAAAGTAAACCCATTGACAAATACAACAATTAACTTTGCCCTTTTGGGTCGTTACGTTTCGCTGCATTGAAAATGCCATGTGACCCTTTAATAATGCCACGTACAACAAAACGCACACACACATCTTCCAGGACGCACACACTCGGACAGACACACAGACACACATCCAGACAGACAGACAGACAGTCAAATAGATCGTCAGGTAGCAGTCGTTACATACGTGCGCTCGTAAATCCCTGGACGACATATGCAGCTCATGCCACGAGATTGAATCAGAAAAATAAACAGACACAGAGACAGAGAGAGACAGAGAGAGAGAGAGAGAGACGTAACATACCGCATTTAAGCTACTTAACCAACTTAAATGTATCAATATATAATGTGGCCTCTTTATTCTGCTTCTTCTTATCTTGTTTCACATTCATGAATTATTCCAGTGGGAGTTGCTTTTGTATGTTTTATTTTTGCTTGGGCACTTTGTAAGTTAAACAAGTTGCATATTGGGCAGGCTACTTTGAACTTGTTAGCAGCCAATTATATTTAAGCTTCAATGAGTAACTCACTTAGTCAGTGAAACTGATTTGAGAATTATAAATGTCTTGTGTCATATATCTGACATTTCAACTAATTTGTTGTTAGTTCTTTCTTGCTTCCCAAAACGATTGAACGAACAGATGTTTCTCTTTCAGTGCAAACCAATAAACACATATATAATAATAGAAATTTCGACATTTTACCTGAATACTTTTTTGTTATTTATTATGTTTATACAACCTACGTATATACGTCTTGTTGTCAATATGTATGTTTACATTTGTAATAGCCATATGCAACTGTCTTAAGCAGGAAAGTGTATTTGTGTGCTTGACCATGGCAACCGCAGTCAGACGAACAACAACATCAATTCAAACATTTTCTAGTGGTCAAGCATACATACCACAAGGGAGACTCTGAATACCAATGAAATACTATTCACATAAGTGAACAAATTTACGCTAGATCGAGTGCTTTGGAATTTGGATTGCGTGTTAATGCAGATATTTGAAACAGATACGTGGATTGGATGTGAACCGAAGCTATGTATCACTAAAGCACTTTAGAATAGAGTGTTTGTGTTACTGCGTGTTATTCGTGGCGTATGCGCAATGTTAGCCTCAAAGTATGCAGCACTTTGGTTGGTTTCAATTTCAGTAATGAAAACGAAAGTACCATTACAGACGAAAAATTATATATTTAGTATGTATGTATGTATGTTCTTCTAAGTTAAGTTGTTGTTATTGTTTTTCGTGGTAATTATAATATATGCAAATGAAAAACACTTTCACTAATTCGTTTGGCATTACGCTGTCGGGAAATGCCCATTAATAATCCAAAAATTTTGATTTATTGCAGCTGCTTGGCCAACTAAGCATGAAACAACAACAACAAACAACAAACAACAGCGACAACAATAAAACATTAAAAGCGGCGAATATAATTAACGACAACAAGTCCCAAAATCGGAACGATACGCAAAAAAAACAGAAAATTACGAAAAAAGAAAACAAAAAGCAAAAGAAGCACAACAAGAGTCAAAAAATTGGCTGCTGCTTAAATGATTTGGCAGGTAAACCAAAAATTTTTAACAAAATGCGCAACGCATAAATTTAAACAGCAACAACAAAAACCAAAAACTAAAAACAACACGAGGCAAAAAAGCAGCAGCAGCAGCAGTTAAGCAAACAAGTAAATTGGGGAAACGCAGGATGGCGACGACAGGTCGCAAATTGGCCTCCCGCAAATGCGTCGCCGTCTCTTTGAATTAATTTCAACTGGTGGCACAACAGCCGAAAAAACAACAACAACAACTGTACGTAAATTGGCTGCTTGAAAACCCGAAAATTGAAATCGCTGAACTGTTGAGCTGAAAAACTTTCCCACATAAAATCAACGACTGTCAACTTGCGATTGTTGAGTGGCGTTTGGTGTTTGCCGCTTTTTATTGATTTTATTTAAGCTCAACAGCACTAACAACAGCACTAACAACAGCAACAAATGACATTGAGCAGCGGCAAAAGAAATAAACAAAGACAGTGAAAAGCAAACGCAATGTGAATAAATTTACTCAATTGTCGCACGAAAACAATAAGAAGAACAAAATAAAAAAACTATTTTATATATAAATAAGAATAAAGAAAATAAAACTCACATTTTTCGCCCCTTTTTTAACAATGCCCTCTGATGATTCAGGACATCGAACACGTTCAACATTCAACTCATAAAAATCAACAATAAAAACTACAACGTCAGCCGCAAAAACCATTTAACTAAAGTTCAAATTAATGTTGAAAGTTTGGAAAAAGCGAAACAAAGGCACGAACCTAAAGGACAACAAGTTATACAATGCCTAATTGGGCAGGACAATAGAACAAAGCAAAGCATCGAAGGAAGGCAACACCTACAAGAAGCAGCAGCAACAGCAGAAGAAAGGACAAAAAGCAAGACTGATTTTTATGTCTTAGTTAGCATTATTCTTAACTTAAATAACTTTACTGTGCAAAACCGCGGGCAACAAAACAAGAGCTACGAAACACAATACATACACACGCTCACACATACAACGAACACAACCAACGAAACGGAAACCTTAGGAAATCCGCTTTCAGCACAGCGAAATTATCAACGCCATCATCAGCAACTGAAACTGAAACTAAAACCAAAACTATTGAAGCAATTGAAGCGCAATGTTTGTGTTCATTGCCGTCCTGTTTGTCAATTCCTGTCTAGCTGGTAAGTAAGCGAGTGCACTCGGAGAAAACTAATATTATATGCTATCTTAGACTCTATAAAGCTCCGCTTCGATTTAGTTTAGGGAATGTTCGAATGAATCGCCCTGAAAGTTATCGATTATGCGACCCTATGTTCCAATTCTGGAATCTCTTGCTCTTATAGTCTCTGAGATCGAGACGTTCATACATACGGACGGACGTACAGACGGACATGGCTATATCAAGAAGATGTATACTTTATGGGGTCGTAGAAGCTTCCTTCTGCCTGTTACATACATTTGCACAAAACCATTATACCCTTTTCACCCATTTTTAATGGTCGATCTCAGAGACTATAAGAGCTAGTGACTCCAGATTTGGAACTTAAGCTCGCCTAATCCCTAGGCAGTACAAGTTTGTTTTAGATTTTCGATAACTCATCCCATTTCCGATATACACATGGGATCGATAACAACAAAATCTTGAATTTGGAAAACTTTGAGATGCAATTTGAATTTTAAAACAAAATAATAACAATCTGTGTTTTTATTGAAATCGGATTATAAACACCGGAGATATGGGACACTTAAGTTGTGTTTGCAGTATGCGCGTACACACACACACACATACTTGCAAGCACTAACTGTACGCGTGAAGTATAGGGATCAGGCTATCGTCTAGTCGGGATATCTCGACTAGAGCCTTCTTACTTGTTTCTGAGTGCATTTGCATTTGCTTAAATGCCAAAAGCTTACCCTCATTATCTTTATCTATATCCAATTATAGGCACCATTCCAGCTACACCGGAAAATATAACCGTTACATTTCTAACGCCCACTGCAGTGCGTGTGTCGTGGCAGACACAGATCGATCTGAGGGCTCATCCCATTGAGAAGTATATTGTGACCTATAAGCCCACAGATGACAGGTAGGTACCTCTAGCCGTCTTACCAATTAGCTACCCCGCAACTTCCCTTCTCCACACACACACACACACACTTACACACACACATCCATTCATCTCAATCTATAACTAACATGCCACATTCCACGCTTAGTTCATTTTATATAGTTGCTGCAATTTTGCAAAAAGGCGTCGTTGTCTTTACAATATTTTATGCAATTGACAGGCTCAAAGTTGTGTGTTTTTACTTGTATTTTTGTCTTGTGTATGTGTAAGTTTGTTGTGTGTTTGGAATGGCCCTGAGCTAAATAACGGCTCAAGCTAACGACCGGACGTTGGAGCCGGATAAGGGGATAGAGCAGCCACAACAGCAAATACAAAGTTAAAGCCAAAATGACCGCGACTAAAGGCAAAAGTCCAAAAAAGCAAAAACAATAGCAATGTGTACTTAAAGTTTCAAAAGTTGTTTTACACTCAAAAGATAACTTATAGTTTAATGATATATCTAAAAATGTGTAACCTAAGAGGAAATGACTAACAGTAATACATAGCTGATATAAATCAGAATTTAATCATTGCGATTTGTGAATAATAAAGGTGCTATTTATTTGTTTATGGAAAAATATCTGGCGGTAAAACAGATCTTAAGCTAATCAATTTAGAATCTTGGAGAGAAATAGATTTTATATAGAGTCCTTTATTTAATCACTGAATCATAACGATCAGAATAAGTTCGATTTCGCAATTCACTTTCCTCAACGAACGATTCTTATCCCTAATTATTATCTGCGTTTTTCGTTTCTTTTGCCACGGAATGACAAAATAATGAAGAGCAAAAAAAAAATATATATTATATATTAAATTTTAAATATACACTTTTTAATCATTACCATTACTTATTTAATTATTACCATTACCCCCAGAAAATTCACTTTTACCCCATTTGGGGTTATTTCAGCAACTAAAAGAACTAGCTTAATGGAACTAACTAAAAATTCTGAATGAACTTATCGGCTAAGGATACGGAACTTTTCTTATACTTATACTTTTGATGATTTGAAACATAACTTGAAAGTATTTAAAAATCTGTTGTCCGATCTAAATAATTAACTGTACTTATTTGCACGCAACTACACTTCGTTCGTTCAGTGTATTGCACTGCAAGAATGCCATAAGCAAGCGTCGAATCGTAGCTGCATAGAATGAGGTGAAAGAAAAAGAGGAAATTCAAAGGAGAAGGAAGAACAAAACATGCTTGTAATCGTTATATTTGCCGACAGCTACGGCTGCCCTGCGGAGTAGAACGCGCCTCTTGCTTCTCTTGCCCCTGCCACCTGTTTTACATGCCCATTTTTGTTTCTCTCTCCTTCTCTCTCTCTCTATTTGACTGTGATTTCTCAGGGAGAACAGGTGAATTGGCGTTGCATATTTCGACTTTGAGTCGAACTGCTGCGACTGGGAAGGACTATACTAACGACTGCAAACTAAGGACTTCCGTTTTCGTTTTTCTACTTTCTCCACGCCACGGAGATTTCAATGTTGAAAGGACGACATTGGAATGCCGTCGTGGTGTAATAAGTTAAGTGCTTGGCTGTAGTGAATTTTTTTTGACTACTGCTGCTGCAGTGGCGTTCTGCCTCCTTTTCTGTTCTGTTTGTGGTTTTCTTTTTTCAATTTAATAGCTACAATTGCGTGTGTTTGTTTGACTGCATTCGCGTGCCTGTTGTTGTAGTTGTTGTTGTTTGTCATTGTTATATAAAGTTCACGCCAATATCAAAATTGTATTACGTTTGTTTTTCTTTCTTTCTTTTCGATTGGTTTCATTTCTTTAACTGCTTAGGATATTATTTATAAGTCAGTTGGTTTTTAAACTTTTGTGTTTTGTGTTTCTTTCTTACTATCGATTTTTTAGTACAAGCACGCGCTACGAAGTGTGGCGATAGTTCTTCTATAGGGCAGGGGATTTGTCTTTCTGACTGTGTGTGAGTATCTTCCAGCCGTTTTTCGAGTAAAATTGTTTTGATGAATAATGTATGATTAGTACATAGACAAGTCGACGATGACTCGCCTCGACTCGACTCGACTGAATACTACTAGTGTGTCTCCCTCCCCAATGGGACTAGCCTGTCAGTCAGTTTGTCGGACATACAAATACGTTTATACATACAGACATATAGAAACTCACTGTCTTACGAAGTCTGCACAAACGGAATTGGCTTATATATGGAGCTGCAACAATTTTTAGTGGCTTCAGGAAAATAAATTTCGATAGATATGAACATGTCTACCTGTCCAGATACGTAGTTTAATTTGTCAGGCACCATCAATAACAATAATAATTAATAACAATTACTGTCCATTCAGCTGCATAGACATAGCACACAAAACACACACGCAACAATGACAAAGTGCTCGGTAAAATTCCAATCAATATATGTAGATTTGTTTTTGTATAAAGTATTCTAGATGGGTTGAAACTGCATACACAATACAAATATTTCCATAAAAAATACATATATATTTTTTTTAATCACATATTTCTAGCATTTTCCAAATTGACAGCTCCAAATTATGGAAAAAAACTGAAAAAGGCCAAAAGTCAAGGCCCACTTAAGTGTGCTACACTATTTGCCTACTTTGTTGTTCTGCTTCTTTTCGCTTTATTCTTCCATTTCGCTTTATTCCTTTGCTATGGTCTAATTGGTTTTGGATTTTATCTTTCATGTAGTTTCAAAGCAATCATTTTTAGTATTTTGTGTGTGCGTTCCAAGAACTTGGTTGGCTACAACTGGAAATTTTTATGACTGCTGCACTGCATGACGTATACGTAATTTACCTTTTCAACTATGCGTTAATAACAAACGTTGTGAAATATTAAGTTGAGGCAACTGCATGTACGTATTTTCAGTTTGGCATTTTGGGACCAGCTAAAGTTGTTGGAAGCAGCTTTTGAGTTGGGTTGGAAATTAGTTAATTAATGATTTAAGAAGAGCTTTTTGGGGGGTTATTAATCAAGAGCAGGAAAGTTTGACAAGCTCTGAAAATTATGAGCATAACTTATATCTAAAAAGGTTTGAGGTTTAAAATTTTCAATAATGTTATCTTATAACCCCATAAAGTCATTATTAAGTTTAGCGCCGATCTAAGAGACTATAAAAGCTTAACTTACCTAAGGCAGATCAAGTTTGTTCGAAAGTATCGATAAATCTTTATAAATACAGTGAACACATATTATCAATATTATGAAATTTTTAAATTAGAAATCGTGTTTTAGAAACTATAGTCAAAACAATAACAAGTTTTACAATTTTCATAAAAATTGGTAGAGGTGCAATCGAGATTTCGGATAATGAAGTTTAGTCGTTATGCAGTCAAAAAATCAGCGCATTCCTAAAAAATGCAATTACTATTCGCATGAGTTGATTCGACTGGAGCCTTCTTTCTGTTTGGTTATATACATTTATAAAGCTCAATACACTAGCTATATTTTGTTTGACAACATAAGAATATTATTATCAGCAGCTTTACTACTTTGCTAGAAATCGAAACGAAACAGATTTGACATAACTTGCTTGTGTGACCCACATGACCCACATGAAGCAGATACCTGATATGGATAAGGTTTCTAGCTTCACATAAAGTGCATGAAATATATATGTGGATGAGTGTGCAAGTGTGTAAGTGTTTGTATGAACATGACATCAAAACATAACCACATGTATTTATATACATGACACTCGAATTTCAGTTGTCGCAATTGAAACAAGTAAGAAGGCTCTAGTCGAGATATCCCGACTAGACGATACCCTGATCCCTATACTTTCCGCGTACAGTCAGTGCTTGCAAGTATGTGTGTGTGTGTGTACGCGCATACAGCATACTGCATACAAAACTTCAATGTCCCATATCTCCGGTGTTTATTATCCGATTTCGATAAAATTTTCACAGATTGTCATTATTTTGTTTTATAATTCAAATTGCATCTCAAAGTTTTCAAAATTCAAGATTTTTTTGTTATCGATCCCATGTATATATCGGAAACGGGAAAAGTTATCGAAAATCGGAAAGAAACTTGTACTGCCTAGGGATAAGGCGAGCTTAAGTTCCAAATCTGGAGTCTCTAGCTCTTATAGTCTCTGAGATCCGTTGGCTCATACATACAGACGGACAGACGGACAGACGGACGGACAGACGGACATGGCTATATCGACTCGACTTTTGATGCTGATCAAGAATATATATACTTTATAGGGTCGGAGATGCTTCCTTCTACCTGTTACATACTTTTGCACAACTTCATTATACCCTTTTTCCCCATTTTTAATGGGATCAGGGTATAAAAAAAGAAACTAAACTGTTTAGCTAATGACGAACAAAAATAAAAATACCAAATAAAAGCCCGCACAATATCCAACATAAGCTATGCCAACTATGCAATCTACTCATATATTCGTTTCGTTTTCTTACCCTTCAGTTGTCGGAATATGTGAACTGTACAGTTTATGACCGAAAAAAAAAAACGAACAAAAACCTGTGTATTCCACCAACTGTGCACATAAATACATATACGAGTACTGTTTCATATATAGTTAGAATTTTCAATTTAGAGTTTGAGTAATGGACACAAGTTTTCGAAAAAGCTTTGTTAACTGATTGTTTATTCAGCAGAACCGGAAATCCATTGGCCTGAAACTTTATCCGAATAACGGCAAGCGACGTTAGGGGCTTGATACACAAAAACCAAAAGCCAAAATAAAAGCAGAACGAAAATATAAAGAATGAGTTTTTAAAATTGTTTGACCATTAAATATTTTCCATTTACCATGGCAGCTGTACAGTTGTACCATTGAGAACATATCAAATCTCAATTCCCTAGTGCTAAATTCAACTGCATTTCTAATTCCAAAAAGCCACACTTCACTTAACCACAGAACGGTTTGTGTGCGTGCAAATTGCGGTTAGCGAATTTTTCCACAATATGGCCCATTGGGTCCTACTCCTATACAGACACATTCACAAACACGTACATAGTTTGCTAAGATACGAAGAACCTAGTTGCATGGCATTTGATTTGCACCCTCAAGCAACATTTGGCTGTTTCCGAGAAGCAAAAACTTTAGACGTAGTCACATGTGTTGCTTGCTTTTTCGCTGTTGTTGCCTGCACAAAGTTTGCATAAAGTGGCCCAAAAAAAAAGTTTACTTTGTAGCACAAAGATTCTTTTCATGGGGCATATGTGTTGTGTGTACAAGCATTTGAAATGTATCTTTATTTAATTTGATGTTTATGCTGGGAAAACAGCGAATTGATATAAAACACAGGAAAACCATAAAAACCAATAAGATAAGTGGGGCAAGTGGCAGACATTTATGGTTAATGCAAGACAGAATTTGGGAAACAAGATAAAATGTTATTAGAAGTAACATGCGAATCATTTCCATATAATGCTTTAATATCAAAATTAATTTTTCTATTTTTTTTTTTGGTATTCAAGATATTTTCCTGAACTGCGCATTATCTTTAATTTCTACTCCTACGAAAAAAGCATCAAAAACGTTAATTACATATATGGAAAAATAATTACATGGTAAAACACACAAACACATTTATATACTTTAAACTTTGACGCATTAATGCCATGCGAGCGTGTTAATTGGTTGAATTTATGAATATGAAAACTAACATAAGGTCTCTGTCTCGATTTCTGCCTTATGAAAATAATTAGGCCGTGCGAGTAGCTTTACAGGGTATCTTAATGTCGTTTGGTGTTTAAATATTTGTGAGCACATTTGTCGCTAGTTTTTTGTGTTATTATTATGGCTGCAGGCAAAACAAAAGGCGAACAACGTATGCTTCTGACCCTATTGGCTGTTGCCCGATTCCATTGGGTCCCATTGCGTGTGTGTGTATGTGTATGTGTATGTGTGTAAATATATCTGTGTGTTCTGTATGAATAATGAATCATTTGTCAGGCTATTGTGTATAACGACCGCGTTGCCGTAACACTGTAACAGGAGACACATTGCACAAAGAGGCCAACAGTCTAGAGGAAACTCACCTGGCCACGCACTTGTTAGCATACACACACAGACACATTAAACTACTATATTATATACCGATACATGAATATATATGAGCTCTATTGCGGGAAAATCTAGGACATGTTTGGCTAACTGCCTGGCAAAGTGACAAAGTGAAATATTGTGCACATGCTGTAATTACGAGCCACAGACCACCGACCTCATATTTCACCGTCTGCCCGCCGCTAACTATATTTATTGTAGTTTGTGCAATTAGCAACATATACACACACACACACACACACACATTCATACATCTTGTCACAGTGAGTTGCCGTTCGAGAGTGGTAAATGAATTTATTTAAGTTACAGGGTTGTACAGGACGTTGCCGGTAGCAGCGAGGCCATCGTTCTGGACCGCTTATTGCCCAGCACACAGTATTCATTATCCGTTACAGCAGTCTGGATGGGAAAGAAATATCGCAGTCAAGGCCAGATCAAATTCCGCACAATGGGTAAGTTCTATAAATCCAGTTAAAAAAAAAAAAAAAAATCCATCAGTCAGAGCTTAATGCTCGTTTGTAGATTTGCCAAAGAACACATCACAGCAGGACTTTCCGCCAGGCATTTATGGACGCAATGGCTCCGCTGGCAATGGCTCCGACGATGTCACCTCCACAGCCACCAATACACTCACGCACAGCACAACGCGTGAGTTGCCAACGGTAAGTGAATAAAAGGCTAAAGCTTTATAGAATTCGCTTTTGTGTTGTGTAAAAGACTATACACAATATTTTCATCCTTTGTGACAAAATCTCCATTGTTTTAACATAGTTAAATAGTCAGGTTTTCCTGTAATAAATTTTCCATTTTTATAAATAGAGTATGAAGTCTTTTGTACATAAATAAAGAAAACAAGTAAGAAGGCTCTAGTCGAGAAATCCCGACTAAACGATACCCTTATCCCTATACTTTACGCATACAGTCAGTGCTTGCAAGTATGTGTGTGTTTGTGTCTACGCGCATACTGCATACTGCACACTCAACTTCAATGTCCCATATATCCGATTTCAATAAAAATGTTACAGATTGTCATTATTTTGCGTAATGTTTGAATACCGATCAAAATATATATATACTTTATATGGTTGGAGATGCTTCCTTCTGCCTGTTACATACTTTTGCACAAAACCATTATACCGTTTTTTCCCATTTTTAATGGGTTCAGGGTATAAAAACCGAATCGGATAAATAAACGTAGGTTTTATGCAACGAAATTTTTAAATTTTCCTTAAAACGGAAATTTCAGAGTTGTTACCAAACCATTAAAGCGGTTTGGGCTGTGCGTTGATTACCCATCCGTCAGTCTCTTTTATATATAAAATTTCACGTGAAGAGCTTCTTATTCTTTTTTGATATTCCTATAGGGAATATCCGTGAAGTAAATTAATTTTTCCATGTAAGAAATAGTATGTAGCTAAGTTTTAACTCTCGAGGGGGTTTGTTTTTTCATACAAATTTCTGTTACGAATATGAATGGTATACCGAGGAATGTTAAAAATAATTAGGACAATTTAATTCCCATGTGTTTTGTCAACATTCATAAAAATAATATCTTAGTACGTTTGTTTTTCATATCGTGTACAGAGAAAAGAATAAAATGACTGGAATGAAGTTTTCTGTGGAATAAACAGATTTGATAAACTTTTATTTTTTTTATTTAACAGATTCGTGGCGTAGAGATTGGCATTGTGCTCATTGTGCTGATGGTCTGGGCTGGAGCTATAGCGTTGTTCTTTAATCGATGGGGCAAGATCCGAATGTTGTTGCCCTATCAGCCGGACTACAAACACGAGCAGCTCAAGGTGCCGGGAACAGGTGTGTGCAACTCCAGTGGCTGCAATGGCCAGCACTCACATCAGGTATGTTTTATACTGAAATATTTAAGTGTTGGGGGTTAACTAACTTAAGAAAAGATGCGACGTTTCTTGTGAATTATCGGGGCTAAGTAAAGGGCGACGCGTTGGGGCGTTTTGGGGTTTATGTAAATGTTTTATGAGCGCGAACTGAACTTTAACTCTGTTTCATTTCTGTTATGCTGTATTTATAGAACTTACACCCCGATTTCTTTGTCAAGGTATTCAAAATATTTAATTTCTTAATAACTTACTGCATACGAACAATATACTTTTCTTTTTTATTTTATTAGCATTTTGCATCAAGTCAATTACTTACAATTTCTATTTTTTAATGACAATTTTCAACAAAAGTGCACGATTTTAATAAACTAGTGCACACGGTCCCGCCTCCTTAAATTATAGAAAGCTCTATCTACCTTTATAAAGAGTTTTCTTTTAAAAAATTGAGAATTATGAATGTTTTGAGTCTTAAATGTTTGAATGTTATAAGAAGGGGTTTCCCCATTTTTGGTTGCATTATAGCGATTCCTGTATATTGTATATTGTCTGTTTCAGAAACCCAACTAATTAAAAAAAAATTATATCTTGTTTATAACTGAAGCATAGTTTTTTGAGTAAGTAGGAACAGTTTTAATATTACTGAACATGCCACAAAAGATGTAAATGGTTTTAAGGAAGCGTCCTCTTTTTGTACTATAGGTCTCAATGCTTGTTTTCTCCTTATCTTATTATAATTTGCAAAAGGACAAAGCTTTTTGCGTTACGTTTTTTTCTTACTTTGTAGAATTTGATCGTGCTCTTTTAAAGTGAGTCGTTTTAAACGTTTTAAAACAGTGCTGCAACTTCGGTGTATATCGAAGATGGTCCTCTTAGATACATTCATATAAAGTGCTTAGATTTCCCTCAATCCAAATAACCATAGTCACATTTAGAACTGCACTTCAGGCGGTTGACCCATTGAACCTGTACCACAGACCCAATTGTGTATTTGTTTAATGGCTCCGAGCATGGAATTACTTTAAAAAAAAATGTTTGTGCATTACCAAACCAAGTCCTAGCCAACCCCATTTGCAATTTCTATACATAGTTTTTAAAAATACAATATTTCGTTATTAGTTTAGCGGTTTTGGTTTACAGCTTTTTGTTGAGCATTGTTGAGGTTCGATCTTTCAATGAAATCACTGACAAAAGTTCCTTACTTCCAACCGCTTGGCTCGCTCTCGTCTGCTATCTCTCTTGCGCTCGCCTGCCGCCGCTGCTGCTGCTCTCTCTTTCTCTTTTCTCTCTTTTCTGCCTCTCTCATCGTTTTTGGCTCCACTCCAGTGCTTGCCGCGCTGCGAGGGTTGCGGAATCTTCGATCGCTGCTTTCAGTATCCGCGCAGGGAGCTGGAGCGCGACTGCGGCTGTCAGTTTGCACTGCTGCACAAAGCGGATGTAGAGAGCTAGCAACCAGCTCATCGCGAAACGGCCACAACGCCCACCTTAGCCGTTAGCCAAAGTCATAGCCATAGCCATAGTAAAACACATGGTACTCCGACCAACACCTATTTGCGTGGACCCAGCGTCGACAATCAGTCCATAGTGTGCGCCAATGTGCTGGAGCATGTGGATAGCATAGATAGCGCAGTACTTGACAAAGATGATTCGGATACCCTGGAGAATGCCACCCAGCGGCCGGACGAAGATGAACAGCTGCTGCAGAGGGAGCCAGCACCAATTTCAGCACCACAGCGGGCGCTACCGCTATCGATCAAGAGTCAGGCGAAACAACGTCGGTTCGCGCAACAACGCAGCATACTGAAGAACTCGCAGGATCGTACCTTTGTCGAGGAGAATGAGCTGCTTGAGGCCAAAAAGCAATTGATATTGCGACGACGGCGACTTTTCAGCCATTATCGGCAATACGATCAGTGGCGATGGCGACAGTTCAGCTTTGATCCCAGTTGCTTTCGCCAGCCTCCGTTCCCGTCTAGAGCGCTGGCATATGCTGATTACGGGCCAAGTACCGCCGGCACTACCGGAGTTGGCATCAATATTGAAGGCGCCGGTTCCATTTCCACATCCGCTGCCGGCAATGTTGGGCGAAGTCGAAGGCGGCATTACCGGCGTCAGTATTCATGCGCCGATCGCAGTCGCGATGGATCCCGCGAGAGTCGCAGCTCCTCTACGTACCAAATGCAGAAGTACCACAGCATGGTTGCAAGCGACACCATACACACTGAATCGACCGTTGTCAATCACAGCAACTACAGTGAACCGGCCAGCGTAAGTGCTTAACAAAACCGACAAACAAAACCGAATCGTTCGTTCGTTAATTCGTTTGATTCGCTCGCTTATCGATTCCGATAACTGCACAATCGCCATGCACCTCGTGTTAGGCACGTTAATCGTTTATCTTTCAACCGTTTACCGTTTTGATCGCCAGCCGTTTGCAGCGTTAAGCATTGTTTTAGAGCACTCACAATTATATACGCACCTCCCACATAAAAAAAAGTACTTAACACCATTTGTACTCGTTAGAGAGTCAATTTTGTTGACTCTCACTTCACCAGAGCACAACAAAAAAAAATAAAAATAAGAAAAAATAAAAACACTGCCGCCAATAAGAAAAAATACCACAACACTTAAGTTCTAAATCGCAAACAGTATTTGTAACGCTTTTGTAGTGTGTTTTGTTCAGGTTGCTTCACGCTTTTTCGCTTGCTGTTTTTGTTATAGTTGTTGATGTTAATCGCCTGAAGAGGGTTTTACTTCAAATTGATGCGGGATCTTTAGAGTTCCAATTCCTGTACAAAGTATTTTGTGTGTGTGCGTGAGAGAAAGACCATCTGTGTGACATTACTTTCACTCTTTTCTCGGCCCTCTCTCTTTATCTGTTTTTTCTCTTCTTTCTCTCTCTTTCTCTATTCCAATATTGCATTGAGAATACAGTTCGACAGCAGTGATTGTGGCGGCACCTTTGCTCACCCACCGTTGCACTGCAATAGCCGCGTAAGAGAATCAATTGAAGATCTTAATAGTTTCTTAACAATGTCAATGAGTTTCTAATTATCTTTTTATTGCAGCACATCCACATGCTTGCGGAGGAGCGTTCCACATCGATCTCGGAGCGCTGCACGCGCAGTCGAATCAATTCGGCCATATTCGTATCGTCGGAGGGTCGCGGATTCGATTCCATTGAGTTCCTGCGACGTCACGGATCACAGAGTGTGCTCTGCCGCAAGGCCAAGAGTGCCGAGAACATTACCGAGAATGGACGCAGGGTGCGTTTCTTTATTCAATTACATAATGTTGTGCATCATTTCTTATTTGTTCCTATAAACAGAAGAGCTTGCGACCGTGGCGCGCCGATGATGATTCCGTCCAGCAACATCTGCAGCAGCAGCAAAATTCCTCCCAGGACATTGAGCTGAAGGAGTGCGGCCCCAACGCTGGTGAGCTGCTCACGCTACCCGTGCTCCATGACGCCAAGCAGTCGCCGACAGCTGTGACCAGTCTACTGGCACGCTCATCGGCAATAACAACGGCCAATGTCATTGTGGGCAGCATCTCATTGGAGGCTCCGCCTCCATATATGCAGGATGATGACACTCACTCAACATCGGCATTGATCCACAGCGATGTAACGGCCATTGTCCACGACTCACAGGACTCGGCGGAGACAGTTGAGGAAATGGTGCATATCCCTCTACTGGGAAGCGCATCAGCCACAGCCTCAGTTTCGGTCGCATTCTCACCCAGCATGGCGATTGAGGCTAAGCCGCGCGTCCTAGTTCATCAGCGCTCGTCAACAGCATCATCATCGCCGCATAGCAGTCCCAAGAATCTTGGTCTTGGTCTCAAGATAATCAAACCGAAAATCAGTGCCGTACCAATGGTGTCAGTGTCAGGTCCGTCACCTCCGATTGAAAAACCGCCGTTGGCTGAATGCTTGTAACAAATGGCAGCCGAAACATTTATCTAAGCGCGCTCACTCAAGACTAACCAAGGATACCCAGACCCAATCACAGCACCATACAAAGACAAACATCACAAAATCACATGACAGTCCCCTTATCCCTGCCTAATATGGAAAGGTGGTTTGAAGTATGCCCGCTGCTCAAATAAGTGTTTCGGTGAAGCTGGAGAGGATCAGTATTCGACTCTTCAGTTAGTAGAACAAGAACTAGACGTAGAGATAGGCATAAGGAATAGAAATAGGAGTAGGGTTATGCTTAGGCTTTATTATTATTATTATTGTACCAAAAACAAATAAAATTGAAGGGCATCAGCATGCAAAGAAAGCTTTGTATATTCAACAACGACTGAAGTATACACATATACAAACATAAGACCTATATGGATCATGTTGTTTATAAGGCTTTATATAAATATAAACAAATATGTACAACTGATATATCAGCTTTAACAACAAACAAGTAAACTATCAGGCTTTAATAATATGATGAATTTCTGGTTTAACCCTAGTCATAGGCAGACTAACAACCTGTTGAAGAAGTGTATCGTTCTTCTATAACATATATATACACAACACATTTATAGTTATACGCGTTTAGCCAAACCTTGGGCACCCCAACACACATCTTTGTAATGGTATATACACATCTGTTAGTATATATCGTCTATACACTTGCATAGTATATGTATTTTAAAGGTAGTTGAGAAGAATTCAATTTCAAATACCCAGTTTATAAAATAGCTTATAGGCACCAAACACTTAACATCTAGTAAAATCGTTGCTAAATCTAACTACACATATATATATAAATACATACTACTAGCTAACATATCAAATACCCACGACCAAAAACGAAACATTTGAAACTGTAAACTAAATTTTAATTCCTACAAATGATATTGTAATTATTGTCGAGTAAGAAAGTGCATAGGATGAGTTCTAAGTGTTTTTAAAACTACTTGTACTTGTATGTTATTCAAGTATAGATGTCCTTTTAATACGCATTGTACTTCTAAATATAAAGATATAAGTATATATGGATAAATGTATGTACAAACTCATTATTGTGTCCTTTAAGTGTTTAAAAGCATGCATTTTCAAAAAGTTTTACTTGATGTACCTACTTACATACATACATATATTATAACTATATATCAATTACAGAACTGATGGCAGCACAGAAACCATTTGCTCTCTCTATTTTCTAGGTAGTTATTTACACTTTAGTTATGTTATTTAAATTCTCTGAGCAATACTTGCTTAAACATGTCTCTCACCTATCTACTAATACTTAGCTTAACTATTTTTGATCTATAAACTCTGTTAAATCAAATATTATCTAAACACACCGGCACATGTACCTATAAGAGCTCTATATCCCACTTGAAATATACCGAAAACTATGAAAACAATATATCAACTTGGTTATCGAATGGAACACAAAATGTTATTATTAAGAAATTGTCAATTTATGGTCCAAAGCTACAATAAAAAAAAAACCATTTCAATGGAACGAAATTTAGCATAATTAAGTTATATAATTCAACGTTAAATTCGCTATTAAAAACAAATATGTGGATGTGTATTTTTTGAAATCAATTAAACAAAATACTTAAATAAACAACTTGAATTATTGTAAAATAAATAATTAAGTTAATTTATTATTTGATGCACTTTTCAAAAATAACACAATGATTTCCCTGATCGTAGTAGTTCCGTTTGATCACTACATTATCCAATTGCGAAACCAAATGCTCCAGTTCCTGTTCCTCAAAGACATGATAGTATCGCAAAAAAGTTGTGCGCTGCTCATCTTTAGTTTTCCATGGCACATAGACATCCTGTTGTTGGAACTCGGTGCGATTTGTATGCACCGGCAGCGGAACTTGCATCTGCCACTGCTGCTGCTGCTGGTCTAGATCCATGTTTTCCAATTGTTGTGCCAACTTCTGACGCTGCGCCTGTTCCGTTGTGTGCTGTTTGTTTACAGCTTTGTTCTGTCGCAAATAAGCTGACTTTTTGTCATTTTTGCGCTGATCCCGGGCCCAAACGTAAACAAGTGCACGGCCGCCAGGACGTAGCACACGCGCCATTTCAAGCAATGCTATCAGCCGCCTCTCGGTGCTAGCCAAATGATGTATAACGGCAATGCTGATACAGCCATCAATGCTGCCACTGCGCACCGGCAGCTGCAAACAGTCGCAACGAAATACATTCTGACCACGTCCATTGCTGACGCCCAGCAGTCCTAGTGAGCGATCACAACCGATGCTCAGTAGATGCGGATTACAGCCAAGATACTTGCCGTTACCACAGCCTACGTCCAAAAGAACAGAATACGGTTCAAAGCTATGCAAAAACTCTGCAACTTGTGCCCAAGGCGTATGACGCGTTTCGCTAAAATGATCAGCGATTTTATCATAAACTTCGTGCACATTTTGCTGCTCCAGGTGGCTGGCATGAGCAGCCAGCTCATTTGCTACCGCCTGAGGAGCTGTTGTCTGCCTCGTATCACAAAGCGTTGGATATTGACAATCGCAGGGCCCTCGACGCAGTCTTCGAAAGGTAAGTGAAGTTCTTTTGCTGCGTGGCTGGGTGGTAAGGCTACCTGCTGGTGTGAGAAGCACATCAATGTGTTTGGGCTTGATGCCGTGTGTCCAATCATAACGCGACTCGCCGGACATGATCAGCAGGGAGCGTCGTGGCAGCAACACATGCACCAGTTCATTGCCCCGACGAAAGTCCATGACAACATCAGCTTGAAGAGAAAGCGAGAGAATAGGATCAACAAACGCGCTATGTGTGTCTACATGCGGCGGTATGCCCTGGCCAGGCTGATACTCATTAACAGTTAATTGATCTGGCACTAATTTTGCTGGCACTTCTGTGCTGCCCAAACGCTGCCACAGGAAATCACATGCTGATGGTATGGGCTGCTCCAATGGTTTTGTTTGATCGACATTATTGTTTCCATACAGGAACTCATAGCCAAAGTGTTTAACATGCCTGTGCTTAAGTCGGTCCTCCGTTAGGGCAATGTCAGAGCCATCTTTTCGAATTGCTTGCAGCAATGTTGTTTCCTCCGCCTCCGTGACAAAATTGGGCAGCAACACAAGTCCATTTGGCATCGGACTTTTCCAGCCGTTTTCCTCAATCTCTCCAGGCAATTGCAAAACATAGCTAAGATAGGCAACGGCACCCAGCTGACCTATGGTCGCCAGATTGTGCATGCCCTCATATACAAGCTTGGCATCTGTTAATGTAGCACAGCTTATAAAACAGTAGGATTTTGATGGAAGCATCAGCACCTGCGACACTTGCCCGCCTGTTAAAGCTGCCGCGGCAAGCAGCGTTTCTTCAGTAAGTCCATTGCTGAGCCCAACGTTTAGTATGGCCAGGTAGAGAGTTGGCACGTCACTTGGAGATACACTGTAGTCGGCTTTTATAATTGCCAAGCAGCGTCTTTGTTTTTTCTCCGCTTTTTTGGCTTTGTTTACCTTTTGCGCAACGTGCATTTCGTCAATTATGCCTAAATAATGCCAAATGCCCTACAGTGTGTACACACCATTGCTCAGTTACTACCTGTAGCTATGAATGCAGCTTATATCATTTTGCCGTTATCAAAACAAGACGGCTAACTGCAGAGTTAAGAATTTATTTAAATAACTGTTTGGACTCGGTTAACAAGATCTCGAAAGTCCTTCTATTGTCCGTCGGCAACAGGAATAAATTTTTTTTGTTTAACTAACTAAACACTTTTGAACGAACTATGTGCATATTCCAGCACTTTGAGGGAATGGCTGAAATTTTTAAGAATTTGAAATTAGCTCTTATAAAGTCTAAACTACTATATCAGCGGTTACACTTGGTATGCATTTTGCATACAAAAGTCAACATAGCTTTTATTAAATTTTCATTAATATCAGCGATCAGCTTCCCTTTCCGTTGTTCAGATCTTGATCCCTTTTTGACGAGTCCTTGTACTCCACGTAGAACGTAGTGGTCTGTGGTGCATTAATATTAATGCTACCTCGGCATTGAAACATCACACAATCGTCCTATTTTGCTTATTTAATGACCAGTTTAAAAACGTTTTTACTAATTTTATCGTCTTCTTTCTAATTAAAAATATAAATGATAGTTTTATATTATTTAAATTATTATTATTTTTATTTTATCACCTTCATCTTTATCAGCTTTAAAGAAAATGGTACACAATTGTTTATGAACTTTTAATCAGATGTCTTAAATTAAAATTAAACCTGAACGGTTTGTAAGCAAAAATGTCTCTTAAACCATTTCACGATTTTCAGCATTAGATATAAATACTGAGAAAAGTCCAGCCTGCTATCATTTCTGCTTTGGGCTACACGGTGATCACTTATCAGTGCATCAGTCACGTGGAACAGTTTTATATATATGTATTAGATTATTTTTTTCAAATCCAAGAGATTTTTTTTCAACATTACATAAATAACTAGTCTTATTTGTAAGGTTTAAATTCTACCAAACTCTGTCAATCATACTATTGTCCTGCGGCTTTTGATTCATTGTTGTCAGTTGTTGATGGTAATTACGCATCTGATTACTGCGACGCGGCTGCGCTAAATACTCAAACATGCTCTGCAGATGCTGCGACAACATTTTACTCAGGTCGCTGGGCATGGGATCCGTCCAAAAGAAATCGTGATTAAGTGCTGTGTCAGCATCAATGCGTTTCTTCGGATCCAATGTCAATAGCTTGTCAAGCAAATCGCAACCGGTGGGGTCCTTAACATATGGACGTAGGCGCTCTTTAACACGACGCTTTTGATTCTTTGGCAACTCAATCGATTTATAAAGCTCGAGCTCCTCGACGCCCGGCCAGACGTCTGGAGTAAATGAGCCGCACAACTGTGAAATGAATGTCAATTGTTGCTGCTCTGTGTTTCCCTGCATAATCGGCGAACGCGTCCACATTTCAGCCATAATACAGCCAGCGCCCCACATATCCACCGGTGGGCCGTAATTGCGGTCACCAAGTAGCAATTCTGGTGGACGATACCATAATGTTACCACGCGATTTGTGTAACGATTTTTGGAATCATTCTTTGGAATGCTAAATGCGCGGGCCAGACCAAAATCAGCCAACTTTAAAATGCCATGCTTTGTAATAAGCACATTGGCAGCCTTCATGTCACGATGTAAAATCTAAAAAAAAAAACATTTATTAAATAATCTCGAATGTAAAAAAAAAATTGTACACTGTTTTTACCTTATTGCTGTGTATATAGTAGAGGCCATTAAGCAGTTGCTGCATAACCTTCTTAATCTCACCCAAACTAAATTTCACATTCATATTGGACAACAGACCAGCCAAATCGTGCTCACAAAAGTCAAATACCAAATAAAACGTCGACCTGTAGCCATTGTGTACAGTCGCCTTGGTACGGCAAATCTCAATCAGGTTGACAACATTCTCATGCTTAAGCAACTGCAAGATGCGTATCTCGCGTAGAGCTGTAATAGGAAACTGAAGAGACATTTGTCAATATTTTGTCTGTTCACACATAAATGTGGACTGGACTTACGCCTTCCTTTTCATTATCCATTAGGACCTTTTTCATGGCAACAAACTTTTTGTTGCTTTTCTTCTCGCGCGCCTTAAACACTTCTCTGCAGTCAAATAAAATTGTAATTGAACAATATGTCAAATACATTGATTTGTGTATCTTACCCAAATGTACCTTGACCAATTTTAGCCACTTTCTCATATTTGCTGCTTTCGTCGCAATATTGAAAATCATAATCCTCAATGTACTTTTGCTTTTCCATAAGCGACATGGTGCGCGACGATGTACCCGACGGAGCGCTTGAAGGCGTTGACGCCTGGGGTAGCGTGTGTGACATATGCGCCATTATAAGTTATTCCAACTCCAATTTAATTCTTTAAGATCATAAATGTCCCAATATCGCAATATCACTCACAAAACGAAGCAACAATCGCTGCACACTGCAGCTGTTTAGCATTTTGGCATTATCTGGCAAACTATGTACACACTGTTCATTTCCAGCTGATGGAAATTTACATTTTTGGTTGTGTACACACTGGCTAAGTGATATAACCTAGGAAGCAAATTGGATTCGGATGCAAATCGAAGTTGTTATTTATGAATAAACTATTAAATATAGCACATGCTGTGCCACGCCAATTCGTGCGTGACTATGCATTCAAGTCAGATCTGAAAATTAAATGGGTGCGACCGGAAAAGATTTCGTGCATCAAGCCGGAGAAAAGCGGCGATCTTGCCAAGCTTCCAACCTTAGATGTCAATGAGATTCTGCCGGACTACAAGGATTCCAAGGAGCTGGAAAGGTAAGAGGTTGTGTCTACCTCTGTGCCTAGTTTAATTTGTGTATTTTTGTAGTGCCGATGAAACAGTCAAGTCGATGTTTAAACTGAGCAACAATCCAAATCATTTGACCACCCGCTGTTATCGCGATCAAATGGTCAAGGAGGTGCAGCGTCATTCACTGGACTATGGCTCAATGGAAGCTAAATGTAAGTACATGTCAAAAAGACAATTATCCTTTTATTTTTTGTAAGAAAATATTTAGACATAACCTTGCCCTTTTTTTTTATTGATAAATCTTTATGAACTGGTATTGCTCTTTTTGATTGCTCCCGTTCCAGTGGCCAAGATGACGGCATTTATACGGCGTTATCAGGAACATATGGAGGCGCATCCACGTGACAAGATGATCAAGGTGCGGCTTAAGGAGCTGATCGATAAGCGTAAAAAGTTTTTAAAATACCTTAGGCGATGGGATTATCCGCGTTTTGAGTGGATATTAGAGAAACTGGATCTGGTATATAAGCCACCGCCCGCGTATTTCCATTGGATAACACGCAAGGAGTCGCTGCAAAAGCTAACAGACATCTACTGCGAGAAGATCAAGGAGGAGCGACTCGAAGTCTATCACAAAGAACTGCAAGCACAACAAATACCCTACCTTGAGGATGCCATTAAAAACATGGTATTTGTGAGGCAGGAGCAGCTTGACTGCGATGTGCCCGTGACTGTAACGGAGCAGCAAATCGAAAATGCGCGACAGGAGTTGGCACAACTGAAGCAGCTGCGTGAAGCCGAGGCCGCCGCAACACGTAAGCAATCGGATGAAACTTTCCATTAATTTTTTAAGGGCTGCTGCATTGCAATAAAAATCGTTGGATGACACTCTTAAATTATATGAATTTATTCAATATGATGGGGTGTGAAGTTTCAAATACAAGTCATGGGAAATGGCGCAGGCTTAGAAAAATAAATAAACATTTTTTTTCCAATCAGGAAAAAAATTTGAAAAAAAAAATATACGAGACAGAATAGAATTAGAAAAGGTTTAGCGGCGAGCATCGGATCGCTTCTTGTCCCGCTTACTGTTGCTGCTGCTGGAACCGTTGCTACTGCTCGAGCTGCTTGTTATCGAGGTTGTAGATGAGTTGCTAGAGCTGCTCGAGCTTGATGAGGACGAGGATGAGTTGGACGATGTGGAGTCACGTTTGGCTCTTTTACTATTAGCTGTAGCAGCACAAGGCTTTTCCCTGCTGTTGCCGCTGTAACTGTTTTTGTTGCTAGTTCCATTGTCCTGATCCTTGACTTTAACATCGCTTGAGGTTACTTCATTGTCGCCCCATAAATCATATTTAGACAAATCACCATCGTCATCTTCGTCATCTTCCTCCTCATCGCCTTCAATGACACTGCTTCTGGCGCGTTTAACATCATCCTTACCCTGACCATCCTCATCGCTGTGATCGCTGCGGCCACCGCCGCCACCTCTGTCGTTATTTTTACGCTTCTTGCGGCGCCCAAATTCATCGTATTCGCTGTCCGAGTCCTGGCGTTCCTTGTACTCTACAACACCACGATCATTATAGCCGCCTCCAAAGCCTGCAATTGAGTCATCATCCATTATCCAGATATACAATTGATTTATGGCCATATAGATGCTCTACTTACCTGTGCGCTCCTCCACATCTGTAAACTTAGGAGCATTACACATGTTGCAAGTCTGGCGGCGCGCCCAATTCACATTTGCACATTTGCTGCACTGCCAATCCTCGGCGCTGAACAAACCACGTGACTTGTCTGCGGCCACTTTGCCAATTTCGGTGCCCAGTTTCTTTTTGCTGGAGCTGCTGCTGCTACCACTGCTGCCATTTCCTCTATCCCGGTCCCGATCTCCATCTCTGTCCGGTTTTTCAGTGAGGCTGTCCTCTCGATCCCGGTTGCATTTATTGCATTGCAGGCGACGTGCAAAGTTCGAATGGCGACAACTGCAACACACACATATAATGGCATAACCAACACACGCACAACAGCCGCGCGCCAATAGGCAAACGAATAGAGGAAGAATAAAGGTAACAAAACAACAATTTATTGCATTTGTCTGTTAGGATAATTTTGGGGTAGGAGGTATGAGAATTGTGCTGAAGTGGGCTTGTCGCACTCTCAAATCCTACGATTCTCATCGAACCGCTTGAAGCTTTACGCGCACTCACTCAATATCTGGGCAAATCCAATCGCCAGCCGAGACGCTAATGCCGACGCCGCTGCCGCCACCACCACCCCCACAAATGGACATTTTTAGGCTCGTTCTGTTGCCTCTAGATTTTGCCGTTTCGCTGCTGAAAATAATCCTTTATCGATTGGTAGCCTATCAACTGACATTTAAAACATTTTTATACAATTGCTGTATATGAATCTTTTCCGGTTCCTTTTTTTTGCAATAAATTTTTTGTGGCGTTGCTAGTAGGGTTGAAATGCTACAAATCCGACCAGACTGTCACAAGTTGGTGCTGCCATTAAAAAAGTGCGCCGTTCGACTATCTGGCAAGGCTTCCAAGTCAACCAACAAATCGCATATATTTGTTTATTGCCAATTAATACTGTAATGCATTTAGGTTTTAATGCACATAATGTTAGAAAATTATACACCATAGCCCTTTGTAAAATTAATAATATAAGCAAAGTTCTATTTACTTTAAGTGTTTTACTTTCTTAATCATATAAAACAAAAGCCGCTCCAAAAGTAAACAATCGATTTTGTGTTGTCTGTTTAATTGTTAAAAGTGTAACTAACGCATAACCAGCAGCTTTTGGCAATGTCGTTGCACGCCACCAGCAACACACACACAATTATCATTCTAGGGAGAGCTTTACTTCTTGCCAGTACCGATCTTGGCCTTGGCAGTACCACGGACCTTCTTCATCCTGTTGCGACGTTCCTTGCGCTGCTTGCGTGTCTGCTTCTTCTGCTCGAAGAGGCCATGACGAGCCAGACGGTATTTGGGCTCAAACTTTTTGGCAAAGTCCAGAGTGTCGTAGATGAGCGCGAAGCCCGTCGACCGACCACCGCCAAAGTTAGTGCGGAAACCGAAAGCGAAGACAACATCGGGAGTCACCTTATACATGGCGGCGAGCTTGTCGCGAATCTCGGTCTTGTTGACAGACGAGAGTCCGGGATGGAGGACATCGCAGACCATTTGTTTCCTGGCAAGCAGACGGTTCGTCATGAACTTGCGGGTGCGGATTGTTGCTGTTGTACCAGTAGACATCTTGACGGAGCTATAAGACACATCGAGAAACACAAATGTGAGACAACAATTTCATACACAAAATAGCATGTTGTCACAGTTTACAGGCTTTTGTTGTTTTTGTTTTCAACATAACCTCAATGCGCGGAGCAGCTCCGGTGAGCAACTTGAGACTCCACGTGTGACACGCTGCGCTTGCCACTTGTTTTAACATGCTTTTGGCGTCTTGCATTCATAGTTAACTGCATTCACTTATTAGCAGCACACTTGAAACGCATTTTGATATGTTTTTATACAATTTTTACCTTTTAAAACACTCGAAAAGGTTTTAAACACGTCTGCTATGCGAACGCGATTCTTTAGAAAGGAAGATGGCTACTGTCGATTGCTGAAAACTTGGCAGCACTTTTTCCCAGGGTTGTATCGGCTAAATTGTTATCGTTCGCAATGCAGCCCTGTAAATGGCGCGCGTTCAAAAATGTATTTGTTATTATTTTCCGCTTTATTTGTTTCTTAAGCATTTAATATTATTAACTTGAAACTAATTTAACTTGGAAAATTTTGTGGCACTACGTTTTCTTCCCAACGCATAGACCACTCCAAAATAAGCAGCGACCAAAATCGCGCATATAACAGTTGCCAAACCGAAGTAATAGACAAACAAATCAAAAAGATGCAAATGATTTGAGGCAATAACAATGCCGCGTGTTCTTATCGCCGCACCGCCCTTATGACGCAACACATAGTTAACCCAGAACATGGCATTGGCCAATGCACCCAGTGGTCGGTCCCGAAATTCGCTGGAAACTTCCCGTATGGTTAACTGATACAGCTCCTTTTTAGTGAGCTCATCCAGTGCCCAGTTTAGCGACGCCTTGGTAAAATTGCTTTGATCGAGTTGGAGGCCGATACCCAGGCTTACAGCCAGCTGCATATTTTTGCGTTCATTCTGAAAGATAGGTAACCCCAACATTGGCACATGTCGCACAATACCCTCCTGTAGGCTCAGTAGATCCCCATTCATGATAAATGCACGAATGTGCGGATGCGCTAGGATGTCTATCTGTGGCACTGCATGCTGTATCATCACATTCTTGGGCAGACCGTCCAGTTTCGTTACATCGTGGCATGTCCAGATTACGCTTTCTTTACGCGCTCCCAAGACTTCAAATAGCGTTTGCAATTTCTGCTTCGGCAGTTGACCGCAAGGCTGTTCGTTACCCAACTGCATGTAAATCACACCAGGACGAGATTCGTCCACAAACCGCTTGATATTCCAGGGCAACTCGCGTGGACCTCGAATGTGCAGACCGCCAGCGGGCACAATCTGCTGCAGTAGTGGTCGTGGCTTCCACAAGGGCACATAATTGTTGAGCAACAGCAGAGCCAAACTATTCGCCTGCAACTCCTGCACAGTAGCTTTAACTGCAAATTAAAATGAAATTCGTTAATTTAGTAAGTTCAATTAAATTAAAACGATAGGCAGAAATCCAAAAAAATCGATATTGGTGCTGCCACATTTTTCAAAAGCACCATTTGTCATTCACACAGGTAACCGCCATTGAAAAGTAGTCATAAAACTTACTTACTTTTAAAATGTTTTTGCATTAATTTCTCCTGTGCCGCGTAGTTCTCTCCCTGAAACTGTTTACGTCGCGACATACACATACGTATATTGCTCAAGCGCTGCATGAAACCCAACTCTGGTGTGTAATCCTCAAAGTTTATGGGCGAACAGGCAACTGGCACCAATGACTCCTGCACAGCATTCATATAATTGCCAAAATCTGTGCTTACAATGCCTATCGTGGGCTTAGTATGCTTATGACCCAGAGCCAGAAGCGCTTCCGTGTAAAAATAATCCACAATAATGATATCATAATCAAACGCAGCGCTAGATAACTGCAGGAGCGCCTGCAACGCCGGCTGCGACAAAAAGTAATCCAACGCCTGGGCGCCTACATTGGCCAAGGAGCTGCGCAGCTTAATGTCTGACAAACGGCTTAAATCATCCAGGCTGCCTCCCGCTGCGCCATGTTTCTGCACTGTGGTATGTTTAGGGGTATTTGCAAATTTTAATTGTTAGTTTTAAGCATTTTGTTTTTTCACTTACAGTTGCTCCAAAAGTCATATTCTGGCGCCACAACCGTCTCGTTAATGTAGTCGAAGCGCTCTCCGAGACCATGACTGCCATATACAGTAACCTACCGTACATTTAAATTAATATTATTCCATTTGATTCAAGTGCGAGAAATACTTACGTTGTGCTCCCTGGCGGCAAGCTCTGTGACCAGTGTTCGCATCACATTAAAATGACTCTCACTGGCATGTGGAAATATGACAAGGATTTTGGCAGAGTGACAGGCGGCAATGCTTATCAAGAAGAGTAAACAAAGCAAAGCCAATCCCTTTGGGGTTTTCTAAATGAACCAAAAATATACAAATATACAGGTTTTCTTTGAATGGCTAAGGAACATAAGGTTTATATAAATATATATATATCCAGATGTACTCAAATAAAAGTTTCATTGTTCAATTTAGTGTACTAAATTCTAGCGATTTGATTGGTACACATCAGCGGCGGCGACTTCCTTAACGGGCTCTCTTATCAATAAGAAATGATCTCCGATCCCGTCCTCCAAACAAAAAAAACACTTTTACTTACCATATTGAGATCGCCAAAGGTTATTTCTTTTGCACCTAATCTTTAAATATAAAATGCAATTGCCTCTCCAAAAAGCTCTTCCGTAGTGTTGCTTCGCCGTTGACTGTTTGGTTTCTGCTTTCCTCGTAGCACTGATTGCTCTCAAACAGTAAAACAAATACACATTGCCACTTAAAGGTTTACACAATGTGAAAAATGGGAATTTTTTCACTTTAGAGATGTATGGTCACCCTGGTTGTTGTGTTTTATTTTTTTTATTATTTTTTATAAGTTATTCAGTCATTTATATCTTAAACGTATTAAAAAGAACTTAAAAAACATTAACATTAACAAAGAACAATTAAAAATACCAACAAAGGCACTAAATTCAACTGCCACGAAAAGGTTTACACACCTACGTTTTTGGTGCATTTTCGTTGTGGAATTCATATGTACAGTTACTTTTAATTAAATTAAAAATGCGCAGATCTATAAAAGTCCAAATTTTTTTGGCCAGATCGCTTGCCACTGAAATGAAGAATGATTGTGGAATCACAATATCTCGCGAATGTGGCCAAAAAAATGTTTTGGTACCTACCCAAAAAAAAAACGGCGCCAGCTCTTGAAAACCAATGATATTACACCGACTGTACAGCTCGAGGTTAAGGGTAGGTACTTAAAATGGATATAGGGCACATTCGCGAGTTATGGTGATTCCACAATCATTCTTCATCTCATTGGCAAGTGATCTGCCCAAAAGAACTTGGACTTTCATGGATCTGCGCATTTTTAATTTAATTAAAAGTAACTGTACATATGAATTCCACAACGAAAATGCACCAAAAACGTAGGTGTGTAAACCTTTTCGTGGCAGTTGAATTTAGTGCCTTTGTTAGTATTTTTAATTGTTCTTTGTTAATGTTAATGTTTTTTAAGTTCTGTTTAATAGGTTTAAGATATAAATGACTGAGTTACTTATAAAAAATAATATAAAAAATAAAAAACAACAACCAAGGTGACCATATAGCTCTAAAGTGAAAATATCAAATATTTTCACTTTGTGTAAACCTATTCGTGGCAATGTGTACATAGTAATTATCAGAGCAATGCGACAGCGTCCAGAATTTCTGTGGTTATTGTGCGTATGTATGTGTGTGTATGAGTATATCTGCCTGTATGCATGGAAAACATGTGTGGCACATGAGATTGCTGCCGACATAAACAAAACACAATCTACATAACGAACCACATGAAAAGTCTTCACTCATTTGTCTGTGTATGTGTCTGTTTTTGTGGGGTACAATTGCACTGACACACTCAAATTGGCGATGGGGCTAAACGATCTTCTCTTTTTGGCTTCTCAAAATCGTCATTTGACTCTCTGTTCTCAGCTGCATGTGTTTTGGAACGGGTTGAAGGAGGCCGGCTGCAATGTGCATTACCCTATTCATTCCATCACAGTGGACACTAAAAACATAAACTTTTTCCGTTTTATTAAATGTTCATTTATTAAGTCTAACAATCTTAATAATAAATAAATAAACTGAGTGAGGCTTGCTTTGTACAAAAACTCAACACAAAACAAGTAAGCAGGCTCAAGTCGAAATACCCCGTCTAGACGATACCCTGAACCCCATACTTTACGTGTACACTCAGTGCTTGAAAGTATGTGTCTGTGTGTGTGTGTTTACTTCAATCTTTCACAGTTTGTTAAAATATTTAGTTGTGAAAACATAATTAACAAGTAAGAAGGCTCTAGTCGAGAAATCCCGACTAGACGATACCCTGATCCCTATACTTCACGCGTACAGTTAGTGCTTGCAAGTATGTGTGTGTGTGTGTACGCGCATACTGCATACTGCATACACAACTTCAATGTCCCATATCTCCGGTGTTTCTTAACCGATTTCAATGAAAATTTTACAGATTGACATTATTTTCTCTAATGTTTTAAATGCCTTCTGAAAGTTTTCCAAATTGAGGATTTTGTTGTTATTGATCCTATGTGTATATCGGAAACGGAAAGACTAATCGAAAATCTAAATAATATAATATAAACTTGTACTGCCTAGGGATAAGGCGAGCTTAAGTTCCAAAACTGGAGAACCTAGCTCTTATAGTCTCTGAGATCGACGCGTTCATACATACGGACGGACCGACGGACATATATCGACTCAGCTATTGCTGCTGATCAATATAGATAGAATATAAATACTTCATGGGGTAGGAGATGCTTCCTTCTGCCTGTTACATACTTTTGCACAAAACCATTATACCCTTTTTCCCATTTTTAATGGGATCAGGGTATTACAAGAATTGTTTTGCCGCAAGACTACTCCCTTCAATATATCAATGCATACCGACAAAAACAAAAGGTGTCCAGTAGGTCACCGTAGTGGAGTAATATGCAAACATTGCATCACGAATGTGCCCTATATCCATTTTAAGTGCCTACTCTTAATCTCGAGCTGTACTGTCGGTGAAATGTTATTGATTTTCAAGAGCTTGCGCCGTTTTTTTTTTGGGTAGGTACTTAAAAATTTTTTAGGCCACATTCGCGAGATATTGTGATTCCACAAACATTCTTCATCTCATTGGCAAGTGATCTGCCCAAAAGAATTTGGACTTTCATGGATCTGCGCATTTTTAATTTAATTAAAAGTAACTGTACATATGAATTCCACAACGAAAATGCACCAAAAACGTAGGTGTGTAAACCTTTTCGTGGCAGTTGAATTTAGTGCCTATGTTAGCATTTTTAATTGTTCTTTGTTAATGTTAACGTTTTTTAAGTTCTGTTTAATAGGTTTAAGATATAATTGACTGAATTACTTATAAAAAATAATTAAAAAAATAACAAACAACAACCAGTGTGACCCTATGGCTCTAAAATGAAAATATCAAAATTTTTCATTTTGTGTAAACCTTTTCGTAGCAATGTGTAGTTGCAAACAGTCGAGGTTCTGCAAAGTCAAAAAGTTACGACTATTGCTGCTTTGACTGAGGCAACTTAAATACAGCTGAAAAATGTAATATTTGTTATTGGAAAGTTTTAAAACTGCAATTGTTGTTATAGAAAAGAGATTTATTAAAATCAAGCCTGTACAATTTGAGTAGCTTTATTTACCATTGACAAATAAAGTGCATAAATATGTACAAAAGTAATTTGCAAGTCGTTGTTAAATAAAAATACGTGTTTCGAATTTATGAAAGCCAAACAGTCAGCAATTCTTTTTTTATTTTTCACAACCAAACCTGAGCTATAATCAACTAGAATCAGCGCATCAAACAAAGTATGTAAATAGAAGAGGACAAAAAGCATACAAAATTAGCTACATACACTTGATAACTGTTGTCGTTTAAAAACCGGTTGTGTTTTAAGGGAGACAGCAGAAGTGCAAAGAAAGCCAATACAAAACAGACACGTACACATACACATACACATCTGCGTATACACACAAGCACATAAAAGAGCACAATTTGGCATCTCGAAACCAGTTCAATGAACTGTTACATTCAATAAGACCAAAAACTAAAACAAAAGGAAACAAAAGTTTTTTCTTTTTAATTTTTTTATCACAAAGTTTATTATTATGCATTTGTAGACGTTTTAATTTTAGAATAGTTGAGCGGGTAATTGCTTACTTTGAGAACAAAGCTGATTACAAAAATGTATCCTATAGTTTTATTATATGCATATGCAATTTTAAATGCTAACTCAACTAATTAAAGTTGGGATTGCTAGACTTAAAAAATGTTCGATGAACTCTAGAGTCTAGTCCTCTATTATATTATTTCAATTGATTATGTTTAAAAGAAACTAATTAGTTATGCCTGCCTGCTGCACATATAGAATGGTTCATTTTACTCTGTAGCATCTGTCTTGGAAACAGCGAAGGGCTCGGCAACTGCAATGGTGCCGGAGTTGGCAATCACCACATCCTTGACGGGACGATCACGGGCATCGGTGGCACCAGCCTCGATTTTGCGCACCACATCCATGCCGGACAAGATCTTGCCGAAAACAACGTGACGTCCATCCAGCCAGCTGGTCTGTTTGGTGGTAATAAAGAACTGAGAGCCATTGGTGTCCTTGCCAGCATTGGCCATGCTCAACCAGCCGGCGCCATAGTGCTTCAGCTTGAAGTTCTCATCCTCGAAGCGTTCGCCATAGATGGAGCGTCCGCCGGTGCCGTCACCCTTGGTGAAATCGCCGCCCTGGATCATAAAGTCCTTGATGATGCGATGGAACTTGCTGCCTTTGTATCTATTTATATCCAAAAATTAAAGAGATTTATTGTACAATTGTCAAATTAGAGCTAAATCAGTTGAAAAACGTAAACAATTTAATTTGTCGGATATGATTTGCTTTTGTCAACTAATTTACTCTTAAACGCCACGTAATTGATAGCAACTACTCTGGCTCTAACCTATAAATGTATGTACAGATTTGATGTGTATGTAAATATGAGTGTGTGCGCGTATGTGTTCATAGGTAAATTAACAGTACATAGTTTACACTTACCCCTCGCCCTGTGGCTTCTCAGCCAGCTCCTTGAAGTTCCTCACAGTCTTCTCAACAGTTTTGCCGAACAAACCAATTTCGATGCGGCCTGCAGCTTCACCACCAATGGTGATGTCAAAGAAAACCTACGCAAAAAATAATAAAAGCACTTTTAAACACATTTAAATATAAAAGCATAAATGTTTTATGAACGTTAGTATTTGTGTGTATACACCAAAAATGACGCAGATACACAACACACACACACACACACACACATAAAACGTATACATAAATGAAAGCATGCATGTGTGTGAGCGCTTATGTGTATGTGCTCACCTTGTCGGTCACTTTAGGTCCTTTGCTTTCATCAGCAACCGCAATTCCGGCCGTAATGGCGACCAGGCACAAAGCCAGTTGGAACTTCATTTTCTACAAATTTTTTATCGACACTACAAGCTGCTGCAACGACTGCACAACTCAACAGCGAGAATTAGAATGCGAGACGCGGACACAATAGTCGGCTTCTTTTTTTGTCTGATAACACAAACTATCGATGATGCTATCGAAATATTTGTTGAGCAACTTTGTCAACAAAACACAATAGTGCTGAAAACACAAGAACAATTATCGATACCATTGCAAAAGGTATTCGATGCTAGTTGCAGCTGCGAAAGTGCGCGAAAATATAATTTAAGCTTTCCTTAAGCTAACTCTGAGATTTATTATTTTTTGGTGTAATTTTTTTTTATTGGAATTTGTGTCGAAGACAATAAACTTTACGTTTCAGAATATTTTTATTAATCACACACAGAATTATCATATCGTCAATTAGCAATATTTTGACTTTGTTTTTGCTTATTGTAAACAAATATCAATTCTGAATGATGGTTTTTTTGATTAGCAATTTTACTTTATACATTTATATAAGTAATTAAAGAGCACATCAAAAACTCTACGTAAGACTCGAAAACTTAAATTCCCTGGCACTGCAAATTAATAGAATTGTAAACAGTAAGTTGCACAATAACTTTTATAACATAAAAATTTATGTGTGTGTGTAATTATATAAGGTTATTTTGTAAGATTCTGCAGTGTATATATATATTTGATAGAGTTTAAAAAACAGAGATACAACTATCCAACCTAGAATCATTAAAATGCTTGAAATAGGTATAGGTATGGATTCTGAAGTATGGAAGCTAATGTCTATAATTATATATTTTAAAGTCGAGCATTATATAGCAGCGAGTATATATATTATTAGCACAATAAATTAGAAATGAGCTTCAGCAAATTGTAAGATCTATCACATAGAGATAAACACGAAGACTAAAGCTATATACAATAAATTACAATCCTACGATAGATAATACATGTATATAATCTAAATAAATACAATCCTACGATAGATAATTCACATATATAATCTTAATTGTACGTAAAATTGCAAATAAGGATTTAGCTCTTAACTTAACTTAAAAAACAAATTAGGAAAATTATAAAAAATAAATATGTATATGAAAGTTGTGCGAAATATTCGTATCAACTATATATATCTGTCGTATTAGATTAAAGAACGATTCGAAACGAACTCGTCAACAGCCAAGTTATGGATTTGCATTGCTGTGAGCAATAAATCAATTTGCAGAAGCGCGTTTTTCAAAAGCGTCTCTCCAATCACTTTCCTTTAATCACTGCTATTTATCAGAGATTCCTGTTGCTCATCATCGGTGACTCTACAAGAAATGGTGATTAATAGAATTTTATTTGAATTATAAGAGTTAATTATATAACTTACCTCAAAATGCTTGGCTTATGGCAGCCACAGATTTTTCTATATACCACTTTGAATAGCTTCATGAGCGGATCTGAATCATCGTTACGCATCAGCAGCACAACCAGCACCACTGACAATACTATACCCATCGATCCCATCCCATACATAGGTGTGTAAGGTTTGTGCTGAATCAGCACATCGAAGCCAAGTGTCAAAGGTATTTGTAATGCCATGGTTAGCGTGCCAATCAGTGACGATGTCAGGAAGCATCCCCAAAGCCACAGAGCTACACCAAGCACGGTGCAAACGAAGCCACTGAGAAAGAGCACGCCAAACTGACCCTGACTGGGTAGTTCAAATGTTTCGATCTTGGTAAAATGTAGTATAAAGAATATGGGCCACAACAGCAACAGATTCCAGAGACCAACAAACCCTAAAACAAATACAAATAAACTCATTAAAGACTTATTTCACATTTTAAACGGTTAGATTATTACCAAAGAAGAGGGGAATATCAACCTTTTCCTCGGTGTCACTTTTTCGCCTTACAAACACCAAATACGAGGCATAGAAGAAGGCGCTAAACAGGGCCAAAAGTACGCCGCGTGTCATTTTGGAGTCGTGCAAATCATTAATAGTACTAGCAACAACACCAGCAACGCTCATTGTTACAACGATTACTTTTGCTATGGTCAACTTGTCACCCGAGGCCGATGGGAATAAGGCAGCCAATAAAAGTGTAAACAATGTGGCAGAAGTTGCTCTGTGAAAGTCAAAGAGTTGCTTTTAAATGAAGATAACAGACTAAATATACAAGGCGACTCACTTGATAAGCGTTATCATGGGCTCCTCATCCATATCCAGCGCCAGTTGCGAAAAGTAATTGGCCGCAAACCAAAGCAAACAGAACAGCAACGCCGTCTTGGCCGTCTTATGATGCGTCTTCTGGCGCCTAATTCTCATACTGGCAGCATAGGAAAGTCGTGCCATTAAAGCATCAGTTGCCTCATGCGCCGACATCTCACGCACCTCGGCCATCTTGCAGAAGCGCACGCTGCGCACACTCGAATCATCGCTCTCGGTGCCAGACAGTACGCCCGGTACGCTGCTCAAATTAGCCACACGTATCGGCACAAATGTAGAGTCACTCTGCACAACAAAAATGTGTGTTAAAAAGTTGCGAATGGTTTTTGCTGCAGACAAGGACTTACCAATGCTGCCTGATTCGTATAGTAGTTCTCCTCGTCAACATGCTGTTCCATCATCTAAACCACATTGATATAAATATTTAATTTTTATATAGTTATTATTTTGAAAACAACACTAACCGTATAATTGCCATTTTGACGGTCACAGGACTCCTTCCATGGTGCAATAATACCAATAATAAGCAAATAAATGCTAAACATCGATGTTTTGAAGTATGTGCAAAAAAAGGGCTTGTCATATTTATCATCCTTATAGAGAAACTGTTTGTAGAAAAAGTGCAATTTAAAATCAAATAATATTATATTGTTTTATTCGATTATTTCCCACATACCTTGCTTAGCTCATTGGAGGACACCCAGAGAATATTGACTAGCAACAATATGGCCAGGCCCAAAAGCAACTTTTGTGTTCGCCCAAGCATTGTTAATTTATAGTTTACAAACTGTCTGCAGTACTTTTTTCTCTTGGCTATGTTTGTTGCCAGCTAGTTGTTTTTAATTATTATTTACGCTTGTGCCGCCAACTTTTCGTTTTCATTTTTGAACCTGCGACGCTTTCTCGAATTGATTTATTGTATATTGGATTTGTGCTGTGTGCGCTCCCGGCGCTTAGATTAAGTTTTCCAGCGTTTTAGTCATTACTGCAAAATGTCAAAGATTGCAGACAGGTTAGGTTGGTAAGATATCAGGTCAATTGGGATTTGCATTACAATTATAGAGATCACTCGTAAAGTGAGATTATATCATGCATCAATAACCAACAGCTAAAAAATAATTAAGAGTAATGTATTAAAACATCACCTAAAAATCAGATATTAAATTTGCACATTGTTATCATTACGTTTGATAATTCTTTCCAAGCTAGATTTAATTAAGCCATATTTGGGCTATATTTTGATTAACAGTTCAATTAGCGCCTTTTCATGAGTCCGCACTCAATAATCGTTTAACAACTTCTCAACCAGTGAGTGGCTGTGGTTTGGTAGAGCTATGTATATGTTAATGATTAAATGTGACTGATAAAAAAAAAGATTGTGGATTTGCAATAACTCATATCACAATCGACTACTGACAACAAGCAGTTAAATGCTATAATAAAACTCCTAACAGCTGTCAAATTTGAGACTTTTGTTTGGCTAACACCTAAGAAGTGATTGATAAACAAACAACAACATTACAGACACAGAGTAACAAACCCGAACACAAAGTCAATAAACACTCCACAAAAAACCACAATTGTAACGCACAGCTTAACATTATAAATATAAATTGAAGTTTTATTTGTGCCTTTTAAAACCTTTTTTACCTGACTATTTTAGCCTTTTTCAAGCTGTGCTTGGATGCTGCTGCTGCAAGTTAGCACTGCTGCTGCTTGTACATATGAATTCTGTTATGCTAAAGACAGAACACCCTTGGTTGCTTATGCAATTTAGTTTTCATTATTTGTTGCTTATTAATATTCTAACATTTATAGCGTGTATATAATACTGCTTCAGTTCGACTTGCTCAATAAAAACCACACACTCACAAAATATAAAAAAAGCAATACAGCTGTCTTGGCTACCGATAACAGTTTGAGCGAATCGATTGGCGCAACCCTGTGTGTGCCGTGCTGCCAACTTGTTATACTTGTTATAACGATAAGCAAGCAGTTTTTTTTTATCGAAACGTAGAGCGCCAGATTTAATTTTCTAATGATATGGTGTGTTCGCTTGTGTATGCTAGATAGCTTATCAATCAATTGAATTACCTTCTCTTGCGTCTAATGCTAATAAATGTTGACAAATTACTCTACTACGCGTACAATCTAATGCTTCATTATGTTGTCACGCGCAATTGACAAGCTCTTAAGCCAGACGAAATGCAAAAAAGTATCACGGCACGGACACTCCCAACTTTTGTGTGAGTGTAAGTAACTGATATATACATAAAGTTGTTACTTCAGATTTATGCAAACACAAAAAAAGGCATAGCATTTTGCCGCTAGCAACCACAAACGACACACCACGAGACAAACTGATAGACAACAAAAACTTGGCACAGTTTCACTTTCATCACTTCAAACCCGATTAAGCACCTCATTTTATGTGTTATTTATCTACTGATTGGATGATGATAAAACGCTAGGAGACACTGCCACACGGAGGGGTATATAGTGGGGATTGAGTACGTAAAGTAGCCTTTTGTTGTTGCTGTCTTCGGTTTTGTAGAGGTAGAAGTACTTTGCCACGTCTATTAAAAGACAACATAAAATAAGCGTATAAATGCCGCATAAAACAATACAAAGAATAATAGGGCGACATTTTTCATTTCATCTACACCCGCTCGGGGGCATCAGGCCAAGCCAAGCCAAGCCAGCCCAGACCAGACCACACCACACCCGCTATGAGCACAACGCTCCCCTCCCTTCTTGCCCTTCTCGCCCTTAGTCAGGCCCAAGCAGCAACTCAGTCGGCGACACCTGTCAAACTGCTTGGCGCGTATGTGCGTAGGCATAAAATAAATAAATAAAAAATCGACATCAGACAGAAGGAGCTCCACGCAGAACCACACAGTCCGCAAGATGATGATGATGATGATGAACACATACATACAAACGTACATACATACTTACATACATATACACAAACACAAAACCCAGCGTACGAATGGGGGGTTCTGCACGTGGATATGGCACACGCAGACGCACACACGCACACACACACACAGTGGGTGCTGCGGGGTGAAAATAAGAAGAAAAAAATCAACCAAGGAAAATAATATTATGTCGACCCATTGAAACGAGCATGATGTAATTTTCTTTTCCGTTAAGTTTCATTTGCTTTTCCTACAAAATGAAAGTGGCCTTCCATCATTGACAGCAGTCGTGGATGGACGCGGGGAGTCGCAAGAAGTAGCGCGGGGGGTGTTTCTTGTTAAGGCGCCCGGGGGCACGTGTACTTCGTACTCTGTATTGAAAATTGCTCTTAAAAAAAAAAGAAAACAACCAGAAAGCGATCTCAGGTTTGACATTCCTTGTAATTGCCTTATGACAACTGCTTAGTTAAACCGTTATTGCAGTCCGTTTTATATAAATACCAAAAAAAAAAAATTAATAAATTTATAAAAAGTTAGTTTTGTATCCATGGAAACTTTTGCTTTGCTTTAAACAAATTGTATTTGAATGAGTTTTACCAAGGATCGTTATGTTGCTGTCTTTGTCTCTCTCTTTGTCGTTCGCCACAAGCAGTAAGCGAAACGGCTAAGCAGTGCAATTAAATAGGTTATCAGTGCACTGCTTTATTGCCAGCCACTCCATTTCGTAATGACAATCTGGCGGTTTAAAGTTGCGGCCGAGGGCAACAAAGTCACATATGTGTGTGTGTGTGTATGAAAAAAAGAGAATAAAATGAACACAGACACACATACACCCACATAACACACCCTCGAAGCACGCAAAATGACATAATTTGTGATTCAATTATGTTGAAGTTTTTGACCGCATATTACATAAGCAGATTACACCGCTGATAACAAAGCATTAAACTCATTAAGCGCAACGCACTCAAACAAATGTCGAAAGACCCAAACCAACATATGTACGTACGTACGTTCGTTTGTGTGTGTGTGTGTGTGTGTGTGCCAGGCTGTGCCCATTAAATGAACTTATCAATACAGAACAGCACAACACAAATGTGATCCAAAAAAAAAAATGGTCCAAACCCTTCCACAAAAAGGTCCTTTAAAAATTGAAAAAGGCAAGGAATACAAGTAAAGCCAGTAAAAATCGACAATAAAGGCAAACAGAACATAAATTGAAGCAAGCCGCGCCAAATATCAACAACATACACGCTTTAACAGCCAGCACACAGTGAAAAAAATACACACACATACACACACATTTACACACACAAACATATACATATCCATACAAACATGTACTGTACAATGTACATAAAATACTATATCGCATATCAAGGAAAATCACAACAAATGACCGCCAAAAATTAAATGTCTCCAGCGGACACAACCAACAAGAAAAAGAAAATAATGAAAGAAAAAAACGCAAGCAAAAGCTAAAGCAATACCAGCGTGGTAGCGGTTCGGAGAGAGGTGGGTGGGTGGGTGGCGGGTTTTGTGTTTAGTTTTTGTGTGAGTGGCTGTGAGAGTGACTGACAGCAACTAAGCTAAGAAAAAGAAGAAGTAGAAGAAGAAAAAGAAGCAGGAGACGCGCCAAACAGTAAAAGAGCGAGAGCGAAATGAAAAATGATTGACTTTTATGGCGTAGCGCATATTCGGTCTTTAACATAATATTTGTCATAAAAGTGGGTGCTGTCGCCAGCTGAGGTTACCCAGAGAGCAACAAAGAGAGCGAGTGAAAGAAGCTGCAGAGATACGGAAACACACACACAGAGAGAGAGAGAGAGAGAGAGAGAGAGAGCGAAACATTGTCATAAAAAAATTTGCCAAATGTTGTCGCCGGCACAAGAGCGAAAGCTTCCGCCAAAGCGAAGAATAGAAAAGATGAAAGGAAAAAAATAAAACAGTTTATGCAGTTCACAAATTCTACAAACCCATACACACATACACATATATACATTTACAGGACAGCACACACATTTCCGGTTAAAATCATAATGCGACCGCCTTCCCACCGAACAAAAGCAATAATTATGGCAAACGAGTTTGCCATGCCCTAAAACCCGTACGCCCCCTTTTTTTGTCGCAACCGTTAGCCAGCTTCTGACATGAGCCTTAACCTACAAAGATGTGCCATACACACACACACACACACACTAGTTACAGAGACATCAGCGCGCTGTCATATACAAGCAACAAAGCAATCGAAACTGCCACCCTTCACCCATTCCCCACACCCCACACCCCACCCCGACCCCCCATCTGCCACCTGCCTTCGCTTGCTAGCAGAAGCGACCATTGTTGGCCAGCCATTCAGTTACCCAAGTGTGTGCTGGCTTGCATGTGTGTGTGTGTGTGTTGGGGTATTTGCAGGAAATTTCGTTTTATGCGCGAGACAAATCGCACCTTATTATGTGCGCGCATGTATGTGTGATGTGTGTCTGTGTGTGTGTGTTGTGTGCGTTTCGACTTTTCGCCGCGCCATTATCCACACTCGTGCAGGCCAAGCTATATCTATGGCTTTATCACTCAACTCACACCCACACACACACACGCACGCATACAGATGACTTTACATTTTACGTGCGGCATCAAACATACATATATAGACATGTGTTTCAGTGTGTTGGCCAACGAATGCGCTATATTAAGCTTAAAAATCGTTGCATACTTTTTAGCTAAACTAAATCGCACAACACCAAAAAAAAACGTGTAATATACATTTTTGTCTGTGTACCTGCTTATATTTCAACAAAATAATGTAATATATTTGCTCATTAGGAGTGTCCTAGAAAAGATCTCGTATTTATCTCCATTTTCTTTTAGTTATTTTTTCAGGTATCACTTAATTTCATAGTTGCTCTATCGAGTGCCCAGTTTTGCTATTATAGTTTTGCTTGCTTATTTTTGAAAAACTTGAAGAGTTTTAACAGATAGAAAAGAAAAGGGAGATAATCATAATAATAACATTTTCATGAATTAAGATTTATACTTTTGTGGTTTGCTGAGATCATGTTTCTGCTATCCCTGATATATCGCAGTATTAGGTTCTTCTTCCCATTTTTTTGCATAATAAAATATAGGATGTTGTTCATTTACAGATCCAATAAATTTAAGTTAAAAAGAAAACTTCACGTAAGAAAATATTTATTTATCAGTAAATGTGGACTTTTATTAGTATTATTTATTATAACTCCACTGAACTCCATTGAAAGTTGTTAAAAAGAGTATAATAGTGTTGTTGGAAAATATAGTATATAACATATATTCTTGATCAGCATCAACAGTCAAGTCGATATAGCCATGTCCCTCTGTCCGTCCGTCTGTTCGTCCGTCCGTATGTATGAACGCGTCGATCTCAGAGACTGTAAGAGCTAGGGAGTACATCTTTGTTTTAAATTTCCGATAACTTTCCACGTTTTCGATATACAAATATGATCGATAACAACAAAATCTTGAATTTGGATAACTTTGAGACGGAATATTGACAATATGTAAAATTGAACATTGAAATTAAGTCTAGTATACATAATTCAGTTCAGGGTATCTTCTAGGCAGGGGTTTCTCGAATAGAGTCTTCTTACTTGTTTAGAAATGGAACTTTTGCACCAAAAAGTATATCTAAGTATATCTCTTTGTGTGATACTCCTTTGAGATGGTCGGCCGGCTTGACCTAACCTGACCTAATGTCTTAGAAATTTGTTATGGTATATATAGCATGAGATTATATATTTATAAAAAAAAAAAATAAGACGCCTGGTTTAATTTATTATATGACCACATTAGAAGCAAGTGGTTCCTTGTAGGGTCGTGAGGATCAAAAGCGTTCAATAACTACTCTGCTGCCGATTTTACATTTATTGCGCTTTTGAATATTGAATAAAGCTTTCGTGTCATCATCATTATGCTCTTCGTCATCATATTTAACTGCGTCTGCTAAACAGCGAACCGAGGTTAACAAAATTATGTTTGTACATACAGCAGTCATATTTGTGGGTCAACGACGCAACATTCTGTCTCCCGCATATCCACATCCACATCCACATCCGCATCCGCTCTGTGGACGTTGACCATCAACATCGATAAATGCTGAGCATTAGTTTAGTTAGTTGCTTGGCTCGTGCTTTCCAGCAGCAGCATTCCAAGACTTTCAGTTCCACCCACAGCCAAACGCTGCTGCTTTGCTGCTGCTGCTAAGGCGACGCCCGCAAGAGCGACTGTCTGCTCTGCCCAGCGGCAGATGTTGATTCCCTTTTGGGGACCCCACAGCACCCAGTTCTTCGCCTTTCTATCTTACTCTCTCTTTCTATCTGTGCTCTTTGCTGCTTCTTACTTTTCGTTTCGTTTCGTTTCGTTTGGGTTTTTGTTTTTAGCAGCTTTTTGAACCCAAAACACAGAGAACGCGGCATTGTTTGCTTTGCCTTTTTTATACCCTGATCCCATTAAAAATGGGAAAAAAGGGTATAATGGTTTTGTGCAAAAGTATGTAACAGGCAGAAGGGAACATCTCCGACCCCATTAAGTATATATATTCTTGATCAGCATCAACAGCCGAGTCGATATAGCCATGTCCGTCTGTCCGTCCGTCTGTCTGTCTGTCTGTCCGTTTGTATGAACGCGTCGATCTCAGACACTATAAGAGCTAGGGACTCCAGATTTGAAACTTAAGCTGGTCTTATCCCTAGGCGGTACAAGTTTGTTTTCGATTTTCGATAACTCTTCCCGTTTCCGATATACACATGGGATCGATAACAACAAAATCTTGAAAACTTTCAGCAGGCACTTAAAACATTAGACAAAATAGTGTCAATCTGTGAATTTTATTTTAATCGGTTAAAAAACACCGGAGATATGGGACATTGAAGCTGTGTATGCAGTATGCAGACTTGACCTGCCTTAGAATTCCCAACTGGTTCTAGCTTTGAGTGGCAAGGGGCTTTGCTAAGTTTTCTTAAGACTTGTTTAATTTTTTTTTATTTTTAATTATGCTTATTTTATTTTATTTTATTTTAACAAACTGTAAACGAGTGAAGTAAACACGCACACACATACACATACTTTCAAGCACTGAGTGTACACGTAAAGTATAGGGTTCAGGGTATCGTCTAGTCGGGGTATTTCGACTAGAGCCTCCTTACTTGTTTTCTTTTGGGTGTTTGGTTTTGGGAGGGGGAGTGTGGTTCCCTTTGCTACTCCCTTCTGCCGATGTGTTCGCGTCTGTGCATCCGCCTGCCGCGTGACTTTGCCAGCGAGTACAAGTATGAGAGGGCGAGTGCGAGTGCGTATGTCTGTGTATGCGTACGTGTGTGTGTGTGTGTGTGCGCGCCACATTAACGTTGTTTGTGCGCGAAAATTTCATTCACAAAACTTGCGTTGCTATTTGCCATGCCTTTCTGCCTTCTTCTTCTTCTTGTTGTTCTTGTTTTTGTTCTTGCTGTTGTTGTGTTGTGTTGTTGGGCGTGCAAAAGGACCAGAAATCTGTCAACCTCCCCTTCTGCCCTCCTCCTGGTTGCCAGTCAGCAAAACTGCGCAAAATCCTTGCCGCTTTCTTTCATTGCCCAGTTTCGGTGTCAGCAGAAGCAGAAGCAGAAGCATCGGCAGCGTCGTCCTTGTAACGCTTATCTCCCAAGGTAAACATTGATTTCGATTACGATAACCATAACCGATTGCCGTGTTCAACTTGCAAAACTGCTGTCAATTGTTATGATGCTGTTTTTGACACTTTCCTTTTAGGCTTCCCTTCACAATTCGTTATCGACGTTGTTGTATGTTTATCAGTGTGCTGATCCATGCATAAAAATGCAAGCAATTTGCATTTGTATATTTTGTATATTTATGGAGTGTGCATCTTGAGGCCAATATCGATAACGATAACAGCTCAGCATTAATAAGCAATATACTATAAACTTTGAATGCTGTTAATTGACTTTTGCCTAAGCTTTGTGTTTGGAAAAGCCAAAGCTTATGATCTGCATACACAGCTTAAGAACACACACACACACACACATACACACACAACTTACACTCGTGAATTGCTAATAGAATTTCTCAGAATTGAGCTGGCTTTTATCGTTGTTGTTGCTGTTAGCAGTCGTATTGTTATTTGTGCTGGCATTTTTTGGTTTTGCTTTTCCATTTTCTCTTACGCACACACACGCACACACATAACATACTCTCTTGCCGCTCTTTGCTTAAATTTCTTCTTCAGGGTTATTTTGTTTCTTATCAATTTCTGCACGCACACAATGTGAAAGCGAGTGTGTTTTTGTGTGTGTGCCCGCATAAGTTTGACACATTCATATCCATTCCTCTCCTCTGTGTGTGTGTGTGTGTGTGTGTGTGTGTCTCCTTAGACACTGGCCAAAGCAGCTCTGTCAAGTTGCTCATCCTTTGGGTGCCTTTTGCCATGGAGCATATCTTAGCACTTTCACTCTCTCTCCCTGCTGATGTCCTTACCGGGTTGCGTGGTTCGTTGGTTCGTCGGTTGGCTGCTTGGCTGCTTGGTTGGTTGCTTGGCTTGGCTTGGCTTGGTTGCATGTGTCACAGTTATTGATTGGAATTCGCATAAATTGGAGCAAAATGGTTTCCAAGCCAAATTATGTGGGATCCCCTTTTTGTCTGCGTCCCTCTTCCGTTTCAGTTCGTTTCGTTTCGTTCCTTTCTTTCTTTTTTGCTTCCTGTTTTTAAGTTTTTCTTCTTCGTTTTTTTGTTGTTGTTTTTCTCCCTTTTGCCCTTTTTCTGTATCGCCTCGTTCACTTTTACTTTCTGTGTTTCTTATCCTTATCAGCATCACCGGGTGCGGTCAGGACATGAGGAGGGAGAGGCATGAGTTGTCAACCGAAAATCCACTAGGAACTGGCTTTCGAAAAGAAAAGCTGTGTAAATCCGAACGTTAAATTCTAATCAGTGCTTTCCATAAAACATAACCTTATTGAAATAAAAGCAATTTGCTTCGCTAAGGGGTTTCAGGGATTAAAAACAATTATTTTCATGTCATGTTTCCCTTTATTACTGACTTATTTTAACAATGTTATAAGCATTTTTGTATATTTTGTGTTTTTTTAAGATTTGTAAATGTAACCTTTATAATTTTCAAATAATTTATTATTTATACCCTGATCCCATTAAAAATGGGAAATAAGGGTATAATGAAGTTGTGCAAAAGTATGTAACAGGTAGAAGGAAGCATCTCCGACCCCATAAAGTATATATATTCTTGATCAGCATCGGAAGCCGAGTCGATATAGCCATGTCCGTCTGTCCGTCTGTCCGTCTGTCCGTCTGTCTGTATGTATGAACGCGTCGATCTCAGAGACTATAAGAGCTAGAGTCTCCAGATTTGGAACTTAAGCTCGCCTAATCCCTAGGCAGTACAAGTTTCTTTCCGATTTTCGATAACTCTTCCCGTTTCCGATATACACATGGGATCGATAACAACAAAATCTTGAATTTGGAAAACATTGAGATGCAATTTGAATTATAAAACAAAATAATGACAATCTGTGAAAATTTTATCGAAATCGGATAATAAACACCGGAGATATGGGACATTAAAGTTTTGTATGCACTATGCAGTATGCGCTTACACACACACACACATATACTTGCAAGCACTGACTGTACGCGTAAAGTATAGGGATCAGGGTATCGTCTAGTCGGGATTTCTCGACTAGAGCCTTCTTACTTGTTTTATTAAGAAATTCTGTTATTTTGATTATTTAGTTTTATTTCAACCTAATTGCAAATGGGAAAGAGGGTTTTGTATATGCAATTTTTTCCTTGTTGATTTGGGGCACAGGTAATTAAGTTAATTAACAATGGTTAATAATTTAAGTGCTCCCTCTCAGCTGCATTGGATTTGGTTTCAGTTTTAGCATCAACTGACTACTTTTTTGGCTTGTTGAAGGTCGTGTGGCCTTGGATTTTTGTTGCGGCAAGTTCGTTGCTACTATCAGTAGAACGACTGATGGCTGAGTTCTGTGGATGACTTTTTCGTTTCAATATGCCGTTAGTTTTGCTGCCTAACAACAACGTTGACAGCTAGATGTTGCGCTCAAAGTTATGCTACAACATTTTGCAATTGAAATTAAAGCAGCTCAAGAAAGAAAGTGAGCGAGAGAGAGAGAGAGAGAGAGAGTGAGAGAGAGAGAGAGAGAGCGAGAGAGAGAATGACTGCTGTTATACACTGCACATCGAATGAGCTCATTTGAAACCGTCAATTGCAACGTTTTTTGAAATGCTGCAAAGCAAACCAAAGCACGTTGAGTGGGATTAACCGATATCATAGGGTATTACACATTAAGGCCAAGTGGGACACAACGTCGTAACGAAACGTAACTACCAAACGTACGGAGTCAGAACAAAGAACAAAAACTGAAAAGTAGCAAGAAAGCAAAAGCAAGAGCAAAAGCAAAAACAAACCGAACCCAAGTCATAGCCAAATAACGTAATCCGAGTCGAGTGTCGAGTTGATTCGATTCGAGTCAAGTGGAGACAGCGCCAACGCACTTTGAGTGAGTTAAGGTTCGCTGCCTCTGTCGCTGCCTCTGTCGCTGTCGCTGCTAATGCTAGCTTTGGCGTCGCTGTCATTAGTGATTAAGTGCCCTGCAGCAAGTAATTTTTCTTGCTTCATCTCAACACAGAACGACACAAACACACAAACGCAACTGTTAAATGTTAAATTTGTTAAGCTCTTCAAAGCTGTTACTTTAACAGCACTGGAAGCTTTTTTTATTCGAGCTGTCACACGTAACGAGAGAGTGCGAGAGAGTGCGAGTGAGCGCGTAAGTGTAAGAGAGCGACGAAATCAGCAGCTCTCTCTTCTTTCGGCTTGGTTGTCAGCTCTGAGCGGTTCGTGTTTTGCCCCCGAAGGGCAGCTCGGGACATTGGCATATTCCAGTTAAGCGCCATCTGCAATTTGTGGCACAGTCAGTGCCGTTTGGGGCCATCAGCAAGAAGCAGGATTGTAACGGTATATACTGCGTCGTCGCGCTACTGTTTGTCCACAGAGTCAAGCAGCAAAGAACCAAATAAAAAACCTACCAAAAGAAAACACGAAGAAAAAAATAGAAAACCAATCAAAAAATGAAAAAAAAAAATCAAAATATTATATAAATAATATCATGGCATACAATCAAAAAATACGTATGGCAACTGAATTAAATGAATAAATAAAACCCAGCAAAAGGCTAATAAATGTGAAAAGTTGTCGAATCGGAAAACAAGCAAACGTCAATTGAGTTATCGTTATTGTTGAGTTAAAAGAAGAAAATAATAATGAAGGGATGTTGTTAACCAAACGCGGTGCCCATTTAACCATTTTTGTTGGTGTGGTTTACTAAAAAAAAAAGTCTGCAAAGCATATCGCCCCCCTAAAGCAGCAGCTTCCTTTACCCCTTAGCCACAGCCTCCGCCCACGCGGCCGTTACGGCAGTTGATGCTGCGCTCTTGGAAGAAATATCCATACATCTACAGTTACATACACACATACTTACATTGTAATTATGTACACACATACACACACACACATGGTTGTTAAGGCATTTGTTATGTTAGTTTTGTACGTAACGTAAGAGCATTACGTTAACGTGTTTGTCTGTGTAATGCTTCGATAGATCGCGATCGATAGAACGATAAAAGAGTGATATCGACATCGACTGGCCACCACATAAAAACCAGCAACATTTTTTTATCGCAAATGTTATATAATTTGTGTGGGAAAACCTCAACTCTTAGTACCAAAAAAAAAGTGTGACCACGTTGCATAAACAAAAACCCTGTAGCAAATTGCAGGAAAATCTACAGCGAAAAGTTCGTTTGCGAATAGTTTTTATGCCATGTTCCGGGCTTATATAAGCAGCCGCCATACCAGAAACAGCACAATACCCGAAGTAGCACACACACACACACAAACGCACAAACGCACAAAAAAAAAAAGAGAAAATACCTCTACATATGTATGTGTGAGTGTGTGTGTGTGCGTCGTGTCAACGCAGCAGCAGCAGCAGCAGCAAATAAAACAAAAGTGAAAGTTAACAAATACACACGCACAGTGTGACCAAATATGAGAGCCCATTCAAATGTTATTCCATTCAGCTTTGCCCCACTCCTACTATTCCATTTTATGATTAATATTACAAAAATAATATTTTTCTGTTGAAAAGCGCAGCTTCTATTGTAGCACACACGCAGCAAACAAATGAAGTTAAAACAAAAGAAATAAATTCAAAAACTAAATTATCGTGCTACAAACATAAAAAATAAGGGTTTCGCGTTAAAGTATGCTGCGTTTATTGTTGGACAATCAGCAGCAGCAGCAGCTAACACCAATACAAAGCCACAAAAAAATCCACATGCAGGCGCCGCAGTCGCTGTCGTCTTTGGCGCTGCCATAACATCTACATACATTCATACATACATGAATACATAAATATACGTATAGTTATACGTATACGTATACTTTCAGTTACCACCAACACTAGCACAGCACAGTGACAAAGAAGACGGCGACTACTTCATGCTGCTACAAAAGGCACACCGAGTGCTTGCCTGGCTGCCCTAAGTAACTACTCACATTCACATACAACTAACATACTTACATACATATAGAAAGCTGCTTCTAACCACCCACGAGCGCTTCGGCCGCTGTTTTGTGTGTTTGCAGCAATAAAAACAACAACAACAACAACAACAACAAAAACAACAGCAAACAGCAGCAGGCATCGTCGGTCGCTAGCTGCTGCGAATTATATAAATTTCTTTGGCCTGTGCGTGTGTCTCTCAATACGTGTAAATATATATATATATATATATATGTATATATTTGTGTGTGCGCTTGTGTGTGTGTGTGTGTACTAGGAACGTTTTTTCGGCGTTCTTCTTTATGCGGTGGCTGCTGCTGCTGCGGCTGCTTCGTTTGACTTCGTGCTCGTCATGTGCTGCTTCCATTCTACATTCGCCCCCACTCTTTTTCTCTCTCTCACACACAAACTCTCTCGCTCTTACGCTCTCGCTCACACTTACCGCTTGCTTATTGGCTCGCATGAAACTCGCTGCTGTGTCACTCTTACACATTACTTTTGTTTTTTTTTGCGTGCACACAGATGCAAAGTAGCAGACAAAATTCAACAATTCAAAATTGTTGTCATAAATCTCAGTCAACCAAATTGCGTTTTATAAGCTTTTGCAAAGCGCATAACGCATGTAACGGCATTTCAAATGCAAATCAAATGCAGAGTGCTGCTGCTGCTGCTGCAAAAATAGAAAAAACACATGAACAAGAAAAAGAAAAGAGAGCGCGCAGCTAAGCTTGGAGCGTGGGCGCACAACATTGTACGTTGGCGTTGGCGTTCTTGCAAACAGCGAGAGAGAGCCAGAGAGCAAAATTGTGGAAGTGTAAATGGGAGATACGGCGAGAGCGTGTTTAAACCGAAAATGTTCGTTTCGAAAATCTCCAAGCGCTGCGGCAACCATTAAAGTCTTTTGTTTCCTAAAACTAATAAAAAAAAATAATATAACTAAAAATATAAAAGCGAAAACTCATTAAGACATAATTAATTAAAAAATAATAAATAATTATAATAATAATACTTACAGTCCAGCCACAAATTTGCTGCTATGTGACCTTCGCGTGAGGCTGTAAGTCTGTAAAAGAATGCAACAACAACTACAACAACAACAACAATAAACTCAACACGAGCAAAAGCAGCAGCAACCGCAAAAAAAGATCACACACACGACACACGAATTTCAATTTTAATTTCAAGGTCAATGTGCAGCAGTGTCGCAATAACAACTGCAACAACAACAACAACTACTACTACTAAAACAACTGCAACAACACCAACATCAAAACAACGGCCCCAACAACAGCAAAAGCAAGAAAATTGCATAAATCAATGAAAAATGTATAAGTGAAGTAAAAATGTTTTGTGTAATTGAAAAATAAGTGCTAAATAAAGCGGTCATCGGCCTCGTGACTTTTGTTACATTGCGTTGCGTTGCGTTACGTTACGTTACGTTACGTTTGTTTTCCTCCCAAGTTTACTTTAACTTGTCAAACCTAGTTCCGTTTGCATTTACACCTTACTGCCCCTCCTTCTCTACCCCTCTCTAACTGGATACCATGTCCCGCTGCGCTGATCTGCAGCGCAAACAACTACAAAAACAACAGCAGCAACCTTTACAAAATTCAATTACAGTGCAAGGTAATTGACAGTCTGGCAACGCCAGCAAAAGCAGCATCATTAATATCATTAATATAGTGTGCCCGTATTGCGAGTTGTAGCACGTGAAATTCATGCCGCTAGCCGCCGAGCACAGAGTTGAGTCTTTTAGTTACCAGGATACGGAAACGGTAACGCTTGGAGCCGCCTTTAAGGCAGCGCCAACAAAGCAGAAAGCGACAAGCGACAGCAGACGCAGCGGTAGCAACAGCAGCCGCTGGAGTGGGAGATCGAAACGACACACACGACATATTAATGATGATGATGGGGCCATGAGCCCATCATTTGTCGCATTGAATTGGAGTCGCAAGCGCGTCTCAAGCGGGCCTGCACCATGCTAGCACCGCCGAACCCGAGGTCAATATGCGGCCAGGACCCGGGCTGGTCGTGATGGCGCTTGCGTTTATTTCGGGGGCTCGGCGTGCCAGCACCACCAACACCATCAGCAGCAGCAGCAGCAGCAGCAGCGGCAGCAGCAGCAGCGGCAGCGGCGGCAGCAGCTCCAGCTTGATAACAATAATAACAACAACAACACCGGCAATAACAACGACAAGAACAACAGGAACAACATTACCGTCCAGCTACGATCCGGCCACCAGTGGCAGAGCTGGTGGTGGTGGCGGCTTCGCATTCCTGCTCCCAACATTGCATGACGGTAGAAGCTCTGGTGACGTCGCCCCTGCACGCGATTCATTTCAGGTCAATTTTGACCTCTATCCGCACAGCCGTGCACCAGACGAATCGCTGCCAGCGTCATCGACGCGACGTGCCCGTAGTCTTGGGACGAGCGACGAGACGCGAGGGAGAGCAGTCGACGCCGGGACAGAGTCCGTGGCGGGGGCGCCCGAATCCAGCGAGGCGACGCTTATCAGCGAGAACGAGGAGACTGCTGAGATAGCAGATAGAGAGCGCGAAGAGCTTGAGGAGCAGAACGATAACATTGGTCTGCCCGTGCAATACGCCTCATCGCGTTCCGATTTTGACTCGGACTCGGAAACAGACACAGACACTGTCGCAGACGAGGACATCTTTGCGTTGGTCGCCGAGGACGATCTGCTGTCGGAGGAGTCATTCGATCGACTGATAAAGCTTAGCGAGGACGCTGACAACGCAGCTGCCGCCGAAGAGGAGGAGGATTACAATCTGGCTGCAAGTCTTGCCCTCACTCGACAGGAACAACAACAGAAGCAGCGGGAACAGAAACCCGAGCTGGAACCGGAGCAACAGGACGAGAGCCAATTGATCGATGAAAGTGTGTTGCATGCAAAACACATCGAGAACGAAAGAGAGAACGCCAATACAAACAATAATAATAAGCGCGAGACGAGAGAGCAGCTAGAGGAACGGGAACAGAAAGAAATCAGAGTTAACGACGCCTATGCGTCACATCTAATCGCAATTGCCCAGAGGGACGTTGGTGGCACATTGCCATCTTCTATTGCTACCACAACAGCAACAACAGCTGCAACTGGTGCAAGCACTGCAGCGCCTGTGGATCTTCGAAAATCCATACTTGGTACTGCGACAGCCCTAACACGCCTTAATCCTTGGATATCAGCTTGTGATCTGGCACAGCCGAACATAACCGGTACCGACCTGCAGGTAAGTTGCAACAAAAATATTAATTGAACGCACAAGCACAAGCAAGCAAAAAGTGATGCTGAAATAGGGATAATAGTGCCAGCACTAGGATTACCATCATGATGGACAGTAAGCATACAAATCACTGAAAGGAAAACGAGAAAATTGATTCATCAAGGCGGGGTACATAACATTAAAAGGGAGGAGTTTGATGAGTTCACAGTAGTTTCATTTTTATTTTCTTGAAAATCCGTATGAAGGGATTAACTTGGGTTTTATTTGACCAAATAAAAGACTTTGAAACTATGCTTATAAATTTATCAAATGGAATAGGTTATTTGTTTTAAAATGTTTGTTAACAACACTTATTAAAAAAATTTTTTTTTTTAAATTAGCTATAACTCTTTTAAGCTCCATTCAAATAAAATGATTTGTATCTTAAAGTTTAAACAGTTTAAATCTAAGATGCTTATCTTTTTGACTAAGCATTGATATTGATATTGATTTTAACAACGCTGACTTCATTCAGATGCGCAATTAATTAAATGTGTAATATCTTATTGAAACCGCTGGTAAGGCGACCTTGCACGTGGCTTTTCACACACAAAAGAACTGCAGTCCTTCAACCATTCCATATTGCCCACATGTTCATAATTATTTTCTGCAAGGAAAGAATACGAATACAATTCGATGCATTTCAATGGTGTTTTTCTTTATTGGCAACAGTTTCGAACATTACTCAAGACTATTCGTTCTTTAGCCTCGTTTGTGATTAGTGAGCTTCCTATCCACTAAGTAGACCCGTTTTTTATGAAAGCTTGACTTTAATTCCATTGAATATTCACATATACAAAATAATTATTTAAATATTCAAATGGGGCGGGCTTAAGCCAAATCTGGCAAGTTGAAATTGCCAAAAGTAAAAGGGGACAAGAGAAATTAATTTATGCCAACAATGTTGCCTTTCGTAAATTGCAATTTGTGCATTTTTAACTGTTATATGTACAGTTTTTTAAATACAAGACTGCATACTGAAATGGAGCAGATGCTGCAACTACAGCTGCCAATTGGCCCGAATGGCGAACACGAACGCAAAACGCGTAAAGCGAAAAGTTTCCATATACTTTTATTACTAGTGTTTCTCAAGTTGAGCAGAAGTAGCAATGGAACTGGTGAATGAGGCTCTGAAAGAAGGGAAGGGGGCGGCTCTAAGGGCTGCCACTCAATCGTAAGGGGGAAGCTTTCTTTTCTTTGCTTTTCTGTACGTTTCGTTTCGTTCGCTCGTTTCTTTCGTTTATTCTACTGTGCCGTGGCTCTGATTGTGCATGCAAAGTGTTTGTGTGACAATTGCGCCACATCTTGGGGGCCACTCAAGATCTACTCTCAACGACGACAGCCAAGTTGCACATCATCACCGCCTCATCAAAATCATCATCATTATCATCTTTAGCCTGCAACGTGTTACAAATCAACGAAAATGGCTTTGGTAATTGTGCCAGTGACAAAAAAAAACGGAAAAAAAAATGTAAATCCAAAGAAAACGAGCAGAACTTTCAATTCGTCGTCACTTTTTTTGCATTTTCATTATAATATTTTTTTCTTGCTTTATTTTTCTTTGTGTTTTTTCTTTTTGGCTCTTGGCTTTGTGTGCGCTCTCTTGAAATCACTGGCCGACTTTCGAAACGCTGCCAAAATGTGCGACCACACCTACAAGTCACCCAATCCACCCCCTATGCCATTTTCAGTTCGACCACAAAATGGATGCCTTGGGTGAGCCTCACTCCTTGGTTTTTTTTTTTTTTTATCAGCTCGCATAAAATTCTCATTGGGTTGCCAAGTATAATTCAAATTTTAATATTTATTAACAGCCGCCGTTGTCATTGTCGTCGTTTTTTGTTGTCGCTTTTTGCCTGTTTGCCTATGCAAATCTAATTCAATTTTGTTGGCATTTCTCAATGGCCTTTTGATTGCGATTGCATTGGCTTCTAAGCGCGTTTTAGCCATTGCTTCAACTTTATAGCATTTGTTGTTTGTATGTTGTGAGTGTGTGTTTGTGTGTTTGTGTGTCCTGATTAACACCCTAAACAAAAACAATTAAAATGTTTCCCGATTTTCTTGACAGACTGACTGACTTCCAATGCCAATTAGTTAACTGAAAGTTGTTTCTGTTACTTACTCTTAAATTTTATTCCATTTCACAGACACGCGCGCCCTCATTGATTTTCAATAATTAACCCTATTGGCCCTTACTCCAGCTGCCCGTCTTAGCTTAGTTTAATCTGTATGTCTTCCTGCTTGGTTTGTTAGTTATTTGATTATTTGCACCCAGCGGTAATCAAATAATCAAGTCAATCAAGCTATAAAAATGTAAAACAACTTCCAGCAGCTGTCAAGGCCAAGAAACTATTGTCCCGGAGTTTGTTGAAAGTAACTTGAAAATAATTGCATTCAAGCAATTTTTATTCTGAAATGCAAAGTCCTAAAATCTTGTGTTCTTAACATGTACTTTAAAGCTATATAAAAATCTTATTTTGTTTATAAGGGTTTTCGTAAGGCTTTCGACTTTTTAAATCATCATTCTTTGGAAGATTAAAAAGATGAATTTAAGGGCTCTGTTTCATAAGCGGTTCAGGTCACTTTTGGTGTTCCACGTGAAAGTTACCTTGAACCTTTATTACTTACAGTGTTTATTAATGACCTGTCGTCTACTATCTGATTCTGATGTATGCTAATGATGTTTAATTTACAAACTTGGTGTAGAGTAAACTGAAAAATTTCAATTAATGTTAAGTAATGTAATGGAAGACATATGCCCTTTTTAAATATTAGTATTCCTGACGATAATGTACTAGATCGAAATGGAATGGGTTTAAGATTTGGGTATCCTTATGAACTCAAAGCTTAAGTTTGACAAGCAAATCTCTTCTGTTACAAATCAAGCATCCGGTGCCCTGGGGGTCATTAAGTGATGGTCGAAAGAATTCGACTGTACCAACATGAACAAAAACTTTCTTTATTTCACTTGTACGACCGATTCTTGAATATCCATCTTGTATATGGCAGCCCAAATACTGGGACCTTAACTGCAACAATAACATTATACCAATAACTTACACTCTTACCATAGTCGTTTTTTACTTTAATCAACCAAATTAGTTTCGCAGTTTCGACCTGAAATTTTGTACCGGTTTCTATTTTAATTAGTTATTCTAACTATGGTGGCTTCTGGTGTTAGTAACTGGTAGTTGGGACACACATAAATATATTATCCGGCTCGCATGACTTGTTTATTTTATATATTTGTCCGTATCCAAACTCCAAGATATACTTTTTTATACCCAGATCCCATTAAAAATGGGAAAAAAGGGTATAATGGTTTTGTGCAAAAGTATGTAACAGGTAGAAGGAAGCATCTCCGACCCTATTAAGTATATATATTCTTGATCAGCATCAACAGTCGAGTCCATATAGCCATGTCCGTCTGTCCGTCTGTGTGTATATATGAGCGCGTCGATCTCAGAGACTATAAGAGCTAGAGACTCCAGATTTGGAACTTAAGCTCGTCTAATCCCTAGGCAGTACAAGTTTGTTTCCGATTTTCGATAACTTTTCACGTTTCCGATGTACACGTGGGATCGATAACAATAATATCTTGAATATGGAAAGCTTTGTGATGGCATATTGAAGTTAAGTATGCAGTATGTGCGCACATACACACACGCATACTTGCAAGCACTGACTGTACGCGTAAAGTTTAGGGTTCAGGGAATCGTCTAGTCGAAATTAATCGACTAGAGCATTCTTACTTATTTGCTATATGGTTTGCATTTATGCATACTAGATTTTCACATATTTATGGAGTCTGGCAACAAATTGTGGCAATTTTAATTAAAGTTCCAAATGTGGGCGTTTCTATGGGGCATTGAAATGAGACAAGTTATTGCATCCCTTTTCTACATGCTGCTGCAGACACTGACTGGTCTTAAACTGAATTTGGCAATCCTTGGCGGCAACATAAGCGACAAAAGAGGCCGTAGTCGATGCCCCTTGTGCAGCTGGCAGTCAATTAACAACCTGGTAGTGAGCTATTTTTAAAGTTCAAAGCAAACGAAAGTTAAAAGGTCGTCAATGTTTTGTTGGACAATAAGCTTATACCATTAAGCAATTGACACGGATAAGCTTAAACAAAAACGTCGATGCTCAGTGCTATAACAGATCGATAATGTATGTTATTATTAATATAGGCCTTACATTAAAAAAGCGAACACAGTTTCAATTAGCCATAACCGCAAATAGGGTAACCATTTCTGATAGCCCAAATGTCTAAGCCAGTGCGTGAAGACAACTTTTATGCTCTTTTTATGCCCAATGAGATAGACAGACATACAAATGCCAGCTGTCAGCTCGTTGGGCAAACACAAGTGTGCGAGTGCGGAATGTCTGATGAGGCCTCGTTTCTCGGCATCCACATCCACATCGACATCCACTTCCACATCGACATCGACATCGCGCAATCGGCAACAGCTTCAGCTACAGCTACAGCTTTGAGGTACGCGGCCTGTTGATGTGTTGATGCCACCGTCGTTTGCCTGCTGTCAAGTGCTATAGGTAGGTTTATTGTGCACATGGCTTATGCTGCCTGATGCCCTGCTCTTGCTCTATTGCTACTGCTACATACTAAATATGTATGCACTCAGCGCATGACATGAGTCGCAAGTCAAGTGCGCCTTTAGTTCAAAACTACACTTAAAAACTAATATGGCCCAAAACAAAGAAAGTTGGCCCAAAAACCTGAACATTTTTTCTTTTTGCAAGCAATTTGTTAATTTCTAACCACTTTCACGTCTAGCAAGAGCTCCGAACTTAGCTAACAACTTGTGCGGGCTTTATGATCCTAAGTACAATGAAGTTTTCTATTTTAAAAATTAAATACAGAACACTGTATATATTTCGAAATTTGTCTATAACGAGATTATTTCAAATCCCTTAAGATTAGCTATTTGGAAGTTTGAGTGAGGTAAATTTGTATAAATTAAAAAAACTTGCTTATTTTTTGGGTATTTCAAATGTTTATTGAGGTTTTTTTTTTAGTGTAATACATCTACATCTCTAGCTCTGTTTCAACCTTGCTCCTTCTTGTCAACGTGCTGCGTGTCGTGGCCTTTTTGGTGTTTTGCAGTGCGTTATGGCCTGTTTTTTTTGATTGTATTTTGGTATTTGCCGTTTTGCACGTTGCATAGTCGAGTGGAAACTGAATTTCAGCACAAACATTTATACCAACCAGTAAGAGGATGGGAAGCCAAATCGGTAGGACGGTTGTGTTGGCAGGGGCAGTTGTTGCAAGTAGCTGGTAAACAAGTCGAAGCTTTGTAAAACAGTGCTTCATATTATAGCCAACCAGCCCTTTTGTATAGGATTAACTCAACACACACACAAACACACACAAAAACACACACACAGAGCAACACAAAACTCAATTCAACAGTTGCAAAATATGTATATACATATATGTATTTGTTTTACATTGGCCATTTTGTGCCGCCCCCTTTTTACAAATTCAATTAAAAACCATTGCTTTGTTGCGTTTAACTCATATTTTATAGAGCTTCTAGTTAAATTTTTCTCAATACGTGTATGAGTGAGTGTGCGCTTTTGTATGTGTGTGTGTGTGTGTGTAAAGTGTTTATTTGTGTCAAGGATATGCACACAAAATCAATTATTTTGTAAGCTAGCAAAATTCAACAGCAACAACAACTGCTGCCATGTGCAATATGATTACATCATTTTCACTGCCAGGCACAAGCACACAAACACACACACACACAAACATATATATAAATATAAAGAGTAGAAACTGTGGGAACAGGCAACTCAATCCCAACGCCAAATGCCAGACAGACAAGCCAAATTGCAGTTGAATGCGAGCGCTGTCATAAATTTCCGCTCGGGTTTTTGATGACGGCAACGACGAATGACTACAACGAAGACGGGCTGCAGCTGCCTTTTGCTTTTGCTGTTCGCCACTTGAATGGCAAATCGTTGCGAGGAGGAGCAGCTAAGAAGTTGTGGCCGCGAGCGATTCGGACAGGCTGCAATAACACTGATTGAATGCGCCTAGCCTTGCCTTGCCTTGCCTGGCCAAGCAGGGGCTAAATGGCCACTGTCGCGGGCCAGATCGAAGCAAAAAAAAACAACTATATATATATAGAAACATTCAGACACACACACAAAGCGCGCACAAACAGGGACCAACTCATACAAACTGTGTTCAGTTATTGGTATTTCCGTTGTGTGCATGGCGGCGAATGTCCTTCGTCGATATCAGAAATAAGTAAAGTGCTTCACGTTTTCATAAGAAATTCATAGGCATATCCTTCTCGCTTCTGCCATTGCCTTTCGCTTCCCACTCCACTCCATTTTCCAACACTCCTGCAACAGTGTGCGACTCTTACCAGCAATTGAAGCGGTTTTGTTGGCTGACTGTCTGACGGTCCGTCTGAATGGCAATTCCATTCGATTCCGTAAACTGATTCTGTGATTGAAAATTGAAACATTGATTAAGTTCATGTGCAGTTTGAACTTATATTGCGCAACAAATATGATATCTCTCTTACACAATGCGAATTAAACCATATACATTAAAATAATGGATTGCCTTAATGCTCAAATCACATTCAAATAAGAAACTTCAGTCTCCAGGCAATTTAATGAGCTGTGAATGTGAAAGTATAACAAAACCCTTTTCAATATCTTTAACTAAAATAACAATACAATAATATTGCCATAAAATAAATGCAATATTTGTATTTACTGCCGTAAACATTACAGAGAAAAAGTAATTATTATTATTATCAAATTTCAATTTGATACCGAAAGATGATATCTGGTAATGTCTCCCTAAGATATGCATCAAAACTTTGCTGCCATGCTCACAGCTGGTTGGTTTTAAGTCTTACAATTATTTAACATATCTTCCTTTTTCTTAAGTAACAGTTCCTCTTTAATAAAAAAATATAAATATTTTGAAAATGAGTTAATTAAGGGGTTGGACAAATTTTTCGCCAAGTTTTAGCTTAAGTTTTGTCTTAATTTTAATATGGAATAATAATGCACTACACGAGAAATTAGTTTTGAGTCTCTTTCAACTTTCTTGACTAATTAAACTGCCTGAAACATTAGCTACACGTTGTTCAATTAGTTCAGCAACTAATTATCTGGGATTAATAGGCGCTTTGCAACGCGTCTTCTCACGCTAAGATGGTCCTGTCTACGCGATTTCACTCCTTCTCGCTCGCCTCCGCCTCCTCCTTCTCCACCTTCAACTTCGTGAATCTGCGCAACTATTATTGCGACCACAACCGTTAATTACCGACAATTTGCATTTAAAGTTTGCATGCAACCGACTTGGCTTGAGTTAACTTTTCTATGGGTCTGGCGGCACTCGAAAAAAAGTGATTAGATCACGATTTAGACAGTCGACAGCGACAATTGGAGATATCAAGCTGAATGCGCTGACACTATTAGTGGCATGCATTGATAAAGTATTTTCATTGCCACAAAGAGCGTGCAGTGTACAAATAAAAATTTCAAACAAACGCACACTCACACAGATATAAAACAATTACATTAAACAAAGCTGGCGAGTCCATGCACGTTCCATGTACAGATCCTAAGACCACCCCCTTTACCCCTATAAGTCAATGCAAATATGTGCGGGGAGGAAGAAAGGCTGGGGCGTTCCAAACCAGCTTTAGCTTGCAGCTCTGCACGTAAATTGCCGTGGGACCAGCTTAAGTGGAGCGCAATTTACTGCTCCAGGATCCACACTACCCCCGCCGCTTCGGGGGTTGAAGCCACACTCGTTTTCCGTTTGGTTTTCCTGTTTTCCTTGCTCTTCCTCACTCTTTCTCTTTCTCGATGTGGGCTTTGCACAGAGCGTAAATTATTCAATGAGCATTGTTGAAAAGTTGCAAATGAAATTCAGTTGTAGAATTTCATTACGGGTTCAACGGGGCAACAAAAAAAACTGTGAAACTGCAACGAGTAGCGAATGATGAATATGAAAATTGACAAACGACATCAGGCCTTATTTTTGAACCCTGATCCCATTAAAAATGGGAAAAACGGTATAATGTTTTTGTGCAAAAGTATGTAACAGGCAGAAGGAAGCATCTCCGACCCCATAAAGTATATATATTCTTGATCAGCATCAGCAGCCGAGTCGATATAGCCATTTCCGTTTATGCGTCAACATACGTTTATGCAACTGTGAGATGCTTTGGTAAAGCGAGGGTTCGCAACAAGTGGCGAGTGATTTGATTTCCCTTAACTCGAATAACGTGTGACGTGTGCAAAAGTAATCAAGGAAAATTAACGAGTGACGGGTGACACGTGCGAAAATTGGAACTGAAAGCTCTCTCTCGACTCGTTCGAATGTCTAAACAACAATGGAGGACTTATTGTATTTGAAAACCACAGAGCTGTCCACAACTGTTTACTACTCATTTCATTTCATTTCATTTCATTTTATTTCATAAAATTAATGTCATTGTGTTTTGTCATTAGGCACTGCGACCAATACTCGTATATTATATGTGTTTTTGTGTGTGTATGCAACGGCCCGAGTGTGCCGGTAAATGTTTGACAAATTAATGTTGATAAAACTGTGTGTGGCATAACGACAGGCGCAACGTTACCCACTTGCCTTAGGTTATTATTATTATTATCAACAACATTGTTGTAGTTGTTGTTTTTTGTTGTCGGAGCTGTCCAAGCTAGCCTTTCAATTTGCAGCCACGAGTAGAACAAACAAATGCGAATATATGTATGATGTATATACACGAGTATCATTCACGTTGACGGACAGGTGCGTTGCCACATGCTACATGCCACACCCAAACAGCCCACACACCAGGCCCGGAGTTTTGGCCTCCAGTGTTCGTCTAATTCGGGGTTTCGATTTTGGGGCGCGGCTTTTTTGGTTTTACGGTTTTTCGTGGCTTTTGTTTGTCCATTAATGGGGTTCTTACGCCCGAATATGGATTGATATATGCATAATTAATGAATGATAAATACACGCGCTGTTTAAATATGATTAAAATAATGCGACCGTATCCCTCCTTTGCCTCCCCATCCCTCCTTTTCCAACCCTCGCTCCATTCATTTCGTTTAATGCATAATTTTGATGTATTGTCTGTTGATAGCATCAATTCTGCGTTATTCCATTAACTTTTAAATAATGTATATGCATTACAATGGAAACATATCTGTCTCACTCTGCATTCGCTCAATGATGAATAGCGTTGCACAATTATTTGTGCATACCATATCATTTCATGTTGATTAGCGTAGCACAATTGAACAAACACCATTTATAGTTACATAGCTGACTTTTAATCAGTTATTTAAAAGAGTTCTAGAGAATTATATAAATTTTTAGCTTTTTTCGAAAAAAAACAAACTAATAACAAATATTTTTTTTTACAGTTCTACCAACTTTAACGCTTTGTACTTTTAATGAATTTAATTTTTCCGATTGTGAGCAGCTTTTTCAGCTTGCCGCAGTCCACAATTACGTCAAATGTGCGTGTGCCTTTGTGTTGCTGTTTTTGTGTTTGTGTGTGTGTGTAGCGGAAACATTGAAATCATTTGTCCCATTTGGAGGTTTTACAACACCTTGGGGAGCACTCGCTAAATTATGCACGCAGCACTGTAATTGTCCTGACTGGCATCGTTTCGCAAGGCGTTTCGTGATTTCGTCCTCTTAACGCACGCTAATTTGACGGAGCAAAGCCAATGCAGGACGAGCGTCCGCTGCACATGAAATGATTCCCCAGACTTAATAACATGAATTTGCACACAACAGTGTATGAACGTGAATACTTAAATCAGGTCCACAGAAAAAAGCGTGTTCTTTATATATTTTTTTCGCTTAATACAAAGGCCGTATTTATGTTTTGCTTATCGCGTCAGTATTTTTCAAAAATGTGTCTTAAATTAAAGCTTGAATCGTACACGAAAATCTCGAAAAAAAAATCTCACCAAAAAAGACTCCAAAAAAGTACGACAATGTCCAAATAGTGGGGTCAGTGAAAGGACTAGTTTGTGCAGTACATACAAAATATTAATATCTGAACCGAAAAGCTAGTCTTATCTTTAAAAATGTTTGAATATTTTTGAGGCTTGATGTAAACGGGTTTGGGGTGAATACTTTTACTGAAACCCCTCCAAAAATCCTGACGTGATACGCAAATCTGAGATCTGAAACGCCATGGTGTTAAGCGAAAAAATCAAATTCAAAAGATTTTTCTTAAAGTTTTTGTTTTTTTTTTGCAGACCTGTATAATTTAAATACGGAATTCTGTTCTATAAAGACAATTTTTTAAATGGTTAGAGTTAACTCAAGTTGACACAAGCAAAGAAGCAATAAGCAGTTTTATGAAAAAAGAACATACAGCAAATGATATATTTTATAACATTTTCATTAAACAATAACAGATCGGTAACATGAGCTTTGCATAACAAACCCATTGTAAATTATAAGTGTTGAATACTGATTAAAAAAAAAATTGACAAAGTTTAACAGGCTTTAATGTCCACTAAATCAATTTATATTAAACAAATGTAAGTTTAGTCTTTTGTACTTGATGCTGATGTGTTTAAAAACAACCTCCCAAAATATATGTCGTATTGTTGTTTACAAATTGACAGCCGCAATGAAAACGACCGCGAATGATGAAACAAAGTCTAAGAGGTGAGCAGAGGTGAGTCATGGGGCCATGCTAATGATTTTGACAACAAAGCAAAGCGTCAACGGGCAAACAACAACAAAATCAAGGTGAAATGACAGTTGTTTTATAAAGTGAAGGATATGTAGAGGGTTAGAATTGGTTGGGTTGGGTGGGGCGGGATTTGTGCTACTCATGTGCCTGTGTATATCGCGGCACGTCAAGTGACAAACAATTAAAAGCAGGCCTAACATATAAACATCCCCTACAACACCGCCCTCCCCCCCCTCTTTGTTACAGCCTTAACCGCTCTAGTTCTAAAGTCAGTCGCCCTCTCTTTCATTCTTTCTGTGTTGCTGCCCTGCTCCCTTGCGGCCTCTACCATGTGTTATTGTGTATGTGTGTGCGTGTGTGTTGCCTGTCAGTTTTTTACGCTTCTGCCATGCAAAAACACACATACGCACACACACACACAAACGTACGTACATACACACGACAACATCAACACACTCTGGCATTGCATTTGGAAATTTGAGTGCTGCTTGCGACATATTCCTCTCTGCTGTTGCTGTTGTTGACGTTGCTGCTGGTGTTGTTGTTGTTGTTGTTGCTTTTGGTGTTTTGCACTTGCATTTTTCTTGCACCATTGTTGACAAGCGTTGAAATTTGACACACACACACACACTCGCTCTATGCATTGTTTGAATTGCCTGTCGAGGTTAAGCTGTAACATTTAAAGTGTTGTCGGTTCCGTTGCCGTTGTCGTTGTTGTTGTTGCTGTTGTTGTTGCTGTTGGTGTTTTGCTCAAGTGCACTTTTGGTTGCTTCCTCTTTGGTTCTGACAGTCGCCCTTCACCATGTTTTGCCGGGGTTTTCTCTGACTTTTTCTTTCCTCCTCAACATTTTTTGCACTTCTTTCTTTTAGCGTATTTTAATTGTTTTGCCAAATATTTGTGTACTCTTCAAAAACAGCTGTAAATTAACTGAAATATATAGAGCATGAGTTTTTTGAAGTAGCCTGGAATGTTTGCGAGTGTTTTTCCGGCCGTGCCTTGTTGAAGCTATCTGTCTGACTACATAAAGTTTTAGAGAAAGTCAAATCCTTTCAACTTCAAAACCAGAACCTTATACGGATCACATTAAGCAACTAGCAATTCGATTTTTTTTTGGCACTTCTATATAAGTAGTACACTTGAATGCAGAAACCATAAATTACCATAAATTTGAGCAACTGCATTTGATTTGCTGGCAGCAATTGGCAAAGCCTTGAAATTTTGTGTACAAAAACCCGAATGGCAAGCAAATAGAGGAAAAACAAACGCTCCGAAACATTTTAAGAACAATTATGCTAATGTCAGTTATGCCGCTTGTCACTTGCTGGCTCTGCAGTTGGCGGCTGGTAACCGTTGTTGTTGCCGAAGCAACAATTGAAAATTCACATGTCCCATGCTGCATTACTCATGCGAACAGTTCGAGCCGAAAGAGAAAGAGCAAGAGTGAGAGAAAGTGAAATGAAATTCGAAAATGTTTGGCATGAAATATTCATCATCGTAGATGTGGATAATTGAAATTGCAACAGCTGTGTGGCAACTGCAACAAGGACTTGCACCAGACACGTGGCCATAAACTAAAACATTCATGTGACTGTGTCCCCATTGGCATCTCCCCCTCTCACTTTCCCTCTCCTTTTTTGCTGTTTCCTTTCTATTTTCTGTTGCATTGTGTATATTATGCAAGTTATCATCATGCTGGCGACTGACCAGCTGAGTGACAGGCGAGCTTAAGCTCTTTATTGTTGCAACAACAAGTTGCCTAGTGCCTCACGTTTTTCCTTTAATCACACAAACAGCAAACTTTGGACAAAGGCCTCGCACAATAGAGTGTATGCATTATGCCTAAAAGCAGACACACACACACTCATGCACACAGATAGCTAGTTAAATGTCCTTTGCGGCAATAAGTCCTTTGTCTGCATTGCCTCTGCATGTTGCAAGATAAAAGCTGAAAGCCTCTCGTCTAATATGCGCCCAACACGCGACTTTTATCCATCCCATTACCCTCCCTTTTATGGACGTTGCTGTCAGCTGGCTGCAGTCCGCACTTGACCCAGGACAGTTTGGTGCAAGCGTTGGTGGTGCAATAATTACAAGTTCTCTTTTTGGATAAACATAGAGGTTCTGATGAAAATTTTGATATATTTTAAACAAAAATGTACTGAATGTTTGCTTTGTACCAAAATCCAAGTCATATATATCCATAGCTTTATATATTTAGATTCCTTATTCTCAAATTTTTTTCCACTTAAGTTAAGTTCAGTTTAAAAACAAGTAAGCAGGCTCTAGTCGAATTACCCCGACTAGACGATACCCTGAACTTTATACTTTACGTGTACACTTAGTGCTTGAATGTATGTTTCTGTGTGTGTGTATGTGTGTGTGTTTTTTTTTTTTTTTTTGGATGCGCCATGGAGGTGAGAATCTCCTAGAAATACAAGGGGCCCGGGCCACCTGCATGCACGATTCAAAGACAACGTCAATGCATACGTACTAAACTCACCCCCCCCCCCACACACAGACACTCCCACGCCCGACGGTATCACCGCAAAGTATTACTTCACCAGGGTGGGTTGCCTAACTAGGCACTCTCCGTCACTCGCCGCTCAGTTTCGCATAATCTCAGATCCCTCTGTATGCTTATGATGAGCTGGCGGACATCTCTCCAGTGTGACGGAGACTCATGACCGTCATGTGCTCTACCAAGCTCTCCGGTGGGGGCACTGAGCCAGACACTCCCCTATATCTCGAACAATGGTAGAGCACATGTTCCGGATCCTCGATGGCGTCCGGGCGTGTCGGGCACTGCGGGGTGTCCTCGTGCCTGAACCTGTGCAGGTAGATCCTGTAGCCGCCGTGCCCTGAAAAAAACTGCGTTATATGGAAGTCCAACTCACCTGCATTTCTCCCGATCTAATCCTTTACATTGGGGATGCATCGGTGTGTCCATCTTCCTTTGCTCGCCGTGCTCCATCTATACTGCCAGGCGTCCATCGTTGATGCTCTTGCCGAGCTTCGGATGGTATCCATAGATTCCGGCGCAACTATCCTTCTAGTTCGGATCTCCTTCATCTCGAGCGCTAGCAGCAACTGGCACCATTCCTGCCAGGACCAGTGCTGCATCTTCCGAGACCGTGCGGAAGCCGGAGATCACTCGGAGGGCGCTCAGCCTGTAAGGTGCCGAGAGCTTCCTTTTTAGTCCCTTTTTTCTGGACACCGCCGTTGCCCATATGGGCGCCACGTACATCAGAACGGAGGCTACCACTCTCGCCAGCAATTGCCGCCTCGCTGGCTTAGGACCCCCAACATTGGGCATCATGCGCGAGAGGGCACCTTGCATTCTAGCTGCTCTCTGGCTGACGTACTCTACATGCGTCTGGAAGCTGAGTCTATTGTCCAACCTGACTCCCAGGTACTTTATAGACTCCTTGGATTTTACAATATCGTTGTTGACTTGCACCTGGATGTACTCTATTACTTTGCGGCTTGTAATGAGTACGGCCTCCGTCTTATGGCCTGCAAGTTCCAAGCTCGCATCCTTCATCCAGTCTGCCACAATTCTTATTGCTGCGTTCGCTGCGGCCTCTACCTCCTTGCTCTCTTTGGCTACTACTACTAGTGCCAGGTCGTCTGCGAAGCCAATGAGGGTACAGCCCTGTGGTAGTTCGAGCCTAAGTACCTCATCGTACATAAGGTTCCACAGCAGAGGGCCAAGAACGGAGCCCTGTGGCACACGTAGCTCCTTTCCCACACTTGCTAGCCGCCCAGCCACTTCCAGTGATTGGCCTGTGCGGCTCGCAGATTATGGCCAAGTCTACTTGCGTCTCCCTGACCGACTGTCTTAGCAGGGCCTGGGCTGCCTCGCAGTGGTTGAGGTTCAGCCAGTGCACTCCGGAACATGGGACATCTGCCGCTAGCGGCTTTGTGTTTATCATCCATGTTCTTCTCCTTGCAGAACATACACTGTGGCTCGCTCTTGCACTGTCTCGCGAGGTGGCCAAACTCCAGGCATCTAAAACACTTGGTAAGGCTAATGCGCACCCGAAGTCTTGAGCTGACCCATCCCACTTTTAAGAATCCGACGGACAGCGCTTTCTTTGCTGTCTGCGGTGAGCTTAATCGAGGCAGTTTGTGTCTGCCCATACGCCTTGCGCTGGGTGATGTCCTCTAGGGAGACCTCCACGTCAAATTGATCGCGGAACGCAATGGTCAACTCCTCCTTAGTGGTGACCTCATCGAGATCTCTGGCTTCGATGGTCACCCTGTGAGAGAGGGATCGTACCTCTGCTTGCTCGCCCAGCGTATTAACCACAAGGCTCCTGAATGCCGAGGTATCCATGCCTGGCTTATTCAGCTGCAGTAGCAGCTTGCCCTGTTGGGTGCTCCGTATCCTGGAGACCGCCTTTCCAAGCTCGTTGAGCTTCTCGTCCGCTTTGACCTTGCGGAGTATATCCGCGTAGCTAGCGTCGCCCTTCGCTGCGATGGAATCAGGCCGTGCCTTCTCCATGCGGACCTCTGGCCTCTTTGGTTCTCTGACCTTCTTGTGGATGACCTTTGTCCACTGTTCACCTTTTGGGCGTTCCAGGCGTTCCGGAGCATCCACGCCTGAGGTCTTCACCGCCACCGAGCTATCATTGGGGACGGCCGAGTCACCCTCTCTCCTACTCCGCTTGCTGTGGGGTGTGCCAGGTGTGCTCGACCCTGGACGCAGCTTCCTTTTCCCCTCCGGTCTAGGTGGGGGGACGTCTGTGAGGACTGATTCGTCCTGATGACGGCTTTTGCTCCCTCATCACGGAGCTGGATGGCTTCCAGCTCGTAGAGCGCCTTTATGCTCTCGATGGAATCGCGCATCGGCTGGTGGATGGAGCGCCGTTTGCCATCCCCCGCCATCTCCACCAGCTTGGAGATTTCTTGGCCGAGCTCGCATAGCGCTGAGCCACGCTGGTTCGCCAGGCCAGTAGCCTCCTCCCTGTTAGTATCCGGTGGTGGCGCTACACCACCCACTGGAGATCGCAACGTTCTCCTACTACTCGGTTGACCGCCAAGCGGATGCTTAACGGACATCCGGGAGATACCTGGCCTACTGCCAGAGGTCACGAGTTGCTTGCACTACTCAGGACAAGAATCGCCTTGGACATTGCCGTGTTAATGCCGGTCCAGAACTTTCGCCTTTTCCTAGTAGTGCCATCCCCGTGCCATATCAGTCGCCTCATACGACAAGCTACGACTCGCTGTGGTGGTATTCTTATGCCCGCCAACCACACGGGTGTGTGTCTGTGTGTGTTGGTGTGGGTGTGTTTTTGTGGGTGTGTGTGTGTGATACACTACCATTCCTTATTTAAAGTAATATCATATACATAATCGCTTGCCTATTTACTTCACTCGTTGACAGTTAGTTAAAATATTGAGTATTAAAAACACAATTTAAAAAAAAATAATTAAACAGGTCTTAAAAAAACTTAGCAAAGCCCCACACCACTCAAAGCTAGAACCAGTTGTGAATTCTAAGTCAGGGCAGGTCAAAAATATTAGCTACTATTAACGGTGTGAGCTATATATTGTAAACAAGACATCCTGAGCCCAATAATTAACGCGGACAGTCAGTGCTTGCAAGTATGCGTGTGTGTGTGAGAGCGCATATACTGCCGATTTCCATCATAGATTATCAGTATTTCATTCAATGTTTCAAATGCCATCTTAAAATTTTCCAAATTCAAGATTTTGTTGCTATTGATCCTATGTGTATATCGAAAACGGAAGGAGTTATCGAAAATCGGAAAAAAAAACTTGGACTGCCTAGGGATTAGGCGAGTAAGTTTCAAATCTGGAGTCTCTAGCTCTTATAGTCTCTGAGATCGACGCGTTCATACATACGGACGGACGGACAGACGGACAGACAGACGGACGGACAGACGGACGGACGGACAGACGGACATGGCTATATCGACTCGGCTGTTGATGCTGATCAAGAATATATATACTTAATAGGGTCGGAGATGTTCCCTTCTGCCTGTTACATACTTTTGCACAAAACCAATATACCCTTTTTCTCCATTTTTAATGGGATCTGGGTATAATAATTAAAAAAGTGAAAAATAATAACTAATTAGTTAATGTCAGATCTAATTTCCGCTGAAACTTGTGATTCAGTCAAAGTATTTATTCGTCTTAAACTTCATAAACTAATTTTATAATTAAAAGTTTCTATTTTGCTTTAGATTTTTTGTATATTGTCAGTGTTGTTCGGCTTAGAATTTGGCCTGCAGGTGAGAAGCCTCGTTCCTGGCTAAAAGTCTAAAAAACAATTTGCCATAATAAGGTGTTGGCCAGCTTGAGTTACAGTTCGAAGTTCACTTTGAAACTCGGCCCAGTTAGCCCTCTAACCAATCTCCTTCCCTCATCCATTAAGCTTAACTTCTCATATTTTTTACTTGAATTTTGCATTATCCAAAAACTTTAACAAAACTTTGCATTTATTTTGCATTTTCAAATTGTTTGAACAACCATCGGACAGAAATGAGCGAGCGCGACTAATCTGAGCGGCAGCGTGATGGTGGATAAGAGGATGTCGAAAGGGTTGGGCTTGGGGGAAGGTGGGTTTCTGGCCTCCTCTTTACAAATTGTAATGTCAGTTCATTCTGTTATTTCTTATTTCGCTGTTGCGCATTCAAGAATTTATCTTGTTGCTGTCTTGTATTGTCCGTTAGCTGCCGTTAACCCAGTTTCCCCGTCAACCCTGCTTTCCACCTCCGACCGCCTCTTACATAACTGTGCTCATCCTGTAACCCCTTTTCGAACCTGGGACAGCAGCAAGTGAGTGGGTCGCATTGTTGTCCACTGGGCCGCAGCTGGTCTGCCATTAAATCAACAATAGCGCCGTGTAAACGTGCTTCCCTCTCTTATTTATTTTAGTATTTGTGTGAATGTGCGTGTGTATGTGTGTGTGTGTGTGCCTTTGTGTTTCTATACCTGGTATTAAACCTAGCAAAAGAGTTGCTGAATTTCTCTAAAAGCACAACCTGATTTTTTACTATTCAAATAATTTTATGTAAAATTTATCATTCAAAGAAAACTAAAAAAATATTATTTTGTCAAGTAGATATGGAAAAAATATATTGCATTACTTTAAGTACTAAAAAACTCGTCTTATTTCTTCACAAAACCCTTAAGTTCCTGATTAAGGCTGCTAGGATTTTGCCTATAACTAAAGTTTTGTGGTTCAAAAATAAGATTTCTATTTTGCAATTAAATGAAATTAACGTTAACTTATGCAGTAAATCTTTTAAAATTTTGTAGTTTTAATAAGGAACTTTTTTCTCCATTTTAGTATATATCTACTATATTTTCACTTTAAATCTATTACGATTTTCCATACACATAATCTTTTAATATTTGTTAATTCACTTAACTACCTGAAACAAATGTTTGTTGAAGTGTGAAATGTAAACAAGTGCAATTCGCGATTTTCGTTATCATTCACAGGGAATTTTGAAATAATTTTTTTTTAATCAGTAACAAAGTTTTTTTTTTTTGCAAGTTTTTGTTCATTGTATGATTTTTAATTTCGGCTTTTAATATGCACTACATATATGTATTTGTAAGCTCAAAAGTATATTCTACAATCATACGGATTCGTCTCACACCATACGTATAAATATATATAGGTTGCGTGCGTGCCAGTGAACTAAGGAATCCAACTTATCGTTATTGGCCTGAATAAAAAAGTTCTGTGAGCCCAAGCAATTGAGTTTTTATGCGTCGTTGATTGCTGCATATTCCTCTTTCACACATACACACTCGCAGACGCTTATAGACCCACACATGCATACATAGTATATGCTGAGCCAGACAAAGTTCAACAGCTCACACACACACACACTGTAACGCACACATAAGTCGTGTGACATGCAATATTGATGTTCGTTGTAATGCAATTTGCACATTTTACTTCTCTCTATATGTCTCTCAGTTGCTCGTTTTGCTTGAAGATATGTTTTCCGATTTCGCTTTCTGTTTTGTGATCTGCTTCTTGTTGTTTTTGTTCACTTTAACGATGAGATTCTTTTACGTATTGTCTCGGTATTAAGTCGGCTTTGCTGATTCGCTTTAGTAAATTACTGATCTTATTTTCACTTTAAGTTAGGCAACATTGAACGTAAATATATAACATCGAGCAAATGCCAACTTTGAATTTATATATGTATTTGCTATTGATAGTTGTGCACTCGATACAATTACAGATCGATAACTAACCTTAACAAAACGGGGCCAGTCTAAGCAAGTCCGATATAATCTTATGTTTTTTGCTTTCCAATTTTTCACTTAAGCTTTGTTTCACTTTATATATGGTGCTTCAGCTGTTTTTTAAACAATTTAATAGTTTATTTTCCTAGTTTGGTTTGTGTTTAATTTCATTTTTGGCTTGCTGGTTCTTGATTTATTTTTTTCATAATGCTATCTTTTTTTTCACTTTATACCGCCGTTGCTTTTTTGTTGGGTCTTTAAATTTATATGTATATTTATATATTCTTGAAAATGAATATTTGCGCTTTAAATTTAATGGCTAGCATGTGAATGCCATAAATGGTTGGCAAGAAGTTTCGCTCTATGGGTATTCGTATTGATACGGCGCCGCCATAAAGTATGCTACGATTATTTTGCTTAAAAATTTTTTTTCGCTTTTGCTCTCCTTAGCTGGATTGAGTTTAATGGCGGGGTACGTGGAAAAGTGGAAAATTCAAACGAAGTGCGGTCATTTTAATAACGAGAAACATCAGCTCTTTATGCACTTATTGGCATTGTTGTTGTTGTTGCTGTTTTATTCTGCTCGTTGCGTTGTTTGGCTTCTATTTTACTTGCCCCTGTTCTTTTGTTGTTTTATTTTATGACTTTCCGTCTTCTTTTTGTTGTTGTTAGTAACTGCAAAAAAACTTTTTCAATATACCAGAGTACTTTTTGTTTTCTACCCCGTTGCTTGCATCGCATATTCCCTCTCACTCCTTTTCAATCTCGTGTGCTCCCTCTCTCAAATTTTTTTTGTTCCTAACTGTGTGTGTGTGTGTGAGTGTGGTGCTTTATGTGTGTACGTTCCATTTGCCAGCTTAATTTTTAAATAATACAAAATAATAATGACTACAATAAATGCATAAAACAGTTAAATTTGTTTGTCTGATTCTGTCAAAAGGATATAAATATCATTCTCTCCCTCTTTAATCTCTTTCACAATTCATAAAAGTTTTAATAACTGCAAGTTTATTTGTGTATGGTTTTATTTGCACTTTTGGTTGTCACGACTTTATTTGAATTGCATAATAAATTGTAATTGCACTTTTGCAATTTTGTTTGTTTCGCCGTCGTTTTAATTGTTTTCAAGAATAAACTTTTGGGAGAGTCTTAGAACATTAATTATGAAAAAAGTTTAAAATAACATGAAGAAGAAAGATATATTTCCCATAACCACTTATTATTTTTTTTTCTTGAGATTTTTATTTAAATTGATGAAAGTTCTTTTATGCCTCACATTGCTTCTCGCGTAATTGAATGTCTGTAGAAAATTTGGGGACACACAGTTGAACTAATCGATACTCGGAAACAAATTAGTATTAAATTAAATAGATTTATAGTGAATATTAAATTTATAATTATATTCTGTGTTTGCAGGGTCAGTGCTCCGCTGGCACACTGCCCATGGCCTGGGTCGATGAGGGACCCGGCCCGCCAATCTGTCCGCGTTCCTGTGCCGAACAGCAGCCGACGGATAGCAGCGCTCAAGAGCGCACCGATAATAAACTCAAGTATTTCATAAACGCAAATACGATTAACTTTAAGTCGCCGTCGCCGCATACGCGCTTAAGCCACAACAATAACTATAAAGCCATGACGTCTCGAGTGCGACGCGATAGGCAATGGGAGCTGGAAGATGCTGTTGACAATGCACCAACGGAAGCAGTAGCAACAGCAGCAGCATCAACAACCGAACAAGACGTCGAGCTGGATGCATCAACGCTGTCAGCCACGAGCAGCAGCAGCAGCAATGATGTGGATGATCTGGAGGATCAATCAGTGCCCACATTGCTATATGCGCATCTGCAGACACACGAGCAACTCAGTGCCAACGAACAACAGCAACAGCAACAACAACCACAGCAGCAACAACAACAGTGCCTTGATTACCTGGGCGATGCGGCCGAGACAAGTCCACAGCATTTGTGCGGCCTGCGGTCGCCTGGACAGCTGCTGGCAAAACTGCGCACTCTGCGCCTGCGCCATTGCTGTGAGCGTAGTGTGTTCAGTGCGTTGCACACACTGGCACTGAATGCAACCCTGGAGGATCGCGAGCAATGCATTCGCCTGCTCAGCGATCTGCTCGATGTAGATGCGCTAGCAAATCGCATCACCTGCGAACTGGCCGAGATACTCTTTCGCTTCGATTGCCGGCAAGTTTATTCGCTGGTCAATCAGTGCGATGACTGCAAGGTAAGTGTACTAAGAGTAAATGATTCATAAGAGAAAAATAATTTTAAACTAAAGTGATAAAGATTTACAAATTTTGAGGTTCGTTAGAACTTTTTTTCGTTATCTTTCAACATATACAGAGTATTTAAATATTCTTCATAGTCCATTTGAATCTGAATTAGGAAAGCAACTCACAAGTGTTTTAAGGAATTATTTCGTGCCGAGCTTTCATGAAATTCTTATATCAATTATAATTTTGCTTTTGCATTTAGAGTTAGGTAATTTCCTTAACCTTTTTTCGTAGTGTCGGAAGCGTTGATTTTAAAAAGCGGTCTTAAGTGTTTTTGGAAGCACCTCCCAGTTGCCGTGTTTCTAGTATTCATATTTTTACAAGATAAAGGGATATATCTCTTTATTAACCTTCTTCGACTGCAAGGTGCAAACTCTCAACAGACTTATTGCAATTGTTATTGTTTTCTTACGCCCTGTATTCTCCTGTGTCTGCATTGGCGTGGCACGCGTTCGCATTACATCATGTTTTAATTTAATATTGGGCAATGGGTTGGCAGCCCTTTTTGCCACAGTGCGACGCAGCGCAACTCTCATTTAAATTCAGCCCGTTAACCCCAAAATATGCCATGCCCCAAGCTCCCTATTCACACAACCCAACACAAGATAAATGAATACAAGCTCAGGTTGTTGTGATGTCGAGTCGGATGTAACTGTTGACTACCCTGTAAAAGGAGTTGCTTTAAGATACATTCTTTGGACCTAAAATGTTCGTGACATAAGATAATGCATATTTTTGAATTGGATATCTTCAATTTGAATTTACTTTGTGGCATAAGTATAACAATTTTTCGACCTATTTCGACCGGCTATTTTTACTTCATTTATATGTTTTTTTTTTTGAATTTTTTCAACTGTAAACTTAAATAGTTGAATGTTGCATTTCCCGTATGACAATATTGTGTGATGTTCCTTGGAACCTGTTAAAAAACATGATAGATCCAGTTATGAAAGCTTATGCCACCTTTGTCCCTTAAACTTCTTAATCATTGGGTATAACAAGCTTAAGTCTCTTAAGGTCTGCTGTTGCTGCACAGTTTTGCCAGTTTTGTAAAACTCTCAGCTAAAGCTAAATCCAAGTCGAGGTTCGCAACACTTCCGCGCGGCAACGTCGCTGCGTGACATTTTTAGCTGCTCATTAATTATTAAAGTCGCTACTCGCGCTACTGCTACGAATGGGGTGCCAGGGGATGGGGGAATGGGTTTTTAGCCCAAGTTGCCAAGTTCCAAAGTCCAGCTGAACACTTCAGAAATCCGCGCACAGCAGTCGTCCAAAAACGTAAAGCTCTTTTCCGTTTTTTACCCCCCTGCCAACGGGTTTTATATTTCTGCCCGTAATTATCAGTGCTGAGAGCTCAAAGAGGCGTGTAGCGGGACGCCAGCGTAGCAGCGGGGTCAAGTGAACAGGCAACGCGTTGCGGTTAATTTGTGGCACTTAGAGGTCGCCAACTAGCAACTGTGGCAAACTGTGCGAAGCTGCTGCCACATTTTTCACTGTCTGTGCAAACATTTGACTGCATATTTGATGGCCATTGCCCTGTATATATGTGTGTGTGTGTTTGTGTTTGTAATTGGCAATTATATGTGGCGAGCCTTTAAACAACTTGCAACAAGCAAGCAGTTGACCAACTAGTGCTGCACCATCTGCTAACGATGTCAATGCAAAGCGCGGAGACAAACATAGAGAAAAGAGTCTCGGTGGGTTGGGCGGTCGGGCGGTCTGGCATGGGGTGGTTTTAGAGGGGGTGGGCGCGACAAAGCGACCGCTAATGAGCGCCACAACAACTGGCAACAGGGCCAAGCAGCAAACAGAAAAGGAAAAGCTTTGCTCAACCAAAAAGAAAAAAATCAAAAACAAAAACAAATCTCGTGAATGGGGCCGAGTCTCAAACATGTTGCAAGCGAATGTGAATTGCGCTGCTGATTAAGTAAAACTTAAGGCAGCTGCCTTAGCAGCAGCAGCAATGAAACACACACGAACAGACGCACAGATACAAATTTAAATTTAAATTACGCATACGCCCGGTGTGTGTGCGACTGGCACACATTTAAATGCCTGCACAATAATACCAACAACAACAAAAACAAGCTATCAGCCTGCGGGTGGAGCCTGCTGCAGACAAGCAACTAACACCCTGCAACCCTAGCAGCCACCACCCTTCCTACCTTACCTACCTTCCCCTTTGCCTCTTACCCATAAACTGAACAACAGCAGCCTTAACATGTTTCTAGTTCGAAACGCGTCTGCTGTTTGGAAATCAGGTGATGCCAAGAGAGCCCAGAGAGTAAGAAAGAGAGTGAGAGTGAGAGAGAGGGAGAGCGTGAGAGAGTCCGTGTCGTCAGCTGCTTAACTTATTTACTCTCTCTCTGTTTCTTTGTGTCTTGCTCTTTCGATCTCTCTTTCTCTGTCTCTCTTTCTTTCTCTCTACGATTGCTATTCAGCGGCGCTCTCTCTCACATGACACGAAGCACACTTTTTCTGTTCTGCAATTTTTCCGCAGTTTATATAAGTTTGGCTATGACAACGTTTTTTTCTACGCGCACTTAAAGCGCATAGACTTTCTTTTTAAATTTTTATCAAATAGTAAAGAAATTTTAAAGATTTTGTTCATTTTTTCATTTATATTTGGCATCTAGAATTTACTTTAGTTTTGTGACAAACTTATTCCGATTATTCTTGGTCATCTTTCCAGTCTCTTGTATTTTTTGAAATGTTTAAGTGCGCGCGCTCTGCGCCGCTGCTCCACATTCAGCGTGTTTGCAACAGCTTCCAATTGCCAAAAAAAAAAAAAAACAACGTCGAGAAGAGATTCTAGAAAAATGGTAGAAGGTACAACACAAATAACAACAACAGCAAAAACAACGAAGAGGCACAAAGAAAGTGTTGCGACTACAAGCCTCGTACATTTTTTGGGCTTCCAGTCAGCTATGCACATGGCCAAAAGACGCGAGCTTGTAGGCCTCCTTGAGCTTCTGCAGTTTCGGCCAGTTTTAAATTAATTAACTTGAACTAAGCTTAGGCAGCTGCTTAATATATGAATATACTTATGCATTAATATGCATGTATTTGTGTATGTGTGTGTGTCGCCCTCATATCATAATTACTGTTGTGTGTATTTATGATTACGTTCACCGCAAGTCGTCTAATTAGTCAAAAGGACTCTCGCTTGACATTGTGGCCGGACCGCAGAGCCGAAAATCAGGGGCAACTTACACACACACATACGAACTCACCTCTAACTCGTTTTCATATTTGGGTTACGAGTCTTTTGATGGTCAAATAAACGTTAATTAGTTGATGGCCATAGAAATCTGAAATCTAAAGCGATGTTTTGCCTTCAAAGTCCACACATTCATTTTACATTGCATTCTTTTCAAGGGTTTGAACAACATTAACAAACTATGAGATGAGTAAAATTATTAAAAATAAGTTTGTTTTGTTTTGTATCAATGTAAAATTCCTGGAATAGTATGAATCTTCTTCCTTTTGCAAATGAATAATATTTGTTAAAAGAATGTCATAACTATTTTGGTAAATAAAATAAAAATGTGGAAAATGTTTGTGTATTTATCGCGACTGTGAAATGAATTACCTAGTTATTTGAATCTACATAAAAAAAATGTTCCACTGTTTTTGTAGGGCTTCAAAGCGAATGAATTGTGTTTAAAAGTAAAATCCTTAATCGGATTTTGTATTTGCGAACAAATAAACAATTTGTTTTGCTTCACTTTGAACATTTTAAGTATCAGTGGGATAAAAATATATTTTATTTTTCTGCGTATCATAGAACATTTTTACTGAATAAATATGTATTTTCATATCAATTAAGATATTTTACCGGGTTAAAATAAAAAGTGATAGTTTTAATTGTTGAAAACTTCTTTGTACACGTTATTAGATGTAATATATTGTCTTTCATGACATCCAGGAGATAAGCCATCAAATAGCTATTTGGTTTTAGCGAATAAGGAATGTTTGATCCTGAGACCTTTTGGGATCATAAATTTAATCTTATCTATTACAGGGAGGTGATCTTCGATTGCTTATTCTATATGCTTTTTGCCTCGGCTAACGTTCGGCGCAAGACTCCCTTTGCAGCCAGTTGCTAACACTTTTCGGAGCTAGTCTCATAGAACTACGTATTGCAGAGGTCATTTCTCTATTTCTGCTTTGGTGCTTGACTCTCGAGCTCGCGCTTGCGATCTTTAATCTCTTTCACGGCACGGCGCTGGTCATGCTCGGAGGAAGTCTCTTGTTCTGACGTTTAAAAGCCAAGATAGATGTGACTATTTATTATGATACTCACAAATAACACGCCATTATTAACTGGTTAAATAACTTAAAAAATCTATTAATCTGTTACCCCCTTCGTTGATCAAAAACGATCAAAATATCCTTATAATAATCCTTTTTTAATGAAAGAGAACGAAAAGTAAAGAAATATCGTAAAATCTCATTTACAGTTATGTCATATTTATAGTTAGGAATTAAAAAAATTCTGGCTGAAACCATATGCTAAATCGAGGTTTAATATAGACTTTCTGTTCTTAAAAGTTGATATTTTCACAAATTACTAATTATGAGTTCAAACAACTGGGTTCAAGGTTACCTTCAAACAAAACTTATTTACGAATGTTTTTATGTATTTATGGTATATATTTTTTAATACCTGCCCCGTTTCAAGCCCACTTTTAACAATTTCTCAGTTATCGTTGCGTGTAGTTCCTTCCCATATATGGTATTTCATACCAAAAATGGCGTTTTATTTTGTTTATTTTCTTATCGTTTTTTGTTGCTGGGCACCATCATAATCTATTCCCCATGGACGAATATACATATATTAACTCTGGGCATATGTGAATATGTGCATTTTACATATAACAAAGACACTTACGTCATCGCTGATACGTTATGAAGCAGGAAAGCGGGAGTATTTTGTGGGCGTTGCATGATTTTCGGGGGCGTTGAAAGGAAAATTGTCAAAAGCGGAAGTAGCGTAATTTCATAAATGATTGATTACACACACTTTACACGCATTCTCACTTATGTCCACACATACACAAATACACACACGAAAATATGAATATGGCTTAGGCCCCTGTTGTTGTTGTCCAAAACAGGCGACAGCTGACACACACAAACACACACACACACACATCCACACAGCTTTGTAAAGCTTTACCTTTTCGTCGCTTTGCTCTTCTCCGGCTTTTCCTTCTCCTACAGTTTCGATTCATTTTTTTTCTAGTGGTTTTTGGACACATGTGTGCCGGCTGCCAAAAAGCAAAGGAAAACTTTGATGCGGTTCCCAACAACTTTTTTTTTCTTTAACACATTCTTTTTTGTTGTTGGTTTTTTTTTTTTTGCTATTTGCCATCAACATCAGCAGTCGCTGCTGCTACCTTTTGTCTCACCCCCTCCTCTCGTATACGTTATGCATCTTCGTTCGCTTAATTTACAATCTAATAATTTATCGACTTTTGCGTGGGTGATGCGAGCGACACGTTTACTGAATGGGAATGGCAATAGGATTGGGAACGAAGAGAATGAGAATGTTTGGGAATGGGAACATTAGATCTCTGTTCGACAAGGCGACAAGCAGCTAAATTCCGTATACGCTGCGTGGGCCACGATGGTCGCATGCAAATGAAAATGAAAATGTAAATGTAAATAAAGCACATTAGGTAAGGGAACAACAATGCGAATGAGCATTGTGGCGGGGGCAGTGGCTGTGGCAGGGGCAGGGAAATGTGAATGAAAGTGGACAAAAGAGTTTATTTAGTTATGGCGCAGTGCAGCGAATGCTGCTAATGCTGCTAATATGAGAGAAACAGCAGCAAGAGCAGACGATTAATCAATAAAATGAAACCTAATGAACAGGACATACACACAGAGACAATGAGAACAAAAGGGGACAGACATTTATACTTATACAGACTTGCATAGCCCAGCTGGAACTGGTAATGTGATACGATGATGTGAATCGAGTTGAGCGATTTTAAGTTCAGATAATAAGGCTTAATAGGCATACATAGTTAGCCAATGAAACTGGATTTTTGGTTTGTATTACTGAAAGCTGAAGTAAATAAAGTTAAGTGAACAAGTTAGAAAGATAACGTTCAATGCGGCTTATTGAGATTTTTAAAATAAATCTTACATTGAAATTGGATGGTAATAATAGATTTTGGAATATATCTTTTTGGTCAATTCGTGTCTTTTGAATAGATAAAAGAGATGAATTTTCGGGCTAAAAGCAAGCGAACATTAAGAATAGTCAAGTTTTTAGTTTTTAAACAAGCTTCAGTTAAGTACACGAAAGCAAAGTGTGTCGCAAAGTTGCAATTATTTAGCTTAAAAGTAATGTAAATTGCCGTGCGTTTTTCATGCTTTGCTTTCCTGCTAGGTAGCAGGGGGCAAAAGGGTAGCGAAAACCAAAGTGTTTCAGGCAGCTGCTGCTGCTGTTTGTACAAAGACTCGTCAGTCAACGCAGAAGCAGCGGCAGTAACGCAATCACATACACACAGACACACACTCAAGCTGGGACAATATGAAAAATGTTTTGGAAAACATGTTCGTAATCCACAATCGACAAAGATAAATCGCTTTTAGTGTGCTTCAAAGCATTTATTTAAATTTACGCTCTCGCTCCAACACACTCTCGCTCTCATTCACACTCACTCTTTCTCTCTCTCTCTCTCTCTCTCTCTCTCTGTCGCTTTGTGTCTTTTGCCTTATATAATGACAGACGAGACAAAGGACAAAGCTAGCGGGAACAGTTAGAAAAGTGAAAACCAAACAAAATTGAACCAGAACAGTCCGGAATAAACCAAAAATGGTTATATGTGGAGATAGGTGAAGATTGGTAGAGATATGACGGAGGAAAGCAAGTTTAACTGTTGACTAGATAGATGGCGCGGGGGGAGGAATGGTAGCGATTACAGCAACAAAGGAAAACGAATTACGGGCAAAACACTCAAGTGCCGGCGATTGTCTCACTCGTTGACGCCTTTGCTATTGTTGTTGTTTTCGTTGTTTCGTTGTTGTCTCTCACTTGAAGTTTAAATGGTGTCGCTGGTTAGTTGTTGTTGTTGCTGTTATTCTTTTTGTCTATTCTATGCATAAGCTGACGTCATACGTGCCTTTCTTTCTGCCTGTCTGCCTGCCTGTCTGTGCCCCCGTGTGTCATTCAAACTTTAAGCTTTCGTCTGCCTATCATTGTGTGTGTGTGTGTGTGTAAGTGCATGTAATGAGTTGTGAATGACTCATACGCTTAATGAATAAATATGTATGTCCCTTTAAGTTGAAGACGATTGATTTAATTTGAAATTTAATCTGGACCCTTAGAAGCCTTTTATAAATAGCTACTGCAATGAAGTCCAGCAAAGCTTCAAGCAATTTCAATTATTTATTAATTTAACTATGTAGCTTGATATTTAAGACACTTAATAAACTATGCCTTGTGTATATGTTATGGTCTTATTGTCAACACGGTCGCATCTTAAGCCATAGAATATTTGAACGGTGACCACAAAAGTTATGATCAAAAATTATGCATATCAAAGGTTCAATAAATAAATAAACATCGTGATTCATCTTCGAAAATATATTTTTGTTTTTGTAATATGTGAGTAGTTTTTTAAAGACAAAATTGGTTATTACCCTCGCACTATTTACCACAAGCTTAATGGTTCAATAGTTCTTACTCAACGTTTGATTTCATTCTCTGCTTTAGTCACATATGCGTCTTCATCTTTTTACCCACCCACATATATATAGATATGTATATGTATAAATTTATGGGTACACAGTACATTAGTATATTTTTCCTTTGTCATGCCATAGACATATCATATACATATATCGAACACATACACATTTCTATTTATTTGAATAAATGCAGTGTTTAGTTTATTTTCTATTTCCGTCCGGTTGTCTGAATCAGTCAGGCGCTACTGATAGCCAAACCCTCCTCGGCACCCGCACCCGCACCCGCACCCTCTTAGCTTAACTCCTTGTTTGTCTGCGCGTTTCCCTTCCATTCGATTCCATTGTGTGACGACAAGAACGATGAGGACGACGTCGAGCTGACGGGAAGGGCGAAGGGCGATTTGACAATGTGCGAGCTCTGTGCCTGAGGCTGCCAACCAGCTGTAAACAGAACTGCGGGGCACGCGTCATAGCGAGAAAGAGGGTGATACAGAAGAAGGGAAGTTGTGATGAGCACACATCCATGTTGTTGTATGCACTGGCATCAACTGTTGTGAATCTACGCCTCATTTCAATGCTGTTGACTGCAAAATTCATGTGGCATTTCAATTATGCATCTGATGATATTTCAAAACCCCTTCTCTCTGTGTGTATTTGCTCTTCGCGCAAGTTTAATTAAAATTAAAGCGTTTGGCTGTTGCTGGTTGCTGTCTTGCAACTTGCAACATTATATGCAAATCAATTGCGGTTGACTAACGCAATAATGCAATAATTTGCTAGCATTGCCCTTATGGATTTTAATGAATGCGGTTTATCGCAAGCTTTCTGGATGATCACTGATACCCTATAGTTAAGCCAGGTCAAGTCAAGGCAAGCAGCGTTCCCTTAATTTTCTCCTTGCCTTTCTTCTGTGTACCTATTATAAGGTGGTCTGTTCTATTAGCAACATGCGCTTGGCCCAGTTAATAGCTCTTTGTTGCGTGTCTTTGTGCTGCTTCTGTTGTAGAAGCTGCCCCTTGGGCGGTACACACTGACAATGTTGTTGCAACACTTTCGTATTTTTATGGCCCTTTTTAAAGGCAAATGTGAACAAAGTTGTCGCTGTCAAATGATGTAAAAAGTTTCATTGTACACCTACATGAGACAGGAAGGGTTTTGAAGCTTTAAGTATTGCTCTGTGGCACAAATTTAACGAAATTTGTATTGTGATGAAAGTGGATCAGCTGCAACCAAAGGAGGACTTTGTTAACTTATTATTCAAATTTACAATTAATTGATATATGTAAATGGTGTATGTAAGCGAGATTCGATTCGAGATACTTCTCATTGAACGAATGCATCTGTTCTTTATTTGTTATTGCTTCTCATCTACTTTAGTTGCTGCTTAAAAAGTTTTTGTCACCTGATTGCAAAGTTATGCCTCTTTTCACACTTTACGTAAGCAAAACTATCAGTAGTAGTCAAAAATCCCTTTGAATCTGGCTATTATTCTGTTAGTTGCCTTTCATCAAATACGATATGGCAGCATTAGCTAATCTTTAGTCTGAGAGCTCTATAGTAAATGGGTATGTACTGGTTTCGATTTACGCTTTAATGGCATTTGATCACGTCAAGTCCAAGTCAAGTTGGCTAACCGGCAAGTCGACAATTTGAAGGTCTTTTCGAGCTATGCAATTACAACACGAACGAAGTAACTTTGATGCGTGAGCTAGTGTCCCTACCTCCTTCCACCCCTCAGTCACCTATCTATCTAGAGTGTGAGTGTGTTTGGTTTGTTAACCAGCACATACACACAAACACACACACACACACACACATAGAGAGCGAGAGAAGTAGTTGCTGTGTAACGCACTTGACCAACTGTGGCACGTGTTGTCGCATTGGCTAGAGCAATAATACATATACAAACACACACACTCATCCTTAAGTAATGCTTTTGGTCCAAGGATAAACTTTTATTTTATAACAAGAAAAAAACCATACCCAGTTCAGTACTCGGTGTGTGTTTTTTTCGCTTTAGCAATATGCAACGAGGCAAGCGTTGCAAGCGCACATTGCGGATACTGGTTCATTGCCTCGTTTGTTTTGCTTGCCACACGGTCACGTGTTACCTTCGTTTTCTTTGTCGAGCACACTACAGTCCTCTCCCCACTCCCACTCCCATTCCCACTTTCTCTCTCTTTCTCTAATAGCTACGTGCACTCGAGTGAAACTCGGACACAGAGAGTTCGCTGCACACGAAAATTTAAAAGCCACAAAATCCCCGCACACTGAAAATGCCAACTTGTTAAGCTGCGAAACAGCTTATTGTGCTGTGGTAGGTATTTGGGCAGGGTGGTTGGGTCGCTTGAGTGCTGCTGCAGTTGAATGTTATTGTGGCCTTAATTATCAATAATTTGTTTTCAAATACTCGCTTCTGTCACTACTACTATCAAAACTAATTGTCAACGTTTTAGTTCCAATAATTGCTTAGCAAATTTGTCTAATCGGTCTGCCAATTGACTTTAGAAACAGCTAATACTTAAGATAAAAGCACAATTTGTAGTGGAAATTCTATTTTTTTTTTTTGCTTTTTCTTGCCGCAATTTAAAATGTCAAAACGGAAAACCAACGCCCGTTCGCCTTCCTGCCTGTCAGCTCCTCGTGCACCCTTGTTCTTCTTCTTTTTTGTATGTGCTTTGTTAATGTACCCAACACAAACACACACACACACACACACACATCCACAGTTGTTATTGTGCGATGAGTTTTTTTCACTGTTGTGTTTTTGTAACGCGCTTGGTCAAATTTGCATTTTTAAGTGAAAATTTAATGTTTTTTATGTGTATGTGTATGTGTGTGTGTGTTGTGCTATGTTTGTCGCTCGCTTTCAGTTTTGTGCTTATAACGGATATGGTGGGTCGACAAGTGTTGGAATTTATGTATTTTTTGTCGTATATTCCCATCATTTATGTATAAATCCTGCCTGCATCCTGCATATACATAAATATCAACATATACATACATACGAACATATATGTGTATCTATTTAATACACAATATGACACACAAAAACATTTTTGTACGAATTTTAATTACAGTTTAGTTGGCAAAATCTCCACAAAATGAGTATTACATTTAGAACATTAGTTCGTCACTTGAAAAGAGTGTGAAGAGGAAAGGAAGCTTACAGTTTATTTTATTTTGTTAAAAACTGTGCTAAGTTAACCTGGTGATAGGCCGAACCATCTGCTAATCTTTCATTACTCCTGAGTTGAAATTTCTTAGTGTTTGTTCACATAAAGGTTTTCACTGTAACACATAAACGAAGATAGTAAATATAAATAAATAAATAATTCTCTTTAAAAACTTGAAACTGGTTGATTTTTTGTTTTTAATTAGTGCTCCTCCTTTTTATACCCTGATCCCATTAAAAATGGGAAAAAAGGGTAGAATGGTTGTGTGCAAAAGTATGTAACAGGCAGAAGGAAGCATCTCCGACCCTATAAAGTATATATATTCTTTATCAGCATCAACAGTCGAGTCGATATAGCCATGTCCGTCTGTCCGTCCGTCTGTCCGTCTGTCCGTATGTATGAACGCGTCGATCTCAGAGACTATAAGAGCTAGAGACTCCAGATTCGGAACTTAAGCTCGTCTAATCCCTAGGCAGTACTAAAGCCCTCATAGTTCAATTTTCATAGCTGATTTTCGTGTGTTTTTTTCAGAATGAATTTTTAACTTTGTTTCGTCTTCTTTTTTTCCAGTTTTCCCCCGTTACAGATTATATCTGAAAGTTATTGTATTAAAAATCTGTTACAAAAAATTGGCACAATAATTAAGCAAGAAAACCTCTTTTTTTTATACCCTGATCCCATTAAAAATGGGGAAAAAGGGTATAATGGTTTTGTGCAAAAGTATGTAACAGTAAAAGGAAGCATTCCCGACCCCATAAAGTATTCTTGATCAGCATCAACAGCCGAGTCGATATAGCCATCCGTCTGTCCGTCCGTCCGTATATATGAACGCGTCGATCTGAGAGACTATTAGAGCTAGAGACTCCAGATTTGGAACTTAAGCTCGCCTAATCCCTAGGCAGTATAATAATTCTTCCAGTTCGATAATTCTTCCCGTTTCCGATATGCACATAGGATCGATTACAAAAAAATCCTGAATTTGGAAAATTTTCAGATGCCGTTTGAAACATTAAATAAAATAATGATAATCTATGATTGAAATCGGTTGACAAACAACGGAGATATGGGACATTGGGTAGAGTATGCAGTATATGCGCTCACACACACACACACGCATACTTTCAAGCACTGACTGTACGCGTTCATGTATTGGGTTCAGGATGATTTGTATCAAGCATAAAGTTCAGGGTATCGTCGAGTCGGAGTATTTCGACTAGAGCCTGTCAAAGTGCAGCTATTTTTAAATTAATTTTTAACAGCTTTAAAATCAACATTTATTATTATTTATTATTTATGAATTGCAGCCGTGCCAAAACAAACAAGAAAAGAAAAAAATAATAAAGAAACAAAAATAGTATAGCATACTTTTATGGGTAGGCAAACACGCAACGCCAGTTTGCGTGCGGAATTCGCTTTTATTATCAATGTGAACATACACACTCGCACACATGCACACCATTATGCAAATTGCTTACCAAAACATACATAATACAATATATACATACATATATCTGGAGCCAAGTAGCTGGCGCAGCTGTAACGCTGTGCTGTAACCCAAAAAAAGTTACTGCAATCGTACAAATCAAATCATAACTGATTTGCATACATACGACTAGAGTATTTGTATATTTCTAAGTTTGTGTGTGTATATATACCATATCAATAACATTACGTACCCAGAGTAGATATATTTGGATATTACGACTAGTGCATATGGTGTTTTTTTTTTGTTTTTTGTAGTGCGGAAAATCTTTGACTAGTTTCAGTCACGTAGCGGCTCCATATCGCGGCTGACCGCACAAGTAGTATAGTGTAGAATGTGTATTAAAATTGACCATCTAACCCCTCACAGTCCTTCACTTTATCAACAGTTGTGCTGTCCAACAAGCCAAGCATTGACCACCACTTTGCGTTTGGGTCATTTTGACGGTATGTGCTTGAATGCGATTGCCAAGCCAAAATTGTTGCTTTAGCTGTGTGGAGTGTGCTAAGGAATCCATAAAATATTTATGCTTCCAGTTCAATTGAAGGGCATCGCTTGAGGCATTACTTGAACCCCGTTACGTACCAAATAAGTGAGACCTTTGCTTGTAGAGCTCAGAGAAAGTTTGATGGAGTTATCGACTAGCTAAACGTTAGCATGCAAAGCAAACAAAGTTGATTATGCTATGTATGGTCGTCGTGTGTTTGTGTGTGTGCGTATGTGTGTTAACAGGCAAATTGTGGCAATATAAACTAGAAATTACACTTACACACAAAAGCTTAGGAAATGGAAATTAATTTGTTGCGTGGAAATTGCATGTGAATGGAGAACGCTTTGTTTCTCACAAGGCAAGGGAAACGAATGTGACGATAATATTATGACAAAAGATACCAACTATTAATATTTTATAAAGTGTAGGTAGTACTGAAAAATTGAAACTCAACTTAACATATGCATGTTTCATTCAAGTCAATGTGAAGGCCAAGTTAATATGGTGAAGCATATTAGCATTTTGTAAGTCTATGCAAAATCGCTCTCGGTTTATTTGTGGCTCTGCGCCAGACACCAAAATCAACAGTGAATGGGGCCCCCTGGGTCATTTGGGGCCACTAAAACGTGAGCATCGATTCGTAGCAACAAATTATATTATATATATATTTTTCGTACTGCCCACAGTTTGAGACATTTGTCAGGACTTTGTTGCTTTGCTTTTGCCTTGCTTTGTTTATCTGTGGAGCAGTTCAATGGCACATGAAATTATGATAGTTACTTGGTATTTTTTGTGTTTGTTGGTTGGTATTCGAAGACGTAAATCTTGCTGCCACAGTGTCTGCATGATTTGCCAAATATAAAGGCTATTCTTCTTGCCGTCCATTAACTTTTATTTATGTGGGTGTGTGTATTTTCAAAATAGAATTTCACTTATTTGCCGCCGGTCAATGACAGTGGCAAGAGTTGTTTTTTGCCATATCTTTGTTCTCGCCCCTGTCGATTTGCTCGCCTGACCTCAGCCATAAACTTTACCCAACGCAACGATAACGATTACGGTTGCCCCAAAGCTATATACTTAAATGTGCTAGACAGACATTAAGATCTCCATATAAAGATTATGATTTGTTTTAAACCGCATACAAATATAACTTTGAATTGTTTGGTTCAAGAAATACTATTTCAATTTAGTAACGAAGACGTTAATAAAGATTGTTATTATTAAGCAGGTTCATACTCTCAAATTTGTGGCTTCGATGCATTTGTTTATTAAATACAGAAAAAAACAAGTAAGTTGTTGACTTGGAAAGCGTTTATGTTGTTTGATGCGTGACGGCTGTTGCATGCAAAAATGTTTCATGCAGGAAACGCCACACGCATAATTACCCAAATATTGAATTGCGCAATTATATTTTGCAAAAAACTTTCAACACCCATCTCTATGTCCCCTCTCCTCACAGCTTCCATTACCGCATGGCGTTGACTATGAACAATCCACACGGCCAATCAAACGCAAACAAGCAAAGACTTGAGGGTCGATAAGAGGGGGTAAGAGTAACGGGTTACGCATCAATACACCGCATAGCTTGGCGTCCCGGTCACGACTAGCCCACTTTTTCAAGCCCTGCTGAAATCCGTCCATCTATTTGTCCATTACGTTTTGTGCATGTGCATGTCAAAGTAATGGATGAAAACGAATTTCAGGCGTATAGCCGTGGCCCTAAAAAACCAGGCACAAACCACCCAACCACCAATGTCGATTTTCGTCGTGGTTTGTGGGGGGGGGGGGAGGGGTAAAGGGTGTTTGCGGTGTCTGTAGAGCTGAAAGTGAATGACTTTTGCGCCTGGCATTTAAATGAAGGCGCAGCTTAAATGGGTTTTGGGCAACAGTCGAAAGTGGGGGCACCCGATGGCACCATATAGACCTAATATACATACAAATTTATATCAACAGTAGTATAGTATATATGTATCGTGAACTATAGTTATTTGCTTTAATGCCTGAGGCCTTGCCTTCTTGCTTGCCTAACTGAATCAGTCGGTTGGCCTACATATTTTAACTTTTGAGTTTCGTCTTAAAATGTAAAACTTTATTTAATTTTGAGTATTTTCAACTCTCTCTCTTTTACCTGGATGTAATTAAGTGTTGCATTTGTCTTGCCCATGCATGCCGCTAATTGAGTTGCGACTTCTTACATGCCCTTGCCACAAGCCCGTCTCAACTTGCTCAGTTCAGTTCATGTCGCCTTTGTCTCTTCTCTATCTTTGTCTCTTTATTTCTTTTGCCTTACTTGCATTTAAGTGAAATAAAAAATGTAATTAAATAATAATTTTGTGGCGTGGCTCTTTATGGTTATGTCTAGATAAGAAAGTTCTTCTTTTACTTCTTCTCTCACCTTGTTCCTTTTCACTTTGCCAGTTGTGACTGGTACTTTTCGCTACACGTACATGTGCACACTTTCATTCATACATATATATGCTATATATTTTTTGTGTATCTCAAATTTACAACAAATTTAAATTTAGAATTTAATTTGTGAAGCAGCAAAGCGAGAACAGTTGCGAAAAGAACTTAACACAACATACAAATTTTTATTTCACTTGATTGTTTATGCTTATGCGTTTTAACTTGATAATTCAAGGGATTTGCACATCGTATTTACGAGTATCTTGTTTGCTTTACATTTTCTTTAAAGCTTTTTCTATGCAAATCTTGTTAAGTTTTATTGAATGTTGCAGTGTTGCATTTTGATTTGCCAGCAAATGTTTTTTTCTTGTTGAGGCGGTTGAGGGAAAAAACAAGAAGAGCTGAGGGAAATATATATATATGCACAATTTCAGTACCTTAATATTTTTGTAAACTCATATTTTATTTTTATCTGCATTTTTTTATACCCTGATCCCATTAAAAATGGGAAAAAAGGGTATAATGGTTTTGTGCAATAGTATGTAACAGGCAGAAGGAAGCATCTCCGACCCCATAAAGTATATATATTCTATCGAAAGCCGACTCGATATAGCCATGTCCGTCTGTCTGTCTGTGTGTCCGTATGTATGAGCGCGTCGATCTCAGTGACAATAAGAGCTAGAGACCAGTTCCAGATTTGGAACTTAAGCTCGTCTAATCCCTAGGCAGTACAAGTTTGTTTCCGATTTTCGATAACTCTTCCCGTTTCCAATATATACATGGGATCGATAACAACAAAATCTTAAATTTGGAAAACTTTGAGATGGCATTTAACAAAATAATGACAATCTGTCAAATTTTTATTGAAATCGGTTAAGAAACACCGGAGATATGGGACATTGTGTATGCAGTATGTGCGTACACACACTCACACACACACATACGTGAAAGCACTGACGGTACGTATAAAGTATAGGGATCAGGGTATCGGGATTTCTCGACTAGAGCCTTCTTACTTGTTTTTTTGTGTTAGCCAAACGAATGCCAGAGGCGTTAACTTATTTTACTTTTCCACTCTCTATTCCCAACTCCATTGGCTCTACTGCCGTCTAAATTCAATTTTTTGTTGTCTTCTGTGGCTATCTACTGTGGTTTTTGCTTTTCTGTCCTATTTGCATATCACACACTCTTAGCTCTGGCACTCTGGCATGACTTTTGAGTTGGCTTTCAGTTATTTGGGTCAGCGGCAGGTGAAAATACGTTGTACGTATAAGCCAAATATTTGTACAGCCACTTGATTGGCTAGAGTGCAACAAAATGTTTTAAAATGTAAGCAAATGCTACCGTTGTTTGCCAAAATCAATTATGGCAATTATATCGATGAGAAAACAAAACGAAAACCAATGAACGGCCATAATTGAATTGAGCTTTAAGCCTGCCTATTTTTCTATTACTCCAATATCGAACGAAATGTTCTCTTCAAAAGTACCCAAAATGTGTGCAGCGCACATAAATCACGTGAACGCATTGTGCGACTCACTCAACGATTTTAATTGTTGTTGTTTGCAACGCAGTTGCTACCAAAATTGTTGCGCCCTTGTATTTCAGCGCTTTGGACAGTCAGCACGAGCTCAATGATAAATCGAATCCGATTGCTTTGGTATAGTTCATGTGATTTGAAGCGACTTCTGTACCAGATTAATGCTCTAATCACATAAGCCGAACACAAGTTAAAACTAACATTAGCGCTTGTTGAAGAGTTGCGTTAACAATGATAAATTTTGTTAATGTAAAATATTAGCACTTTTTTCAAGGTATTCTGATAAAGTATTAAAAAGATGCATGCGATTTATTTTTGTATTTACATGCTTCTTAGTTAAAACTGTTGTTCATGTGAAGATATAAAAGAACTGTCTTGTTCAAATATCTCTAGGCCTGAAATAGTATACTAAAACTTTTTCTTATGTGTGTACAACATCTTGTCAAATATGATTTATTCTAGACCCAAATAATGTGTATGCTCTATCTATTTAGTTAAAGCACTTAAGCTTCTAGAAATTAACTGTGTTTTCTAAAGCTATTTAAATTCACCTAAATATGTAAATTGTTTTAAAAATAAGCCGCTTATACAGACTTAAAGCTTCTTTATACGAACTTGATTTTAAAGCTTCTTTGTGTCAGTTACCTAACTGTTATTTCCTGATTAGTTCAGCAAATTGTATAGATTAAAATGAAAGATATTCGCATATTTGTATGAAGAATGCATTTGTAATCCTTTCAAAATGTTTCTACTTTATTTGCAGGAAGCTTATCGCCGCTGGGTCTGCAGCACGCTGGTGCCGTATTATGCCGAGCCACAGGATGTTGATGCAACGCCAGCCGATGACCTCGCCAATCGAGGGTCAGCGGGAAAAATTAAACGCGCAGCGCAAAATAATGCAGGCGAAGGGATAGTGGCAAGGGTCGGGACCGAAGTAGATGCTGTTGTTGCTGGTACGGCTGATGGCACGGGCGGCATCAAGCATAAATCTCAGAAATTAATCAGCAATAACAATAAATCAAATAACGGCAATAACATGAACGAGCGCCAGATTAATCAACAGCATGACATGTACAATGAGCCGCAAAAGAAAAATCAAAATGGCAATGCGAATCGTAATCGGAATGTTGCAAATGTAGCGAATGTGGCTCAAGCGTTCTACGATGTCGTTGGCATTGGCCAGCTTCAATCCCAGTTCCACTCCCAATCCCATAACAACAACAACAGCAGAGTAGCTATTGCTAAGCAACAATTCAATAATTTCATATCGACTGCCAAAAATGCGGATCCCAGTGCAGCGGATCCAGTGATATCAAAACTACAAAAGAGGTAACACTTCCAATTCTTTTTGTTCACGTTGCGTATACGTTTAATTTATTTCGTTATTTTTTTTTATAGATCAACACGCAAGGCAGAGTTCCGTAAGCGCCGACGCATTCGACCCTGCCTAAGTGTGTGTCAAACAGTGGAACAAAAGTGCCCCTATCTGCTGCCCGCCGATCGCGCCCCAGCGCTGCCCACCCAATATGCCGGAGAACCGACATTTGTATGCCTAGGTAATAAGTTGTAGATGTAATGGATATGTAGGATGAGCTATAAATTACTTTAAGAGGTGTCCTATGTAAACAGTAACAATTTCAAATTTTTTGTTGACAATTGAATTATTTTATAATATCGCAGAAGCATTGTTCTTGAATTTAATTTATAGTATTTGCGAGAAGTCCAGCGAGGGCAAATAATCATAATTATTTTGTGATTTATAGTATTTAGTTATTTATTTGTGTACTTGTTATATCGCAAAGAAACTTTTATCTAGTTAAAAAACAAGTAAGAAGGCTCTAGTCGAGAAATCCCGCCGATACTGAAACAATCAAGTAGCTTTATAAAATCTTAAGCATATATATATAAAATATTAAACGAAGTTATCATGGATAGATATATTTTTAGGGATGTAAGAATAAATCTAGTGATTCAGATACAGTCAATATTATAGAACCTACCAGTTAAAAACTATAATAAAAGTATTTAATAAAAAATTTTAATGATTATATCAAAAAATAATATACTACTATTAAGTAGCAAAATGTAGGTATAATATATAAAATGAGAGCATGAATTAATATAGGGCAGAAACTACTATGAACCAATTATGTATATATACAAATATTTATAAATGTTTCAATATTATAATATTCCCCAACATTATTCTTTTTAAAGATCAAAACATTCCCGAGACCGGCGAGCAGTTGAAGAAATCCAGTTATGGCCCCAACGACTGCTGCTACAAATACTGCAATGGACCTATTGAGGGCGTTTGCACCATATGCCAGGAGTTTGCACCAACTTTCGACCGCAACGGCAACGGCAACAAAAGTTCGAGCAGTCGACGTGTTCACAACATAACGCTAACGATGAGCTCGCCTCCGGGGGAACATGCACGTGCCGCCAGCGTCTCGGTGGCGCTAAGGAACGTTAGCCAAGCGGAGAAGCAGCCAACGGCGGCTGGGGCTGAGTTGTTGGAGCGTCTGCCCTATTATGCTCGACACGACAGCGTCTATTACTATGACGACGACGAGGGCAGCGATATGCCGGAGTTGGCGCTGTCTGGCCGCTGTGCGCCAGTGCCACCGGTCAGCAAAACCTGTGAGATGCCCTATTATGCTTCCGGTGTGGCCCCGTCGCTGCCAACGCAGCTGCTTGTCTGGTTGAGCGCCCTGCTCGGTCTGCTGAGCAGCTGTGGGGCGGCACGACAGCGCTGCGGACGCGCCCGCTGCACAAGTTCCCGTGTGAAATGTCCACCCAGCTGTCACGAGCTTTTGGCCACGAGCTCCAGTTCGATTCCGAATCCGAGCTCGAGTTTGAGTCAGAGTCAGAGCGGGGTGGCGCAACACGGCGTCGTCAGCGGCAGCGGCAGCAGGCGCTGGCAAGACAGCAGCGGCACCAGCAGTCGCAACGGAAACGGAAATGCAAGCTACACTGCCAACCATAGAAAGGGGCAATTGGCGTGTGCGTGGGCGTGGGCATGGCTATGGGCATGGCCATTGAATGCGTGTGTGAGGAAAGTGCGATACTTTCGTAGCAGCAGTCGCAGTAAATTAAAATGCAAGTTGCGACGAAGGTGGTTAAAGGATCGTTGTCGTTTAATTAACTATAGAGACTTACAGCAACTACAAAAAATACGAAACAAGTGCAGCGATAGGAATAGGAATGCTAGAAATTATCGTTACTTCTACTACTACAACTACAACATAAACGATTGGTGGCGAAGATGGAAATGGTTCATTGTTGGCAGTGCGGCAACCATCATCTCAAATGGCGCCTTATAGTGCATGCATATCGTATGCAGCCACTAATACACACCCACACATACACGCAAACACACACACACACATATACACAGACAGAAAATTTCCATGCAGAGATTTGCAGTTCGAAAAAAAAAAATAACTAACAACAAACAACAAAATGTCATCAAGTGTATTTCGTACTCTAGAAAATTACTCGTAATGCTAGCTAATTAAAAACGAAACGAAAAAAACGTTGAGTGTAAAAAATAAATAAAAAAAACACAAAACATTAATAAAATAAAATAATAATGAAATTGCAGGGCGGTCTCTTGTAATTTTTTTTTTTGAGCCAAGCCGCCAAAGAAATGTAACGAAAATGAAATGAGAAACGTAATGAAATGGAAATATATTATAAAAAGAAAGGCAAAGAAATAAAACAAAGAAAAAACACTTTAAATATTTATGGTTCTCTTTCAAGTGAAATATAAATAAAAAATGAAACTAACTATAAAACGTAAATAAATTATAAATCTCTATTAAAACGTAAAAAAAACTAAAACAAAAACGAAAACCACAAATAGCATATTTTATTACTAATAGAAACAAATATTAATATTTAATTAAACAAAAAACAACTGCCACAAAAATAGGTTTTTTAGGTAAACATTAAACAAAAACAAAATCGAAAGTAATAAACAAACTCAAAGGAACCCTAAAATCAACACCATTTAAACAGAAGTTTATAAGAAGAAAAAAATATACATAATTATAGACATATATAGTTATAAACTTATATAAAAGGCGGATAAAAAACGAAACATTTAAGGTTAGCTAAGTATAACGAAAAAATAAAGAAAACACAAACACAAAATGCGACTTACAGCTAGACTATCGAAAAATTCAGATAAACAAAAAAAACATACACAAACACAACTTGCCGCAAACCGAAATCAAATTATATCCCACACACACACTTATACCCAAAAACACACACAGTTCACTATACAAATTGACATAAAGACCGCTTATCAAATCAATTTCAAAACATTACAAAAAAAAGTTAAACAAAAAACTGAACGGAAAAGCCCAACTCAATTAACAAAACATGAAAAACTTAACTTAATGCATAAATTAGTTTAAAAAACAAATCAAATATTATAACATAGTCACAAGAGAAAAAAAAAGAAGAGGTGGATTTGATAGAAGAAAGAAAGTAAAAATAATAAAATTAACAAGAAGATGAAGATGAAGAAGAACAAGTAACAACCAAAAATGTGTCTAAGATTGTCTTTATTTAGTTTTTAAACATGAACTTTGTATAACCAACAAAACCCAAAAGAAACAAAAAACAAATATAAAGCGCACAGAAAACTTAAATTTTAAGGTTCATTAACGACATGTAAAAGAAGAAAAGAAAAAACGCATATGCTACGATTATATACGAGGTAAGGCATATTAGGCGTATCTTAAGTATTGCCTTAATAAAACAATGTGCAACGCAACACAAAAAAACAAGAAGAAGAACACGAAGAAGAAGCAGACGATAAGGATTTAAGGAGAAGTTTAAGACGCCCATATAGCAGCAGTAACAACAAGCAGCAGTAACAACCAACAACAACAACATACCTATACTATATAAATAGTGCATACAAATAATAATAATAATTTTTGTAATAAAGTTAACTCTATGTAGCGTACATAACATTAACATAAAGAACATGAATATATGTATATTATATATATATTTATATAATTAACAATTTATCGTACATACTTGCAAAGCCAAAAAAAAAAAAACAAAAACCAAACGCAAACCTATAGGCAAACAATAAAATAAAAAAAATAAAGCAGAAAAAAAGAAAACATGATATACATATAAGTATTATATGAGAATAATTAGTTACTAAATGAAATAAATGATAGATGTATTTGGCATTAACTGATTGCCTATCGAATTAAGCATGTACCACCAAAAAACATGACTCAACTCTCAAATCTGTAAACACACCTCACCACCAATCTCTCTCTCTCTCTCTTTCTTTCTCTCTCTCTCTCTCTATGTATCTTTGTCACTTTATCAATATTGTTCGTACCACACGCACCACCAGCCCACTTCAGAGAGTTTTCTTTCGGTCTTGTTTTCTCTAGCTCTCTCGCATTCAGTTTTATTCTTAAAGGTTAGGGCACTGCAGGCAGTACTTGGAACCAAACATGTTTAACACTTTCCTTCGGCAACTTAGACCTTTTAACTGACGCGTTACTTTAATGAATATAGTGTCACATTAAGAAAAAAACAAACAGTTAAATGTGGAACAGCACTTTTAGTGTGGTATGTTAGGTGTTGTTTGTAGATAACAAAGTGTAAAACGTAGTTACAAACTCTTCTTACTCTAATTCCACTCATCTCATAATAAAAATGAGCTTTGAAAGCACATTTTCAAAGCTTTTCAAAGCAAATGCTGAAATTTTTGATTATTTTAACTACTTTCAGCTAAACTTTTTTAATTTTAAAGATCATAAAAGCTCTTTGTTCCCATCAGAGCTTTTAAGCTTTTACTCCTTCTTTTCATATTAATTCAAATCAAAACCTGCTATTTGCCTCTGTAAATACACACAAACAAAAATACACACACACGTGAACCCTTACAGACACACTCACACATACACACACACCTTACTCGTTATAGAAAAGTATGCAATGAATTTTAATGGTTCTATTTCTGTTCCTATCTTAATTTATGAGAGTTCTTTGGTATTTCTGTTTCTTTATTTTCAAAAAAATTGAGATATGAACATTCACATAGGCCTAACATGTATTCGCACTCGATTTTTGTGTGATTTTGAAATAAAATGCGGGTTGACAGGCAGGACGAGGAGGAGGAGGAGAAAGCTGAAATTAACAAACTAAACATAAAGGAAAATGGAAAAACAAAAACGAATTCGAAACCATTTCAAAGCGAGAGCTGCTAGCACAAATTGCGCGAATATGCAAATTGTTATGAATTATTGTGTACTTTTGTAAAACTTTTTGATATATATAATATAGTTAACATGAATAGATGCCTAAATAATAAATTAAATGTTGATTTATTTAAATGTAAACAATAAACTTAAACAAAATGAAACGAGATTAGAAACGCTGGCGAAATTACAAATGCCTCGATATTGAATGCGTCGTGATCATTAGAGATCCAAAACTATGTCATTACATATGTATATCTAACTAGTTGAATGGTAATGGATAATGTTATTATACGATATACCGATAACGATTACGTTTACGATAACGAAATACGGAATAGATGGATCGAACATGAAATTACTTTACAGCAACTTTTTACATTCAAGTTTTGTGTACAAAAGTAACAATTGAGCAAATGCCATTGCATCATTTTGGACATTTCATACTCGTTATACTAAAGATCATTCGAATGATTATAAAACATTTTGAAATCGATACCGAGACCGAAAACCAAAACAAAAAAATAACAAAAAAAAACCAAATAAACGAAAACAAAACCGAAAATAATTCAAATAATTAGCACAAAAACCAAAATATATTATAAATAATTATAATTGAAAAAACAACAACAAGTATCTACAATAATTTTGTAAACGCGCAACAGCTGCTAAAAACAACAACAACAACAAAAGCAGCTGAGCAAGCAAAAAAAAAAAAATGTTATGGCAAGGTAGCAATTATTTTGTACAAAAGCAAAAAAAAAAATCAAAAAAATAAATAAAACTATTTAATGTAGGTAAAAAATGAAAATGAGTATGAGAAAAACTTTTTAAAATGAGGGAAATGCAAAATCCAAAAATTCTTTTTAGGCCGCAAAACAAAAAAAAAAAAACAATTACATAACTTATGTGCCAAGCGGGAACTTATTCAATGTATCGTATTTGATATCATCACCAAAGCGAGCACAGCATAAACCAAAAATATATAAATAATAAAACCACAAGCAAACAAAAAAACTCATGTCAAATTTAAATAAATTTAAAAATGCATTCAAAGATTTATAATATGCAACAAGCGATCGTGTGCAGACGATTTCAAATACTCTTACCAAAAGTATTTCAAATATGTGTGTGCACAGTTCACTGAATAAGCCTATTCCTTAGTAATCCCACACTTCACCCCACCATTAACTCCCCCTCACCAACCAACCAACCAAACACCCACCACACCACGTCATTTCACATTCTCGAGATACCAGCAAACAGTCAAGTTTGTTAGTTTATTAATAAATAACAAATTATTAAGAGCAAATGAAAAATCAGCTAAAAACTTTAAAAACTCAACTGAAATCTTCTATTTGGTAATAAACAACAACAGCAACAAAACAACAACAACAAAATCAAAGCCAAAATAGAGAAAACAAAGAACAAAAATAAAAAAAAATTTTTAAATAATATTGACAAGCTAAAACTTTAACTATAAACCGATTTAAAACTGATGAGCCTAAGAGAAAAACTTTCATAAAGAATCCCCTAAAAAATAAATACTTGGCCCCAGTCGAAACGATTTACTTAAGTCCAAAGAAAAAAACATGAAATTAAATAAAAACAAATAACAGAAACGCAATATAAAATTGAGAGATAATGTAATAGTAATACTATTGAATAATAACACTAATAATAATATTGCATATAAATGAATAAGCCGAATAAAACGAAAAATGGCATAATTATGGTAATTGTAAAATAATTAAACAATGACGTAAACGTGAAAAAGTGAAAATAATAAAAATAAATTGTTGTTATTGAATGTATTTGTATAGAAAATTATTATGATTATGACGAAGAATAATAAATGATTACAAATAATAATTATTGTTCAAAAAACAAAAAAAAAAGACAAAACAAAATAATATATATACACATATATATGAGAATAATGTCTCTGACTTAAACTTTATTCAAGAAAATAGGAGCTTTACCGCAGCACATGGAAACTTAAAACGAGCTTGTATTCACGATTAAAGCTTCCATACATAAAAGAGCCTTGCACGTTTTTTAAACAGATTTTAGAAGGGTAGGAAGCTTTCAACTTTCACTTGAAGCCAATTAACGAGATTTGTTTTGGAAAAAATCAAATTAGTTGGCGGCATTTTCAACTAGTGCCATTTTGTTATATGCCCCAATGACCCGATTGGCAGCACTTTGAAAGGCAATTGCATTGCGTGATAAATACGCGATTCGTTCGCGTATTAAAATGTGCACTTTTTTTTGCGTACTTTTTTTTGTTTTGATATCCTTAATGCAAAAACAGCAGAGAGTCGCCAACAGCAAACAACAAGCGGACCGTAATTAGACATGCTGTGTGTATGAGGGACCAAGAGGAAAAGGCAAGGGAAACAGAAGCAGCAGTAGTTGAATCGAGGCAACGGATCCCAATTCGGTCGGTTGCTGGCCGAAGCCGCTGCCGAAGTGGCCGCCTTCAGGTGTTCGCTGTGGCAGGCAGGCAGGCAACTGTGCCGCAAATTCAGATTCGTTTCAACTCGCGAAAGGGAAAGTTCGCGCTACGGACATGCAGCCGGCGTAGCATGCAAGACGTCCACTTGCCACTTGCCACTTGCCACTAGCCACTTGCCATAGTTGCGTGCCTCGAATCCAAGTCCAAGTGCGACTATTCAGATACGCACTACAGCCACAGGCTGTGCTTAAGTGTTTGTGTGTGTGTTGCTTTTTGCGTGTGTTGAATTGTGTGTTAAACTGTCCAAATATTTGCATAGGCCTCACAGCTAAACGTTTACGTTAACGAGCTGACGGTCAACTGAGCCCAAAAAACTTATGTTTTTTTCTTTTTTTGTACATCAGTCGACTGCGGTTAAAATTGCGGTTTGTTTTGCATACTTTTCGGGTTGCTCAGCAGGGAAAACAAACGAGGAATTGTACAGAAAACGTGTGCGAAACCTAATTACAAATAACACGAGTCATTTCTAGCCATGTCAGCTGTATTTTCGTGTGTGTGTGTGTGTTTGAGTGTTTTTTGTGTTTTTGTGTACATGTTAATTACAGCCAACAGCATCATGTTCAAAAAGGCTGAAAGAGCTGCTTTTCGAATTAACAGTCAACACGGCTTTCTACTTCATTTGCCGCAAACAAAATGTTTTGTACATGTCGCAAATGTATACATTTAAATACTTTGACCGAAAAGGTCAAAACATAATTGATATTGACACTGAAATGTGACTAAATAACCGCAGGACATGAGAATCTCTGTTCTCTGTGTATCGCGTGTGCATTAAAAACTAATTTTGTGAAACTTTTCTAATTGCGATAATGTGAAGAGATCAAGTTAAGCTCAAACCATTAGAAAGAACTTAGATTTATATGTTTAAACATTGTGTATTAAATACCGAAATGAGTTTCACTTCTAAATTTGATTGTCAATTTGATTTTTGGACTTAAAATGAATGTAATAAAGCTAACTAACTATTTCGCAACAATAATACAAACTAAAATATCTAAACGTGTCTAAACTTTCAATGACGTTTTTATTATCTAAGACTGTCATAAGACCTTTAAGCAAATTGTTACTTTTAAAAAGTGACAAATTTTACTTTTTTTGCCCAATTGAAATACGTAAAAACAACTTTTTCGCAAGTTTAAATTGTTGACAGGAATCCGATTAAAACTTTAGTAAGAAAACTTTTTGGTTTCTTGCAGCATGCATTTAGCATATTTTTGCTTCAAGTTTTCTTAGTTTTATTCGAACTTAAAGATTTTTTTAAGGTGAATTCTCATAATAAGTAAGCTAAATTCAATTTTCTTTAAAGATAGCCAGCTAAATGTCTGAACGACCAATTTTTCAATAGGTTGGTTGAGGTGTGCACCATTGAGTGAATAATTAATATACAGCAATTTTGGCCATGTTAATAGCTATTAAAAGACTGCGTCAGTTGGCTTAAAAACTCAATTCACTTGTTTTCTACAAAAATTCTCAAATGTATTTGAGCTTTTATTGAGACGTGACTGAAAACCAAAAAAAATAAAAAAAAATAAAAGTGTATTAAGAGAAAAAGAGAGCATGGTTTAAAAATGTTGCCAGTTAAACAACGAGCAACAACGCTGCTGGCAATGTTAATCAGCGGCCTGCTACTCTGCACATTAATAATTCAAACGCAACAACAACATCAAAATGACGAAGACGCTCCAATGTCAGCAGCGCTGCCGGCATCGACTTCAGTTAAAGCTCAGCAAATACGCGAACCAGTTGATGTGGTGAATAAAACTTCAGTCGAGACGCGCATCCGTAAGTTAAGAAATCCCGGGTACTTAATAGTGGGTTGGAGGTCGTTTTTTGTTAAAGCATTCTTAATTTGACAGCTGTGCATCGCTTGCCACGCAGCGTTTTCCATGTCCGCTGGAATCCCAATGAGAAATTTATTGTAGAGAGTCGCGAGAGTCCGGCGATTAATTCATCAAAATTGGCGCCACATCCGCGCCTCAAGGTGTCCAAGAACACCAAGCTAACTCTCAGTCCTAAGTTGTATCTGTGCCACGACAAAGTTGCGGAGCAATGCCACAATAAGACTGCCTCCTTCCGACGTCGCATTGTGCAGGCTTTTGAGCGTGCCATGAGTGAGGCGGTCAACGAATCCAATCATTATAATGTGGACTACAAGCCGGTGTTTGGCGATAGCTTCGAGGAGCAATATTATCCCTCCACCTGCTTGGTTATGGAGGCGGGGGTCAGGGTGTTACGGCGAAAGGATGCCCCGTTTAACAAGCTGCCTTTCGGGAAACTCTTTCCGCGCCAGAAACTCTTTCGCAATGTAAAGAATATCAAAACTTGTGCAATTGTCTCAAGTGCTGGATCGCTGGCTGGTTCCAAGCTGGGTCGCTTTATAGGTAAGCCACATATCATAATTCTCTAAGCATACTCGGAAGAATGTAATACAGTACCCATAAGTTATCGGTTGATTGATTCGATTCCATTTACTGTTGTCATCTACTCCAATTTTTCTAGATACACACGATATCGTCATGAGATTTAATCACGCACCGACCCGAGGACACGAGGTGGATGTTGGCAGCAAAACGACAATACGTGTAGTGAATTCACAAGTAGGTTGCCAGCAATGCAGTTCCGCTCAGACTGTTCAGACTGCATTGCTCAGTCAATCAATCAGTCAAGAATCAAGACTCATCAATCATTGTTCCAGGTGGTGACCAAGCCCGAGTTTGATTTCGCGCATGCGCCAATATTTAGGAATGTCACCATCGCCGCCTGGGATCCAGGCCGTTATAATGGCACCCTCGAGGACTGGTTGACCACTGCCGACTATGATCTGTTCACCAACTATGAGATCTACAGGCGTAGATATCCAAAGTCACGTGCTTTTCTCATCGATCCACATTCGGTTTGGCGTCTCTGGCAAAGTTTGCAAATGTTTGCCGGCAATCGATCCATTCGCCGCAATCCTCCTAGTTCTGGTTTCATAGGTTAGTATTTAACGTGTCATATTCACGTTTATTTTTGTTTTTTTTCGACACCCAAGGGGTCACGTACAAGCTTTTAGTTGGCAACAAAGCAATTAAATGTAATTTATCAGTACGGGCAATCTTTTAACGCGCGTGCCTTCAAAATCAAATAAGAAGGAAATGGTATTTATTAAAAAAATGTGCTTAAATTTAATTTAATGAAAAAAAGATTTATAAGTTTCGTATATAAGGTTCATGAAAATGTAAGCATTAAAGTTTTATCAGTACAACAAAGCTTTTGTAAAAATTGAAAGCAGTATAAAGCTCTCACTCTCTTGCTGAATCCGATGCTAAAGTTCGATTGGGTATACCATGCCACCTTATCGAGATATATATATTATAATACGTTTCAACAAATGTAGTTTTTGCGTCATTTTAGCATTTCGAAGAAAAATATTGTAGCTTTCCATAAGCTTAAAAGATAGCGCAGCTTTTAACATAACAGAGAAATGTTTCTCATTTCACGAGATTAATCAAATATTTAATTTTTGTACTTTTTAATTACTTTGCAGGCTTGGCACTGCTGCTGCCGCATTGTCCGCAAGTGGACTTTGTGGAGTATGTGCCTTCAACACGGCTTAATGGACGTTGTCATTACTACAGCAAAGAGGTAATAACTTTTACTGCCTGCTCTAGTTAATGCTATATCAGGTAATTTCCGGGATTTTCAGATGAATTCGGCATGCACGTTCGGCTCCTGGCATCCGCTGGCCGCCGAGAAGCTAATGGCGCTAGACATGAATGTTGCTGACGATATGTCTGTCTTCCAGTTTGGCATATTGCGCATTCGACGACCCGACAAACTGCTCTGTGGCTTCAACTTTTTTGGTTACTGATTCCTGATCCCAACCAGACAGAGCAGGCACCAGTGACAATCAATATGCATTTAATCAAGCGGTTTTCACACACATGTTTCAAGTAGCTTACAACAACAAAAATTTAAGATTAAAGAGGCTGCAACTAGTAATATTTGCAATAAATAAATAAATACGTATTCTTAAGCGTTCTTTTATTTGTTTGTACGTGAGAGCAAGTGAGTGGGTGTGCCTTTCCTTAAACAAGGCGGAAGCGGGAATACCCTCGAGATTGGGACAGAGCAAGACTGAGACTGGCTCGCCCACGCAATAATACTCTTCATAATGGACAATGAAGTCGGTTAACTGCCTGTCTTTCATTATTCTGATTGTTTGTCTGCTTACTGAGCTTACACTTCAGGGAAGCTACAAAAACAACAACGAATATTTGATAGTAGTAAAGGTGCTCGACTAATAACTACTCTACAATGAAATGTTTGAGTAGATAGAACAGTAGACATACATTTGATTCCATAACACCATTCGGATACTTTACGATGGTTTCAAAGGTCAGCAGAGTTAGGGTTAAGCAGAGTTAAAGTAGTGCATTGTTAAGTTAGATCTGTTAGTTAGCTTAGACAATTTTAACATAAAGTTCGTTTCAATTTGCCATGCAGTTCGTTTTAGAGTCCAAAAGATCAAAACGATCAAAAAACTAGACGATGTACTACTAAAGGTAAAGAAACAATTTGATTGTTCAGTTGAGTGAGTAGTTTGATGAAATAATACTATCCATATCCGCAAACCAATTTAGTTTCATAATTTCAAATGTGGACCAACTTGTTTGGACCTTTCACAATAGGATATCAAAACATTAAAATACCCTTTATATATGAAAAAGTCCTGAGACAACTTTAAGAAATTTAAACCCCAAAGTTTTTTTACAATAGTTGCAAAAGCAAATGTTACATGAAAGCTAGCTAGTCGGAGAATGAAGTATACAAGTAAACCTTTAAGCTTATATATACCTTACACTTAATTGAAAATGCAGGGTAAGTTGTTGACTGCTGCATGTTTTAACCATTAAATGCGATAACTGTTGTCTACACAGCGCAACTGAACAAAATATACATATTATTGCCAAGAGGCGAGAGCAGCGAGTAGCAAAGAGCTGAGAGACGACAGGAGCAATTGAGTTTATGGATTTAGGGCGGGGTCTGGGGGCATTGCTCATTAATACGTGCTGCGGCGTTGAAAACGTGCTTCGCATCCCAAAGAGCATCAGGCGCGAAGACCAAATAAACGCTCCAGCCCCGAAAACAGCAAACACCAAAGAGACAAGAGCATCAGAAGTACACAAAGGTAAGAAGCAACAAAAATATGGTAAAAGTTATGACTGTTGACTGTTGTGCTTCAATGAATACGCGTCGTATGCGTAATATTTGTTGTTGCAGCAAGGAGGTGGCAATTAAATGAGATGTACGAGTGCATACTCCAAAATATAGCCAGAATAAACATTTAAAATCGACATTAAAGCGAAAGCATTGAACCAGGAAACCACACAAAATGTCAGCAAATAATGGCGTTAAGAACAAACGAAAGTTATAGCCAAAAGGATGCAACTGAAATGGCAAAACAAAAATGTTAATTTACTTATTTTTCTTATTTGTTGACACGGCGAATGACACCCAAAAACTGAAAGTACACAAACACAAAATCGAATCGAATATTTGGGATGTTATGTGAGTTTTGGCAGGTAGGCAAAAAAAAAAGATCACCTAACCCGCCCGTCGTTGGCCTGAACAAAACAACAAAGAAATTCAACTGCAACTCGCAGCTCATACATCACATTTGCATTTTCAACAACAAAATTTCTACTACCAACATCCATTTGCGGTTTTTGTTTGACAAATGCAAATACGGACCGCATTTGTACTTGTTCATCTCTCTTGGTTCACTTCTTTCTGCCACATGTGCACTTTGCATTCCCATTTATTGCTTTCTTGCTGTTGTTTATTTCATGAAGTATTTGCTCCACCTACCCCTCCACCGGGTTAACAAATTTTGATATGTTTTGATTACCTTTTTGAACATGCGGGCGTTCGTTGCCCGCTGAACGTGATCGTAATGCCGAAAATCCATCCAAAATTATTAATTGTACATTTATATGGCCATAAAGACAGACTCAAAGGTGCCCAACAGCATTCAAATTCAAGTTCTGGACTTAAACATTAAACAATTACCAAAGGTTATTCGAAAGAATTCGTTAATATGTATACACAAGTGGTAAGTGCTTTAGACCATATTTTAAAAGTCCAAATACGGTGAGAAACTAGAAAAAGTCAACAGCGAGATAATTGCAAGTATTTTTAAAAAAAGGTCATAATAAAATCGATAGATTTGCCGTTTTTATACCCTGATCCCATTAAAAATGGGAATGATCAGCATCAACAGCCGAGTCAATATAGCCATGTCCGTCTGTCCGTCAGTATGTATGAACGCATCGATCTCAGAGACTATAAGAGCTAGAGATCGATAACAACAAAATCTTGAATTTGAAAGACTTTAGACGGCACTTGAAACATTAAGCAAAATAATGACAATCTGTGAAATTTTTTTTTTTTTGAATCGGCTGAGAAATACCGAAGATATGGGACATTGAAGTTTAGTGTGCAGTATGCATTATGTGCGTACATACACACACACATACTTGCAAGCACTGACTGTACGCGTAAAGCATAGGGATCAGGGTATCGTCTAGTCGGGATTTCTCGAATAGAGCCTTCTTACTTGTTTTTGTTTAATTAATAGATAATGTTGAATGCTACTGTTGTGTAAAACAAAAAAAAATTATAATAATAATAATAAAAATACATTTTTCTACATATTGGCCTTCTGGAAAAATAGGAAACAAACCTTAAGTTCCATCGAATATTTGATTCACTTGACTCTGAACCTGTGGCTAGATTATCGAACACCAAAAACAAAAACACACGACTCAATTTTTGCTTTGGACTCTGAGTGCGAAGCCGACAAAGGGGTAAAAGGTTTTATCCAAGCAATTAGTAGATGAATGAGTAAACAGGTTTTACAATCGATTCTGACAAACTATTAATTTGTTCGATTACAAGTATGTAAATGATATGCCTATAAACTTGAATTATTAGCTTGGCTTGTGTCGTGTGCTGTTATCAGAAATCAATGAGCAAGAGCGTGTGAATAATTAAACGGATATACGGATATACTTATAAAATAGCTATTAAGCACAGCGGCTAATTGACATTTCAGATGCTGTACAAAGATGTTGGGGAACAAGTATATCTGGATATTCAAAAGCATTCGAGCTGCTAATGCAACAACGTGACAAGAGAGTCAAAAAATAGTGTGATGAGCCTATTTGCAATTGACATTTGCAAATTTTATTAGGTATGTTGTGTGCATATTCTAATTGAGTTTATGTTTCTATTTGGCGTTAAATGACAGCTCTGGTCGCCGCGGAGGGTCAGCAACAGCAGCAACAACAGCAACATTGACATGAATTTCGCGTCTGCTTTATATTATAAGTTGGTGGCTGTCAAGTGGATTTGGCTGCGCTTCAATGTTGCGTTAATTGAAATCAGACTCAAGCACACAGACTGTCTCTCCGACTGTCTGTCAGTCTGTCAGTCAGTCAGTCAGTTTGTTCCCTTGTTTGACTGTCAATCAGACATCGCGAGTCATCCCACTCCAAGAATTGATCCACTGTCTCGTATCATTGGCAGCAGCTGCTTGACATGAGTGAAAATCAACCGATTCATATTTTATTTTTATCCAATTTCCCAAAAAATTTGTTTATTCACTTGTCGTCTGGTTTTTTATTTGTTTTTATCTGGAGCGAAAGCATTACTCAATAAATTTTTTGAGAATTCTCAGCTAGTCACTCGAAATATGAATTTTGTGCGGTTTAATTGCTTTGAATAAATATTCACAAAAGATTGTCTGTCTCTCGTTTATTGTTATCCAATGATGCATCAGGGCGTGTCCTACGACCACAAGACCACGTACTTACCATACCGGGCTCCCAACGGAAAACATAGCCAAGAGGCCAGACACGAGACAAAGGTGGCTCAGACACGCAGCGTGCGATAAGCAGAAAAGCAGGCAGAAAGCAGACAGAAAGAGTCAAGGTTAGAGCTGAATGCATATCGAGTGCCAAGACAACATTTATTTGTATGCCGTTAATTGGCTCTGTTCAAGGCCAAGATGCATGTGCATATATGTTTGTACGCGTGTGTGTGTGTAACGAGAAATTCGTAGGTACATATATATGACTCAACATTTTAACATTAAATTGACAGGCAATCCATAATAGGTGAACGTAAACTGCACTCTGGTCTTCCAACACCATCCGTAAGCCATAAGCATAATCGCCCCTAGGCATGGGCAAAGGATCCAGTTTGTTTTTGAGGTAAACAGTGTAACTTGTCCACAAGTAAATCGTTCTGGAAATAAGAAAAATTATTGTACTTAAGTTTAAAATAAAAGGTCAAGTTGGATACATACGGTAAAGGGACAACTATGATTGATACTTGTATAATCCTTGAACATTCCATAAATGAAATTATCAACGAGACTTTTGCTGCGGCTCCACCGTAAAGTTTTAGTAAAAATGTCGATAGCCATGCTCCACTTTTAAAGAACATAATTCACCTTAAAGAAAGCTTATTCAAAGAAAGAAAATATTTAATTGAAAATTAATCTTTCCTACCTGTGCATTGCTAGTTGGAGGTTGCAGCAAATGAACTCGAAATGGTAAATATTTAAAGCTGCGACTAACAGCTTTCAAAAAGCTATATTCTACAAATGCAAAACTCGTATCATGTATTTGATTTCGTATTTAAGAAACAATGAAATCTGCCAACACCTAAAACAAACAAACAACATTGTTTGGAACTCTTAATGGTTGCCATACATTTTAAAAATGTTCTATTTACACAGTAGAACAATATAAATGCTCCGATTGTTAAACAAGCCAACGATCTTGTAGGAAAAATGATACACTTTTCTGGTATGTTGAAATAAGTTTTATATGCTACCGGTTCATGTACCAGTAACAAAATGTCGCCGCAATCGGTACTTTGGACCAATTGAGCTCAACGATGTGAATACGTAAGAGAGGTTCTTTTCGTACTGATTTATTGGGTGAAAATACATGGTTTATATACAGAATTCTTACGCTATAAGGTTTACTTAGGGCTATTTATGCTATCTACAAGTTAACTAGTTTAGGTTAATGATTATCTATGCGTATGCTATCTATAAGTTGACCTAAACAATCAATGATTACCTATGCGTGTACATGTCTTATAATTATCTTATTTATGACCCTGCCTGTGCTACTATCTGCTTACTGCAGGCAGCTCAACAGATGGTGTGAGACATATTTTTAATCATCAACCATGGATCGGGTGCATCTGCTTACTGCAGGTAGGTCGACCGATGGTGTGAACTTATTTCTTATGATAGTCCGTGGAATGGGTGCATCTTCATGGCTGTGTATTTGCGTTATCTGCAGCGTACGATTTGCTGCTCTTGGTGAAATCGTACAGATCTCATGACTCCAACTTCACACAAGCACATGAAATTCGAATTATGAATGAAAAATTGACTTTTAATGTGTGACAATTATAAACAAAACAGCAAACAATATTAGTCATATTTTAAATAAAATAAATTAAAATTTGGCGCAATTACTAAATTTTTTCGAATATGTTCAGCACAAATTTCAAATTTTTGAACAAAAATAAAACAGTTATTACAAAATCATAAAGAAATATTTGAATAAAAGTATCAAAATTTTTTTTTTTTTTTGTATTCTGCAATTTTAAGCCAAAGACTCGCGAAGAAGTATGCTGTTAGAAGATTTCAAAACACAATTTATTAGAATTTCTATCTAGAATCTTCCTAATAAAATATCCAAATTATATAATCATAACAAGGCACTTAATTAATGGAACTTAATCATTAAGGTAAGCCTAACAATAATAACTCTTTTGATAAGAGCTCACCTTAAGACTCTTTTATTGGTATATAAAATGGGTGTGGTCAGAGCCTTTGATTTGTTGTCTGTCTGTTTACTTCCTGGCTGGATTATTCATTGCGAACTTAAATGCATGGCTTATGCACATTTGCAATATTGTATTATATTATATTACACATTTACAATATTGTATTAACCTCAACATAAATGCCGTACAAAGGAGCCATTAAAAAAGAAAACACTGCAGAAGAACAGAGGCATTCCTGCACGTTTGAATGTGTATAAATCAAAACATAAGAACAATATAAAATGAAATTTAGCAGTGACAACAACAATACCAAGCGATACATTCATTTGAGACATTGGAAACGGCGTGCATATCAAATGATTCAGCTCTTGAACTTCAGTCAGAGCAAGCGATATGCGGAGAGAGATAAAGAGAGGATTCTCTTTATTGCGGTTTTGATATCATAATGGTAAACGTGGAATCCAGCTCCAGTTCTTATCGACAGTGCGTCACAGGCTATTGAGTGAGTGGATTGAATGATGTGTCGGATCCCCAAAATCGAGCAGAAAAGATGCAGTGCAAAGCATAACTTAACAGAAGATGATGCTCTATGTTAGCTGAGCTTAAATTGGAGAGAAGAGATTAGAACTTGAACTTGATTGTTTTATCTCAGTTCAAGCTTTGTCTGTCTCTTAACAGTTGTTTGTTGCTTTGCATACTTCCCAAAACAAATGAGGAAGAGGCAAACACTACATTGAGGCATCTGTCTGACAGGGAAGGACGTCAACATCGACTGCGACGCTGACTGCAACAGCGACTTTAGCAGCGTTGACAGACTGAGCCGATACGATTGGATCGTCACATTGTCGCTATTGTTGTTGCCGTTGTTATTGCTGTTGTTGTAACGCACCCCTTGATCCGAGCCATATAAAAGTATCTAAGCGCAGTGGCGTCGGCTTCAGTCTAGTTGCAAACTCGTGAAACTGTAACTGAAATTGAAATTGAAATCCGATACATTTTTAGCTGCAGTGCGCGCGGTGCTTGAGAAAAAAGGCTTACCTTTCCCAAAAACAAAGAAACAAAAGGTATTAATCATTATTCAAATATATATTGTCAAATATATAGTATAATATAGAGTGCTTAAATAAAAAGTGAACAGTGACTGTTCCACCTCCACAAATTCAAAACAAACAAGTAAGAAGGCTCTAGTCGAGAAATCCCGACTAGACGATACCCTGATCCCTATACTTTACGCGTACAGTCAGTGCTTGCAAGTATGTGTGTGTGTCTACGCGAATACTGCATACTGCATACACAACTTCAATGTCCCATATCTTCGGTGTTTCTTAACCGATTTTAATAAAAATTTCACAGATTTTCATTATTTTGTTTTATAATTCAAATGGCATCTCAAAGTTTTCCAAATTCAAGGTTTTTTTGTTATCGATCCCATGTGTATATCGGAAACGGGAAGAGTTATCGAAAATCGGAAAGAAACTTGTACTGCCTAGGGATTAGGCGAGCTTAAGTTCCAAGTCTGGAGTCTCTATCTCTTATAGTCTCTGAGATCGACGCGTTCATACATACAGACGGACGGACAGACGGACAGACGGACAGACGGACATGGCTATATCGACTCGACTGTTGATGCTGATCAAGAATATATATACTTTATGGGGTCGGAGATGCTTCCTTCTGCCTGTTACATACTTTTGCACAAATTCATTATACCCCTTTTTCCCATTTTTAATGGGATCAGGGTATAAAAACCCAAAATAAAGTATTTGGACATAAAAAAGGTGTTTTAATTGTTTTTAGAGTTTATTGTGTGAATCATTAACAATATAACAGAATACAATACAATCTGTTAACATAACTGTTAACGTAACAGTGCCGCTAAGCATAGATCACACCAATAGGACTTTTTGAACATAGTATTTGCATACAATTGAAACTTGAGGTAAGTACGCTGTTCAACTAAAAAAGCAGCCTAAGAGCTTTTCAACTTTATTTCGGTTTGTTATGGCCTGTTGCTTTGAGTCCCAATGGCAACAACAATGGCAAACAGCTTTTCTCCGCGCCTGCGGCCACTTTGACCACACAAAGCGGCAGGAAATTATTTTCTAGTTCTATTCCTATGCAAAATCCAAGCCATAACAGGGTGTCTATGAGTCTCTCTGTGTGTGTGTATTTGTGTATGTATCTGTTTATGGGTGTGTGTGCTTTATATTTATTGTTAATCGCGTGACTCGTCGACAGCGACGACGACGGTTTTGAGCTCACGCCCATTCCAAATGCAGCCTGAACTATAATGATAAATAGAACATGAAAAAATATAAATCAACAGTGAAGAACTTTCTATGCACTTACTTATTTAAAAAATTTATTTATTAACAGAACTTGACGCACAAGCTATTTTTGATTTAGCTTTTATTCTCCTTTTATAATTGAAAATTTTTGATTTTATATCTCTATATGTAAATATATATTAGATGTTTTCTGTTTTGATTTCAATGAAATAAAAGTCATATTAAGTAAATTTTAATTTTGAAACTTCATTCATGATTTCAGTAAAAATCATTAAAACATGAGTGTAAAATACTTAAGTAAATAGTTTAAAATAAAAATGATCAACTTAAGAAAAGTTCCAAATTTTTGAGCAATATATATCTTAAATTGTAATACGGCTTGAAATGTGGGTTTGAAGAAAGGAAAGAAAGTTAACTGATCTATTTGACTCACTTTTGGAAATTTTTTTTCCACTAATTTGACTTAATTCTTAATTTTTTACATGTTTTACAAATTAAGATTTTATTCATTCAATGAATTGACGATTTTTAATGGACTCCAATTTACCTGGAGTAGTTTTAGAATACTTAAAGCTCTACATGAGAATTAGATTTCCCAACAGTGTGAAAAAGTCGAAGTATCTCACAAATAGATAGAGTAACAAACGACGCGACAAAAGCGAGTACAAAGTCACAACACACACATATGCAAATTGTAGCACAGGTAATAGGTAATACTAGTACATAGTACCATTAGAATTCAAATCACCCAGCCACACATACGCATACACCCATGGATGAGAAGGAGAGCGTCTAAGAAAGAGAAAGAAGTGTCGCCGGCGTTTGTCGCGACAAAGAAACGGCATAAAGACAAGTTAACAGCGAGCTATTTAGCCTGGCCAGCAGGCAGGCCACCACGAATCAGCAACAGTGGAGCCAACATACAGAGAAAGAGATAGAGAAAGAGAGTAAGCAAGCGAGCGAGAGAGAGACAGTGAGAGTGAGGGCTAGAGTCACAGAGTCAACGCGTGTGCAGTGGCTAAGCAACAAACGGGAGTCGCACACGGAACGTGCTATGAAACGGTTCGCGTAATCCAAAGACGTCGCTTCACACAATTCGCAACGATTTCGAATTCGTATTCGAAGTCGAATTTAGATTTGTTGCTCACCCACCTGGCGTACCTCGGGAGTTAGTGATAGTTACTGTACAACAATAAACTGCCAGTTTTTAAAAGCAAAAAACAACAAATATAGCTAAGCGAAACATAACCGTTACCTTAAGTAGTGTATACAAATTAGCTAAAAAAAACAAAAACTTAATTGTTCCCAAGTGAGTGGTTTTTTTTCTTAACCTTGAGCTAGCTGCCTTTCTTGACGTACTTACCGGTTGCTTGTGTCGCTTTTGTGTTCACATCTAATCAGCAATTGGCCAATCTAAGGGCCTGTGATAAGAAACTATATCTGTGTGTGTGTGTCTGTGTGATTGTATGCAATATTTGCACTGATTCTTATCACATATCGTCTACAAAGATTCACACACACGTGTCACACCAATTGTTTACATCCATCCGTTGCCGCTGTAACAACTGCCAACTACCAACTGTCAAATCCAACATTTACTGTGGTAAGTTATCCATAAGACTCGCCCTCACTTACTAACTCGATGACTCATTTTGGGTTTAGTCATCCCCCATCGTGGCATTTTCTACCTAAAAATGTATGCATAGGAATAAACTAGTTGATTCCGACACAGTTGGGTTTGCTTAAATACATAAATCCAAGTTGGGTTAGTTAAAGATCTTTCGAACAAACAACATCCAAGACAAATATTTAGTTTTAACTATATCAAAAGAAAAAGAACAAAGAGTGTGCAATAACAGCATTATTTTATTCGATACATTCTAATTTAAAATCTGTACACTAATTAAGTCAACATATCTATATGAATATTTATTAAAGGATACATACTTATCTAAAGGAATAGAACCACATCAATCAATTTTAATTCTATGCTTCTAAACCATCTTAAAACTTTTTTCTTAAGATATTAATAAGGTGTGCATGTATTTTTTAAACTGTCTAAACTCTATATTTATGATCAGTATTGGGAGCTGAGTCAAAAAAAGCCGTATATGTTTATTTCAATGCAAAACTTGCCTCTTACAGAGTATTTTTGGTGTGGCTTTATAATTTGTCCAAATCCGTCAGATCGAAAAGCTATATCTTATGGCTGCCACATGATCCGAAATATAAAATATGTTAGTATGTTAGTTTGTTTTTTTAACTGCTAAGGTATCTGGCGCTGATACAAGCGAAGAATACACAAAGTGTTGCATGCAATCGAGTACACTGTAAGACATACGTTTGATCAAAATAATTTACTTACTTCCTGTTAATAACGATAATAGAAAGGAAAAGTGTCGCCAAATTGCATTCAATTATATAATTTGCAATCCAAAATTGCATTCACAAATTTTACTTTTCATTGGATTACATTTTTTTCGTTTGCTCTTTAAAAATTAACAAATGCAGGCACGTCGTAGGCATATTGTGTAAAATTCAAATTGAAATGTCAATAACACAGAATTTGAATTACGACTAAGCCAAATGGCCGAACTGACCGTGACGTGATTAAGTTTAGAATCAGCACAATTCAAAATGCCAAATGATAAAAAAAATAATAATAATAGCAAAAACAGCAATTAGCAGAATGACAATAGAGAAATATTATTTTGCCTAATCGATATATGGCTTTTATATACCCTTTGTGTGAGTTTCGTTTGTTGAAAAATTCATTTCACTCTTTAACACTTCATTCTGTATAGCGAATGGCAATGAACCGACAGCAACGGCAGCTCTATAAAATGCGACACAAATCTATAAATACGAAAAGTACGATAAATAGTTGTGCCATTAAAAAGCAAAAGGCAGAAACAGGCTCATAAATATTTCATTGTTCTTGTCATGAGATGACAGAGAAACCACACAATATGAAGCTAAAAGTTGTGGGGCATGCTAGGAGAAGTGGGATCGAACAATAACGATGACAACTGCACAAGTTGTCATTGCCATAAAAAAAGGGGCGGGCTCGTAGTACCAGTTTTCGAGTTCTTCCAGTTCTCCTACAGATCTGTCGGAGAATTGCATTTTGTGTGATGCTTTTGTTCCCTGTATTTTCAGATTGACATAAAATCTGTGTAAAATATTTTCACACATGTGACTTCTCATTTAGTCGTCAGCAAGCAGCAGCTGCAGGCTAAAAGGGCGGCTTTTGTGTAGCGTTATTTTCCACTAGCAGAGCTAGAGCCCCATAAATTATACACATGTGCACATTTAATTTGCAGCTTCTGTGATTGTATACCAGCTTGTGAGTGAATTGGGCAATTAACATTGCATGCGCCATCCCCCCATCATCTCCCTTCATTTGTTTATAGGCAAATTCTGTAGAAATGAACAAGAACAAAATAAGAAGCTGGGAGGGCAAAAGACACAAGATGACTCACAATTTGATTCAGAAGTCAGAACATTAATATTTTTTAGCGCAATTGATGCTAATAGGCAACGGGGTAAAAGCCAAACATACGCCGAACAGCATCAGCCAAAGTATTTATTAAGAAAGCAAAGCAAATCAAGCGCATTCCCAATGAATAAGCAAGTAAGAAGGCTCTAGTCGAGAAATCCCGACTAAACGATACGCTGATCCCTATACTTAACGCGTACAGTCAGTGCTTTCAAGTATGTGTGTGTGTGTGTACGCGCATACTGCATACTGCATACTCAACTTCAATGTTCCATAAATCCGGTGTTGCTTAACCGATTTCAATAAAAATTTCACAGATTGTCATTATTTTATATAATGCCATCTCAATTTCAAGATTTTGTTGTTATCGATCCCATGTGTATATCGGGAAACGAGAAGAGTTATCGAAAATCTGAAACAAACTTGTTCTGCCTAGGGATTAGGCGAGCTTAAGTTCCAAATCTCTAGCTTTTATAGTCTCTGAGATCGACGCGTTCATACATACGGACGGACAGACGGAAAGACGGACAGGTCTATATCGACTCGGCTGTTCAAGAATATATACACTTTATGGGGTCGGAGATGCTTCCTTCTGCTAGTTGCATACTTTTGCACAAAACCATTATACCCTTTTTCCCATTTTTAATGGTATCAGGGTATAAAAACATATACGTTTGTTTAATTTTTTTCTGGTGACTAGCATGCATATAAACTACAACTTGATAAAAAGTCGGTGTATTAAATGCCCTTTAAAAATCCATAATAAAATGTACCAAATAAAAAAAAGGAAAACCAAAAAGAAAGTAATATATGGCATATAAAATAACAAAGATTTTAAATATTTATTATTTAATTACATACAATCCCAAGTGCGAAAAGTTAAAAAAGACCCGCTATTTAGTTTAATAAAATCAAAAAATTTAATTATCAACTCTCGCTTTATTTAGAGTACAGTTTTCTGCTTTTCCCGTTTAGCTGAGATCAGCATCAAACAACAAGACGTGTGCCAGACAGGTGTTAATTGTCTCACACACATTAACAAGCACATACTCACAGATAAGGTATGACTAATATTCATTGAGAAACACAAGAAACCACAAATCGAAAGCAAAAATTCCAAATCCAAATTCAGCCTGAGATTCATTCATGAATTTGTTTATCGTGGAATTACCACGCCCACATACTAAAAATTAACGCTCATAATGAGGGGCGCAAAAGAGTCACAAATTTGCCGGAAATTGCATGAATTTTGCAAGAAGCAGCAGCAGCAGTCAGCACTAAACTGTCAAATGTAAACTGTAAAAACGTAAATATATACAATAACAACAACAAAGCGCACGCTAAACAGTTAACAAAAGCTGCCGCTGCTGAGGCTGCTACTGGAATGGGGCAGAGAGCATGACACATGTAGCGGGTTCCAAGAAACTCGCATTACTCATACGCAATAGCTCGCACAGCACAGAGCGCAGCTTTAAGAGGTTTTAGCAGCAGCAGCAACAGGTTTGACCACCTATGGAATCCCCGCTGTAAAGCATACAACAGTGCACTGTAAAGAGTGCCAGCGTCGCTGTTAACTGTGCTGCGTGTGCGTATGCGAAAGCTTTTCAATGCTGTGTGTTGTGCGCAAACGCAAAAAGCTTTCGCTTAGGTGCGAGCGCCTCGCACTTGGTGATGCATTGTTAGATCAGTCGAAATTTGCGCTCTGCTCTGTGCGGTTGTGTTTAGCGGCGAGTGACACCAATTCAATAAATACTTAAGTTAATTTAGAAAAAATAAATTCAAATACAAGTTAACAGTTAACAGTTGCAAGTAATTAAGTTACAAAAGCGAAATACGCGTAAAAGAGTTTGCAAAGTGAACAACAAATGCAATTTTTAAGTTGAATTTTCTACGGAAATCGTTAGTTAGTAACAGTGTGAGCAATTAGTGCATACATACAGTCTTATACACATACATAACTCAACAAAAGACAAAAGGATTGTCTGTAAGCTGTCTGCCAACAAACATCTATATAAGAAATAAATAAAGAAAATAAGTCAACGCCAATGAAAAACGCCCACAAGCGCATAAAATTAATGCAACGAGCTAATTAATTAATTTGTCAAAGTGTTGCATGCGACGACGAATCGGTCAAAGAGGAACAAAGAGAGGAACAATTGCAGTCGCTGCTTCAGTTCATTGATCTACAACGTATAATCGTCGCCGCAGACGACAGAGAACAATTCACAATTCCCATGTAAGCATGCCCATTGCAGCATCACATTCGAGTGATAAATCATCGGGTTAAGACCTCGACCTTATCTAAAACAGTGCTAAAAACGAACAAAGAAATAAACTTGACAGCAGTTGAAAATTAAATACACTCTCGATTTACCATTTACTTTTTCCTTCACTGTACTAATCATGACACATTCTTGGGAACACACAAATATCTGTAAGGTCAAGTTCTAAACCAAAAAAAAATTTATTTATTTATTGATTATAAGCTAGCCATTCCAAATATTTGGTAATTTTCACAGCCCTGAAACATAAATCGACGCGTTGCTTATCTTATCAATGCGTAAATTCGTCAGCACTTTAACAAGTAAAACAAAAAGAAATAGTTAAGGAATTGCTGATAAGGTGCCAGAACAACAGCCAAGAATAAAAAAGCCATACATACAAACACACATTGTGCAATGTGCCGCATCTTTCTCAAAGCTAAACGAAACCGGCCAATAAAAAAACTGGAAATACTAACAAACGTCATCCATCCACTGAGCGATAAACAGAAGCAAGCAAAAAAGTTTAAAGCAGTTGCCTTTTTGCTGTGGTAAAGTAAAGCTTCGATTCGCTCAGTGTTCTTTTTTTGTGAGCATCAACAAAAACTTTGGCTGAACCTGTTGGCAAACAAAATATTTTAACTGCTAATAAGATACCGAAAAAAAATACAAATGGGGAACAGAAAATATGCCCAAATAATTTGCATATAAAATAAATTCTATGCATATGATTAATATATAGATGGAAAAACACAAATATTAGCATAAAGTTGGCATAGTTCGTAAGTTTAGAACAGTTCTACCCTTAACTTAATGACCCACATTGCGTATACGTAACATGCTGATATGAACCCAAAAACTCACTTCAAACTATTATTGCAGTTTTCTATTGATTTCTGTAGCCGCAGTCAGAACTTGCCGCCACAAAATTGCGCGTATTGATTAAACAACAATGCAATAGCACTCATCGTTATAGCGACTATGACTAGCTATACAAACAACAATATACATATGTATTCACTGATTGTTAAGCCAACCAAAGCGTACCAAATTGACGGCTCTAACCTTAAACCCAACAAAATAACGACCTTCAACCCGACACCCCATGCTAATTGCTCCAAATTTTGACTGTTGTATCTTTTTATCTATAACTGAAAACACACATGACTTTCCACACCTAACTGGGCCTAAACAGTAGAATGATAATGTCCATGTCCACATTGTAGATCCACCTTAGCTGATTATTATAAAAACAACAAAGCGAACAACCACAACAAAATGCAGACTTATGCGTATCATTCAGCAAATATTTCTCTTCGTCTTCCTTCCTTTTGTTGTCTGTTTTTTTTTTTGTTGGTGCGGGGCTGTTGGGCACACCCAAAAAAAAAGCATTTAAAACTAAATATAAATAAATATTAACATTCATATATACAACTTTATAATATGGCCTTTGTTGTTTCTGTTTCTCGTTTACTTTTGGCTGTTGGCGTTGAAAACTGCGTGCCACTTGTTGTATACTTGATATCTGCTATCGCACTCTGCTGATGGCATAGCACAAATTGTACTGGGCAGAATTAAGGTGTTATAGATAGTTGATAATAAAGTTATACATTCATGAGTTATAAGCAATTGGACTTTGTACGAATCCTTTGAAAACTATAAATAAACCTATCTTTGTGGAAAAATGTACTTTCATTGGAAACCGTACATAATGACCTGTTTTAATTCATTATGCAATAATTTAAAAATAAAAATCTTTCTTTAAGCAACTTTTACCAAATTGTTTAAATGTCTTTTGTTCTAGGCAAATCAATAAGCTAAAATAAATAAATGTTAATTATAATTTTTATTGCATTTACTGCTTCAGCTAACTAAATGTTGCAATTACATTCGCAACTACGTCATAAACTAGAGTTAGTTAGTTCTGTCTTAAGGGCCGTAATTGGTCAACTAGAACGTGGTTCATAGTTATAAAAGATAAGAAACACATGTCGCATGCTTAACTTATCGTTTATCATATAAAAAGCAAATAGTTTAAGCCTAGCAAGGTAAATAACATAAGTCTATACTTGTGCCACTACTTTTAGGCATATCATATAACATCGGAGTAAATACGACTAGTCTAATATGTTGTTCTCTTTATGGTTTAAGCGATCCTTGTGCAAATTTACATTTCTATATTTAGGTTCTAATAAGGCGTCGTCTAAATTTAAGTTCAAGTGTAAACAAATGTGGGACAGCCACATGACTGCGACTGCAATCTACAACAATAACTAAATAACTGACACGTAATAAGCCAACGTCACACGCACACACACATCTACATAATATACATAATTTACGTGTAGATACAACCAATTTAAACTTGGCCACAACTTTGGCTACAACTTGGCTAAATGTGTACCATTTAGACCCAGTTAGTATGGCAGCAGTCAACCTGTTGGCAAATGGGGCCAGGCCGAGCCAGGCCGATCCGTTTCCGTTTGCCCTTTTGTTGGCGGGTTTCTTTTTAACTTTTTCTTTCTTGGCTTTTTTCTTTATGATTTTTACCAGTCTGCCTGGTTTGTTTGTGTACCTGTATGAAATATTAATTGACCTTTTTGCGATTCTATTTTCTATTCTCTATTTGCAGTGCGCAGTTGTTTATTACAAACTTCAGTCACGACTTTGAAGTTCAAAGTGCGCCAACTAGACAACAATAGCAACACACAACATTAAGAACTAAACCAGCAACAACAACAGCTACAAAATGTCCAACACCTGCCAAAGCTACGCATCCGTATTCACACTCCTAGGCACATTTCTATCAATTCTATTGGCAGCTCAAAGTGCGCCAGTTTCATCAACGACAAAAGCCGAGGTAAGTGTTTCTTAACCCTAAGTGTTTTAAAATTTACAACAACAGTCAGCTTTAAGAGTATTAAAAACCTTTTCAAATATCAACTTTGCAAAATAGTTAAGACTGTTACTCTATGCCCCGAAGTAAGTCCATCAATAGATTGATAGTCCCTTGAAGAAGCGAACAGATCAATTTCAATAAACAATGAATAAATATATATTCAAACTTCAGCAAATAAATAGTTTATTTTTATTGCACAATAACAGTAAAATCGCAATAAATTTAATCTTAACACAGATAATATAATTGATTTTCTTTCATAAGACCTTTCAATAGCAATAATAAATATTTATTTACCATCCATGCAAAGCATTTTTTAGCGCAATATTTTACTATTTCAATTTGGGCAATTAAATTCCACATTTATGTTTATCTAGCATCAATTTTGTTCGAAAATAATGATTAGAAATAGACATGCAAACATGCTAGCCATAAAATCATGTGATTCAAATGCAATGTCATGACCACAAACATACGATATGACTCCCAATCCACTCTCTCCACAACAAAGTAAAACAAAATAAAAACAAAAACAGAAATACAGAAAATCGATGCATCTTTGAGCACAAAGCCGAAGCCAACGTAATAATTAATGTACTCTCATGAATTGGCTATCAACGGAATCAACAGGCAGTCGTTTAATTTTTTATGCACTGCACTTTGTCAAAAGTCCCCCAAAAGGCTAAGGTCGGAAAACTGTGGGCGATATATTATAGTAGTGGTATAAGCGATGTTTACGATATGCGATGAATGCATTGCGTGCAGATGTGACTTGAATAATTGTTGCACATGTAGTTGCATGTGCACCCAACTGAATTTATATGTATTATATAATAAACAACACCATTGACAATGACGCTTTAGCTCTAAGCTTATTTCTGCGAAAGTTTTGTCAAGCAAATCGGAAGTAAATACTTGGATTGTATCTTATATATGTGCACATACATGTAGCTGCAATCAGTTGAGCAAAATATTCTCAGCACACAAGAGATAACGACGCTGTTCAGTATGATTCATAGTCATTGTAGAGTATATAGCTTTTTGTCTTATTGTTGTGCACTAAGGGTACAATTTATAGCGTTCTCATTTAATGACTATATACATTTCGGTCTAACTATAAACATACAAGTTTTTGTGTTGCTGTTCTCTAATTTAGTAAATTATACAGTTGCAGATAAGTGATTAAAATTGTTATGGAATATTTTGATAATTAATAAAATTAAATTGCAAATTTTGTTTACGAACATTTACGATTCTACTCTTATTTATTCGTTTAAACCAATCGTTATTTACATTTAGTTGCACTTACGTTCATTCTCACGGGTCTTGTTTTATTCATAACTCAAATAATCAATGTAAGATGCACATTTAAATCGATAAGTTAAACGTGTCTGTTTCAAGTTTAGTATTCATTTCCGTTTGCCAATTTGCACTCGTAATAACTACATGCATCAAGATGTTGCTTCTCCAAGTTGCATGTTTTGCATGTCATTAATGTTAAGTTGGACTTAAGTATAAACTGAGCTGATTATCAGGCTAATGTCATGATTATCGTTTAGTGCACCTACAACAGCAGCAACAGCAACAAAATTCACACAAATCCCTAACAAATCCTCTACAAATTCACATAAATTGCATTTCGGCACGTGACTGACTACTGGTTTTTAGGTTGAAAAGGACAGTGGAGGGGGTTATGATGCTTGTTCATGATGCTGCTATTGTAGTTGTTGTTGCTGCGGGGGATTGACAAGGTTGTCACGTTTTTGCGGCACAAAGTGTTTTCTCTTGTTGCACGATTGCAATCTGCATAAATTAACAAACAACAGCAACAACAACAATAACTACAACTACAATAACAGATGGAATCGCAACAAGCCGCACCTTTTTGCTGCGAAAATAGTGTGAATTGTGCTGCATCATGTTGGGGAAACATGTCGTAGACATCATTTAATTCCTGTTTGACCATTTAAGACCAATGAAATGTAACAAAGTATCGATAAATAGCAGCTATCGACCAATTGCTCGACCTAAGATCGATCGCACGCGCTACTTCTAAATGCGTGCTTAGAACAAAATATATTTGTGTTGACAAACCGCTTTTTTGCTCAGTTCATATCGTCTTTGTTCGCAACGAATTTGACTAATTGATATGTTGAGCGCGTTGCCAACAACTTGGCGCGAAACTTGCATGGCCATTAAACTGGCTACCGGGCTAGCTGGCTAGTCACCCAAAACGACGTCAATAAATGCTGATAATGTTGATGATGATCACAATGATGATAATTATGTGATTTCATAGAGCACATGCGTCAACATTGTGCGTCCCATGTTTGTCTCATTTCAATGTCACTCACTCAGACAGACAGAGACTGAATACCCCTTTTGTTCTAATCTAGTCTTCTGCCTGTTACTTCTCATAGTTTTTCATTTTGTCTTAACTCTTCTTATGTGGGGGACCACACTCAGTGCAATGTGTGCATTTAACTGACTAAACAAACTCTGAACAATTGATCATTTTTTGTCTATGCTTTGTATCTGCCAACTATTTGTTTTCACCTTTTAGTGAATTAAAATGCAGTATTGTTCACAAACGACTGCTACCACTTTGATTAATATGTTTTAGCTGATTCATTTAGGTTATCAAATTGTCGTGTCTTTACATTTTGAACAGACACCTGCCGCTTGACAAGTTGCATTACAATTTCATCGAAACGAAATCACATCGTATTACATACAAATTGACATCATTAGAGTAAACAAAGGCAAAGTGCTTAACAGCATAGATACGTGACTCATTAGTAAGTGCAGCATTATGAACAAGCGAAAATCCTCCTCCAATAACGGCGCACAAAAGCCTCACGTCATATGCGGCGTATACATAATCGAAGGCGTTTGCATAATAAAAATGCCGTCAAAGGTTAATTGCGGTTCATTCGAATGAGCTCAGCTGGAACAACTGAAACAGTAGCAGCAGCAGCAGCAGCGTCATAATCATCAGTCTTTTTTGTCTCACTGGCCTAATTTACAGAATTTAACTTAACTTGGGCGCCACAAAAGTTTTAAGCCCAAAATAAAGCCAAGCGAAAAACTTGTTCGTTACTTTCTTCAGTAATGACGTATTTGGCTAATTATAATTGCTAAAATGCCCAACTTGAAGCCAACCCTCTTTAACTGGCATTCAACAACTAACTTGGGGGGGGAAAAAAACTTGTCGAAGAAAAAATTCTATTGCAGCAAATATTTCGCGTGCGTCACGCAGCGCCCAGAAAACGAAAACAGAAACACTCTCTAAACTCTTAGCTCACCGTCCAGCCAACCAATAAGTTTGACTAAAAAATCGCAACTTACAGCTAATAAAACAACACATCATGAATGAGGAAGGTGTTTGAGCAAAAACTAGCAGCGAGAAAATAAAAGTTTGATTGATTCGGACAAACAACAGCTGAATAAAAAGTAGAAAGTGACTTTAGCGTGTTGAGCGACCTTCACGAGGTGTTAACAAAAGGATGTCAGGTATTAGCTTTAGCTTTAGCTTTGGCTTTGGCTTTATGGCTGTCAAGCTGAAAGCAGTTAAACAACTAAAAAGCTAAACAGGATAACCTTGCCATTTTGCAAAAAGGCGTATGCAAAAAGCAAATGTTAACAGCGCAAACAAATGATATTTGTGTGTGAAACATCCTTATAAAGCCGCATCCAAGGTCACAGAGCCATAGAGCAAACAAAACGGAAAAAGCGGGTTAACTTGGAAATACTGTGTTAATGAGTTCCCTTATGAAATCATATTCTACTATACCCTATTATTATACGTGTAATTACTACAGGGAATGAAAGCAACTTGCAAAAAAGCTGGAAACAACACATAAAAAGCCAAACGAAATGTGAATCCTACATTGTTGTTAGCTAGCCAAGTTGTTTGTTGGAGTTTTGCATAAAACACTTTTGGTTATCTTTAAAATCAAGCGCCTTATTTATCGCCTGCGGAATTAACAGGAGCCAAGAAAAAACAGACACCTTGGCTACTGCGGCTAAATGTCAAATAGGAGTTATGGGAATTAGCAGCTGACAAAAGTTATTAGCCAGCCTTTTTATTTTGGGGTGGCTAACTCAGCTAACGTATTAGCCTGATTAGAGAGTTACGCAATTAAGCGGCAGCTTTTTAGCCGTTTATTCGGCCAAGTTAAAAAGCACGTTCCCGCAAGTTACACAAACCTACTTAAGCATCGATTTGGCTTCACTTTTTATGAATGATGTAACCACTAAAAAAAACATGGCCAGCTAAACAAGTTGGTCAAGTTGTGGTATTTGCAGATCTGCTCATGGCTGTTACTCTGTTAACTGTTAACAGAGTCGGTCACTTGATCAATGAGTCAATGAAATTAGGTCTAGGCTTAAATCGTTGAGCCTGTGAACTGAACACTTGCAATCGTAAGTCATTGACCCCAAATGCTGCTTGACCCAAATCAAGGTGGAAAATTTAAAGCGTCCGTAAACGCACCCTTAAAATATCTACACCTACACACACACACACACACACACACAGCTAACAGAGTCACCCTCTCTCTGCTTGCAGGGGCAAATACAATTTTCACATCAATTTCCGGTCAAGTGAAATGTAGGAAAATAAAAAAAGAAAGGAGAGGGAAAAGAAGCGAAGTAAGTACGCTCGTTGTTTATAATTTATGCATGTCCTGGTCTTGTTTGACCGGAAATATATGGTACAAAAGCTAGTTACCGCCTTTAAGTGGCGCTCCGCTCGCAGGGTCAAAACACGCTACAAAGGTGTAAGCCAAAGGCTTTCCCACCATTATTTTCGACCTAAGGTCAATGACCTTAAAAGGCAGCTATATGAAATGTTAAACAACATTACTTACAACACGAATATGGTATTGGGACCTGTGATTCGCAAGCAGTTTAAGCTGATTATCATTGAGACAGATCTCACAATTGCAAAATAACACTAATATAGAAAAAAAACACCTGCAAAACAAAGAATTTTGCGAAGAACTTTAAAGGCTAGCACTCAACATTTCTAACGCATACACAGTTTGTTACAAAAGTTTGCACACACTTTTGTAATTTGTTTAGGTTTCTTTACTTGTTTCGAGTTTCGAGTGGGGCTGGCTGGCTTTGAAAATGCAAAGCCTTTTAGGCATTTCCTGGCAACTGCCATACTGCCAGCTGCTACCTGGCACAAGTTCAGTTCAACTGTGTGGTCGGGGGAGGGGCGGAGCGGGGTCAGAGCGGGCGTGGCTAGTGAGCTGTTAAAGTAGGCAAAGAGGTCAGACATAGACAAATGGCGAGCACTGCTACAAGCCATATTCATATCAAATGTACGCTTTGAGTTCTAAGTTTTGAGCTCCTTTTCAGCTGTTGACATTTACATTTGCATATTGTGCAGCAGCAGCCGCGACATGGGGCAACATTGAAAATATGGTTGGCACATTTGTTATTATATTGTATGTATTTTGTGTTTTTGCAAATCGTGTCAATGTCTCTAGGTTGTGTGCTCGTCAAACTCGTCACAAATTGAAGACCAATTTCAACGTGCGCTGAAACGTGAATCCTAGCAGCTATTTGCAATATAATTTATATAATTTGTGTGTTTGTGTGATTTGTAATGTCAATTAAGTAAATGATTTGATTGAAACTAAGGGGCAAAGCTTAGAAAGTTTATTTGTCAAAGATGGCGATTCTTAACATTAATCGATTAAAATTTCGATTATATTGTTATCACTGTTGTAAAACAAATGTATCTACATGTTATGAATACACCTGCCTGCCTGCACTTGTTATATATCATATCTACACACTTAATGAATCCATTTCCGTTTCACACTTCCGTTTTGGAAATCCTCACGAATTCACATTATTGTGACGCATTTTATTTTGTTTTCGGGCCATTCAAAAGGTTCGTCAGCACCATCACATCATGAATCATTTGACTGTCAAATGATAAGCTCATAAAGCACTCATTGCGTACAATTCTATAGGTACTTCTACTTGTTCTCTCTGCTCTGCTTCTTCTGTTAACACTCTGCTTGTTGCCAGTTCTATCAGTATCTTATCAACAATATGGTGCAAACACAAACACACCTAAGATACACGATTACTGTCTCTGACTGTTACTATGACTGGGCCAACCCATCAGGCGTTGCCTTCGATTAAGTGACATGTCAGCCCAACAATTTTACATTTTATCAGTTTCGATATTGGCCAAGCGTCAGAAGCAAAAAAAAAATATTCTACGTGCGCATCAGGGCCAGAAGCCGGTTGAAAATTATTTAATGCAAATTTAATTGGAATTTCAAAGCGCGTGTTTGCCTCGAGCGGCTGCTTTCATGAGTTTCCCACGAGCTGCAGTTACAGCTCATCGTTGCATTGCTGCATTCAAAATGCGGCAATTATGTTAATTGCATAATGCATAAGACAAACACTGAGCACTGGAATGTGCAACCAGCTCAGTTATAGATGACCTGAACCACCCAACAATCGGGCAAGGGCAACTCAGCTTCAACTCTATTTAAACTCAAAACAGTGAGTCAAATTTTTTAGGGAAAATTCCCAAAAAAATAAACATAGTTTCATAATTTCACTTGAACAGGCATAGGTAAACAATGAATTCATTTCACACTTGTACAAACCATCTGATCTATATAAGAAATACGCACCCTGCACAATCTGAATTTGCAAGTCATTATTTTCCTGTACAAGGCTATCAAAGAGCAAAAACAGGAAGGGAAAGAGGGAATGCAGATTCATTTTATTGTGTAATATTTTCGACAGCAAAGCGGAACACGAAATTGCAAATCGCATTTGCATATCAGTGCTCTTTCTGTTTATTTAATTCTGCTACTGATTCTGCAGTTGCCCAGTTCGGGGTTTTGCTTTTTTGTTTTTCGTATTTCACCGCAGATTGATTGCCGCTTGTCAGAGTCATGTTTACAGGAAAAAGCAAAACAAAGCCACAAAAGCGTCTGCCGCCAGTTTGAGTTCATTTACCTTTTGGGGCGAGGAGGTACCTTAACCTTCCACCCTATACACACCCGCGTTTGCCAACACAAGTGACAAGAAGTTGTTACCACACGCCAAAAAAAAAATGCAGCACCACCCAGTTTATTAAGTACTTAGGATTGGGACAGCGTCACGCATAGTTATGCGATTCAACCGAAAACGTTTACTTCCTCGGCAAAATATCATAAAAAGTTCTATACAAAAATAATAAAAACTGAAAGAAGAAAAAAAACTGATCGCAGTCAGCTGAGTGGTTTGTTTGGTATTATGCAAGCCCGTTTCTGAGTGATTCTTTATTTTATTAATTTGTTCGGTTTTTATACCCTGATCCCATTAAAAATGGGAAAAAAGGGTATAATGATTTTGTGCAAAAGTATGTAACAGGCAGAAGGAAGCATCTCCGACCCCATAAAGTATATATATTCTTGATCAGCATCAACAGCCGAATCGATATAGCCATGTCCGTCTGTCCGTCTGTCCGTCTGTCCGTCATTCCGTCTGTCCGTCTGTCCGTCTGTCCGTCTGTATGTATGAACGCGTCGATCTCAGAGACTATAAGAGCCAGAGACTCCAGATTTGGAACTTAAGCTCGCCTAATCCCTAGGCAGTACAAGTTTGTTTTCGATTTTCGATAACTCTTCCCGTTTCCGATATACACATGGGATCGATAACAACAAAATTTTGAATTTGGAAAACTTTGAGATGCAATTTGAATTATAATGCAAAATAATGACAATCTGTGAAAATTTTATTGAAATCGGTTAAGAAACACCGGAGATATGGGACATTGAAGTTTTGTATGCAGTATGGAGTATGTGCGTAGACACACACACACACACACATACTTGCAGCACTGACCCGACGCGTTAAGTATAGGGATCAGGGTATCGTCTAGTCGGGATATCTCGACTAGAGCCTTCTCACTTGTTTTATTTTGGCAGTATTATATGGCACAGTATGCCACATTAATATGTGCGACACATGCGGCGTATGAAACATGTTTCACATCTTAAATAAAAATTTACGTGGAAAACGAACAACAGAATCTTGTTTCATTTAACATAAACTTAACAAATAAATATCTATATTAAATGTATCAAGCATAGTATTAATACTAATAGCTGCAATTAGTGCTTGCTTCTAATTGTTGAATTGTGGAACCGTTAGGCGCATCTTTAACCTCGCATTGTACAGGTATCTATATCCAACTTACGCTTCCTATATTGAGATTTTGTAAAAAATTCAATGTTATGCACAATTAGTTTTGTTCGCGTTACAATTTAATTCGACTAACATGCGTTCAATTAACTGCAAAATTGCCATAAAATGCTAAATACTGCAACAAAAAAGAAAACAAACACTTCCTTAACTTGACTCAACTTGTCTTGTCTTAATAGAACTGAGCTGCTGTTGTTGTTGTTGTTGTTGTTTATTTTCACACCTCAATTAAAGTCACGTAACTGTTGTGAGTTAGCTCTTAGTATTAAGCATACGCCCAAGTCTGGCCTAAAAGGTGGTGGGGTGAGTGGGGGTTATATTACTATAAAACATTACCATGCCAAACACTCGGCCATAAATTATGCAAGTCACATAGTTTATTTTTGCCGCTGCTGCTGTTTTTCTTGCGGCAAAATATATTTTTGCGCTCGCAAGAAATGTGACTAATGACGAATCACGCCGGGCGAAAGAGAAAGATACGGAAAGGAGAATGTGTGATGTGTGTATGTGGTGCAGGACAATTGCAAGGCAGGCAAAACGTGTTTTATCTGATCGCCATAAATCAAAGGCACTCAACCAACCACCCGCTTAGCAAACTGTCGCAAGCTATTGATCTTGTCCCCTTCTTCTTTAACTTCAATCAAACAACTCACCTGTTTACTTCTCCTCTTCAATCTTGCAGATCTACCTGTCGCAGTTCGGCTATCTGCCCGCATCGGCTCGTAATCCGGCGAATAGTGGACTGCAGGATAAGCACACATGGGTGAGCGCCATACAGGAGTTCCAGAGTTTCGCTGGACTCAACATCACCGGTGAACTGGATGACGAGACGATGAAATTGATGTCACTGCCACGTTGTGGTGTTAGGGATCGTGTCGGCACGGCCGATAGTCGATCAAAGCGTTATGCCCTGCAGGGAAGTCGCTGGCGTGTGAAGAACCTCACCTACAAGATCTCCAAGTATCCGAAGCGTTTGAAGCGCAACGATGTCGATGCGGAGATTGGACGTGCCTTTGCCGTCTGGAGCGAAGATACTGATCTAACCTTTACCAGAAAGACATCGGGACCAGTGCATATTGAGATCAAGTAAGTGCTACAAAGAGTACTATCAAAGTCAATTATTTTCAACTAAGGGTTCAAAGAAAGCTTCAACAGCTTGCGAAATTTTATTAAATTTCTAACTTTTCTTCTTTCTAGATTTGTTGAGAGCGAGCATGGAGATGGTGATGCGTTCGATGGTCAGGGCGGTACTTTGGCTCATGCTTTCTTCCCCGTTTTTGGTGGCGATGCGCATTTCGATGATGCCGAATTGTGGACTATTGGATCAACACGCGGCACGAATCTGTTCCAGGTAGCGGCTCATGAATTTGGTCACTCCTTGGGTCTTTCGCATTCGGATCAGAGCTCAGCGTTAATGGCGCCCTTCTATCGCGGCTTCGAACCTGTCTTTAAGTTGGATGAGGATGATAAGGCGGCGATACAGTCGTTGTATGGACGCAAGACGAGCCAGCTCACGCCCACCAATGTTTACCCGCCCACCACGCACAGACCGTCCTATACACCACCCAAGACGCCGTTAGATGACTCCATTTGCAAGGATTCGAAGATCGACACGCTGTTCAACTCGGCGCATGGCGAAACATATGCCTTCAAGGGCGACAAATACTACAAGCTGACAACGGACTCCGTGGAGGAGGGATACCCACAGCTGATATCCAAGGGCTGGCCAGGATTGCCCGGCAACATCGATGCCGCATTTACGTACAAGAATGGCAAGACCTACTTCTTCAAGGGTACGCAGTACTGGCGCTACCAAGGCAACCAAATTGATGGCGCTTATCCCAAGGAAATTAGCGAAGGATTTACTGGTATTCCCGATCACCTGGATGCGGCAATGGTGTGGGGCGGCAATGGCAAGATCTACTTCTTCAAAGGTAGCAAATTCTGGCGCTTCGATCCGGCCAAACGGCCACCAGTCAAGGCCAGCTATCCCAAGCCCATCTCCAACTGGGAGGGTGTGCCAAATAATCTCGACGCAGCGCTCCGATACACAAATGGCTACACATACTTCTTTCAGGGCGATAAGTACTATCGTTTCCACGATGCACGCTTTTCGGTAGGTTGAGGGATAAACAATCTGGGGTTAAATATTGAATCTTAGTATTTATCTCTTTGAGTTATAAGAAACCAATTGAAGAATCTAAGGATCATGGTAAAAGGGGATTAATGATCTAATAGAGAATTTGAAAAATAGATTTTACCAAGAAACTCAAATCTAGCAACAACAAAGCAAAGTAAACAGTTTCAATAATAAAAATCTGAAGAATCAAAAATAATCTAAAGAACCTAAGATATTTTGAAAAAATCAAGGTATCCGAAAATAAAAAGTCCTGAGGTTTATGGGCTAAAAAAAATTATCTAAAGACTTGGCTGTACCAGAACAAGTTTTAAAATCAATATACAGTATATTTATTAAGTTTTAACAATTATCTATGCTTTCTTACTCTCCTCCATAACAGGTGGATACGGCAACGCCAGCATTCCCTAGGCCAACGGCGCACTGGTGGTTCGGTTGCAAGAACACGCCTTCGTCAACAGGTAATATTGTTGAAGAAGTAAATATGGAGTCTGAGCAGCGATCTCAGCTGCATGCTGATGATGGTAATGGTGATTTTGACCTGGAAGCAGGTGAGTGGGATCGACTCGGCGGTAGTTTTGTTTGAATCCAATAAAGGTGTTCAACATAAATCTGAACTGTAAACAAAATCTTAAATGAAATGTATCGAATCGATTCAAATAGAAAGATCGAAACAAAAAAGACAAAAAGATCTCATAAACATGAGTTGTTACTTAACCAGCCAAGAAATGTTTAAAAATCCTTAAAATATCATGAAACGTCTCTTTATATAGAGACGCTTTAATTAAATCAATTTATACAAATATGGTATGTTTAATTAAGTTCTTATATGTATGTATGTATCGTACTTGTACTGTAGTCAATTCTATTACTCAAGTCAATGTGTTATTGTTTGATTGCCAAAAAAAAAAAAAATAATAATAATAATAATAACGAATGAACAACAAAGAAAATAGAAAATACATTATAATCTTATTGAAAATTAATTCTCGAACTGTGTATGTCCTATTTCTTCTCATAGTATTATGTATATTAGTTCTTGTAAAAAGTTATACATGAAAACATTATTTATTGTTTTTCTATTTTGTGGTGTTTTACTTTAGTTTGTTTCAGTGCACTCAACCTGAACCAGCTTTAGGTTACACTTTCCTCTCAACACCTGTACACTTGTACACTTCTAACCCCATACTATACTTTAACTTTCTTAAGCAGCTTTTAATTCTTTTTCATTTTAATAAAAACTAAGTTTCAAAGCGTTATTTACTTACTACTATTTTTTATTTTATTAATATTATTATTTAACCACATTTTGAACTGGATATGGAATACCTTAAAAGTTATTATTATTTTTTTAATTTTATGTAATTATAATTTCCGTTATTAACTTTCTCACTTTGTTTAACACTTGTCCTTTTTCCTAACTTTTATTCTTAGCCCACTAACCAACTCAATTTAGCATACCATGTAAAAAATATGTAAAAGAAAAATTTCAAGAAAATTTTGAAATTCTTAAATTAAACATTACAAAATAATTACAACAGGCCCAGCAATAATTGTCAAGATAATATAATAATAATATATTGCTTACAGCGTAAAATAAGTAAGAAACAAACTACTGGTCAGTCGGTCTCACTAACTTCACGTCCGCTTCCTCTTGGAGCGGTATCAGGCAATAAACCTTACCTATACATTTTAGAATTTAAGTATCAACATGCACCCGAAACTTTGCATGCGCTTACTAACTAGCTAATCTAACTATAGCCTTGACTTTGGGTGTTACTAAATAACCTAATAAATAATACTTTATAACGCCTAAAACTAAGCTTAATCGAAACAACACTTTTACAACACTATTTGTTAAACACCACAACAACTATTCTGTAGTCGTAAATCCACACAAAAGTGTGGTTCTCGCAATCCTCCAGTACACCTCGTAAACCCCACCCTGAAACCCATTAAATATAAGGTATTTTATGTAGTTCTATGGTATTATTAATATTCCCTACACGTAATTCCACCCAACTAAAAAGATGTATGTATGTATATCCTGTAGTAATTATGGCATTTTCCAGCACTCTATGCGTACGACGTTTTTATTCGAAATCGAAAACAAACAAAAATTCTGTTACCCTTTTGACACCTGTGGCACAAAAATTCAATTGGCTAACGGCTTTTTATTTATTTTGGTAACTCTTCCTGTTTATTATTTTTAGAGAAATGTTTAATACAAATCTTTGTAATTGCATGTTTTATCAATAATACTAAACACACGATCCGCATGACCTACACCCACACAAACAAACACACACAGAGCACAAGCACTCGCGCGCATAAGTTATTCGCATTTGTGTATGTGGTCCACAACCGCTATGTTTTGACCCAGATTGCACGATAGGCACGATAGACGGTTGGTCGGTCCGTCGGCCAATTTAAATACTTAACACTGCATGCACGTGCTTGTTGCCCATATAACCCGTTAAATTTACATAACCAAGCTGAACTTCAACTGTATATGTCATCCATTTGTATGTATGTATTTCTTGCAGGCTTTAAGAGACGCGGATAAAAACGAAACAGAACAATTAACAACAACCAAAACAACAACAACAATTGAACAACAACAAACCTAATATATAAAACGAAAAGAACTCCAAAGCAAATACACACACACACACATAAACGAAACAATAACACAAGCAACAAAACATAAGTATCGCGCGCATATCGAAAGCTTTACCACGCCCGCCGGCAAATTGCTGTTAATGTTGCTTTCCGTTCTTTCTCACTCGCTCTCTCTCTCTTTTCGTACGTATGTATGTGCGCCAGCAATTAAGTGCTGTGTGTGGGTGTGTTTGCGCTTGTGTGAGCGCGTGTAATTAAGCTTTATTATTTGCAGCTCTTTTTGTGGTTTATTATTTTGTATTTGTATTTGTATGCTAGTTGATCGAACTGATTTTAAGTTATCGCTATCCCTATCGCTTGCTAAAACGTATCGCAATCCTATCATTCGTAGATGTATTTACATATACACGTATGTATGTACGTAGTTACATCACAATATAACTTACAGAAACTTGCACACACGACCCCCGCAGCCTTCCTTCGTAGACGCACAAATTAGACAACCGCTTCAAATTGCTGGAATAGTTATTTATGCGATTATCTCTTATGTTTTTCTTAAACGAATTTTTTCTTTATTACATATGTGTTTCTGTCATTTCATTTGAATTGGGCGTGCGATGATCAATTCATCAATTTCATCCACTTATATTGCCATTATGCAGTACCACAGTTTCCAAATACGAACACGAATACGGGTTCGGGAACGGGAACTGGTACGGGTACGGGCATGGGTCTACTGCCCGGTTGGATGTGGAGCCTAACGAATCGTTACTTTTGAATGAGAGCGTACACAAGATCTTAGCTCCAGAAGTTACTTCAGAGTTGCGTGTTTTTTCTGTCCACCAACAACATCAACTATATAACTGTATTAATATTATATATATATGTAACTGTATTGGCATCAATACAAAATGCGTGCCTTAAGTTGTATTACGTCCATATACTATATACACAAATATGCCCGCTTGAGTGATCTCTGTCTCAAAAGTAAATGTAAAAAAAAAAACAATAAGAACCACACAAAAACAAACTCAAATGCCACGCCCTAAACAAATAAAAGCCTGCGCCGCCGCCATCATTGAAATTGTCGCCCAGAAAAACAGTCAAGAAAACGCCCAAAATTCAACATAAAAACATTTGCGCACAGAGTGGAACAGTATGTTGCATTAATTACTTTTATTTATACATATATAATTACTTTTTGTATTCGTTTCTTAAGTTAGCTTAATTTAAATATTACTTTATTTAAAATTAAAACAGTTTTGAGTTATTCTTATAAAAAAAAAAACCTTTCACAAGTGTTACACTTAAAAGTTAATCCTTCTTCTTAGTTTAGATATACTTCTACACTGTATTTATTAGACATAATATAACTAAAATTAAATTGATTATTAACTAATTTGAACTTTTTCAATTTTTCCACACGAAAAATAGCTGTCGGCGATCACCAAGCCAATGATGAGCCCATGGAGCCCGAAACGTCGGAACGTAAAGGATCTGGTGCAATGTCCTATCAGCTGACTAGTAGCTCCGGCGTCAGTGTGCTCCTGAGCACGTTCCTACTCTGCTGCCTATCTAAATACATAATTAGCTAAAATATCTGAACATTGCGCAATTCTTAGGAACATTATTAACAGACAAATTTTACCGCACACCGCAAAAACACTTAATGGGCTGCCCACATTTATTGATTGTGTATTCGAATTAAAAAAAAAGAGAAAAAAAACCGAACTAAATTATATATATAGATATATATCATGTGAAACCGGTGCCTTAAATTCGTTGATGTGTAAATACACAAGCAAAAAGCAGCATTAAATGTAATTAAATTTAAAACTTAAATAGTTGTTAACATTCCACAAATGCAACATAAAACTAAACATGAGAATCAGGATTCATATCATAACCGAAAAATAACTTAAAGATGACAATTTGCGATATTAACTATAACGAGCCATATGAAAATAAAAACAAACAAAAATGCATAAAAAAAGATAAAGAAACAAATGATAAACGTTACGTTGCACTAGCTCAAAGAGCAAAAGAACAAAAGTCAAAGTGGTTTTGAGCTGTGTAACAATGAACTATAGAAACTAGAAAGCTCTTTATCAAATGGACTTAGGATCGTAAGACAAAACATACAATTAAAATATAACACAAATTTGATTATTATATGTATGTATGTGTGTATACTTAAGTGTAAGTGTAAGATTGTAAGAATTCTAAAGGCGATATTTGTTCGGGTTTAATATTTAAAACCGAAATATTATTATTATTATTTAATTTACGTATTATTATTGTGTTACAATTTTATAAAATTGTGCGCTGCAAAAGTGATCGAAAAACATTAAATAAAACTCAATGAATGTTAAAACTCTTCAAACTGTCGACTCTCAAAAATCTCTAAGCTAAACACACACATATGTATGTACTCAGCTAGCTATTGAAAAGTACTATACTTATAAAAATTTTGAGTTGCTACAATTTTGTGATTTCAAAAATCCTATCTTATGCTTCCAAATCAGCTTCGATGAGCGCATTTAGCGTATTGGCAGCGTTTGAAGAATTCTTGTTTGTATTCTCTTGAGTTGGTTGCTGTGCGCTTGATTTTGTGCTCTTGCGACGTCCGAGACCTGAAAACAACCAGCGAAAACAATCGGATGCTAATTACGACATGAGGGAAGGCAAGACTTTAGCTTATATATAGAGTATTAGATAAGTTATTGATAGTTATTTGTTTACGTTTAATTGGATCATCTAATCCATCAATGGGGCGAGTGGTGGCCCGATAGGGTGAATTCGATTGGGCATCTGGTAATGAATCGGGTTCAGGGTCTGGCGTACTCTGATTTATGCCTAAATAATCATTTTCCATTTTAATATCATAGCTGGAACATGGCGATAGCGAGCGTTGTATATATGAAGGCTTGTCTGTTATTATATCCGTATGTGGCTCGACTTTAGTAATGGCATTAACTGTAAATAAAATAAAGAAGCGCTTACAAAGTTTATTTATATATATGTTTAGCTTAGATTCGAAGTTACCAAGACAGCTTTCCCTCTTCTGTAAGCTCCTTATAATGGCTCCATGCTCGGCCACTTGTTGTTTAAGTCGCTGAATTTCCTTCTCCTGTGATGTCATATTTGTATTGCGCTTCTTTTGCTTTGAAGGGCTGATGTGCAATCCGAATTGTACTTCATCATCGCTGTCCATTATGGTTATCGATTCCACCGGCGGCGGAGAGATAAGTCGACATTCAACACCATCGTCATCGGTTACAACCGTGTCAATAGTTAAATCCGATTTAGCGCCTAATGGGGCTGGTGTCGGCTTGACAGGGCGCTTACGTAGGCGTCGATAGCGTACGGTGAGTACACGATTATGTAGGGTACGGCTCACCAAGTCCTTGAATGCTTCCATAGCAACGTCGGCTGTTGCATAGCGTACAAATGCATAACGTGCGCGTTTTTGTCGCTTCATGACGCCGATGTCGACGCGCATGGAGTTGACGAACGATTTAATCTCAGCGGCATTCATGTTAAACGGTATATTACTGACGTACAGGGAACAGGGATCAATGCAGTCGGCCAGCTCCTCCTCGGTGAAGGTTTTAAGCTCAGCGTGTAGATGGCCCTGGCCAAAACGCACTTGTTTGATTTCCTCTATGGTGCGTTCCACATTCGCGCCCACTTTGAGATGCACCATGCAGAAGCGCTGTTCAACATTAACGGGAAATACCACATCCCTGATGCTGCTCGAGAATCCACTTACAGATGTGGCATTTACTTGTGGATCAGGAAAACGTATAAGAAGAATCGGAGCCTGTTGTGTCTTTGATGCCAGCTCTCGCTCTAATTCTAAAGCACGCAATGCGTTTTGACGACGCAAATTGGTAATTGCCTTGCGATTTAGTTTGACATCTTCTAAATGAGATTCGAGACTAAGCTGCAAATCACAAGTAATCTGGGGTTTGTTACTTACTCTGCGAATTTGTTTTGGAATCCATGTCAGATTCGTTGAGTACTGTCCCATTATTATCATCAGTGGCGGATGTTTGGGATGCAGTATTGGATACCCACGAGCAAAGCTGACTGCCCGCAGGCGTTTGCTGGAACATAAAGTATTCGAGTGAAGGCGCACAGCCATTGCCAGTATATGGCGCCACATAACTGCTAGTAGAATGATTGCGTTCGCGATCAGCATTGCGGCTATCAAAGTCAGTTTCTTTGGCTACATTTAATGGCAAATTGTTTTCAGGCTGTGCATCACTCGAATCTTTAGTCGATTCCTGATCTGCATGCAATTCTTCGTCTTCTGCAGCTATGACGCGCTTCGCATCCGGGCCATCGCCTAAGCCTATCAGTGAGGACATACGTTTCAAGTCCATATTGTTACCGAAAAACGCTTATTCTTCCAGAATAATGCTGTTTAAGAAAATATTAAGTTCAAATTCTTTTGTGAAAACAAAATATCAGCGTCTTATCAAAATACAATTTTACTGTGCTGTGTTGCTGAGAATGTGGCAACGCCAAAATCACAGCTGTTTTCAGTAAACACAATGTCTACTACGAGCACACACAAAGTCTCACATCTGTTAAGCACAATCCGTACTTCATTAATTTTTCTTGCAGAGCTTTAATCACCCTGTGAGGTGAATGGAAACGGAACTTATCGGGTTCTAAACTCATATTATTAATTAAAATCATAAAAATTAAATTTTAAAAATACATAGACACGCTAAGAAAAAAATAACGTCATGCCCATTTAATTTTTCGAGTAGTTACAAGTGCTATTTAGCGCGCATTGGAAGCTGTCAGCATACTAGGCTGTATCATTAGCCAAAGAAGAAGCAAGATGTGTGCTGCTCTTTTACGAAACACCATTAAATGCTTTAAATTGAGAATAGATACAGTATATTTACAAAAATTAAATATATGGTAAGTGTTGACACACAACCCTTTACATAAAATCAGTTAATAAAGAACCATAATATTTCAGCACAAGTTCCTCACGATGGCAATGGCGCAGCGCTGCTTCTAATGATGTTGAGCGCAATCTCTTGAAAGGGGACAACCTGCCAGACAAATATCAATTGATTTATCGTGCGCCAATGGAGGATTATGTTGCATGGACCAAGAATGTGTCGACTGTAACCGTGTCACTAATTGGTTTGGTTGCCGGCTATCAGTTGGCCACAACAATGAGCTTAATGAATATTGCCAAGAAAATAGATATTTCTGTACTCGTTTCGAATGAAACAGACTTGTACTACTTTGCAGCGGGATTTGTCCTTATTAATCTGGCTATACGCGCGTTTGTGGCAAAATATCCGCTAAGAATTTACAAAAGCGCGGACGAGTAAGACATATTTTGCATAGAAAATTTGTTTTTGCATTCAATTACTTGTATATTTTCTTGCAGATATGTTGCTGTATACGGTTCACAATTGCCTTTTGGCACCATTAAACATTATTTCGAGCGGGGCCAAATTGCAGAGTACAAGAATGTTCTTAACCCTTGGAGTCATCTCATGTTTAAACTGGGAAACCGTTCGTCGATGTTGATGATTGATTACTTTAAGACACCAGCAGAATTTCATAAGTTATTTGAAGAAAAAGAAAAATAATTTAAATTTGTTTCTTGTATATAAAAATACAACTGTGGCTGCAAACCCAAAAGGATGATTGCATCTGTTTGTAAACTTAAACAAAAGAATGGTGCTGCCACACTGCTAACAACAGTTTCGATGTATGGCTGTGGCAGCAGTGCAACTATCGATATTTTCAACATCGATAGCATATCAACAATTGCGCTCCACGTGCATAGTAAATGTTTATGCGCGCATAATGGAGCTTAAAAAGATGAAGCCACTAATAGATACGGAGCCGGCATCGAGCAAAAATGTGGAAGAAATTAATCAAAAAAAGCGAAGCAACCCATTTAACACACAACGCTTAAAGGAGGAAAAGGAACGCAGGCAAAAGAAACGAGCTCGTCTCATTGTACGCAACATAAGCTATAAATCAACTGATAAGGCGCTGCAAGAACATTTTGGACAGTGGGGTAAACTGGAAGATGTGCACATTCTCAAACGAGGTGATGGCAAGCTCGTGGGCTGCGCCTTTGTGCAATACGAGACCATTAACCAGGCGACAAAAGCAATAATGATGGCGAACGGAAAAGATATACTGGGACGCAAAGTGTTTGTAGATTGGGCATTAGGCAAAGATGAGTATACATCCAAGCACCCGAAGGATGAGCCCGAGGATAAAAAGCCAAAGTTGGAAGTAAAGGAGGAAACTGACGGGGAAGAGAATATATCGAAAAGCGATGACGAGGATGGAGATGATGGCGAAGAAAAGCCAGATATAGAAAGTGAAGACGAAGCAGACGACTCTGGTAATGAAGATAATGACGAGGAGAATAATGATGATGACGATGATAAAAAGGACAAAAAAGAATTAAAAGCTAAACTAGAAAATATGAAAAATGAAAAACACATTTCAAACGATGTGCAACAAGGATGCACTGTCTTCATAAAGAACGTGCCTTTCGATGCGGAGGATGCGGATCTGCGTAAAGTATGCCGCAAGTTTGGTGTGGTTAATTATGCTATTATAAATCGGGAATCAGTTTCGGGTCATTCAAAGGGCACAGCTTTTGTGAAGTTTAAGGCTAAGGAGTCGGCAGATTTGTGCCTGCAGGCTGGCACAGAGTTTAGATTGCTTAACGAGGTGCTGGATCCACATCCGGCACTCAGTCGTGATGAAATCACAACAAAGCAGACAGCAAACTCCAAAGACGATGCGGGCAAGGATTCACGTAACCTTTATTTGGCTCGTGAGGGTCTTATAATGGCAAATTCAAAGGCAGCCGATGGAGTTTCTGCCTCCGACATGGCAAGACGTCACGAATTGGAGCAGGTTAAGACTCAAGTGCTGAAGAACCTGAATCGGTAAGCAGTCAATTACTGATTTTAGTTGTGACCCTCATATATTTCTTCACCATTTAGTTTTGTTTCGCGAAATCGTTTGTCTATTCATAATCTGCCTCTGAACTATGATAATGAGAAGCTAAAGCAAATGGCAATTACCTACACAGGCTTTCGTCCGCACGAGTGTCGCGTTATGCGTGAACAGAAAGTTACCCCAGAGCATCCACAGGGCAAATCCAAGGGATTCGGTTTCCTTTCCTTCGACACGCACCAGCGGGCATTAGCTGCGCTGCGTAAACTAAACAACAATCCCAGTATATTTGGCACACAACACGTAAGTAGATATTACATGAACTCAATATAGGGACTAAGGAGCTTCTTTGTACTTTTACTAGCGACCCATTTTGGCCTTCAGCATTGAGGATCGTGCCGTACACAGAATAAAAGATAAACGCAACGAACGCTCCAAGCTTAACAATCCTACATACAAACACAAGTTGGACCAGCGTAAGGTGCGGCGGGAGCAGCAACGCAAAGGTATCAAGGCCCCACCGACAACCATAGCACCACAAGATGACAACAAGGTTAAGCTCCAAAAGCACATTAAGAAACTGGAGGCATCTCGTGCGGCCAAATCGATGGACATTCAGAAGCAGCAGCAAAAGAAGCCGAGCGATGTCGAGGGCGACTATGTGGGCACAGCTGCAAAACCGGGCACATCTTTGCGTATGCGTTCCAGGAAGAAGATCATGGAGCAGGCGTCGGAACACATGAAGCGTGTCAAGACCGAAAAGCGCAAGCAGAAGAACAAAAAGATACGTGAATCGCATCTCGCGGAGCGCAAGGCTAACAACCGACCCAAACAAGGACGCAAAAACGAAAAGGATGATCTTAGGCCATTGATTAACAAATACAAAAACATGATTAGTGGGAACGAGGGAGGTGGTGGCGTCACTGGTGGCAAAGTTAAGAAACCCAAACGCACCAAGTGGTACGCGGATTAAGGTTCTCGTTAGTTAACAAATTGTTTTTAAAATGCTTAGTGTGTTGTTACCAATCAGTACCCCATATCAAAACCAAGTTGGAATCTTTGTAAATGAATAAATGCGTAGACTACTAATGGAAACAAGATTTTATGCATGTTGTCAATTACAAATTAAGGCTATCATCAGGCTGCCCGCAAATGATCTAAGCCTCATTAATTACTCCAACCAGAAGAAGCGAGATCCGTATTTGGCTGGTGGTGTGGGATAATCGGCTGGCAGGCCGGGTGTTGCATCTGGATAAGATTTAATTGGTTCCTTTTCGGGTGCCTTGCGTGCAGTCTCGATGACCTAGACAAGAAATTTTGACTTGTTTACATTTAAATATGTTAAATATGTGTCAGCTCACCTTGGCACGAGCGAAGTAACCATAGGAAGGACGCTCCCAGTCAAAGTTATCTTTTACACACTTATCAAAGACGCCTTGGGTCTTGCGGCAACTTCAAAACATTTTATTTAACATGCGTGGATGTATTTAAAGCATTAACCATTTAAACTTACTGTCCGAAAGCCATTGTGCCGCTGCTTTTGTCCAGACAAGTGGCGTATTGCATGAACTCCTCATGACAGGTCTTCTTTACCTTGCGGAAGAAGTCCACAGCGCAGCCAGTGACGGCACGTCCTTCACCCAGGCAGGCACGAGGATCGTCTAGTTCTTGTCGACACAGCATAAACTCCTGCAAGAGATGGAAATAAAACGTAAACAAAACAATCATCAATCGGTTTTGAGGTTAGGTTATATAACTGACTGTTGATGCCGTTTAGCCGGATTAAGCACACGACAGCTTATAGACGGTGTGCATATTATGTTTTCATCCACGGATTTAAGAAATTTGCAAAGTTGTAATATATGGGAAATACTAACATTGTTGGCGGCTTCGCATTGCTTGCCCAAGTGAAAAGAACCAGCGCGCAGTGCAGCTGACGAAAGATTTAGCTCCTGTACAGATAGCTCTGCCTCCTCCGGCAGTGTTGTGTTGCTTGTTATGACCATTACGGCGGAGTTGTGCTGCCCGTTGCTTTAAATATGCAGCAAAGGCTTTTAAATCGCAAACAACTGCGTTTATTTCTGTTTCGAGTCACAAATTTCGTCTCCAGCCAAACAACAGCTGTTTTCTATTGCACTATCGATAGTCATACCCGTTTCACGCAAGAGTCGCAGGCAACTTCGATAACGTAACTACTTGAATATCGATTGCCATGAACATTGATGTGAAATCTAAAATTTCAAATAAAATGTATTCTAAACCTGCTCAAGGCAAATTTAAATAAACAAATTACAAATATTTTTCCTTTTACTGTTTTCAAACCTCTAACGTCCGCCAAATATAAAATTCCTTTTGTATACTTGTGAGATTTAAAACTGACTGTTGTGCAGTCATGAACTCCATCTTATTAATTATAGTTGTTACCTTGCTAAGCGCTTCTGGTATCGTGCAAACCGCAGCAAAGGTTGAGAAAGGCAAAAACAATGTTAAGACACTTAGTTACCCAAACTCCGCTAGTGAGATAGTAAAGGATCTCGTAGTCAACTGGAACTCGCCGCTTGTGTACCTTAAGGATCGTGGATACCTCAGGGCGCCACAAATTGGGTTTGATATGCTGTTTGGCGAGAAGCATTCAGGTGATGCTAAGGCGTCTAAGGATGATAAAAAGGTGCAACGTGTGGCACGCTCCAATGAGGATCTGGGCCATCTATTTCGCACCTTCTTTTCATCCAGCGACAACAGTGTTTCGGATAAACTCAAATCCAAACTGGGTGTGCCATGGGACATGAATGCACTCAGGAATTCCGTACGCAATGAGGCTTCAAAGTATTACGAAAAGTTTTACGACAGACCCAATCACCAAACAAGCAATGAAGAGACACAAGATACTGAAACTGATGTAGAAAAGGAAGTGGCACAACTTTATCCATCGGTCGTAATGTCGTCCAACAAAGAGCATGCGGCTGAAGATGAAACAATACGGGAATCCAGCAAACTAGCTGAGCACAAGGAACCAAATTTTCTTAATGGCATTGCAAAGCTTCTAACGAATCGTGTCAAACCTATTTTGAAAGAGTAGTAAAATGGAAATCCATGTATATAACAGTTTTAATTAAATGTTAATTTCTTTCGTTCGATGCTGCTTTAAATTTAAATGTTTTCGATGATATGGGTAAGAAAAATCACAAAAATCAACATATAGACGAGCCCTTCAAAACCAGACAAGTGTGGGAGCAGCAAAGTCAACTTATGCAAATTCATGGCTAATGATTAACCAAATCATTAGCAGAGATTATATGAAACTCGTTTTTGAGTTGGGCCTCAAAAAACAAACAAGCTGCGCCAGTCTATAAAAAGCTGTTGCCCCTCTGATATTTAATAGAACACACTACAAAATGTTGAATCATGTGAGTAATTGTGAGTGTTTATTTCTCAAAAAGCTACCAGAACTGACTGTGCAAATCCCTGAATACTCAGAAAGTGCTTAGCTGCGCCTGCTTCCTACTGTTGCTGCTCGGTCTGGTCAGTGCCGATGAGCCCCAACTGCTGAAGCATATTAATCAACAGAATCTGGATGGTGCGGGTCAATACAAGCATGAGATTGAGATAGACAATGGCATCACGACATCCGCCCAGGGCAATGTGAACGGGGCTCAAGGTGAATACTTTTTGCCCGGCGAAGATGGTCATTTCGTACGTGTCACCTATACGTCCGATTCCAACGGATTTCATCCACAAGTTCACAATGACTAACTGACCCGGCTCACAATTTTTAAAATTCGTTTGACTTGTTTACAAAACAAAATAAAACTTAAAAAACTTTAAAAAAATAAAAATTTATAAAAAAAAAAGTGTCAACTAAAACACAAAAGACAATATTAAACGTTTTGTTATATAGTATAGCCGACTTGCATAAACTGAGCAGTGTGGAAAATATTATAAAAAAAAACAAGAATTTTTCGTTGTTTGAAGTATTTTATTGAAATATTCATTTTTATTCATTAAACGTTAAAAAAAAACCTGTTTGACTTAGTCTAGAGAGACTATAATGTCACTTGATATACTTTGCACAAAAAACAGTAATTTCTTTTGCCGTTCCTGTATCAGGGTAAAAAAAAGAGGTTTATAACAATTATGAGTCACATGATATTCAATTTAATTTTATTTATTAATTTTTTATTAAACCGTAATAAACATACGTACTTTTCACTAGTTAAGTGAAATTGTGTATACAAGCCTTTGGTCAGTCGTTGGTGGAGCAGTAGTTGCAACCGCAAGACCCAGCATGTCCAAATATGTAAGTTGATCCTGTTTGATATTACAAAACTCTTTATAATTGTTTCGCCCACATTTGCAGTTTTGCCGCATGACGCACGAATCCAAGAAAGAGGATGGCCATGGCAACGTTGCCGATAGCTATGACACAACCAACGGCGTTGGGGTTAGGGAGGGAAGCGTCACTCACAATAGTGTGCACGGTTAGCCGATGGAATGTTAAATTTCAATGTGTGAACCTATAATTATTATCAGTGTGGACGAATTCAAATTTAACATAAAACTTGACGACACAAGATTTTCCTTAAATTTTCTATCCAAAGTGGGAGCGGGAAAAGTTGGTTGAGTACGTGTCACGCGCCAAACTCTATACCCACAAGTTCTATGTTCCACTTAGATGATAAAATACGCATTGTCATAATGGTCTGATGTCGGAAGGAGTGCCGGAACGGATGGCCATCGGTGCCATTGTAAATGTTATATTCAAATGTGACGAGATTCCATTGTTCGCTCTCTGCATGGACACCCATGTCGAACATGTTCAGGAAGCAACAACTTAATGGAATACCAAAAGCCCTCATGGGTTGCATTGCGCTTATCTGGATCTTTCCACATCCATTAGATTGTCATAGCTAAGACTATTTTAACCAGACATATATTTTTGGTCAACGTTTGAACTTTAAATTGATTTGACATTCAATTAACAATGTATTTTTATTTAACTTGAAGAATTTAAAAAAAAAATTTAGATTAACTTTTCTTTCTCATTTTAAATTGTTTGCTTAAGCTTAAATTTATTACGTTATCAAAAGAATCAAGATGGTCTGATTGACTTAATTATTTTAAAGTTATCAAGAATTTAATGTATATAAGTTTAAACCAAAACAAGCTTTACTTTAAATGCAACTGCCACAAATATAAGTAAATAACAAAGGATGCCTTACAACTTGGAAGGTCCGCGTGCCAGTTCCATGTCCAGTGATGGTGGATTCACCAATTTGCGCACAACATCAAACTTGGGATTGTTCTTATCACGCAACAGATCGAAGATTATGCTCTCGCTGGTGGTTATCACACAGCCTGCCTGACGCAAGCGTTCCAAAGCCAAATCACGATCCTGTTTAAGACGAGAGGCACAGCAATCAGCAACAATGTAGACATTAATGTCCTGTTCCCGCAGGTCAATAGCAGTTTGTTCTACGCAAATGTGTGACTATAAAAAGATCTTGAATTAGTATCAGAAACCATAATGGTTGATCATACTGTGTAAATTACCTCTAGCCCGTATAGCACCACGTCCTGTGGTTTGTCGCCAAAGAGGTCCTTAATGACAGTCTGCACCTGTGGCGTCATCATGCTAAAGTAGGTTTTACCTATAACAGCTGTGGCATGCGAAACATCCAGATCAGCGACAGTTTTTCCCAGTTTCTCCGGAAATTGTTCCGTTACAATCAACGGCACATCGAGGGCTTTGCCCGCCTTTGTCTGCAAATCAAATGAGTTTAATCTTCTGATTAAGATAAGATTTTAACTGACTAGCTGCAAAGTTCACTTGCCAGTTTGTCCACATTTTTAACCATATTGTCAAAGAGCGGCATGCTGGGACGAAACTTTTCCTGTATATCACAGAGCAGGAAAAGTGTCTTTTTTGGATTCAAGTGGCAGCGTCGGAATGCCATTGTTATTGTAGTTGCAACTGATTGGAAACAATGTAGTAAATTATCCAGCTAGATCGATTAGCAAGCGGCTAAATGCTAAACAAAAGCCAACATTAGTGGTATCTAAAACGATTAATTTTATTCCAAAACAATAATCACGTCTAATCAATTGGAGTGCAAATCAAATAAATTGAAAAACTTACTTTAGCTGCAAAGCACAAAGTTCTTGGATAAGCGACTATCACATTAGTAAAAACAGCTGTTTGCGTTGCGATGCGAAACGGTTAAGCGATATCGATAAGCTATCGAAAGGTTGCTTAGATTTGCTGGGCGGTAATGCAAAACAAAACAGTTGAGTATTTCACACAGTGTCTTTTACGTACACATTGCCACGAAAAGGTTTACACAAAGTGAAAAATTTCGATATTTTCACTTTAGAGCTATATGGTCACCCTGGTTGTTGTTTTTTATTATTTTTTATAAGTAATTCAGTCAATTATATCTTAAACCTATTAAACAGAACTTAAAAAAAAAATTACCATTAACAAAGAACAATTAAAAATACTAACAAAGGCACTAAATTCACCTGCCACGAAAAGTTTTACAAACCAACGTTTTTGGTGCATTTTCGTTGTAAAATTCGTATGAAATTCGTATTTACAGTAACTTTTAATTAAATCAAAAATGCGGAGATCCATAAATGTCCAAATTTTTTTGGCCAGATCGCTTGCCAATGAAATGAAGAATGATTGTGGAATCACTATATCTTGCGAATGTGGCCTATATCCATTTTAAGTACCTACCCTTAATCTCGAGCTGTACAATCGGTGTAATATTATTGGTCTTCAAGAGCTGGCGCCGTTTTTTTTTTGGAAGGTTTTTTCACTTTGTGTAAACCTTTTCGTGGAAATGTGTACATATTCAAAAGACCTACCAGAAATTTCTTACCCATTTCCCTTCAAACTTGCAATACTAACTACGACATACATAACCCCTTCCGAATCCTATGCTCCATATATAATGAGCTATCCAAATTATTTGATGGTTCCACTTCTAGTGTCTCGCTTAAAATAATAGTTTTGTATCATTTGTCTTTATGTTCGCGATCATCGTAATCGTACGGTAAGCGATGTGCCCCTCGGTCGGTTGGCCGGGAGGTGGGTTGCTTAATGCTTGGGTCCGCGCGCTAACAAGCCGGTGCTTGGTATCGTTGGGCCACTTGTATGCACTGTCTCGTTTAGTACATCTACGTCCACATATAAATAAAAAAAACAATACTGCTCAGTATAGACGCGATAGCAATCATTCTAATCGAAGTCTAGTTAAGTTGAAAACATGTTTCTTTAATGCATTTTTTGTTATTGTTGTGTAAAGGATTAGAAAGCACTTAAGCAACAGTCGTTAATTAAAAGCAACCCAACGGCACTAAAGCTAAGGCAGTCTCATGCCACGAATGTAAACACCCAATAGGCATAAAGTCAACATTCATCACCAGTCGCCACTAATCTCAAATCCCAGCCCCACTCTCGCAGCCATTTTGTGGCATTCTACTTTGGGTCTCAAGCTCTCAAACCCCCACGTGGCAATTAAACTAAATTGTGTGGACCCAGACAAAACTTCGCACACAGGTAGGAGATTTATATTCCTAAGCCTGCAAACAGCTGTAGGGGCACTTCTAAATTCCGGAAGCTATACATACCAGACGTTATAGGGAGGGTGGCATTTATAATTGAATTCCTTAATATGGTACACCAGCAGCCCCCCCTCCAATCCCATACAGAGCATTATAGTAATGAAGCCACAGTCAATTTCAATAACGCAATCAATGCGTGCAATTCCAAAAGCCACAAAACCCAATGCCAAATGCTTACCAAATACACGTTGACCATTGGACAGCGATAAACGCACTGTGCAGAATCCGAGCTAAAGTGTTTTAATTTTTCCGTTTTCGTTTTTTTTTTTTTGTTGATAACTTTCACATTCCCAACACGTAGCTTTCTATGGCAAAGCGCTCTCTGGACACGCCAACGCCTAGATAATGGAATGGCAATGGGCATTGCCTGTAACCCCCGCGTACCCTGCCTTTGTAAGTCACATGCATATTTCAGCAATTTACGCCACATTTTCCCTTTTCTTTTTGACTGCGGTTAAACCGTTAACCATCTACAAGTACAGTTGTTCAACAGTTCTGGCTACCTACATATTTTATGAGCCTCAAAAGTTGAACCGTTGAACCACTCAAAAACGTGTAGGCGAAGACTCTTTGAAAACTTTCAACCAGAACTGGACGTCAACACTTGACTCACGTTGCTGTGTGGCCATTTTCCACAATACTCTTTAAATTTTTTACAGTTTAGATGCTTTTCGATGAACTGTTTTGAAACTGTTTTCAGTATATTCAATTATTTTGACATTTTACTTAAGTATTATTATAGGCTCGATAAAATTATCGTTTTTCTATTTCCATCAATGAAAACAATACATCTTTTGAGCATAACAAGAATTATAAAAATGTAAGCTTGTTAGTGAAATCTTACATATGTATATGACACTTACTTTCAGTCATTAGAAATCGTTTTTCGTTATAGTTAGGCTACCTTGTGCGCACTTCAGATGGCTCTATAGATGTGTGTGTGTGTGTTTGTGTGCGTAGATCTGTATTCATAGCGCCACACGCTAGTCTCAGCCATTTTGGGTTTTCAATTTCAACGTAATTTTCGCTTGAATGCGTCGCAAGTAATTTGCATTTTTTATTTGGTTTTATTGTCCCCAACACGCAACGAGACGTTGGCAATTTTTACAGCAGTTCATCGTTGTCTGCCGTCAGGTTGGGCATCGAGAGGTGATAATGCTAATAATAAGTTGACTCAATTGCCACAACAAATTTTGTAGTAAGAGCAACCAGCAACAACTCAATAGCTACAACAAAATTTTTGTGAAAACAATTTAAGGAAAGTCGGAAATGTTTTTTTTCGCCTTTGTCTGAACGGTGCACACACACACACTTAGACAGAGTGTGTGTATTTTTATGTGATTTCTATCATCATGAACTTTTAGAGTTGGAAATGGCAATAGAATTGGGAAAGACTCGCTCAAGCGCAAAAGTGGAAAGCAAAATGTTGTCGCATTTATTTACAGTATTCGAGTATTCAAGTATTGTGAATATATATATGAGGGTGTGTGAGTATATTTGCGAGTATTTGCTGCAATTTATTCAATGAAATGTAAATGCGACTCAATTGTAGTTTATTTTGTAGTAATTCTTGATTGCACAAGACGCAAAAGTCATTTAATTTCTATTGCGTTCTTTTCTTCCATTTTAACTCATTTCCCATTTCCCATTTCCCATTTTCAATTTGCATATTGCTCAAGGCAGTCAACAACTACACACACACACACATACAACAACAATATGTGACTTTAGCATATGTGTGTGTGTGTGTGTGTATTTTAAGCAAAAGTCAGTCTTGAGTTCAACATGGAAAGACACTTTGTGCTTTGTGGCTTTTCGTCGCTTTTGATAGATGTGCAAAACTTTTGTTGCGACACATTTTATACAAAGAGGGAGCTTCTATATATATACATAATCATATACATTTACACATATATTTATGTATTTATGTACTTCATACATGTGTATATGGACATTTAATGTCAAACCCTTTAGTTTTACATTTATTCGCTGCGGTCACATCGCACTTTGCACCCCCCCTTTGTTTATCAAATTGGCATCCAACTGATATGCCAAACTACGCACGTTACGCTCCCCTCAGCACTCCTTTGATATTGCCTTTAATGCTATATATGAAGACATACTCGCATTTTCCATAGGCAGCTTCTATAGCAAATGCTTGTCACGTTTGGCTTCAACATTTGACATGTAAAAATCGACATACAAAATAAAAGTACACAGCGACAAACAACAACAAAACGAATAACGAAAACAAAGGAGATCAAGCAAAAGCATTATGAGGTTGCTTTGTGCAGTGTGTGCTATACCCAGCAAAAACTCTGCATATAATTTTAAGCTAAATCATTATAAACATTCCTCAAGTAAGTTAGAAACTTAAAGGATCTATGTACGTAAATTTACAGAAATAAAGCAGCTTAAGGAAATTTTACATAGAGCAGATACCCTGTACTTTTTACCATCCACATTGAACTCGCATTTCTTTGTATTCTGGGACAATACACAGGCAGTATAACTGTCAAAATTTCCATTTTTAAAACCAGTCAGTTTAGTTAAATGTGTCTGCTTATAGGATTTCTTATTCAATTAGATTCCATATGTAAAACGAATCTTATTAATAAATTCAAAACTCAAATTTATTTAATATATCGCCTATGCCGTATGCAATGATTAATGTTTAAACAGTTCTTTGGAAAAACTGCTGTTACTCATTTTTAGGTGCTTTTTAAAGATTTTTTCGGTATTTTTTAAGTTCTTATAGACTTTTTTTTATTTTTATCGTATACAAATATTCTCCATTTCAAACCTGCATGAAAAAGATCAGGGATTTGAAACAAAATAGTTACTGATTATTGATTGTTATCCTTCCATCAAACTAATATAACCCATGTTTAGGAGTTAAGTTCCAGGGCAACGCTAATAATAAAAAGAAAAATGCACACGTTGCTCCAAAGCAAAAAAATAAAAATAGAGGCCAAATGATTTTCACAGGTGAATTGGAAAGCGCGTAATGTTGTAATGTTTGACTTGCCAGCGGGCACGTGTCTCTCCCGTATCAGACAAAACTCCTACATTCACTTCTCCTAATGCCCTCCCTCGCTCTCCATATTCACACCTACCTGTACTCTTAGCAGCACTTTCAGCTAAAGCTCACATGTCGCAGCGAGTCAAGCAAATCGGCAGTTGGGGAAAAACTGGAAACTGGAGGTGGAAAGGCGATGTTGACGCTAACGCTAAGGTTAACGTTGGCGCACGTGGCGTATGCGTAACGTGACGCGCCACTTTTGCAAATTGGATGAAAATGTTTGGCATTTCAGCGCCGCCGTCAAAGGCTACAACGAAACGTTTCGTAGATGCATTCGCCTGTAAATTGACATGTTTTGATGCTTTCTGGCGTCTTTGGCTGCTTTGACTTTGCCTCAAAGTGCCACGAAACGGCTAACGTTTCACGTGTAAAACATGATGTCGATTTACTCTTGCAGCCGTTGGCTAAAGCTCGTCGCTGATATGAGTGGGTTTTTTTTTTTAATGCTGGTGAGAATTGCTCGGAGCAGTATAAATCAATTACTTCGCGTACCTAAGAAGAGGATAGAATAGCAGAAGAAGAACTAAGAAGGCTTACTGATCATAAAACCACTCTTTGTTGTTGCTTCAAAGATGCTAACGCCCACCCCTCCATGATCCTAAGGGGCCGATAAAAAAAGGATACCTGAAAAAATGCTATTGACGATTAAGCTGCTTCTCCATAGTGCAGCATGAATTAAACTCAATAAGTAAAATTTTAATTCATAGTAAAGGCGGAAAATGTATTCTTAAAATTCATATTTAGGTTTAAAACTATAGGGTACATTATTAATTTAATCTAATATATTTATATAATCCAAAATAACGATATTAAGGAATAGCTGTTATATTTTAATCGCAAAGCTACAACAACATTCGTATTTATTTATTTTATTTATTTACTTTTTTTTCAATTTCAGATGTTTTACGCGTTGAACATACGCGACCACAACCGTACTGTCAAAATACTTAGTATCAATACTTAAGAAAAAATTAATTTTTAACTTGTCCGAGCTAGCTTAAACACTTCAGTTATATTTGGCAAATTGTCCTTAAGATAATCTCTATACTATTTGTTTGTGATAAATCTTAAAATAAAACGTTGCTGTCGTTATTTTAAATTCGACTAGCGAAATATTCCAAGCCCCAACTGCAATTTATGATCACAGTTAGTCGCAGTTTGTAGCCCTTAAGAAAAAGAACAACACAAAAAAAAAGGAGAAAAAAAAGTAAACCCAAACTAATTCGTCATGGCCTCGCTAAAGATTGAAAAGGCAACTGGCAACATAAAACTTATGGCTACGCAACGCACAGCCAGACAGCTGAGAAGGGAGCTGTAGGGGGAAAGGGCGGAAGAAGAAGAAGCAAACTCAAGTTGTGTTGGGTCCGGCTTAATACTCCTTTTGTGGACTTTTGGATTATGTTGTAAACTTTTCAGTTGTGTTGCTCGCCTAAGAAATAAAACAAATTCGAGTTTCAAGTTGCTCCAAAAAATTTATAAGATGAAACTGCTCATGTGGTTGGGGCAAGAGTTTTCATTGTGGTGGGAACTACCTGAAATAAACAACTTGCCATATGTTACAAAAACCTGGAAAATATACTATACTCACACACACACACACACACTTAGAACAGAACCGAGCAGAACGGGTCGTCGTCGTCTTCGTCTTTGTCGTAACTCTTGACAGCAGCTGCTTCTCGTTTTTTATGGCCACAAAGAGCAACATATACATTAAAACATGGTCTAAAACTTAAAGCACTTCAGACTGCCAACTGGCAAATGGGTAGGTTCTGATTGCAGTTGAACTGAGCCGAGCAAATGATGCACTGAAAAAAACAAAATAACTTTAACGTTTTAAGTTTTTACAAGTCCTTACCCAACTTAAATCACGATACACGTTGGGATCAACATGCTATAAAGGTTCTAAAACTAAGATTTTCTGGTTCCTTAAGATTATTTAGGATGCAAAATAAAAAATAAAAATAACTTTAATGTAAGTAATAAAAAACAAAACAAAGCTTCAGAGCTAACCAACAGTTAAATTGCAAATCTGCTCATAGGCTTTAATAAATAGATTTCTGAATCATCCTTTTTTCACTGAAGCTCCTTTTGCTTCACCCTGCTCCCCTTATCAACTCGTTCACCCAACTCATTGAGGTTCATTGAACCAATTTCTGAGCGCATTTCCGTGTTTGTATTTGACTCTGAGGCTGCTTAGCAGCAAATAAAATTTTGAGCTAAAGCAGTTTTTGCTGTTGTTGTTCTTGTTGTTGCTTCTGTTGGTGTTGACATGGCGCTGCTCCAGTGCACTTTGAGTGGCTACCCGGGGAGAGAGAGACAGACTTGGCACAGGATAAATGTGCACATAATTATCCTTTGAATGCACTCAGCCATACATTCAAATGCTTATGTCTGTGTTTCTCTGTGTGTGCATCTACGTGCATGTGTGCACGTTTGTGTTTATGTGTGTTTGTATAATACTGTCACCTAGACTAAGGCGCATTGCATTTGTGAGTGTGTGGATGGTAGTTAAGAACCAAATGCGCCTCAGCAAACACAAAACACACACTCATGAACAGCAGATGCGATGTCTGAGTTGTGTTTAAGCCTTAATGAAACAATAACAACAAAGCAAAAGCAAGACTCTTTAAAGCCCGATTCATGTCTTAATTAATGTTGCATAATTATAAAAAGCAAAAGCAAAAGCAAAACAAACAAGAACAAATGATTCTGAAATGGTACGCAAAACACAAAGCAAAACTTTGCTAAGCTGCCAAAAACGAAAAGAAAACATGCAAAAAAAAAACCTAAATAATAAGTAAGAAGGCTCTAGTCGAGATATTCCGACTAGACGATTTCCTGATTCCCTATACTTTCCGCGTACAGTCAATGCTTGCAAGTATGTGTGTGTGTGTGTACGCGCATACTGCATACTGCATACACAACTTCAATGTCCCATATCTCCGGTGTTTCTTAACCAATTTCAATAAAAATTTCACAGATTGTCATTAGATTGGCATTTTGCAATTCATTCAGATTTTGTTGTTATCGATCCCATGTGTACATCGGAAACGGGGAGAGTTATCGAAAATCAAAAACAAACTTGTACTGCGAGCTTAAGTTCCAAATCTGGAGTCTCTGGCTCTTATAGTCTCTGAGATCGGTTGGCTCATACATACAGACGGACAGACGGACGGACAGACGGACGGACAGACGGACATGGCCATATCGACTCGACTGTTTGTGCTGATCAAGAATATATGTACTTTATGGGGTCGGAGATGCTTCCTTCTGCCTGTTACATACTTTTGCACAAAACCATTATACCCTTTATCCCCATTTTTAATGGGATCAGGGTATAAAAACAAGCAAAATAGGGCGACCAACAAATTTTAGAAGTTTTTATTTTTGGTCGCAAGAAAATTTGTAGTAGCTGCCAAAGGCAAAATAACGAGGCGCCCCCAAAAGAGCCTCAAAACCAAGGGGCACAAAAGTGCCAAAAGCAAAGGCAAACAATGTAAGCCAAGGTGTGGCGAAGTGGTGCGAGAAAGGGGTTGGTGGTGGGGTAGTATAATAAGCGTAGGCGTTGCTCGTGTTTTTTGAAGTTGACATTGTGCCACCAAACGCGACACAATACGAAACGAAAGCCGCCCCTCAAATTGGCGCCAACTTTTAATTATTCCATCATATTCATAAACTTTTTGCAATCCCCAGGGATAAAGGGTTGGAAGGTGAATGGTGTATGGTGTATGGGATGGGTAAGGTCGGGGTTGGCGGTACGTACTAGTTAACAGGCACTCATTATGTGCGTCACACACACACACACTGCGGGCGATGGGCATTTGGCTTGTGGGCGTGGCTATGGACTAACTAAACGACAAGTTTCTTATTCTTTTTCCTCATGTTTATGTTTTTTGTTGTTGCTGTTGTTGTTCCTTATACCCTTTAAATCATACAAAAGGATCATATAAGGCATAGTAATGTTTACTTAATATTTTGGTAAGCTACCTGAATGCAAATATGTGTAAATAAATGGAGAACCCTAAGAGCTACAAATTCAAGTACTATGTGTCAATCTTTCTTACTTTCAAATAAGTGCAGAGTACAAGACTTAAGAATAATATATACACGTATATAATAAGAATAATGCAAAATTTGAAAACAACATATAAACGTCGCCAACGCTCTTAATATTTGAGAAATACTTAAGCAGCTACAAAAGCTTGTTAAACAAACTCCCGATTATTAGGATTGTTTGTAACCTTGTAGTTGCTTGGCCCGTTATGTGCGTTTGAAGATGCCTTAAGGCGCTTGTCTATGGTTACATGACGTGTTTTTTGTTAGTCTTAGATTATTCAGTTTAATAACTATCCACAAATGTTTATTTATTTACAAGTCCGATTCCACTACACACATTTATTATAACACATTACTAAATATTTTGACTTTAACACTTATTTCATTATCTTTTATGTTAAGTTGTGTCGAAATTCTTTACAGGGTATCTGCCAGTAAAACACATTTGAAGCCTCATATAGCTTATTCGTTTGACATGTTGCTGTTGTTATTGCTGTTGTTGTCGCTTGCTTTTGTTTTTGGTTTAATGCCAACAATGGCGTCTTTAGTACGTCGACTTTTCCGACACTTCAGTGGTGTCTGCCGGCTTTGCCATTGGCATAGAGTCCTCGCAAAAGCAGGCGGCAGGAAGCAGAAGGCAGAAGGCGTTACTCCATAAAAATGAACAACAGCCTTTTTATTGTCGAACAATGAACAAGCAGCGCTCAAGTTTTTGGCCTTTCTTTGGCTTTTCTTCAGTTGCTTTTGTTCTTGTTGTTTTTTTTTTGTTTTTTTGTTGTTGTTGTCATCGACAACAGCATTTAATGAGGCTGTCGCCTTATTGTGCTCAATTGTGCTTGGGCAGCCTTAAGAATTTCTAATACTGAGCTCAACAATTTACCAGCAGGGGGACGGGTACAGCATTTGCAAGGTGGAGTAGATAAGTAATATGAGTTGGCATTTTCGCAGGAGCTCGGAGGTGCGAATCTATAAATGTATAAACGAATGCATATTTAATAGCTGGCTGCATTGTACATTTTCGTTATTGGGAACAGTTGGACATTAAAGTGTATACATGTATATGTCACATCATTATTTCAAACTGGCATGAACCACTGTGTCATTCCCAACAGATGGTAAAGTTTTCAACTGACAAGGAGCAAGCAGTTTGAGAAGTCCTGCAATTGCATAAATATTTGACTGGCGAAAGGAGCTCACTCAAAGGAAAGAAAAGTAAGTAAGTGAATACGCTTTAATGTTAATAAATATAAAAGAAAAATCCTATTATTTATTAACATCAACATAGTATACATTTACTAATTAAACATAATTATGTTATTAAATAACACACAAAATTAACCAATTAAGTCAACGGGCGCAAAAAAAGTCGAAAAAATTATATCATAAGCAACTGTCAGGCGAACTGAAGTCTGTGCCTGATATAGCTAATCAAACGCCATACATGTTACGCACCACAGCAGTATCAAGCTAAGAAAGAGAACGAAATAATGAAAGGGTTTTTTTTCATTCCAGAGAAAAGGAAGGCGCGGAGGAGAAGATGGGCTCAAAAGCTGAACGATGCTCAACGCTGACACTTAAAGTCGACAAGTTAAGCGCTTCGCGTAGCTGGAACACAGTGCAGTGTTGGTTGCCCCCATTACCGGGCAGGGAATTCGCTTGGGACCCGGCTGCAGCTGAATTTGGAGTTGGATGTGGATGTGGATGGAAATGCGGGCTGGAGGCTGCTAGCTGCTAGCTGCAGGGATGGACGGATGAATGGTTGTGGATGTGGACGCGCACTTTATGTGGAGTGGCACACGTTTGTCAAGCAGCGTCGTTAGCCTGCAGCAGATGTGAAAGGGCTAAAGCGGCATACGCGACGTATACGTTATATTGAATTGCTTGCAGTTGCAACGGTAGCAGGCATCAGGATAAGGCAACAGGGCGAGGACGACGACGAGGACGAGAACGAGCCTGAATGTGCATAGTTAGTGATAAACTGCTTTGGCACGGAAATGGCCCTGGAAATAGAAATGATGTCGAGTATGTGCTCGTGTGTATAAAAAGGCCAATTAGACGACAGAATCAAATGCTGATAGAGATACAGATACAAATGCAGATGCAGATGCAGATACAGATACAGAGGCAGCTACAAATGCAGAACCAAATACAGCTGCTCACTGCAGCCCCCAAGCGACGAGAGAGGCGTGGTAAGGTTGCAAAAAAAAACTCACAAGAGTCAAACATCTCTGTACAAAAAAGAACCATGGCTGGTAAGGTATCTAAGGATCGCCAACTCTTTGTAATAAGCTCTGGGAAAGGCAAGATCAAACTTAGAATATTAATTTTAGTTTCTTTTATAGTTCACGCTATTATATTTTTAAAATTTTCTTTCTTTTTAGCAAACAACGAATTTTTTTTATTAAATTAGCGTTTTTACTATCTATGTTCCGCATTCAAACTATGTCATTTAATTTTTTTTTTTATGAAACACAAACACAAATTTGAATTCTATATTTTTTCCCTTGCTTATACACATTGCCACGAAAAGGTTTACACAAAGTGAAAATTTTTTATATTTTCACTTTAGAGCTATATGGTCACCCTGGTTGTTGTTTTTTATGTTTTTTATTATTTGTTATAAGTAATTCAGTCAATGATATCTTAAACCTATTAAACAGAACTAAAAAAACATTAACATTAACAAAGAACAATTAAAAATACTAACATAGGCACTAAATTCACCTGCCACGAAAAGATTCACACACCAACGTTTTTTGTGCATTTTCTTTGTAAAATTCGTACGAAATTCGTATGTACAGTTACTTTTAATTAAATTAAAAATGCGCAGATCCATAAATGTCCAAATTTTTCTGGCCAGATCGCTTGCCAATGAAATGAGTGATGAATGAAATGATTGTGGAATCACCATATCTCGCGAATGTGGCCTATATCCATTTTAAGTACCTACCCAAAAAAAAAACGGCGCCAGCTCTTGAAAAGCAATACACCAACTGTACAGCTCGAGATTAAGGGTAGGTATTAAAATTTTGAGCTTTGTGTAAACCTTTTCGTGGCAATGTGTTTACAACGTTACGAAACATTCGAGTCCATCTTTATACTATTAAGCATATGCCTTATTGTATCGTAGGCAGTTAGATATGTATTTTAGTAAAAAAATTTTTTAATTTCTCTTCCGCCTGAAAAGTATATTTGGAAGCAAGTTTAAATTAACTTTGCTCGCAGGGAAATGAAATAAGTTACAAGCTCGTATATTTAAAGTGGTTTGTCATCCAAACACACTCAAACACACGCACACACATACAGATACGCATTCGCATAGCTTTAAAAGATAGATAGCTGCGGTTCGCATAATCAAGAAGTTTTAAATGCATCATAAAAAACTTTTTGCTATGTGCAATTTGAGAACTTGTTGTTAGGCTTCGTTCACATTTTTGATGTATGTATGTATATAGTATGTGCTGCGATTTACTCTCATATCACTCCAAAGCACTCTCTTAGTTATGAGTGTATGTGACAGCAGGGAACAGGCAATGAGGAATATATACAGAAGATTTGAGACACGAGACAGGACACAGGAGACCGGAGACAAAAGGACACTGTTAGCTGTTAGCTGTCAGATGCCAAGACAAAACAAACGAACAAATATTGCAAAATATATACACAATAAAAGCAAGCAATCGTAAATACAGCAAATTATGTGCCTTCAAGAATGCTCGGAAAGGTAAAATAGTCGACTTTGGTATACCTGGACCGCGTTTTTAAATGGAAAAAAAATAAAGAGTACAATAAAAATCAATATAAATACGAATAATTCTGCCAAGAATATAAAAAACATAAAGTTTCATTTTAATATTATTGCAAGTCAGTAACAATGTACTTAGACCCATGTAATATGACAACATTCAGGATAAGAATGTTAAAGAGACAAGTATAAAATGTGTATGAAATCTTAAACTTTGAGTTTTGCACTTCTTAACTTAACAGTTACAGTTTGTTTTAACTTAACAATTATAATATGTAATTTTATTATACCATGCCTCATTAATTTAAGTAAATACTTTACTCAAGTATTTCATACTAACCAGTAAACCCAAGTAAAGAAGTGAGGGTATACAAGAGGATAAAAATATTTATAGCTGCCTTAACAGCCGGTCGACTTTCAATAAACCAACTGCATGCATAAATCTGCCACCAGTCAAGGGTATGTGAGTCTGAGTTTTACCTCTCTCTCTCTCTCTCTCTCTCTCTCTCTAGACGTTTGTAGCATCTCAACGCATTTACAGCCTACAAACGTTGGCTAATGTGTTTCACTTTTTTGTTGAGTTGTTGTTGTTGTCGCCAGTCGTCGACCTGTCCTTGGTGCTTGAACTTGTGCGCTCGAGATATGCTTTCAAGTGCTTGAGATAGTCGCGTGTTGGTGCATTTAACGTTACACATAACACATTATGCGAGACTTGGCTGACATGGCGCACCGAAATCTCTCTTCTCGGCAAATAAAGTAACGAAATTTTTGGAACATAAATTATCAGTAAGTTGACTCGGCTCGATGTTATTATACCCTGATCCCATTAAAAATGGGAAAAAAGGGTATAATGAATTTGTGCAAAAGTATGTAACAGGCAGAAGGAAGCATCTCCGACCCCATAAAGTATATATATTCTTGATCAGCATCAACAGTCGAGTCGATATAGCCATGTCCGTCTGTCCGTCTGTCCGTCTGTCTGTCCGTCTGTCTGTCCGTCTGTGTGTATGTATGAACGCGTCGATCTCAGAAACCATAAGAGCTAGAGACTCCAGATTTGGAACTTAAGCTCGCCTAATCCCTAGGCAGTACAAGTTTGTTTTCGATAACTCTTCCCGTTTCCGATATACACATGGGATCGATAACAACAAAATCTTGAATTTTGAAAACTTTGAGATGCCATTTGAATTATAAAACAAAATAATGAAAATCTGTGAAATTTTTATCGAAATCGGATAATAAACACTGGAGATATGGGACATTGAAGTTTTGTATGCACTATGCAGTATGCGCGTACACACACACACACATATATACTTGCAAGCACTGACTGTACGCGTAAAGTATAGGGATCAGGGTATCGTCTAGTCGGGATTTCTCGACTAGAGCCTTCTTACTTGTTTTTATTGACAGTTTTGGGGGCTTTAGGAGTGTGCCACATAGATCAACTGACGCGACGCATCTTTGTATTCGATGTCAAAGTTGAGCTCTGTTTTGGTTTTATGTTACCTATTATTCAGACACGAACATTAAATAGTACAAATATACAAATGTATGATTGTAAACATGCCTCGTGCGAACTCAAATTTAAGAACGTAGACCAACTGAGAATGCAATATTAATTATTGACACATGTTTGTAATCTTAGAACAGCCAAATGAACGATGAAGTCTTGACATGAAATTATCCATGAGTCAGGATATAAGAACCCTGGATCCGAAGAATTTAATCAGTATCAAACTACAACACCAACAGCTACAACATACTCAATATTGGCTGTTGATAAGATTTGTTGCTGCAAATTAAGTAAAGTTCTTTTATTTCTCTTTACTTGACGCACATAAAATTTCAATTATGTTTAAGTGCTTGGAGATGGGTAAAGAAGAGGTTGCAGTGATTAAGTATTCATTGCTTCTGGCCATAAATACAATTAATTCTCTAGTGCATCCTTTGGCGCTGACATTTAAATTAAATTTCGAGAATCAGTGCACGTTTGTATTACATGCTTAATATTCATTTGGCAAGCATACAACAAGTCCCGAATGACAGCTGTTGAAACGATTTTTCGAAACGTAAAAGTTTAAATTGCATATTTTATCGTCGAATGCTAGACTTAAGTGAGGGCTTAAATAAAGCTTCGAGCTATTCAAAACTCAATGAAGAAAAATACGTGTTTAAAAAAAAATTTGGTTTTTAAAACTTTGCTTTGATGAACTGAAATTAAGTATTGGGTAACAGTTAAAAACAAAGTTATAACTACTTCAATCTTAGAACCTCATTTTTTTATTTTTTATTGAAGACTCCTGTTTGGTACGTCATAATTTTACTACCAAAAAAAAAAAAATATAGCTGGCTTAAAGAAACACAATAAGTTTATAATGTTAAATATTACATAAGAAAGTAACCTTTCGGCTTATTTTATTTTTATACTACAATGTGTATATATTATTCATTATTGTATATTAATGGCTTATGCCTTTTTTTTCTTAACAATTTTCAGCTAATGTCATTGATACTTAAACAGTTCATATTGATGTCACCGACAACAAGTGTTGCCTACTTCTTTGAATGTGTGCAAGAGTGTTTGAAAGTGTGTGTGTGTGTGTGATATGCTGTCAAGTGCGTTAAGCATTGTCAATTACACACATCCACCACTTAAGTCTCTGGCTTTGGCTCTGGCACTGACTCTGGCAACTTTGTGGGCAGTAGAGCTTGCGGCTGAAGGGATTCTCAGACGCAGACAGCTGCATCTTTTGTCATTACACTTTGATAGGCAAATGTCAGAATTTGAGCACATAATTCAATTAGACTGCACTTATCAGCCGAAGTTGACTCGCTCTCTCTTGGACCTGCTCTTTCCGTTCATATCTTCCGCTCTATATATGCTTGTCAACTAAAATGCTCTCCATGAAGCACTTGGCGCACTGTTTCGCTTTTAAAATATGCTCGAGCACGTCGCCGGGTCAAAAGTGGCATTGGGGCAGGAGAAATAGGGGATGAAGAGGGATGTGGGATGTGAGAAGCCTTTGCCGTTGCCACTGCCCTGTGGCAATTGACCCACTTCTTCTTGTGCTGGCGTCTGACAGCTTCAATTGTTTGGCTTTGGCGCCACTTTCACTTACCTAATTGAGCGCCCTGCACGCAGCAATGGATCCGCCAAGGGAGATAGATAGAGAGAGTAAAATTCCTTCCGTTCTACAGCAAATAAATGAAAAATTAATTCATTTACAGCATTCCTGTCCTGCTTCCGTCATTTCCTGCTGCTGCTAGCGAAAGGTAAAACCAAAACTGGGCCAACGGCATGCAAAGTAAAAAATAAACTGCAATGTTGTCATTTAAGTCAAGTTTAAGTTAGTCTGGCTCCGACCAAGCGTTACCTCTAACCTTGTTAGCAGCTTTTTCTTCATCTTCATCTTATTTTTCTGCTCACTTGTTGGTGGTAATTAAATTCGTTGGGATAAGTGCAACTTATGCATGCCTTAGGCGTTTAAATTAATTGCCTTTTGATTAAGGCCAAGCAAAAAGAGCTGAACTCTGAAATACGATCAGCGGCCAATTTGGCTTTTACTTGAGCTCAGATTGTTTTGGGCTATGCCATTAATCCGTTTTTGTTGCGCTTAGATGTTATAGCAATTAAATACAAATAATATAAACTTAATAATACTTTAATAAAGCATTTTTATTATACATATCGAAAATAAACTTTCACCTTTAACGACTTTGTGTAACTAAATGTTTTATTTATTTCTTACAAATATTGAAAACACAAAAACAATTTAAATTTGTATGCGCAGTTCAGGGTATATTCAAGTGCGTGAATAAAGTGAAGAATAACATGTTTTTTTGGTTAATGTAATCAATATATTAAAGCAACTTTAAAATTTATATATCAACTAATCCACTTTCTATTTTTTGCGTATTTAAGAAGATATGCCCAAAGTCATGGATTTAGTTCGTACTGCAAACATTATTTGAGTTTAAGCATCATTTCTGAATTAACTAAAAGATTTTCTAGTCTTAAGTGGGCTTTCTGTATACGTATGTGTCTTTTAAGGCTTTGAGTTAAGTTGAGTTGAGTTATTTATGTGTATGATGTAGCTACTTGATGATGCTAGTAGTGCAGAGTAGAGCAGCAATAACAAGACAAGTTTTACGATCCAATTCAATCCAAGTGTGCACATAAAAAATAATTGCCGAACCAGCGAAAAAGATGTAACCAACAACTGAAGCAAGCCAACGAGAACTATGTAGGAACAAAAAAAATATAGGAAATTCTTAAATCGTAACTACAAACACACATTTCGGGCAACACATAAAAAAAAGCTAAAGCAGAAGCAATAAAATTCGAAAAAAAAAAAATACAAAAAGACAAAGCGAAACGAACAACATAAACCAGATGAATGTCACTCTCAGTGAACACCCGCTCGGGGAAGCAGGAAGTACATCCTGTTGCCTGTTTCAGAGTCCTGCCGCTAGCTAATGGTCATCGTCAATGGCTGTCGCTGAGGCATAGGCTCAGACGCTGCCCTGAAAGCCCACTCAAAAGGGTGTTAAAGCCATGGCTAATACACAAACACACAGATAAACAAATACAAATTCTCTTAGGCAAAAACGTCTTATTAGATTTTCGTGAGCAGTGAAAATATTTAGGATTTAATTTAGGAAGGTTTTTGTGACTTAAGCAATGGTAAAACCAAAATCGATAATTAAATTTAAATATTATTAAGAAACTGTATATATATGATATTTTATGCCCTTCTTGAAACCGGTTTTTATTAAAGCTTTAATTTTTTTAATTTATACTTAAGTACAATTTTGAACAAACTTAATATTTGGTTATTTTAACTGAAGTCTTACATTGAGTTAGGATTGATTTTAGCAATTATCATATTTTTATTATTTTTAGATAAAACGCTATTTACAAGAATGGAATTAAGTCTGTAATTGTTTACAGTGTTTTTCGATATTGCTATCTGTGCATAAGTGCAATCGTGTACTCCTGTCACACACTGACGGACACACACACACACATGCCAGCCTAGGGATTAACAACTTCATTAAGCTGCCAAACACACACACTTTCGCACACCCACACATTCGCAAACTCACGCATACACACATGAGTATTCAGACATGGCCTAAGCTAATCTGTTGGTAGCGTTTTGGCAGCTGCTAAACTCAACTGTGAAGTACATTAATTTCGAGCTTAGTAAAGGCCAAAAGCAATAAATCTTCCACGCCAAGGGCACATGCGCAGTGCACCATAAAGCGAGATTGACAGCTCGCCTGGCGGGTTAGCTAGTTAAAGCCATAAGCGAGTCCGTAAACATGTGAGTGCAACACTCGAGAGCGAGAGACACATTTATGGATAGCTGAACGGACCCAATTGAAGCTCAATCAATGCAAAAAGACAAAAAGGAAGAAATGCCACCACAGAGCTACACAGCAAGCAGCATGCAACATGTAACAGCAGCAAAATTAATTAGTGCAACATCAACAGCAGCAGCACAAAGAACAAAATCGACTTGCCACAATGGCATCACAATTCAGAACAATACAACAAAGCAACAAAAACACCAACAATTGCCAACCGAGCAGAGCAACAGCTACAAAATGAAGCAAACGAATCAAATTACAGCTTGAAACGAAACAGCTACAACAACAAAAAAAGAACCTGCAAGCAAGCAAAGCAAATGAAATGCACTCTCAACGTTTTGGCCAGGCGAGTGAGAGTTTTTGTGTGTGTCCACAAGAAAAACAACAAACTCTACAGCTGGCAAACAGACAGACAGAAACTGACAGAGACAACATGAAAGCATGAGGCAGAGAGAGAGAGAGAGAGAGTATGGGGCAGTAGTTTGCAAATAAAACTCAATCCTTATTTCGGAACGAAACGTGAAGGCGTCCAACAACATGACCAACATGAATGCAGAGCGAGGACAGACACAAGGGTGCCAGACAGCACAATACACCAATACACAAATGTTGCTGTTGTTAAGCAAATTGCCTTTGCTATAAGAAATTGCATTACTTCGAATCGTGCTCGAATAACCGCTGCTCTGTAAAGCAATTGAAAATGTATGCTTAATACTCGAAAGACAATTATGTTCAACATGGCAGAGTAACAGATGATGATGGCTTACAATTTAACTGGGCTATAATATAAATAACACTGTGTAGTTGGTAAAGATATTTACACAAAAAAGCTTTCATAAAAAGTTTATGTTATTAAGATATCAATTCAAATAAATTTTTGGTTATTTTATGCATATTAAATTCTTTTCATTGAGCACAACTCATACTCCATACAATCATCAGTTGCAAAGCAACCAAATATCCTCCTTTTTGTCAGTAAAAGTTATTTTCATAGGATATTTAAAGGTTAAATGTTTTAAACACTTAACGTGTTTGACATTGTTGAGGGACAGCTATTGAATGTGTAAAGTTTTGCTTGTCTCAATTTAAATTCATCAATAAACGATTAGAACATGCAAAGCACTTGACTAGATCACTAAGCTTCTTTAATTAAATGTCACACTGCGTATATGTAATATTAAAAGGTTACGTATATACGTACAGCTGTCAGCCTTGGTGTCAGTTAGTTAAGCGGCAAAGAGTACAGCAGTAAATTTAAAGTGGCAGCTTACGGGGAAAAATATTTGACACTTTATGCAGACAGGTAAGCATACACACACATACACACACACACACACAAACACTCAAAAAGAAAGAGAAAGGGAAACACATATAAATATATTGTGAAACTTATATCGTTGGTAAATCTTTTTCTAAAAACATTTGCGCTTTAGGGTGTGTGTGTGTGTGCGTGTGTATGTGTGTTTAAGTATGTGTTTTTGTGAGTATTGCATGTATTTGCATTCAACTTACACCGCAAAGCCGTCAAAAGGTTTTTGCAAATTTCATTACGCTTTAAGCACAGTCAAAAAACGCACTTGCTATGAGTTTTAGCTTGGGTATATATATATATATATATACATATATGAAAAGAAAAGGTAGAAACCAACAAAATGTATGCTGATGTATCTGTGGGTAACTGTTGCCAAAAGGCAGCAAAAACAAACAGCTTTAAATGAATAGCAAAAAGACGGCGGCAACAACAGAAAGTGGCACTCAACAAGATTCATTAGGAAGACAAACGAGCATTTCTCTGGCAGTTACTAATTTAAAGTGATTGCCAAAAACAGTACAGATCAACTAGAAAAAGGCTAAGAACAAATTCGCAAGTAAACATGTCTTAAGCAATTTAAGAATTTCATCTGCATAAAGTGAGAAAAAACGAATTAACAAACTTCATCAGCATTCCTATTAACCTAACTTTTAAAAAGAAAACGACTTACTCATGTTGTATCTGATGATCTTGCACAAGCAATTAAATGGTTAGGCAGTTGTTAATATTGTTTATTTTATTCAGAATACAAGAACTTCAAGAGGATATATGAAGCTCACACAGTCGCAAAAATATGAATAAAAACGGCTTGAGAGGCAACTTAGTCAAGACTATCTTGCTTACCACTTTCTGCTTACTTTTATCTTTCTTTCCATCTCTCTCTTACACCCTCGCTCTATTTTGGTACCACACAGTGAAAGCTTATTAGTTCCAAAATACTTGAAAGCCCTGCTTTCAATTTATGAGGGCTCAATCATTGAATAACTTTTGCCCGTTTAAGGCATACTATGTCAATTGGTAGTCAGAAAATGTAACTTTTATTTTTGATTTTAGATGCGTTATCCACGCTATTCATTAAACCAAATCGCATGTGCTATGTGTGTGCTCGTGCGTGTTTATGTGTGTGTGTTTAACCGTCTATTGTCTAAGCTTTTATCATTTTGATCAAATGAAAGTATTAAACTGTTGTTGCCTGCTTGTTTTGTGTGTGCTTAACAAAGGCACACAAACACGCACAAAAAATCACACATCAAAATACACACACACACACAAACACACATGTATTTGGGCTAGGCCTGTTGTTCAGTTAAGGCAGTACAAGGGCCAAGCCTAATGGAACATAGAGATGTACGCAACGAGGTCGTTTTGTGGCACGTTCTGTCATTAGACAAAATCATTTTCTTTAAACTTGACATTTAATTGAGCGCAGTAAATAAGTTAGAAGCCAAATGCCACAACACAAGATAACTAAAGTACATCGACGATTGTATGCTCTTACTGGGAGTCTTATATTTAAAATAGGATTCTTTGATTTTAATTACCATTAAAAGTAAAAACAAAATGCTGGTTATATCAAAATATTTTATTATAACTTATTTATTACTTGAAGCACTTAATCTTTTGTAATGAGGTTAAGTTTATGAGTTGGCAAGCTTGTGAGTTCGGTTTCCATACCGGTTCTTGTCTTGGAAATGGAACAGAATTTACTTTTGTGAATTTATTTAGTATTTTGTATTTATCTATTTTTATTAAATAAATTTTAAACCTTTTGACTAAAGTAATACGATAAATGAGTAATTTAATTTATTATATTAAAAATTTCGATACATATATCTGGGATATATGTATGTATATAGTCAAACATTTGTAGAAAATTTAGGAAAATCTGAAAAATACACAATTAAACCAGACTTAAGTATGCTAACATAAGTATATCAATAAGTTTACTTTTTACAATTAATGCATGATTAAAAGTTTTTTTATTTATTATTTATACATTATTTATTATTTACTCTTGTACCATTTATTATTGTTATTGTTATTTCAATAATTTAATACTAATAATTTAACTCGTTAGGAAACTTTTGTTAGGGATTATAACCAAAAACCCGATTCAAATTGGTGAGTTTTACATTCCTTACATTCTGCTGTGCGTGTGTTCGATTTGTGTGTGTGTGGGTGTTGCCTTTTTTGATTGCTTTTTGGGCTCATTTGGAATTCCCTTAAAGACCAGTGCTCAACTAACCAATGCCTCACTAAACAGTGCCTCTCATAGGAAGGCAGAGAATGAGGGCTGTAAAATGTCATTGGGCATGACAGAAGCGTTTTCAAAGCCAATTAGATAATGTGCTGCACCTTCCTGTCCCCCTCTCTATCTCTCTCTCTGTCTCTGATTGTGTTTGTGTTGCATGCTTTGTTGCATACTTTTTAAGCATTTAACATTTGGTATACGCACGGCAGCACTAAGTGGCAGACCGTATGCATAAATGCAAGCATTTGTGGCACTTGCAGCCTGCTGCATTTTCAAGTGTCTGACTCTGTGCCTGTGGCATACACAAACACTTCCGTTAAGCGGATGCATCACACCCTTCCCTACTTCCCCTCTTCGGTTGCAGTGCATGATTGTAATTTACATTTTAATGCGCTATTATTAGGCAAAACGAATGACAAGGCATTCAATTAGCACAACTCGAACAAACAGCAGTTTATGTGATGTGTGTGTGTGTTGGCCAATGCATGTCAGTTGACATGCAACGGGGCATTAAAGTCAACGTGCAATGCGCCACTTAATGATTTTCCCCATTTTGGATTGCCGTTTTGCATTTCCTGCCACCGTTTGTGGCATTGATTTGCAGCATGTACGTTCGATGCGTTTAGTTTCAGATGCTCACGCATTTAAGCCACGCTGAATGACCCTAGCCGCCACAAGCTGACGCATTGCAACATTATTTAATATTAAAACTTTCATAAATATTCAGAACGATCCCAGCGCACAGCTTGTATGTGTACTTTCGGTGTGTGTTTATGTGTGTGTGTGTGTGTGCACGAGTTTTGACTGTTGCACGTTTAGCGCTGATATTATTTTACAATTTTCCCCATCGTGCTGAACATAAAAAACTTTACCGGAAATTGATGGATGCCCCAAACCTCTCTCGCGCAACAAAGGCTGAAAAGTGTGGCCTATTATTTAACAATTTCATTAGAGCCAATGGCTGGCAGTGGGTCGCCAAATTGAGTTTTAATTAAATTGCGCATAATTATTGTTAAGTACATGCATAACACACACACACACACACATATACACACGCACGAATTCACATAATCAGCTTATCAATGTAATTAATGAGTTTTTAGTTGAAAATAAATTTGCCTGTAATAATGACTAATGAAAGAGATGTGGGATTGGTGAGGAATAACTTTAACATGTGCCTGGCATTTTCACAATTTTCACCCACCCACACACACACACACACTTGACGGTCGGGAAACAGAGCTCATTAAATGCTTTACATGTGCATGTTTCACCTCGACGCCACTCTTCGCTTTTTTACTCTCTCTCCCTCTTTCTCTTTCCCTACTTTCCTTTTCCTCTGCCCTTCACTCGTCTTGCCATCGCCGCTGTACATGTAATTTGATGCCGTTGATGCGGCAAACAGTTTTCCAAAAAAGTCTTTAATTAATGTAAATTTTGCGTGTGTGTGTGTATTTATGTTCGCGCGCCCCATCAATTCACCATTGACAGAAAGAAAAAGTTAAGAGACACTTGGAAACCCAACAGAATTTTAAATAATTTTACAATTTTATTTAGAGCAATAGAAAAGATCCAAGGAAAATATCTTGTTGGAAATGGAGTTTCTTAATTGCAAAGTATCCATTGAGCTCTGAGTTAATAATAGGAAATTTATTATTCTTTTTTTATACAAGTAAATAAAAACACTCGAGCAAATAACGAGCACTTAAGGAAAAATGCATAAAAATTATTATTAGCTTACAAAGTTGGACAAATTAATGTTAATGGCGACAGTTCCTATTTTAATAACTTTTAATGACTCCAAAACAATCTTAGAAGCAAATATAATATACAAAGCTTTAAATAAGTAATTTAATTTGTAAAGGTCGCCAAGCTCCATAAAAATTTAAGCCGTTCTTTCGTCCATCGAAACTTTGACTTTTTTTATAGGAAGTGGAAGAAAAAACATATCAAAATTTTATGATGAGCGTTTTGCTAAGAAGAGTTCATATTATACATGACTTTCTATCATGTTTTATCGATCTCAATATAGTTTTTCTCTGTTTTTGCAGCGAATTATCCTTTGTCCGAATACCAAAAACTTAACTCTTTCACTCTGTATATCTTAAACTAAACACCAAATCCAACAATTTCCCATCACAAATGTTAGGTTTAGATGTACGAGAAAACGGCAAATCTGGCAAACCCTTATTTAAACTTGTTTAAAAAAAATTTATATATGTAAATATATATTTATACATACAATCAATTATAAAATTTTTGCTTAAGTTTTATAGCTTTGAAATACCTTAAATTTATATAAGTGCCTTTAATTATACCCTGATCCCATTAAAAATGGGAAAAAGGGTATAATGGTTTTGTGCAAAAGTATGTAACAGGCAGAAGGAAGCATCTCCGACCCAATAAAGTATATATATTCTAGATCAGCATCAAATCGAGTCGATATAGCCATGTCCGTCCGTCTGTCCGTCCGTATGTATGAGCCAACCGAGCTCAGAGACTATAAGAGCTAGAACTTAAGCACGCCTAATCCCTAGGCAGTACAAGTTTGTTTTTGATTTTCGATAACTCTCCCCGTTTCCGATATACACATGGGATCGATAACAACAAAATCTTGAAATTATTATTTTAAATTTATTTAAAATTAAATTTAATTTAATTTATTAAAATCGGTTATGAAAGACAGGAGATATGGGATATTGAAGTTTGTATGCAGTATGCAGTATGCGCGTAGACACACACACACATACTTGCAAGCACTGACTGTACGCGTAAAGTATAGGGATCAGGCTATCGTCAAGTCGGGAATTCTCAACTAGAGCCTTCTGACTTGTTTTACTTATTACAGGGTATTTAAATGCTGCATATTCATATATATCTTATACAGATGTGTGCACAGATATCCCTCTCCACTCAAACATCAATCCACATTTTCTAGGCGTAATTAGAATTTGAGTTAATTTAACGCTTATTTTACGTTTCAAAGAAAACACACAAATCCAAGTAGATAAAACCAAATCAACGCCAAGTCAGCGTGTACATCGCTCTTAGGGATTAGTCTCCACTTTTGGGGGGGCGTGTTAAACAAGTATTCAAAGTTTTGGTGAAAAAGGCAACACAATCTCGTTCAATATTCAATGCTTTTCGATGTGTGTCAAAGATTGCCTTTTGTCTTTGCCTATGTCCAGGGCTTATGTCTGGCATGAGCCATGATTAATGAACTAGATAAATGGTATGAGACCACAACACCAAAAAAAACCCAATAACAAATGAAGACAAAGAGAGGGAGAGACGCCAAACTTAAAGCTCTCACCACCTTATCTTATCAAAAACATTTGAATGCACACCTGAACGATTTACAAAACTTATGACTGAACAACATGAATGAGGGTGATGAGTACGATGAAGGAAGAAATGTGAGCATATGTCGGCCAATTGGACAACTGGCCTGTTGTACAAAGGCAAAAGCTGGTAAATTGTACCATTGGAATCGAAATAAAGAGCGTTGGGAACAAGAGAAAACAATGTTAGATTGATATTCAGAAACGACAGAAATGTTTCAAAATCAAAAAACCTGAAAATATGCATTGTTTATTTAGTTACGATTTCTGAAACATTCATCGCTCAAATATGATTAGAGGCTTATTAATTTTCGAACGAATAAATGCAGGTCTTAAATGAACTTATTTGTTTGATCTGAGATCTTGTTGCTAAATTGCATTAACATTAAGTCAGAAATAATAAACAAAGCTTCAACTTAATAAAATATAAAATTCTGACGGTAAAAAAAAACCGTCTTTTGAATATTTCCATAGACTCAATACAATTCATTGTTCTAATTGCGTCAACAAAATTGTGAACAATCTTACTTTTTTGTTGGCTTAATTCCTTTGAATACGTGTACATCAGCCGGAACACAACTAATGTATATTTAGTTTATACAGACCCTATTCTCTTAGAAATTTCATTTCCATAACTCACAATTTATTTTTGCAGAAAAGCTAACAAGCCCCAAACAGCTTTATTCAACATTGCAGCTTTTTTTTCAACGTGCTTACTCAGTCCATCCCTAAGTTTAACCATCGAGCTTTTTTGTTCCAGTGCCAGCGATAAGATAAGAACCATATCTACCTTATTGAGAGTTCCAGTGTCGCAGCAAAAGAAACTCAACTTATAAGTATCTATATTTTGTGCAGTTTGGTTGTAAACACGTTCACAAGAGGAACAAACTGAAATCCATGACGCATACAATGACGAAAACTGCTAGACGAAAGCTGAACTTTGGCCACAAAATAAACTTCCTGGTAGTATTGGTGACTGGAGTGCTGCTAGTTGGTTTTGCCCAATCGGAGGGCATAGATGCTAATGATGAGGAAGTGGATCGTTTTTGTTATCCGGCTGCACATCGCAATACGCGATTCTCATGTGAGTGCAGCAATGTGAGTGCCGCACCTTGGGGCATGCGTGCCCTGCACATTGATTGTAGCTACAAGGACTACAAGGCGGATGATCTAACGGAGCTGCTGCCACTCTACATCGATACATTGGATCTATCCTGGAATAAACTAAATCGTGTTCCAAGCTTCAATAGCGACAGTCTGCGTCTATTAAATCTTATGCACAATAATATCAGCACGATCTCGTCCAGCAATTTTGGACGTTTGGTAAGCTTGCGTGAATTGTATTTGAGTTGGAACAGCATTCAGCTGCTAGATGCGCAAGCCTTTGCCAGTTTGCCACATCTTCAGGTACTCAATTTGGCGCACAACAATCTATTTGCGTTGCCTGGACAGATCTTTGCTCCACTCCTAGTACTGAACACACTGGATCTATCTTGGAATAGGCTACTCAATAACAGCATTACTGGAATGGAGATTTACAGCAGCTGCGGCATCAATCCGAAACTGGATACACTGCGCTTGAATGCGTGCAACTTAAGTGAACTTAAGTTACCCATTGATGCACCACTTAGTGAACTGACTCTGCGACGCAATCTGTTCAAGCGTGTGCCTGTTCAGATTCCTGCTAATCTGCAACTTCTGGACATCAGCGAGAATCTTCTCGAGCAACTGCTGCCAGTGGATGCGGCGAATCTAAGAGATCTGCGTGAACTGTTTGTGGAGGATATGCCGATGCTTCAAGGTATCGAAGCCCATTCCCTGGCATCCCTTAATCAGCTAGAGTCGATGAGTTTCCAGAATAGCCGTCGTCTTAGCCATTTGGATGGTGATGCCTTTGTCAGGGAGAATGGAAATAATACCCTTCCTCCACTGCGCACATTGAGTTTTCGTGGCACTATGTTGCGCAATTTCAATGTCAGCTTGTTCCCGGTTTTTGCCCAACTTACCCAGCTGGATCTCAATGGTGTGCCGCTTCACTGTGACTGCCAGTTAGAGTGGATTAAGGACTTAACCATACACACAAATGGACGCTGTTTGAAGCCAGCTAGAGTGCGTGGAATGCTCGTTTCCTCATTGAGACGCGATGAATTCAGTTGCGACAGGTGGCCAAGATGGGCCTATGGACTGATCATACTGGTCCTTATTGGCTTGTGTGCCGCGGGAGTTTATCTAATTGTGATGGGTCTGCGACCACATCGTGGTGTCACCATGCGACGCAAGGTGGGTGCAGGGAGTCCGTATGCCAGAGTTACCATCGAACCCAATCGACAGGAGAATATGCATTAGGCCTTAAATTCTAGACTAGGCTAATACTTAGGTGTTTTAATTTTTTATATACATTACTTAACTAAATAAATTGGAATGAATATTTCGTTACATATATTTTTGTTTATTAGTCATTGCGTTGTTTACTCAGAAATATTTTCAAGCGAGGGTTGCTTTAGGAGTTTTAACAATTTTCTACTTGCTTTTCAAGCTTTCTTTTTGAATGATACGTGAAACAAACCATACTTTATCTTATCTAATTTTAAAAAATATTTTATTAAAAATTTTAATTTGTTCTTTGAAGATTGGCAAAATAATTAAACATTCAATTTCTTACCTGAAGCTTTTGAAAATACCTTCTATACAAGTATTAAAAGCTGGCTTATCTTTTCCATTCGGTTATCAACGCTTTCTATTTGATAACGCTTTGAACTGAATTGATATTCAGTTCACAACGTAAACAATATGGCAAATGTTGAACTTTTTTTGGGTGTGCGAAGAGTCATAAGTTGACTACCGGGAACTCACTACCATTAAAATTTAATCTTTTTTTACCAGGGAGAAAGTGTATTTAATATTATTAGAATTTAGTTCGTTTATAAACGACCCACTGCATGTGGTGTGCAATTTGTGACTACAAATACATACAGCTTCACGCAGCTTTCTCTCAGTTCGATTCCATGTCAACTGAGTTGCATCTTAAGATCATAATTGTTTGATATATTACATACATACTACATAGATAACATACACGTTGCGTTAAACTTATATTCTTAACAAATATCAATCTATAGATACTATACAAGATGGTATAGATTAATAAAAGAATGCAATTGAATTTCTATCACTTATGATTTGTTCTTATAGAATTTTATATATAAATAACTTATATTATAAAGATATAACAAGTTCAGATGCTGCTGCAATCTTAGTTCCTTCCGTCTCCCTAGTAAATTTATATAGTAGGTAGAAAAGCGAAGACGTAAACAAATCGTAGTCAGAACAAACGCAATTAAGTGCATAAGTATCTCAAAAATGTACAAGTAAATCTTGCACTTAAAGCTTAGTTGATTGGGTTTTCTATATCTTAGCCGTAAGTTTTGGCTTGGTTAAGGTATCTGCTCGGCCAGTTGTCTGCATATTATAAGTCTTCATTATTTATATCCTACAAAAGATTACGGCCAAGATAGAGCCAAATCAGCCACACTTGGCTTGTAATAATAAAATGTAAGTGCATTAATTTATATTGATATATAGATCTTTAAATAATATTGTAGAATCTGACTCCAAAATACAAAGATATTGGAAGCCAACACAATATCTATCGCAACATTGTAGCGAGGAGATTTCACACATCCTGCAAATTATAATTAAGTGTTGGCAATAATTGCATTGGCTGTATGCATGCTTTAAGCTATAAAATAAACCAGCTTTTCGCATTGACAGAAGACCCTTCGACATGTGCAAATGTAGTTCGCATAGTTAATATAAGAACATTTGCAATTATTTAGAAACCATCGAAGTTTGCACAATGCCACCGGTTGAAGACGATTCCAAGAGACCCCCAACTAAAAGTTTAGAGACTCCAGATTTCGAACTTAAGCTCGCCTAATCCCTAGACAGTACAAGTTTGTTTTCGATAACTCTTCCCGTTTCCGATATACACATGGGATCGATAACAACAAAATCTTGAATTTGGAAAACTTTGAGATGCAGTTTGAATTATAAAGCAACGAAATCGGTTAAGAAACACCGGACATTGAAGTTGTGTATGCAGTGTGCAGTATGCGCGTACACACACACACACACACTTGCAAGCACTGACTGTACTGACTGTACGCGTGAAGTATAGGGATCAGGGTATCGTCTAGTCGGGATTTCTCGACTAGAGCCTTCTTACTTGTTTTTGGTATTTTTAATGAAGAGTGGTTTTGTAGTAGTTTTTAGTATCCATAAAGGATTAAGTTGTTGCCTGCATTTAATGGAATTGATAAAAAAAAAGTGTACTTAAAATAGTTTTCATAACAGGGATTTTTGATTTAATATTGTGATTGCAATCGATGTTGTTGCACATCCTTTGTCCGAGTAATAAATAGTATTTGGTTTACAGTACACATGCACTTCAATTGTGTTCAAGAATCTCATTCAATAAAGTGGCACTCTCGACTGGAAACAAATACAATTTATTGTGCTTACAGAGTTCAGTCAATTGTGCACGAATAAAACGCAATATTAATAATAATACAATTTTAATACAAATAGCAAGAAACACGCCAACTGCAAAAACAACCAGAGCGAATATGCAATAATCCAGTCAGCGAGAAATTCACGGGTCAGCCTTAAAAGATTTATGACCTCGTCGAGCGTTGGGGTTTCGCATAAATAAATTTCGATGCCAATAATGAATGCGTCAATTATTAAGGCCGGATGTCAGTTACGCAATAATTACTATTATGTGATTATGTGACATTTTACCGACAAGGAGCGAAAGTATATGCCACAATTTATAAGGCAGTTGGTTTGTATAAATTATAGTTTTTGCTATAAGCATTAAGGCATATTGAGATATTTTCAATTAACAAATTTGTCTGAAAATGCTTTGTAGAGAACAAGAAATTACAAGTAATTGTTTAAAACTAAGAGTTTTTAAAGTTCTTTAAATAACACTTTGAAACAAAATGTGTCCGATTTTTTAAACTTTTTTTTTATGTTTTTTGGCCTCTTAAACATATAAATCAAAACCTACTTTTCGATTTATTCTAACATAAACATGTAAGAAGGCTCTCTAGAGATCTCCCGACTAGAACATACCCTAAACCCAATACACCTCAATCATGACATTACGCCCAGACTGTATGAACTAATGCGACTGGCTGGACTCCGAGCTGTGCAGCGTGGCTGTCGTCGCTGCTGCGTTTTGGCAAGAGTGATGCTGTCGCCAAAGATTATGTAAGCAATACAGATACGAAACCAGTGACCCCTCCTCCCGCTTAAGGAATGAAACCGAAATCGGAACGTGGAAAAATAAGTTTCCCGTTTGCTTATTCTTAGCTTTACACTTGTTGTAGTCTTTATGCACAAGAGAAAAGCAAAAAAATTCTTTGAATGTGTGTGTTACTTTACATTTGCATGTGCATTTATGCTTTGAATTTGGAACGATACAGTCGCAATTAAAATAGTTATAAAAAATTTCTAAGGCCACCAGATTTTTACAAATCTAAAACATTAAATAATTCCCAAAACTTGTCTAGTTATCCGTTAGCATAAAAAACACAAACAAAATTGTGTCGTTTAAGTGTGTAGTGAAAGGCTGCGTTTGCGGCAATAAACTATTTCGCGTCCCCGAAAAAAGTGCAAGTGCATGGTTTGAAAACTTACAAATTGACATTGACAAATAACACACCTGCACTAGAGTGTGTGAATTGCATTTTGAGGAGGAATGCATTTTAAAAAACAAATTGAAAGGTGTTTCTTTGCCCACGCTACAACTAGGTAGGTGTCAAAACGTGTTTAACAATTATTTTTGTGTTTATTATATATAAATATGTATGTCAACTAACAATTTATTACTGTGATTGTTTCCTTATCTCTGATTGGTTGTGTTATTCGGTTGTGCAAGATGTATTGCTCATTCTGTAAGTGTATGTCCATTTATATGTGTATGTATATTCTTTCACCTGCTAATATAAATATGTACATTACGATTTATAGGTCAGGGAGACCCGGTGCATACCAACACATTTAATGACAGTTTAAACTGCGAAAGCACAATTCCACCTTTCATATTGCATTTGTTTCCGAAAATATGAGGTCGGAGTTGATGTCCGTTTGTGACCTGAAACCTGGCATTGAAATCTTCTTGGTGCTCCAATTTTTTTATAACGCCATCTGATCGTAGATTTATTTATTTTAATGTATGTATTAATAGTAACGTAAAACTAAAAATTAATTAATTCAAACGATTTGTGTAAATTTACAATTATACATTATACAATTATACATTAAACAATTAGGTTTTATTATTTTCATTTTTACTTCAATAGAATAAACAAGTAAGAAGGCTCTAGTCGAGATATCCCGACTAGACGATACCCTGATCCCTATACTTCATGCGTACAGTCAGTGCTTGCAAGTATGTGTGTGTGTGTGTACGCGCAGCATACAGAACTTCAATTTTCCCATGTGTATATCGGAAACGGGAAGTGTTATCGAAAATCGGAAACAAACTTGTACTGCCTAGGGATCAGGCGAGCTTAAGTTCCAAATCTGGAGTCTCTAGCTCTTATAGTCTCTGAGATCGACGCGTTCATACATACAGACAGACGGACAGACGGACATGGCTATATCGACTCGGCTTTCGATGCTGATCAAGAATATATATACTTTATGGGGTCGGAGATGCTTCCTTCTGCCTGTTACATACTTTTGCACAACTTCATTATACCCTTTTTCCCATTTTTAATGGGATCAGGGTATAAAAATATTTAAAAAAATATATTAAAAATTTAAAAAAAAAAATATTTTTAAGATGTAGTAAAAGCATCTTATAGATCATCTTATAGAAAATAAATAAGTTTAAAAAAAAAACTTGGCTTATTCAGTACCTCCCGGTAGTATCAGAAGCAATTAACTCCAGTTCAGGAAGCCCCATACCAGTCTGACAAGGCTGCTCAAAGCAAACTCAACTTCAATGTTTCATATCTCCGGTGTTTCTCGACCAATTTCAATAAAATGTTTCAACGCCGTCTCAAAGTTTTCCAAATTCAAGATTTTGTTTTTATTGATCCCATGTGTAAATCGGAAACGGGAAGAGTTATCGAAAATCGAAAACAAATTTGTACTATATTATAAATTTAGCTTAATGTGTTGAAGAAAATGTTTAAAATTATTGAACTTATTTTAAAACTTACGGAAAGAATTTTAAAAAATTTCAATTCACACATTTTGCAACAGATGGTTGAGCACTTTAGTTCGCAAAAAGGAGTACGAACTCGAGGATCTACATATATAAAAATATTACAAATTATCTAGCATACTCGAAAACTTAAGCTTCTAGTGTTTTAAACAAACTCTTTGCCATTTATACTTATGAACTTGAAAGTGTTTTAAACAAACTCTTTGCCTTTTAAACTTATGAGTGAGTTATATGAGTAGTAAATAGTAAAACTTACATATTGCGAGAGAAACAATTGTTATTTTATTTGTCAATTTTGATGTGTTTTTAAACCAAACGCAATTCAAATTGAGCACAAAACTTCAACGACTATTTTACGACTTTACTTTTGAGAGTATGTGTTTGTGTTTGTGTGTGTCTGTGAGTGTTTATACAGCATCCCTGGTTGCTTACTCCGAAATGGGCACAGCTTGGAATCAGAGCGCACAGTAGGACAAATTATAAGCGAAGATGGGAAAAATACAAATCATGAATAATATAAAGGGTTTTTGTTAAAAAGAAAAAGTATTTTACATAACATCAATTGCAAATAGTTGAAAAAAATTGTACCTTAGTATAATTAAATCAAAAGCAATATGAATTTTGAAAACATAATTGAAATTCTAAGCTTCTTAAGTATAGGAGCGATTTGTTCATTGACTAAGGTATGGTAAACTGTAATTCAAAATATTCTTATAACGCCTACACGATTATAAAATAAAAAAAATTCATTAATAAAAAAACAAAATATATCAATGAATATTTTTACCTATGTCCCCTTTATCTATACTCCCCGCTCTGTCAGAACCTATCTCTCAATCAGTGTGCATTATTAGGATGCGCTCACGACGCATGCGCAGAAAGGCAGTGTGCCAGTGCCCCAGTGCCACGAGTTGCACGCACCGAAACGAGACGCGAGCCGTGAGACTCCGAAAAGCACTTGCCACGAATGTTGTATCAGCATCAATTCAGATTCATAACTTGCCACACACAATCAGTTGAAGGCAGCACGCCAAAGGCAGCGCACGCTATACGCTTACGTCACGTTCTTACGTTCCTCGTAACGGTACTATTTAGTTTACGTTTACTAAGTGCTAACGTTTCATTGCTGTGCATAAGCTTAGTGTAAGTGTGAATATGTTTGTATGTTTGTGTGCCTTTAAGGGAGCGCAACTAGCTTAAGGTCAAGTAAATTGCGCACCATACCACGCCTGCACTTTTATTGCTCTTGGCCAACAATTATAAATTGAAATGTATTGTGCGCAAATGGGCAAAAGCCGCTTATATATCAATAAATTATATTGGCGTAATGCCAATTGACAGCTCGAGCTTTAACTCAAGCAGTTCAAACGGCAGCGGCAGCAACAGCAACAGCAAAAAGCGCCGCAACAGACTATGAATAAAATATCAAAATCATTTTAGCCAGGCAAGAAGAAGAAAATGCTGCACTCAAAAGATGCTCAGCACTCAACTCAAGTTTGCCTGTTCTTATCATCAACACAACAGTACAAAGAACATTTATAAAGTAAAAACAATTCTCTGATGTCATTCATATTTTCTTCTTTTGCTTTATGTGTGTGTGTTTATGAGTGTGATTCCCCTTTGGAGACTCTCTGCAGTCCATTTTAATTTATCAGAAATTTCAGAACCAAAACTCAGAGTTTAAGCAGAGCCTTCTAAGTTTGAAAGTATTGAAATTATAATTCTCTTTTTAAATTTTATTATATTTAAATGTTGGCTTATTTTTGAAAGCTCAAGAATTATTTTGCGGGACTTTCTTTAAATGCTAATGTGAATAAATGTGTACAAAACAAAATAAATTAAATATAAAATGAACTGTACACATAATATTAGATTAAGGACTTAAAGCAGAATTTAGGAACAAGAAAATAATGCTGAAATAAAAAGGAAAAAAAAGCCAGTTACACCAGTTTCAAATATTTTTAGCATGCATTTTAGCATTGAAAAAAGCAATTTTGTTTATTTGTGGTAATTTAAAGATTAAACATACATATAAAAGAATTAAAATGGAATTAACACAAAGGATACTTTAAAAATATATATTTATAATGTTTAAAGCAGACAAAAAACAATATTTAAAAACTGTTAATGGTGTTTAACACAAAACATAGAGATTAATTAAAAATTTATTAACGGTTCTTAAAGCACTGAAGCTAATAAAAATATTGAAAATATTTATAATCTTTGTGCACTGTGCTTGGTTTTGTTCTCGTTCTTATTTTTTTCATTTTGTTTGGAGCATTTTACTTTGGTTTTTATCCCTTTTTGCATTTATTAAATATTCAACGTTTTATACGCATTCGTGCGTACTCTCCTCGCAAACATCTTCTTCTTGTGCTGCTATTTAACAGCCTCCTCGCCGTCGCTCCATGAAAAGTTGTTGGCGACTGGCTGGCGGCTTTAATGCTGTTGTTGCTGCTCTTGAGCTTAGTTTCAAATACCAAATGCGTGTGTGTAAGTGTTTATATTGTGGCCAGGCAGATACAATTTACACACACACATAAACTTACGACTGGCTGGCTGTCTGATTATCTGTGCCAAAAAAAAAACAAACAAACATACAATATACAAAAATTGACGCTGTGCAGCCAAACAAACAACTAAAGTCAATTCCAGCACAGTCAGAGAACCGATTTCATCTCCAACTGCGACTGAGACAGAGACAGAGTCAAAGTCATGTTTATATAATACTGCGCATAGCAACTATTAACTGAGCGGGAAAATGCGGGTTAGCTCTGTTTGTTATTTATTGTAATGCCAGAGGAGTAGCATCACCCATTACACCTCCAAAACATCCTTGCCATCCTTTGCGAGCAACCACAACGGCCATTAGATTTAATAAAGCTGAGGCCGGGAAAAGAGTCAGACGATATCAGTTAGACAGTACGGCATAATTATCTGACTGACTGTGTCAGACGCCCTAATGGTCCCATGACACTGGCTGAAAATGTCACTTAACGATAAGATGAATCCTAACAAAGACCAAACAGAGGCAGATGCGACATTGACAATGGGCAGTAAATGAATCAGCATAAATAGTGTGTGCTTGAAAAGTTTATTAAAGCACATAAAAGCTTGAAGAAACATTAAATAGATAGATTTAGAATAGATTAGATAAATTGGCAAAATACAATTAACACGGAAAAGCCTCAAAAATCGAGTTTTTCAAAGTTTTCGGTTTGATTTACTCTCTATTCTGACGTGACAGAAACATCAATCTTTAATTAAGGCTTGAATCTTACACTAACAGACAAATTGATTGTTAATAAAAAAGCTCTATAATTAGAAATAAAAAAAAACACAAAATCCACATTAAAATGTTGTTGTATTGCTTGCGAATTAAATCAAATAATCTGTTGAACACGCTTACTATTTCCAAAAGCTTTGAAAGCTCATTAAAGCTTAATCTAATAAAGTTGACTTGTAGCACAAAACTTGCCAAACTGTCAACCTAATAAAGCTTTTTAGAATCATAGGCTGCGACTCGATTAATCGGATATACTGAAGCTAAATAAGATTAAGTCTTCATTAGCAGCTGGCACAAATGCGCCTAATGAAAAGTGGGTTAAAAATAACGAACGAATTGTGCCATAGAATTTGCGCAGTTAAAAGTAAATGAGAATAAAGCTCAGCTGTCGCCTACAGAGTCATTATACTTATTATCACACCTGTATTGGGCACACATACACACACATTTACAACAAAAATAACAACAACAAAATCAACAGCAACAACTGGTCCAGCGCAATGCAAAGTGAGAAACGATGCTAAGGAAAAGAAGAAGCTGGGAGCAGGAGTTGGAGTTGGAACGGTTGCAAGGAAAAACGTGAAACGACGACGACATTAACTTCATTTACGTCTCGCCACAGTTGAAATAAACGACTTTACGACACTGGCGGATTTGCTAAAAAGTAAGTTAAGAAATTCCCTTCTCCTTTCCTCCCCTTCTCGCTTACATTACCCCTTGACCCACTGTCCGCTGCACAGGCGATTTTTTTTGCTGCCTTCTTATTTTTTCCTTCAGCTACTTTTTACCTGTCACAGGCTGCTGTTCATTAACGCCGCCCCTGACACTGTCAAAAGGGGGTTGGCGAGGGTTTGGGGTAAATGCTGTTAAAAAGCACCGCCAGCTGCCAGCAACAACAACAACAAGAAACGTAGTCAACTGAGTGACTTCCGGAACGCCGTGTCTTTGATGGCGCCGACGATGGTGACCGTTGTGCCGGATGTACCTAGAGTAGAAAGCGCGTGCAAGTGTGTGTTTGTGTGTGTGTTCATGGGGTATAAAGTTCAAGTTCGAATTGAAAAAATTCCTGAATTCCGCTTTGTTGTTCTCCTCCTTTCATACCAAATGGCCATAAATGCTTGACATTATTGCAATTTAGCTGACGAGTTAGGCAAAGTATGCATGCAGCGCACAACATTTTGATGGCTGGCAAAAAATAAAAATATTTATATAAAAATGAGACTGCTTGACACTGCTTAATTGTCCTATATGATAAATCAAAAGATTTACAATGAACGTAAAAATTTATGAAAATCAAATAACACTATTTTTAAAAACGGATTTATTTTAAATGTGGTATTAAAAGAAACTCTATTTAAAACAGAATTGATAATGTTTTTCTGCTTTTTCCCTTTAAACATAGATTGAAAATCACAAATTGTAAAAATAAAAGCTAAAGCACTAAAGCACGTAAAAGCAACTTAATGCTGCCAACTTTTTTCGTACGATGTACATTCTCTAATTAGGAGCTTGAATATTGTATTTATTTGTATTGTATTCATTTTAAAGTGTATACGTTCTCACAGATTTAAGGCATTAGCATACAAATTATATACAGAACGAGGTGTATGGTAAAATAAGAAATGGCAAGGGAAGCCACTATACAATTTAAGGCCAAACAAATCACACATACACACACACAGTTTAGTATTTTCTTTCATATCTATTGTGCCATGCACCGTTAATCATGCGCTTCCCGCAGTTAATATTTTGCGGCTGCGCTGGAATTGAAACCGTTGCACAAAATGCAATTTGCCTGTTTGCAAGTTTGCCAAGTTGCCTGGCGAAATACCACGGGCTACACACACACACACACACGCACACACAAATCACACACACGGAACGCCCGCATCCTGCACACAAACAGGAAAACAGGACAACGGGACAACAGCAGGCGGCAAGCAACAGCAGCCATAGTTAATGCATAAATGTGCGAGCCACAACAGATGCTGCAGGTGGCAGTAAGGCAGCTTAGCACTGTGAGAATAGAAATATTAAAAGTTGCTACCTGACTGCCACATGCCACACATACGCCACATATGCCACATACGCGCTACGTAACTGTGACCAGGCAACCAAAAAATGTCACACAAATATGTGGCACATGCACCACCACGCCTCCACTTACCTCCCTTACCCAGCAACTCAACAAACATCATCATGGCTGGCCAAAAAAGGATTTATGCTTTTTGCAGCAGCAGCAGCAGCTGAACTCTTTATGTTATGACAATGACAGTCAGATACAAACTCTAACATATAAACAAATTTATGCTCGGCTTGCCACAATGCGCATTAGACAATAACAATTCTACCCTGTAACCACAACTGTGACTCGATTGGGTGTAACATATTCAAATGTAATTTCTAGTAGAACAAGTGTAACTGTTAAAACTTTAATAGAACGTGACAGACACTTTACAATAAGTTCAAAAGCATTTATAAGCCACTCTTTAAGTTTTTTTTGCTGGCCATTGCATTAAGCACATTTTTAGCACCCTATAGAATAAACATTTTAATTTTAACCCAACATAATTACTAATCACATTTTGCAAAGAAATATACCCAAAGTCATTTGAAATCTCTTTAACCAGACAGATCCATTAAAAACTTTATCATTTCATTTCACTTATTTATTAGTTTCGACAACTATGCCAGGTCAACTATTTTAGCCATGCTAAAGGATATCACTTGGTCGAGCAATCTTGTCTAAAGCGCACATTTTTGTTTGTGTATTCTTCTTTTTTGACTATCATGTGAAGCTGGGGCATGCAGTAAGCCACAGTAAATCAGGCAAAACCACAATCCGACTGTGAAACTGCACTCGAAAATTTGTCAAACAGCCAGCTGGCAACATTTTAAATGTGTTTGCATTAAATAGAAACCGCAGCAAAATAAAATTATGTTGATTCTGTTGAGCGCCCACGCCACAAGTTCACAGTTCAGAAAAACAGAAATAAAATAAGACGAACTTGTGACGAAACTTGTGAAAAACTTGTGATTCAAGGGTACTTAAAATTATGCTTCAACTTAAGTTTGTTTCTCTTGTGTGCATGTATTTACTTCATGTATGTATGTGCATGTGTTGTGTGGTGCTTGCTTGCTGCTTATTGAATGTAGAACTTAAAGAGACGCTAACAGGACTGGCACACGCTTTTATACATTTTATATAATAAGCGGGCAAGACCCAAAACATACAGCAAAGTTCTTCAAGCCAAATAAAATGCTTGAAGTAAAGCATGAAAAATAAAAAACATAACATGTTTGTAAGCAAGTGAAAAGTAAGACAGTTGCTAGAGATGAGCGTTGCATAAATTAAGTAGCTAAAGATGGGATAGAAATGAAATTTTCATACCTTAAACATAACTTTTCTGTGTATAAAAGTTTGGTTGAGGTACTTTACAATATACTGCTCGATGTATGTGAATTAAATTTAAAATCTTGTATTTATATATTTTACTTACTTTATGGATCCATTGTTTTCACTAATTATTCAACTTTAATTTATTTACTTCAATAATTTTTTCAGTCCTTCATTTATTTATTTTGTTTATTTAACACTTTGGCTTTTCCGATGCTTTTTAAAATTTGAAATATTGATCACGAGCTCATCTATGCTACGGCACGCCCCAAAAATATACACACACACACTCGAAAATTGACACACTCACATATAGATATACGTGTATATATATATATATATATATATACATATATATATATATATATATATACATATATATATATATATATGTGAGAAATGTTATCACATCGTGTTTATCGCGAACACATCGCATAAGGACGAAGATGCGAAGGGAATCTGCGACAATTCCCATTGTGCCAAAATTGTTAGTGTCGAGCTTTTTTCCCCCATTTTCCCTTTCTCTCGTTGTTCGTTGTTACTGTTCTTGTTGTTGTTGGTATTTTTGTTGCTGTGATGACGCCGTTTTGCTGTTATTATGCTTGGCATTATCATTGTATCGTCCTTGTCGACGCACCCGCAGCTACCGCCACCGCCGTCGTTGCCTCCGCCTACTACAGACTGACTTTGCCAATTTTTATTGTAGTACCGAGCAAAAGAGAGAGAGCGAGGCAAGTTCTGTTTGTCTGTCTGTTTTCGCCATGTGTGCGTTAAGGGTTGGATTGGATTGAGGGGCAGGATATGCTTCTGGCGTCTGGCGGTCGCGGCGCCAAAGTTTTCTTTATGACCTCTGTCAGATAGAACACAGCCCTTCTCCCCCATTGTCTACGGCTTGCTTCATGACCGAATTGATTGATAAGCATTTTGTAAACACTGGCGATGGCGAAACAGTCAAGGATTGTTTTTCCTCTCGTTCTTGTTGTTGTTCTTGTCTCGTTGTTGTTGTTGTTGTCGTCCCACAGTTTTATGATGGTTACGCTTACATTTGAAGAGATTACGCATACGACGCGTTGACTTTAAGAGGCTGCCACAGTTTAAATGTTTGACAAAAGGACCAAAACTTTCCACATCAAAATGCCACAGAGAGAGAGAGAGAGAGAGAGAGAACTGCGCCGAGGTTTGAGCTACTCTTGCAGCAGCTGCGTTGGTCCTTACTGCAACTCTCAACATGTGCTGATTCCAAGGCTCGTTTGCTTGGCCCTTTAGGACATTAACATACACTCCTGTTGTTGTTGTTGTTGTTGTTGTTGTCGTTGCTGCTGGCCATTAAAACAACAAACAACAAGAATAACAGCTTGCAAAAGGTTGCCAATAAAAAACAAAAAGAACAAAAACTGCGCCACTAATTTGAGCCATGTTGAAAGTTTTATGAACCACCGGACCGAAGTTAAATATGCGGCTAATTACGTGTGTTACTTTGTGTAAATAACATTGTACATGTTGTTGCTGTGAATGTTTGTAAGTTAATTGCATTTTTTATCGTGTTATATGACTCTTTAATGACTACGCGCAAGGGACTTGCCCCAAAATGAATCTCTGGACACCCAAATGCAACACATCGCAGTACAGATTTTAAAGAGAAAACTTTTAATCTTAAATGAGAAGCCAACTGTAAAATGAAAGTACGTTTAGTTTAAGTTGTCAGCAGAGCTTTGATAAAACCGTAACGGAAGAAAAGCTCTAATAATGGAAACTAAAGGAATGAGAGATTTAAGAGTTTAGTTTAACTTAAGTGTACCTAATTTCAAAGTTGAACTCTGATCAAAATATAAAGGTTGGCTTAAAAAAAGTTGGTTGGAAGCCAGTTAGTTTCATTCTCTATAGATTTAATGACAACAGCTAAGGATATTAACGTATGACTTCATACCTATATCAGCATGGCAGCTTCTAACCCTTGACTTCAAAATTTCTTCTCTTGCAGATACATTTTGAAGAAAGCCATATTATTGTGTTCACTAAAGATCCATTTAATATTATATTACAAATTAAAGCTCTTTGTTTTAAAATTTGGGCTCAGTCAGTCAGAGTTCTGCGTTCATAAAAATCATATCCACATTTTATGCAAAATACCATACGCCCGAACAAAATATAATTTATATTTTCTTTACTTCATTATACCCTGAACCCATTAAAAATGGGTAAAAAGAGTTAAATGGTTTTGTGCAAATGTATGTAACAGGCAGAAGGAAGCATTTTCCACCCCATAAAGTATATATATTCTTGATCAGCATCAACAGCCGAGTCAATATAGCCATGTCCGTCCGGCTTTCCGTCCGTCTGACTCCAGATTTTAAACATAAGCTCGCGTAGTCCCTAGGCAGTACAAGTATGTTTTCGATTTTCGATAACTCTTCCCGTTTCCGATACACAATAATGGATCGATAACAACAAAATCTTGAATTTGGAAAACTTTGGCGTTTAAAACATCAAATGAAATAATTTGAAATTTTTATTAAAATCGGTTGAGAAACGCCGGAGATATAGAACATTGGAGTTGAGTTTACACAAACATACACAAGTATAGGGTTCAGGGTAAAGTCGAGAAATCCCGACAAGAGCCTTCTTACTTGATTTCTTTTAAGTTCCACACCCCCACGCTGCGTTTCAGTGCTTGTGGCATCACATTTTTTACGCGGTTTATGACACAAGTGAAATATAATTCATGTTGTACAGAAAAAAATTTTAATGCCGCCTGAAAAATAACGTCCAATAAATAATCCTTAATGTGTCTTTGTGTGTCCCATGTCCTGCCGCACACAACATGCTGTGTGTTGTACCCAGAACCCAATACTGGCACAATGCTCACACACGCCCCGCATACCTCCCTCACCATACTATCCTAACATATAATATTGTTACTCGTATGTTGCCCCGCGTGTGATTTCGTTTTACACGTCTCTTGTTTCTGTTGCGGCTTTTATATCGTTGTTGTAACCACAGTTGCCCAGTCATCTATATATATTCATATATATTTAACTTGTTGTTGCTGCTGCTATGGTTGTTGTTGCGAACATCAAGTCCTGACAGTGTTATGACGTGGCTTGTCGCTGTTGCCACCTTGGCGGTGAAACATTGCCCCGGCAAATTTGTCAGCTTTTCATCGCGAACACCAACAACAACGAAAAATATAATAAATTGCCTGATTTTCTGGGTGTTTAGTTTTTTTCGTTCGATTTTATTTCATATTTTTGCATAATTTTCCTAATGAATGACACTGACTTTAGAAACATATTAAAGCGTCAGAGTCGTCTTAAATGTTATTAAGTGCTTTCATTTAAAAACATTAATAAAGCTCACAGATTGACTGTTAATATGTTATATAGTTGAAAATCAAGGAACAAAGAAAAAATTCATCTTTGTAAGCAAAAAGGAATTATTTTGCAAATATGGAAAAACACCAAATGAACTCAGTAAAGGCTTTCGGCAGTCCGTAAGAGATTATGATTATGGCAGTTGTGGTTGATTTGAAAAACTCTTTAAGCTCAAAGTATTAAATCTATTATTGCACTTTTTGGCCGGAATGCTATAAGCAGTTTTTTTTTTTTTACTGAACGCATTTATCTTTTTATTATAATGTCACTTAAGCATCTAACATATACATAGATTCATTGTCGAGAGTTCACTTTCTGGGTTCAAAACGACACCAGAAAAGTTCACGCGGCTGCATGCGGAAGCCCTCAATGCTGGCCATCATGTCCCGTGGGGTGAGCTCGGTGGGCAATAGTCGAAATTTAAGCACCAGATTATAGATAATCGATTTGGCCTCCATAAGGGCCATGCGATTGCCAATGCAGCTGCGCTGACCCACGCCAAAGGGCAGATATGTGAATGGTCGAATCTCATGCTTGTGCTCGTCATCAAAGCGTTCGGGTCGGAAGACCTCGGGTTCCTCAAAGTTATCCGGATCATAGTGTATCGCCACAACTGGTATGTGCACCAGATCACCCTTGTTAAGCTTCAACAGCACCTCATCATTTGACTCATTGCGCAGCTCAAAGTCCGCGGCACACATGCGATCAAGAACAATTGCTGGCGGCCACTTTCGCAGCGATTCGGAAATAATGCAATCCAAATACTTCATGCCCATTAAACTGTCGTAGTCTAATGGTTTGCCAGCCAGCTGTTCTTCCACATCCAAAATCTCCTCGTACAGTTTCTGCTGCACTTCGGGATTCATTTGAAGCTCATAGCTGGTGAAGCTCAAGCATGTGGACACAGTCTCGAAGCCAGCTGAAAAGAAGAGTAAACACTGTGCCAACAAATCCTCATCATTGAACTCGGCCGACTCGGACGACACCTCTCCCTGCTGCTGTTGCTCTCGGAATAAACGTTGTGCCTCCATTAGTTGCTGTATCATATCGGGACGCACAATTTGCTTATCACGACGCTCCTGCATGGCACCAAAAACCAAACGCTTAAAATATGCCACATTATTGAGATCCATGACGGGAACACGCAGAGCCTGAAAGGGTTACAAATTGTGAAACAAATTTTATAAAAATAATATAATAGAGAGAAGAGTATGTGTGCAAAACTCTTTGAAAATTTTAATTTAATATTTTGTTTTGTTTTCTTTACTATATGATAATTTTTATATCATATTTGAGTTTGCTTACACAAAAAGTAAAAATCCGTACTTAAATTAAATTCAAATGTACTTCAATGGAGTATTTGCGATTACCGCATTAATTCTAGGTTTAATAAAGTACGGAGTACTTAAAAGCTGATACTCAAATCAAATACAAAATTTTTAAAAATATTTAAAGTTGAATCAAACTGATTTTATATGAGTGTATTTATAGATTGCTTAACTTGACGATTATTGTAATTAAATCTCTTACCGACGAGCTCATTGTCATTTAATGTATGAAATGAGATCAATAATTACCTTCATAATTCGTGGCATCAATATATAAAGCAGCACCTTAATGCCGCCCCACAAACTAAACATCGAGACGCGTTGTCCGAGCGTGAAGAATTCATTCTGTTCATTCACATAGCTGTTCACTTGAATGCCAAATGCTGTTGTTGCAATCACATCGTTGGTATAGCGCGTAAAAAACTCCTTGAGCTCCAGATCAACTGCGTCGCCAGGCGCAGCTCTGAGCTGTTTCTCCACATAGAGCACTGCCTCCACATTGCAAGCGTTGATCAACTCGAACATGAGCCGTATTTTGGCGCCGGTAAACGAAGGGGTTAGTGTGCTGCGCATCTGCTTCCAGCGACGATCTCGCAGAGAAAGCAGCGATTTGGAAAATATTGAACTATCGCCAGTGTCGTGTTCATCACCAATACCCTGGCGATGATTGGCAAAATTGTCAAAGTGTTTGATGCCCACCTGGCGTATCAGTTCCGCATCGGCCAGATAATAGTGTGGGTCGCGCAGATTATAAATGCCATAGACCTTGTGTTCCTTGAGGCGCATATGCAGTTCAATGCTGTAGCGCACGTAGGAACCTCTTCCAAACATCACTGATACTGGCACATTTCCAAGCAGCGGTAGAGGGCGCTCGTGTGCAACGTCTCGGCGACGAAAGTAACCGAAACTCGATATTGACCATTTGTACAGCAGAGCGCCGAGAAATGTGAGCAGAAAGAACAGTTCCACGAGCGCCATTGCCTCAAGTATGGGTACAGGGGTTGGGTGAGGGAATTTTGCAGGGATGCAGCGCTACAGGTTTTACTATCACTACAATTCCGTAAACGTCTTACTCAGCCGGCCACTGAAACGCCACTAAACGAAACTGCTGCTTGCTCTCTGCGTGCACCGGCAAATGCTGTGTTTGTGTTAGTGAGCGCTAGAGAGCACAAGAAGAACAAAAAAGTTCACGTGAAGAGCAATTGAGCGCAAGCACGTGATGAGCGAGCGCAAGCATGATAGAGATAGAGAGAGAGAACGGATGCAAGCTACTCACACAAACATTTTGTTTGTTTTTTTTTTTAACAACTTGTTATTTGATGATATGGCAATGAGATTTGATATAATGGTAAATATAAAAAAATATGTTTTTATAAGCAATTCCAAAAATAGCGAAGGATTTTTTTAAGTTTAGACAGAAATTTTGAGTGTAAAGAGACTCTTATATGCTTTTACGCATGTTCGCTCTTTTGGGTAGTTGAGAAGTCTTTGTGGGAATCGGGCGCCAAAAAAGCATACGGCGATAACGATCGTGACGCAATAAGTTAGCATATGGAGCCTAATGATGTAAATCAAACATATTGTAATTTAATTATAATTCCATTTTGAACTTAGATATTATTTACTGTACTTGCTTAAGACGCACAATCAAAACAAATTTCATAATGTTTGGAAATCGACTTGCAGCAGGAAGACTCCATAAATTAAGCAATACATTCCATTAATCTGTTATATTGTTATACTGTGACTCTCATATTGTATATTCAGCTCATGGAGTCCCAACTGATTTGTCATCACAAAATTGTAAGCTGGCAGCAACAACATCCATTGGCATCAACTAATTTTAACATTAATCCCCTTAAGTGACTCAACTATTTATTATAAAGGCCTTAACGCAAAGAAAAGCAAAATCACACACACATACTCATTCCAAAAGTTTACATACAAGCATATATGTTTTGTGCAAAAGAGATGACAGCAGGTGCTGCAAGGGGGTGGTTACGTGCCCAAATCCGAAACCAAAATCCGTTTCCAAGGCGACCTGAAATGAAATGAAACTTCTGTCACCTGCTGGCAGGCTTTGAAACTAAACCAATACCTGATTATAAGAGGGTAGCTCGAAAAGTAATATATGAAAAATAATACGAAATGTTAACATGCATTAGACAAGTAAATTTCAATTACAAATCTTATTCATTTATAAACTAAAGGTTTATTTAATAAAATGTTCCCAGTCTTTACAGTAAAACTCTTTAAATCATATTATAAAGATTTCACATACCTCTTTTTATACTTTTCAGTTACTTCTTGGCATTTTGCCAAACAGTATCGTTCATTTAAATAAAAATTCTTTAGTTATCCAACTTAAGTATTGCCTGCTGCTTTCACTTTAGCACTAATTCTAGCCTGACAAGCAATGCGGCCAAGTTTTCTCTATTTCCTTCTTCTTTTTTTTTGGTCAAAAACAGAAAAAGGACTGCGAAGACTTTGTGTAATCAAATCACGTCTGAAACAAATGACAAAATTTGGTTGCATTTAGTGAATATTTAGTGCGCGTATATGAATTCGTTAGTATATATGTATATATATATATATATATATATATATATATATATGTGTGTGTGTGTGTGTGTGACAGTTGGACACGCGCCAAGCATTTGAAAGTTGTACAAATGAGAAATTATTGTCCTGATGGGCAAAGAAATGAAAGCGAAGCGAAAACCACATCTACAAAAAATGCAAATCTATCTCATACATATATATCTTTATATTTGCATCGCTGGAGCGTGCTTATCTCAATCTTTGAAACTGCAAAAATAATAGCAAACAAATGCAAAGTAAGTGCGTTCCGCACACGCAATACAATCACTTATTGCCGGTGTGCTGAACGCATCCACAAGCTATTCTCTTTTGTTCAACAAACATATTTTGGCTGAGATGTTTTGTTCACCACAGCAGAAGCTTCAGATGCAGGAGATTGGGAATGCGATGGAGCCGAGAGATATCTAATGTGTTTACATTGGCAGCAAACCAACAACAAAGAGAAGCGCAAAACTTGAAAAAAGCACAAGACGCAGATGAGATTTTCACCATGTACTTCAAGTATTCTTTTTCCGTACATTTCATCTGTCCATATCCATGTCCTGCCGGCTGTCGCCCGTTGTCCTTGGGTCAGGCATTTTGAATTGGCTGTTCTCGTTGTCGTGATGTTTTCTCGGTTTTCTCTCTGTTGTTTTTTGTCTTTCCGTGCTCTCTTTCGGTTTATGTGCCATTTCCATTAGAATTCAAGTGCCCGCAAAACTTGAAAGTGAACTGGCCCTCAAGGCCCCTCGTTGAGGGGTCGGCTCCCAAGGTCCCCCCTCCCCCCATCACTCTATATCCATCTTATCCACAGTGCTGATATGCGCTTTTTAGCAGCTGCTGTTCCTTTCTTGCTCTGTTTCTGTTGTCCTTCGGGGGACTGTTGTGTTTTAGCTTTGGCCACATCAAATATCGCATCAAAGCAAATGTTGTTGTAGCATTACTACCAATTAGTGCAAATGTTTTGCTTTAATTAATTACGACTAATAACTGCTCTCCAATCCGAGTAAACACGACATAACGAACCGCAAAGCAACAAGCAACAAGCAACAACAACAACAATAAAACATGCGACAAGGCAAACATTTGCTTAGCTTCTTGTAAATTTTACCCTCAAGCTCTGTGGAGATATATGTGTGTGTGTTAGTGTGCGTGCTTGTGTGTGTGTTTGTGTGTGTGTATTTTGATTGTATATTGCTCAAATAATGGCATATTGCTCAAATAATGTTTATCTCCTTTTGAGTGCCAGCTGGCCTTCAACATAAATGCCTCAAATTTCAAATGCCCTCCTCCCCCTTTATGTTTCCCTGTCCCCTCTTAATAGTCAAAGCATTTAAGTAGACCCTTGTTGAATTTATATGTTACATTTTTTCATTACAAGCGCGTTAAAATTTGTGAAATATTTTGCTTAAGAGCAAAGGAAATATTTCACAAAGTCTAACCTAACCTCACTTATGGGACCAGAGTTGCCTTTTAAGCTAGCTTCAAAATTTAAATGTGACCAGAGGTCAAAATCAAAAAATGTATGGTATATTTTTTAGCCTAACAACCAAATTTAAAGCTATATTAAAGCGGTCAAACAGACTTAAACCGAAAAGCTATTAAAACTTTCAAGTTTTTTTATCAGGGTATAAATGAAAAATGGTTTAAAAGGGTATAATGGGTTTGTGCAAGAGTATGTAGCAAACAGAAGAAAGCATCTCCGACGACTCCAGATTTTGAACATAAGCTCGCCTAATCCCATAGGCAGTGCAAGTTTGTTTGTAAACTTTCAATAACCCTTTAAGTTTTCGATATCTACATGTGATCAATAACAACAAAATCATGAATTTGAAAAACATTGAGACAGAGTTTAAAACACATCATAATATACTGACAATAAGTGAAATTTTTTATTGCAATCGATTGAGAAACACTGGAGATACACACATACTTGCAAGCACTTAAGTATAGGGTTCAGGGTGTATCCTAGTCGGGATTCCTCGAATAAAGCCTCTTACCTGTTTTTTATACCCTGATCACATTAAAAATGGGAAAAAGGATATAATGGTTTTGTGCAAATGTATGTAACAGGCAGAAGGAAGCATCTCCGACCCCATAAAGTACGTCAGTATCAACAGTCGAGTCGATACAGCCATGTCCGTCTATCCATCTGTATGTATGAACCAACCGATCTCAGAGAATTGAATTTGGAAAACTTTGAGACGGCATTTAAAACATTAGACAAAATAATGACAACATATGAAATTTTTCTTGAAATCGGTTAAGCAACACCGGAGATATGGGACATTGAAGTTGAGTGTGCAGTATGCAGTATGCGCATAATGAGCACTGACTGTACGCATAAAGTATAGGGATCAGGGTGTATTCAAGTCGGGATTCCTCGAATAAAGCCTCTTACCTGTTTTTTTTTTCATAAAATTGCATAAGCTGCAAAAAATAAAGTGGGTTTTCGTGATTTTCATTGCAAATGACTTATAAAAAATGCAAGTGATTTTATTTAACGTTCTTAACGCTTTTATTCAGTTTCGTTTAAGCCGTTGATGCGCCAAGAATGAGTGAATAAACCGAAATTCTTATGCCATTCTTATAAGCACATCAAGTATACGCCAAGTGGGCCAAAAGAAAATACATAAATAAAATATCAGCAGCTGACCAAAAGGATGCTGCAAAGCCAACATTCAATTCAAATCCGCTTTGCATAACTGCTTATTGGAATGCCAAAATTATATATGTATATCCATATATGCATGGGTGTATATATTGCGATGATAATCGCGCCATTAAAGCCTTACAAACTGCATAATGGGAAAATCCTTTTACACACAGCGCGAAACAGAACTATGGTGCTGTGTTTTTGTATAGAATGTTTATTTATGGCCGGATTTTATATAATCATGATATCGTTTGAATGCAACAAAAACAAAACATATAAACAAAGAGAAGAAGGGAATATCGAATCTAATATTTATGATGGCAAACAAAAGCCAAAAAGGATATAACAAAAGCAAAAAAGCTGCAAACGCACACACACACAAAAAATGATTGACCACATATTGTTTTAATACCCTTTGTGGCAATTGAGCAGATTACACAATGGGTATAATAAATTAAAGACATATTGTATGCAGCAAGCAAAAAAACCAAATTCAGTTGTCTAGTTATCGATTTTTATCGAATTTGATTGATTTTTGTGTTCCGTAACTTTTGTCGTTTCAACCTATATGGCACATTTATACATATTTCTCTGTAATGTAAATGTTTAATCATTTCAACTTAATCACAAATACAAAATAGTTTTTAATAACGCTCAGTTCTTTAATGACACAGTATTATGCAGTCGAGCATCATTAGTTGCTAATTATTTTATTTAGCTATCATATCGTTTTTATGCAACAAATAAAATGCAAATACCGGCAAAGCATCTGCATTAAAATATCAAAACCGGAATACTTATAAAGTAAAACATTTATTTATTGGCGATTTGCTTATTGATTTGTTGCATTCCATATGGGTGCGGGTGGCGTGTGGGTATTTGTCTCGGGTAGAAGACACACCTGTGCATACGTGACCTTTCAATTTATGTGAGCATCGAAGCAAATCGAAAACATTTTTTATGGCCGCATCAAATTTATGACCAGTGCCTAGCCTGGGCCGTTTCCATAGCTGTGTGCTTTCTGTCGTGGGTGCAATTTGTTTTCAGCAATTATTTGACGCGGCAATGAGAATCTTCAGCATATCATTTACAACGAATATCTAGGTCGGGAGGGTAAAGACGCCGATGATCGATTAACAGCTTAGACCTTGCATCTTGGCGATTCGAGGTATAAGGATGGAGCAAACCTTTGAACACTTTCAGTGTTGTAACTTCGTTTTGTAATGATCCTCTTCTTTGAATGATTGTGTAAGTTGGTCAATCATGGCAAGAAACTACGGGACCGGAGAATCCAGATCGCCATATCCGTCGACCAGAGTCTGTGGTTAGAAATGCTACTCCTATCCCGGCGTTACCATGCAAAGTACAACCAACCGCTTCTGCATGTATGCATGTGACCGTAGGCAGAAATGCCGCCTCATCACCCTTTCCCCTTTGTACAATTGTCTCTTGTGCCAAAGGCTAAATTCAAAATTGCGTTTTCGTCTGCAGCATTTTAAACTTTTGCCAGACAAATACTTGGCTGCCGGCGCTCTGGCGATAAAACGTTTTCCGCGATGCTCTCCGCGAAACAATAAAAAAAATGCTGCCATGGTCAGTTGCCCCAAGCTTAGAAAACTATTGATGGCTGTGGCTCTTTGACACTCATTTATAAGCGTATTCAGCGAAAACAAGAATAGCAAATATTCGCTTTAAACGTTAACTTCAAAGCTTTAATGTGACAGAGTTTGAAGTCTTTAACATTAAAAGCAGCAAAAATACATATCAAAATACTGTCAAAATTTTCACAAAAGTATACAAAAACAAGTAAGAAGGCTCTAGTAAAATACACCCTGAGTCCTATACTTTACGCGTTAAGCCAGTGCTCGCAAGTATGTGTGTGTGTATGTGTGAGTGTATGTGTGACTTAACTTCAATGTTCCATATCTCAAGTGTTTCTTAGCCGATTTCAATGACATTGACATTATTATTATTATTTTGTGTTGTGTCTTAAACTATGTCTTAAAGCTTTTCAAATTCATAATTTTGTTGTTATTGATCACATGAAGATATCGGAAACGGGAAGAGTTATCGAAAATTTGATTGAAATAATCTGTTGCATTCGTTTTGTTTGCATTTTGAGGTTTTAAAATAAGCTATATTTAAAATATATATATATTTAAAAGCTAAAATATCAGACTTATCTACTGGCAGACTTTCTTGTTAGTCCAGAGTTGATAGAAACTTATATTTGTTACGAGGATCTGGCTTAAATTAGTTTACAGCCATTGCTTAAAACCAGTAGAAATAGCAAGTACCGATCGTAATGTATTATTTTTTGATTACTTTTGCTAAAATAAGTATAAGGCTTTATTAAACATACTTGATTTGAAAACAACCTTGACAAAATAATCAAATGTTATGTGCGCTTAGAATTTCCAAATGATTTTGTTTAAGCCACGTTGCAGTAGCTAACCTTATATTGACAGTTGTTGGCCTAGTTCACTGTCAAATGGTTGAATTTTGGGCCTAAACCTAAACTGTTTGTTAGTTAGCTTCACATTCAGAATCACAAATCACAGGACACACAGCAAACTAACCAACACACACACATACGCACGAACATTCGCATATGTGTAGTGTGTGACTGGCAGATGTGTGATAAGGCTATGTGTGTGTGTGCACACACGCATTCAAATTTATGCCCATGCCTAAGCGCTGATTATGACAAATATGCCACGCTTCACTGGCTGCGATTTGTTGTCCCACTTCCAACCAAACTCTCCACCACCACCATGTCATCAAGAATGGAGGTTGCGAACCCGTAAAGCGCTTATTGTATGTTCGCTTGGCCTGTTTTTTGCCTTTTGGTCGGTCACATTACGCAAATCCCAGAATAAATACAAGTATTATTATTAGCACCAGGCACAGGACACACCCCAAAAATAAATAAAATAAAGCCAAAAGCGAAATAAAACAAAAAGAACCACAACAATAGATGGAGAGGGGCAGGCAGGTGTGGGTAGGGAACACCTTTCTAATGACACATCAGTTTGAGAGCTTGTTTGTAGCATCCCGTCGCCTCATACGGATGCGATGCGTGTCAACAATTAGATTGTGCAAATTGTTTGATAAATGTCACCTGACACATTTGCTTTATTGCTGCTCATTAGAAATGCTCGGCGAGCAGCTTTACCAGGGGTGAATACAAACAAAATAAAAAACCAAACCCAAATACACAAAAGACACACGCACACAGACACACATGCGTATCATCAACGGATGACAACAATGACACCTTCCATTAATAGCTGGTTCGTTGATGTGTGTAATACTGACATACACTGAAAGAAAGATGATAAATGATTTGGTTGTCAAGGTTAATAAAATGTAGCAAGAGCATCGATTTAAATCGAAGTTCAAACATAAAAACTGACTAGAAGTAAATAATAAAATTTTTTGCTTTAATAACCCAAAAATAAATATTTATTCAGTTCTAATGCTACTTGTTCAAAACTTTATACATATTAACTTCACCTTTACAATGTTAATTAAATACTTTTTCAAGCAAAACTATAATAATTAAAGGTCACGCCGATTTCCCAAACGGATGTAAATATTATTGGTTAATACATTGGAAATATATAATAATCGAAATTTAAGTCAAAACCATTTATTTTATATCCCAAAGAAATATTAACTCAATTTCCAGAACAGACATATTAAAAATAATTCCAAAAATGCTTAAGTTGAATTTTAAGAAAATTAGAAGATTTCGATAACAGCATTGAATTGCAATTTGTTATGCTATAAATTAGGTAATGTTAAATTAATTTTTATATTCCGACGACAAAATAAAATTGAAAAATCTTAAGCCATAATTATTAAAAAATGGATCCTAAACTTTCTGGCAAGATTATGCCACAATCTGCACGCTCAAATCATTTGGCTTTCAGCTTTTTCAGCCACATATTTATGCATCTACCCTTGGTTCTTCTGACCACATTTAGATTATTGATTTTAATCCAGTTTTCGTTTGAATTTGTAGCCACATTTTGCACAATGTATTTGCATAGCTATGTATGTAGATTTGCCTTTTGGGCTTTAACACGTATAAGTATTCTTACAATTCGAACCCAAAACCAGGGTTTACTAAGGGTTAGCTGCGATTAATGACAGCACATCACAATGATCCCCGCTCGCTGGCTGCCTTATTTGGTTTTTTTTTCTTCCACCAGGGAGAGAGCAAGAAAGCGAACAAGAGGTTACAACTGCTGTGACATTTTGATGAATGGAATCAGTCAGCGTTGCCTTTCACTCCGTATTTTCAGAATTTATACTGGGCCGAATGTGTGTGGAGTGACCTCGTTGTAGAGCCATAAAGAATAACCAAACAGCAATTTTGGACACATGATTTTGCATACAAATTGTTCTTCTGCTGGCGACAATTGAAGTATGTCCAGTCAACCACTAAACGGCTGCGAGGACATGCGTGTAATTTGTTGACTTACTCCTGAGTGGATTCAGCTGTTAAGCCCAAACATTACGTATACGCCCCGGACCGCACAATTGTTAAAAGCCATTTCATATCTGGCATGAAAACAATCAGCGAGCTTAACCAAATGATGGCCGTATTGACAACCCGCAATGGCTTCCATAACTAAGCCCAGCTCCTAAACACAAAAAAAAAACAAACAAACAAATAAGCTCATATACAGACAAACAGAACGACCAAAGTAGAAGGGAAAGAAGGATTATTTTTTGATTATATTGCGTGCCACAAAACAAATTCGTGGTTATTTTTTGCCATTGTTAGTGCTGTTGGGCCTGGCGAAAGCGAGCCAAGATAACATTGAAACCGACTTCTCCCCTAAAAAATAATAATAAAAAAAAAGAACCGAAACAGAAACACAGAGGAAAAACACAAATATAGTCGGAAGTAAGGATTTTAATGGAGCTCGCCCAACAACCGAAATGAATGATCCGCAACCTGCCGCTGCTGCTGCTGCTCTTCACATTCAATGAACTGCCTTTTCAAACGTAATTTTATCATGGTCAGACAGACGGGACGACGTAATTCCCCTTTTTTTAATATCCTTTGTTGTTGCGCAAATAAAATTTTATCAAAGGGTTGTTTGAATGTGCTTAGCGGTGTGCAAATTGTTTCCAGTATTGTCATAAGACTTATCTACATCTTGGTTAATTTCTATTTCTCAGAAACATTAACAAATAGGTGTTTAATTTAAGCTCGAAATTTCAACAGTGCTGCGTAGAATTCAATAGAAAATAGTTTGGAGCACAAAAGTAGTTGGTTATTTAACGGCTTAATTTAATGGTAAAAGTTTAAATGTAAATGGCTTAAAATATGAATAACAAAAAGCTGTATTGGGAATTAAAAGTGGAATTAAACTTTTTAATAAATGTTTGAAGTTTTGAAAGTTTTGACAGCGTGCAAAAACTTTTTAACATACAAATGTTTAGCCAAACACTATAAAAGTCACGTTTTTAATTAATTTTTAGGTTTAGTAGGTATTTGTTTATATAGTTAGGTTTTAACTTAGCACATCTGTCAAATCTTTTCGGTTTCTTAAATTAAATGCAGCTGTATTATAAGCCTTAAGTAACACTGGCTTAGGAATTTGTTTGAGAAGCTCAAATCAGTTGAAGGCCAGACTGTCTTAGAGCCTACGTCATTTTAATGAGCCCACTTGAAGCTGAAGGCTCTTAATAAGAGCTCGAGAGCCTCTTTAAGCTAGTGTGCTTTAAATCCCAAGAGTTAATCCCTCTACGCATTACAACAGCACACACAGGGTATGCCCAATTCGTGTAGCTACAATCCCAAATTAATCTTTGTTATATGGTTTTTTCTGATGTCGTTGCCTGCCACATACAAACACACGCGCACACACACACACACACACACACAAATACACACTGACAAGTTGAAAGGCAACTGAGTTACATGAATAACAAAAAAGTCCTTTTGCGTGTCGAGTGAGGCAGCAGAATATAACAACAATAACAACAACAACAACAGCAGTAACATACAAAATACAATGTATTAACCATGAAACGACTTGCTGCTCATCGTGTGCATTAAACAAATCTGAGACAACATTTCATGGGCATCCACCAAAAACTTGCTTATGTTGCTCAATATGCTTTCAGAGTCCACAACATTTCTCATCTCATGGGTCTCTTTTTCTCATATTTTTTTTCATTTTTTCCTCGCTTTTGTAGACTTACAATCCTTGTGGCTAACGAGCTGGTTTGGCTTCAACAACAACAGCAACAAGAGGCAAGAAGACGCCGGCGCTGTCGATGCTGGCGTTTACACGCTACAGCAGCCGCATAAATTTCCGCTTCAATTGGACGTGTACAGTGGTAATTGCAGCTTTGATTACCAGCAACACGAGCTACCATCCGGCCATTACCAAAACCACCAGCAGAAGCAGCAGCAGCAACAACAACAGCCTCGGCAACAGCGTCAACAAGAACAACAACAACCACAGAGCGCAGCAACAGCTCAAGAGCAATCAACACTTTCCATACGAAACCCAAGGCGAAGACGGTCGATGCGGGAGCATTGGAGATTTTTAACAAATTCGTCGGATATTTACGAGACGAAATTTATTGAAAGTTCAGCGGGTAAGAACAAAAAACAGCAACAGTAACAATCGAAGCTGCTTCCATCAATCACAATTGATATTAATTTTCTGCTTATTGTATTCTCTTTATGCAAAAAAAAGAATACAACAGTAACATCAGGCGTTAATATACGAAATCAGAGTCAGGCATCACAATCAATGCTTGATTTCAAGCAACGAAATTTGCATAGTTTTTATTTGTTTTGCTTGCATTTTAAACGAATTTCAGCTTTCTACCCCCATAAATTTGAAATGAAAGTTAGTAAGACATTTTCAATATGAATTACAAATTTATGTGTAATAAAATCTTGACAGAAATTGCCCAAAGGGTACTGTTAAGAACAAAAATATGCTTTGAGCTTTTATTGTAAGCACATGAACAAATTTTGTGCTTTTGTAAATTATTTAATTTTATTCCGTTTGTTTTACAACGATTTAATGTTACCTTTTATTTCCGTAGGGTATAAATGAAAAGCGAGCTTCGAGGCTTTTTGTCGAAAACAATAATATTACAATAATATTGTGAGCATCTTGAAAAAAAAAGAATTTTCTAATAATACTGCTAAAAACAAGTAAGAAGGCTCTAGTCGAGAAACCCCGACTAGACGATACCCCGATCCCTATACTTTATGCGTACAGTCAGTGTTTGCAAGTATGTATGTGTGTATGTACGCATATACTGCATACTGCATCCACAACTTCAATGTCCCATATCTCCGGTGTTTCTTTACCGATTTCAATAAAAATTTCACGGACTTTCATCTCAAAGTTTTTCAAATTCAAGATTTTGTTGTTATCGATCCCATGTGTATATCGGCAACGTAAGAGTTATCGAAAATCGGAAACACACTTGTACTGCCTAGGGATTAGGTGAGCTTAAGTTAAAAATCTCTCTAGCTCTTATAGTCTCTGAGATCGACGCGTTCATACATACGGACAGACAGACAGACGGACGGACAGACAGACATGGCTATATCGACTCGACTGTTGATGCTGATCAAGAATATATATACTTTATGGGGTCGGAGATGCTTCCTTCTGCCTGTTACAAGCTTATGCACAAATTCATTATACCCTTTTTCCCCATTTTTTATGGGATCAGAGTATAATTAAGATAGCTTTTTATGTGAGTTTTAGGGAACATACAATTATGTGCAAAGGGTTTTTTTAGAAAACACACAATTGTTTTTAAATATCTTAACATAGTTATAATTTTTCAACTTACAAGACTTCGCTTTATGTGTGGAATATTTTTTTTTGTACCTCTAAGGGTTTTAGGTTGGTTTGTCGTTGCGATGGAGACTGGATCGGCTGCACAACCTTGTAAGACATATCGCGAAATGATTGGGTTGCAATGGGAACTTGCTAAGATTTGTTTCCCTTTGTTCCGCTTTAACCTCCTGGTAGCACGTTTAAGTCTCTATGGAAGTTTACGTTTCGAACATAACACGGTGAGGAGAATGTTGCTGTGGCTTGCATTCCCCCAATACTTAGAGCCATAGGTCCGGATTGGCAATTAGCACAGAGTTGTACATCAGGACCTTGTAGTCCTGCTCGAGGGAAAAGCGGGAGTTGATAAGCCAATGGCGGAGTTCTAGATGAGTTCTCTTGTGTAGTTTGCTATGCATAGCTCAAGTTTTGTGATTTTTTTTGTTTTTTGGCCAAATTGGATGTCACAACATTCAAGTAAAAGTTATTTATTTTTAAGTACTTCAATGACTTACTATTACTTATATAAAATGCCAATTCCCTTTGGATTTTTATTGCCTTTGTGAAACAGCTCAAACGATGGACGATATGGTTTATCAGTGCAGCAATCAAAATTCCATTTATGTGCTTAATGCCGGCTACAATCCAACAGCATATGGGGTAAGTTTTGTGAATCCTTAGGGTCGAATTGTTGGTCAAGCGCTGGATACTCAAGGGTCGACTATTTTTGCAGGACTTTGGCGCTACGGGGCGTGAAATGAATGGCAGGCGGACAATAAGCAATTCAATTGGGGCAACTTATTCAAGTGGCGCCTGCAGTTTGCAGCATAAATTCAAAACTTTTCGTACAGCCAACAGCAACTCGTCAGCAACACAAGTAGCAGCAGCAGCAGCAGCGGCAGCAACAGCCACAACAGCAACAGTGGCAAACCTTGCAGCAGCCGCAGCAACGACAACAACAAACTACGCGAAACCGGCCGCTACATCAATGTCAACCGCAATGTGTTCACCGGGAACGGCAGCGTTGCAGAAATTGTTCAGCGGCGACGTCTGCCAAAATGTCAGCCACAGAAATCAACAGCAGAGCCACAACAACAGCAACAACAATTGCTCAGTCGGGAGCCATAACAATAGCTGCCTGTCAACAACAGCCACACAGCGAAGAGGCTGCGATCCGCACGAAGGCGCAACGGCAGCAACGGGGCAGCAAGGGGTTGGAGGACTAGGAGCAGGTGCACTGCCACTGCCACTGCCACTGTTTGGTGCCGTGGCCAACAGGAAGAAATGCACCAATGTCAAATCAACGCTTATTGCCAAGAAGACAAAGTTTTTGAAATTTCTCGAAGAAGAAAAATGGCGCAGCAGCCAACAGCTGACACCGGATGATGTGGTAGACTGTGGCGCCACCCAGCAGCAGCATCAGCAACACAGCAGGTGGGTACACTTGTCTGCCAATCCCATCTTTCAACTCCTTGTCCTTCCTTCCTTTTTCTCGACTCTGTGGCAAAACTTATAAATTCTCATAAATGTTATAAGGCATATTGCGGTACTAAAATTGTGGGCCAACTTTTTATGGGGCACAAGTTTATTGGGCCAGCGGAATTTTGCGATTTCCGTGCAATCTTCTTCCACCACTAAAGCCCCAACCGCCACCCTTACCAGCAGCGTGAACAAACGCCAGAAAAGCCAGCAAAGTATGCGCTGGCATGACAATAACTTGTCATTTAGTAATGAGACTTGAGCAAGAAGTGGTCTAAATAAAAATAATATTGGCTGTGATTTTATATATAGTATACATGAAATGAAATACAATCACAAGTAATCGAATGAAAAGGAAGCACTGTAATAGTTATCGATTTATGCTGCACAGATAACCGTTTCCGCTAGATGTCGCTTTGTGTGCGAATCGTCTATAAAGAGTACTGAGAGCCGCAAGCAATAAGTTTTCAAATATTAAATACCATTGTGGCAAAGATCAAGAGGCAATTTTGATTAATCTAAACCTGATTAAAGTCTGTAAGAGATTTTAGATTCAGGTTTTAAGTATGGTGCACGCAGTGTTGGGCAACACAAAAAAGACTGCTGCTTAACAAGCTTAGCATGTTTTCATGTTCAATTTAGTTTTTTATCAGAAATATCCTAAATTTAAATAGCTTGCTGGCTGATGGCCTTAAACATTTAGTGATAGTCTTTCGATTTATTATTTATTTTGATGTCTAGTATCTGGAAGTCATCAACACGTTTTGAGCTTTGGGCCGCATCTTTATGTCAGTCACGCCGCAAAGTGACTTCAAGTTGCTGGCGTCAACTTGTTTTCTTTCTGGTGGCCAGTAGCCCTCATTGCCCAGCGGCTGTTCAACGCATTCAATTAGCTGTTCAAGACATGACAGTGCTCCGCCTAGTCTCATCCTCTTCCACGTCCACACCCCCTGAGTTCTGCCTGTTGTTTAGCTGTGCAAGTTTGTTGCATTGCTCATTAAGTCATAAATATTGATCACCAGCGCTTAGCACGGACAAACTTTCATAAAGGCAACGGTGGCTAGGGTTTGGGTTGTGGGTGGTTTGGTATTAAGGATAGTTATAGTTGGCTCAGCCAATTGTGAAATTGAAAAATTAACGCGCTGAAAGTCGGTAAAGCACTTAACGTTCTAAAAGGCCAAAACACTATCGTTGGGGAATTTCTGCTTCCATAAACTTGATTGAAATGCATGCCACAAATGTGTTTGCAGAGCCAGACTCCCAGCTTCCCTCCATATCCCATATTGAAGTGAAATAATAATATATCAATAGCTAACTAGCTGCCTTGGGAAATGGTTGGCGCGAACTTCCATATAATGCTGCCAAAACACACATGAAAGAAATAAAAATAACAAGTCAAAAGGCACCAGTCAAGAATATACCCGACTAGAATATACCCTGAACCCAAGTGCTTGCATGAATGTGTATGTGTGTATGTATACTGCATACTTGACTTACTTCAATGTTCCGGTGTTTCACAATTTTTTAATTTTTTGTTTATAGTTTCAAACGTAATTTCCATGTTTTCAAGATTTTATAGTTATTGATCACATGTGCATATCGAAAACGGGAAGAGTTATCGAAAATTTGAAACAAATTTGTAGTGGCTAGGGCTAAGGCGCGCTCTCAAAGTCTCTGAGATCGACGCGTTCATATATACATACGGACAGATGGACATGTCTATATCAGCTCGGTTGTTGATGCTGATCAAGATTATATACACATTATGAGGTCCAAGATGCTTTCCTCTGTCTGTTACACACCTTTGCACAACACCATTGTACCCTTTTAAATGGGTTCAAGGTACAAAAAGTAAGTGAATAATACGTACGACTGTGCGATACCTTTAAACTACATTCAAAGTTACTTAGCATTCATTATTTAAGAGAGTTGAAATCAATATAAAACCTAAAATATATCAAAAACCTTTTTGAACAAATTTAATTCATATTATCTGACAACCAAAGCATTTTATTTCCCTTTACTGATTGACAAGCGGACAAGGCTTATTAAATAGTGCCCGTCGATCTGATTATATATATAAAATATATAGGAAAGTCAAAAGTTTCTTCTTCTCTTGATATGTAAAGCACCTTAACAAGGCTTTATTATATGTCACCCAAACATTTTACCATTTTAATAGGTGGCAAAGTTAAAATTTGTTGCAGCAGTATGGTAACAGTCCTCTCGACACACACACAAAAAGGCTCAAATAAGTTTTAGCGTTAACTTTGCGACAAGTTCTACCCCCACTGAGCTCTCTGGCAATGCTGCCGTAACAATGATGTCAAAGTGCAAAACCTTGAACATTTCATTAATTGCAACTTGCAACTGGGTTGCAACTATAAGAGAAAGAACACTACGGCAAGTTTTCTTTGATTTATTAGCGATTTTAATTAGTAGTACGCAACGTCAGCAGGGAAATTCATGGGTCCTTTTTTCAGTTTCTTTTCTCTTGTTAAAGTTGATTACAACAGTGAATTTTTGCCATACACATTCATCAAGAGAATTAAGCGCAAGAGAATTCAGCGAGAACAACTCCATCAAGCTACTTCGAGTGTCGTAAAATAACTTGTGAAACAATTTTTTTTTTTTAAAAAGAAAGTTTTGACACTCATTTTGCAAAATTTTTTGCATTTTTTATAGCCCAACCCAACTGATAAAGCGGCTTTCAGTACAAGGACAAGCGAATTTTTCTTTCTCTTTTCTTCTCCCATTTTAATGTTCTGCATTGGGCGATGATATAAACCAAATGACCGAGGTCATTGTGTGACGAGTCAGCTGACTGATGAAATATGACCTCTTATGATAAGTTTAGTTGACAGCCTTATTAACACAACAGACAATTGTTGTTTTGCTTTGCTTGATATCAAGCTCAAAGCATACAATATTCAATGCGATTTCTTCCTTTTATTAAATATCACTTAAAAATTTATTGGCTTGGAGAAATGTCAAGAATACGTTTAAGTTCTGTTCTCGCTATCAAATCAAAGGAATATAAGTTACCAAGAGTCACAGGAACTCACTTTATGATTTTGTAGCTTGATGCTCCTCAAATAAAAGCATATTTAAGTTACGTATTCATTGGTGTGACTATCGTTGATGGTCAATTATTTAAAAGTAGAGCGAGCTGAAAATATGAAACTTTTGTGAGTAAAAGGAATTTTTATACACCGATATCAGCACCGCTGTTTTAATTCTCCACCCATTTATTCACCCATAGCGGATACGCTTCCTGTGTTAAGAGTTCCTGTTCATTTGTGCATTGAACGTTTAGTTTAGTCAACCAAAAGCTAAATACACGAGGAGTAAACTTTTCATTTCAGGGCCAACAGCAATGAGGCGGATCCCACTTCCACATCGATGTCCATGTCGGCAGCCGCATCATCATTTGCGGGTCACTCATCCAGCAAGAATAGCAACAGCAAAAATCACAACAACAACAACAATAACAACAGCAATAACATTCAAGAGGCTGCTGGAGCGGAGCAACAGCAAAATAAATTGAACAATTGGAGCATGCATAATGACAACAACAACAAGTTGGCCAACTACACACAACAACAGCAACAAGAGCAGCAGCAACAGCAACAGCAACAAAGGGAGCGGGAGTTGTTTAAACAAGCCAACAGGTCCTCCAGCTATGAACTGTACCAGGAGGCAGCGGACCTATTGGGACTCAGCTGCAGCCTCTGTGATAATTGCCGTTGCTTGGACTGCCAGGTGCGTATTTACAGAGACTTAATAAAAGAGTTTTAGGCGTTGGTAGTTGGCAGAAAGCTAACTAAAATACACCCACAGAGTGGCTACTTTGATTGCGCCGATGATGACGACGAGAGTAACTCGGAGCAATCACTCATGGATGAGTACGATGAATACGACGATGGCTACAGCTACGAGGACCAAATGCTCTTCCTGGCAAACGTTCATCATAAACCCAGCCAAAGCAATCAGCCTCACAAGCAGCAGGAGCTAGATGTCTGCTATGCAATTGATTGCCAACTGAATTGCATCAAAGGGGAGTCCGAGTCCGAGTCTGAGCACCATCGTCTGGCCATTGATGTTGATTTAATTAATGCAACTAGCAATCAAGTGCTGGAAAATTGTGTAACATTTAACGATTTAAGTTTATTGGATGCCGAACAGCAAGTGGAACCATTTACGTAAACGATCAGGTAGGTATTAAAACTCTTCGGTGTGTGTTTGTGAACTGATGTGTGAGTGTGTGCATTTGTAATAATTAATAGTTAGTGAAGGTTGTGAATAATGTATGCCAATATCCTCTGAGTCACAATCCTTTTTTAACCAAATACGTCTTAAATTGCAGAAGATTAGTTTCAACTACAATTTTAGTTTTTTGTTTTCTTGCGTGCTTAACTTTTGGGAGTGAGTTTTTTTATGATAGTTAGATTTATGAATTTGACACAATATTTTTTCCATATTATGATGAATGAATTATGCTCCAAAAAAAAAGGAATTGAACAGTCTATGTTAGTATTTATAAGTAGATGTATATAGAGAATTCTAAATAAATCCCTATTAAAATTCAATCCTCTATATGTTCGGTGATTCCCAACCGATTTTGATAACATAGATGGTCATTATTTTGCTTAAAGCAAATAATGAACACGAAAAGTTCTTCTATATCAGAGTGAGGAGTTATCAGTTATTTAAGAAAAACTTGACCTAACTATGTCTTAAACAGCTTATATATATTGGCTCGTATCTGGTCAAGAGTATAACATACATTTTATGGGGTTAAAGATTCCTTCTGCATTTCATGGGATTAAAAAATGAATGCTTCCATTTATTAATCATATAAATTTTAGGCAACATATTTCATGTTTAATCTGAGCTCTGATTCGTTAACCAATTTTAAACCATCTGCAAATTGCCTTTGTGGGCTAGTTAACTGAAAAGCTAACTCCATTATGGTGGTCAGCTTATCAACTCGCATTATTTTTTTTCGTAACATTTAACGGCATTCCAGCCTGCATAACACTAAATACAGATGCGAAACTTAACGCCAGGCTGCGTTTATAAACTCTAAACTAATTTTGAACAATTTTACGTAACCCGTTTTGTTTTGCCAGCTAATGATAGTTTGCTGACCACTTTTTTCTGGCTTTCACAGCAATTCATACAGTACTATCCCCCCGTAAAAATAGTTGATAGAGTATGAGAGGCAACAGAAACAACAACAGCAACAACAATGGCGTATTTATGCAAAAGCAGCAAATTGCATTTTACACAAAACCAAATGCCTGCTGAGTTGGCAAAGCTCCACTTCTGAGCTGGTTGGGCATGCGGCATTTGTGGAGGGGTGGTGAGAGCTGGAGGCATGTGGCAGTGGTGGGCGGTACCCGCAACACTGGCAATACCACAACCACTTGGCCCAACTTGACCATTTTATTGCTTTTAGTCAAGTTGTTTTTTTCCCCGTTTCTGTTGTTGTGTTGTTGTTGTATACGAATGCGCTGGCGCAACATTTTTTTGGGCAACAAATTTGATTACACCCATTTACAGTTACAAGTGCAATATCCATATGTGTGCGGCGCCAAAAAGCAATATGCAAAACAATTTCGGCATTTGTAGTTGTAGCGATATTCGCGAGCCCCCTTTTTTAATTTTATTGAGATCAACCAAATCGGTGAAATTTGATTGTGCAAATGATTTCTCCAGCACCAACTAAAACATCCAATAAAAGCAAGTAAGAAGGCTAGAGTCGAGTTAGCTTGACTAAGAGATACCCTGAACTTTAGGCCTTACACGTACATCCGGCCATAACTGCACTACTTCATAAAAATTTCACAGATTGTCATTATTTTGTCTATTGTTACAAAAGCCATTTCCAAATTTTCCAACTTCAAGATTTAATTGATATCGATTCCATGTGTGTATCAGAAACGGGCTGAGTTATCGATGATTTGAAACAAACTTGTACTGCTTAGGGATGAGGAAATATGGAGTCTCTTGTTCTAATAGTCCCTAAGATCAATGCGTTCATACATACAGACAGACGGACATGGCTATATCGACTCAGCTGTTGGTGCTGATCCAGAACATACTTTATGGGGTCAGAGATGCTGCCTTCCGTCTGTTACATACTTAAGCACAAAACCATTATACCCTTTTTACCCATTTTCAATGCGTTCAGAGTATACAAATCCAAACAGCTAAAAACAATTGGCTAAAAGCAAACAAATTCTCTTCATACAAAATCAATTTAAGAAATTCGTAGGGCAAAATAAAAATCTACAATAAGCCCGTCTTATCCTTTGGATGGGTTAAAAATTAAAACCTTAGCTTGAAGGGTATTTGAACTTTGGATGAAAATGTGCAATCAGTTGTGTCAAGCTTAATAGTTTTCAATTGGCTTAGTGGTACAAAAGCTTTGAGCTCTGAATTACACATGAATACAACTAGGAACTTAAATTTTTCATCAGAGAAAAATCAGTAAAAAATAATAAAACAAGTAAGAAGGTCGAGATATCCCGACTAGACGATACCCTGATCCCTATACTTCACGCGTACAGTCAGTGCTTGCAAGTATGAGTGTGTGTGTGTGTGTGTGTGTGTGTACGCGCATACTGCATACAAAACTTCAATGTCCCATATATCCGGTGTTTCTTAACCGATTTCCAAAAAAATTTCACAGATTGTCATTATTTTGCTTAATGTTTCAAATGCCGTTTTCCAAAATATAGATTTTGTTGTTATCGATCCCATGTGCAAATCGAAACCGGGAAGAGTTATCGAAAATCGAAAGCAAACTTGTACTGCCTAGGGATTAGCCGAGCTTATGTTCCAAATCTAGAGCTTCTAGCTCTTATAGTCTCTGAGATCGACGCTATCATACATACACACAGACAGACAGACAGACAGACAGACAGACAGACGGACGGACGGACCGACGGACATGGCTATATCGACTCGGCTATTGATGCTGATCAAGAATATATATACTTTATGGGGTCGGTGCTTCCTTCTGCCTGTTACATACTTTTGCACAAAACCATTATAGCCTTTTTCCCATTTTTAATGCGATCAGGATATACAAATTTATATCTGACATATATACGAAATTTGATTAATGCCACTATACCAAATTCAAGAGCCCTGAGCCCCAGCAAAAAAATAATAAATATTTTAATAAAAGCATGAAAAGAACAACAAACATGCACTTTACGCACTTTAATATTTGCTGACAAATAAAATAAACAAAAGCAATGCATTTAGTAGTAAAGCACAGAAGCCTTTTACGAAAAGTGCGCTCGAAACAGAAAAAAATAAAAAGAAAAAATATGCAGCTATGAAAAATTCATTGCCATCACAATAGCAAATAGCAAATGGTAAAATGTAAGAAAAAAAAAATACAACGAATAAGAAGACAAAAGGGAGAATGCCTTTAACTTAAATTGAATTACATTTAGCAAATGAATTTTTCAAGCGTTTGCGCGGCAAAATCCTTCGCTAGTGAAAAATGGCCTCAACAAGCGTCGCAATAAATAGACGATTTGTATGTGTGTGTGTGAACGTAAAGCCCATTTAAGCCCAAAGTAAAAAAATAAGGTTCAAACATATATATGTGTGTGTGTGTGTAAGTAAGGGCAAAGGAGGTAACCGACAAAAAAACAGCCTCTTCGAAGTGCATTTGCTGTTGTTTAAGCCAAGCAAGCGCATCTAGCAGCTGCTCTGCCATTTCACTTGGCAACATTACACACCGCCTCATCCGCTCCACATTTGGCCTTTTGGCAACTGCTTGCTGGGTACGACTTTTGTTTTTGTTTTCAAGACTTGGCCAGCTGCCAGGCAGGCGTTCAGCAAAGACAAGAACAAGAGCAAAAGAAAAATGTACTCGCTTGCCATAAAACACATAACATACGAATGTAATAAAATTTTTGCTTATCCATTTAATTTATAGTGTGTGTTCAAATATCTGTGACTCATGTAAATCTAATAAGCAACAACTACAATCTTAGAAAAATGTTCTTATTAAACTCTTCAACTAACAAGCTTTAACTAAATGAAAACGCTGGCTCTTTTGTCTGTCTTCAAACGAGATGAAAATTGATTGCGTTTTTGCTTTTAAAGGCCAATTGAGCGCTTAACGCACACTTTAATTGTCCGTTTGATAAAAACAACATTCGAATGACATACAATTACACTCCACCAAATGAAATTTTATGCGAACAACCCACACAAGTAGGTGGTATTTTCAATTACTGCATGGCTGCACAGTGGTTTAAAGTCTAACAAACATAAGATGATTCACCTTTGGTTTACAAAACGCTTGTCCAAAAGAATTTGTATGCCTGCTGATTAGTTTTGATAATATATTGTGTTTATAAATAGATCAGACACAAATTATCCAAGACCCAAGAGTTTTAAAAAAATTTGTTACATATATATATTTTGGACCTTTTTGAACATTCAAAGATTCTTTGTCTTATCATTATAGCAACGATGAAAAGAACTAACATAAAAAAAAACCTATATTTTAATAATATAATATAATCATGATGTAGGAAGTTTTCATTCAAAAAATTAGACATTTATACTAAAAAAGGCAGTAATACATTTTATTTATTCACCAAACATTCAATATAAAGAATAATAAAAATACTAAAATATTATTAGATAAAACAAAAGATACGTTTTGTCCACAATCCAAATAATAAGAAATGCGTGCCACACTGTGCAGGAACTCGGCCGCAAATCCAAAATGCAGCCACGCCCATAATACGCCCACACAGTGACTACCTTCCATCCTTTAGCGGTGCTCATGCTACAAATGCCATTTCCATTGCCATTGCCACAGTCGCTTAATGATGCTTGATTTAATTAATGCCGCATTGGCCACGTGGACGCCACTTGGAATGGAGTGGTATGGGATAGAAGGGACTCCAGGAACAGGGAATGCGGCAATTGGAAATTGTAAACGCAGCGAGAATCGGCCACAGACAGAGCCACCAGAGTCATTTGCTGATGATGATAATTTATGGGTCCGAAGGGTTTTGTGCGGATTTCGCATTTGAAACCTTATTTCCTCCATTTTTCGGGGCGTGTTCAAATATTTGCACTGGCATTTTCTACTACAGTTACATACATACACACACACACACGCATAAGCATCAGGCATAGGGGCGAACAACAAATTGTTTACAATATTTATTGTTTGCGTCTGTTGACAATGATGAAACGGCAACTTAATGGTTCTCCACTCCGCCTTATTGGTGCAAAATCAGCGCAAAGGAAACTTGACTTGACCAGAGAGAAAACACACACAAGTCCAATACTCCCAATCCTCCAATCCGCAACAGTGAGACGGCGTCAATGCTCATTTCCGTCGACATATTTTCATTTCCTTTTCGTTTTCTCGTTGGGTTTTTTTTTTATTTTCTATATTCCGTTTTGCCCAGTTGCTGTTTGTTCAAGGATTTACAGGACTGGCCGCTACCTCTGCCCTAGCCCCTACCCCTGCCCTGCCATGCCCTGCCCATCCATTGCAAATTGTAATTCATTAAAGTTTATTGTACAACACATTTAATGTTGACCTGTTTTTTTTTTATTTGTAGGGTAGGGCTGCCTTGGCTTTTTTTCATTTTTTTTTTATTTTGGGCCCAATCTACGCCAAGTGCAAACTTTTTGCCAATATCCTAAAAGTGTAATTAAAAATGTTGTTTGGGCCTCAGTGCTGATGAACAAAGCGAATTATGTTGATAATGCTACTGACTAAGGGATACCCTCTAATAAGTAACTTATTACTCTTGTGATGTGCGTATACTTAATATCATAATTGTATTAAGCTTAAGCTAAAAAGTTTTTCAAAAGTTTTTCAATATTTAAGTTTACTTAGCAAGCCGTCTTGATATTTTGCAGGATATCTGATAAGCTAATTTCTTGAGCAAGATAAATCTATTAAGCCCTTTTGTCAACTGGGCTAAGGTAGCGTTTGTGCCAAAATAAACAAAGCGATTTTGCTGTTATTATTATTATTATTTGTTAAACTCATTATAAATTATAATAAGCAGCCACACAGTGTGTGTGTGTGTGTATGTTTTGGTGTGTGAAAATTACTTGCATATCTCACGCGCCGGCAGAAAATTTTACCAAATATATTAATGAAATTATTCAAAAAGTTTTAATGCTGTTGTTGTTGTTGTTATCAAAATAAGTAAACAGAACGGCATCAATTCGCACACTTTGGCGCCAGCGGCTACGCAATTAATTTAACTTAACATTCATGAAGAAAATGAGGCACGTAGCCGATAATGAAAGGCGCAACTGCCACGCCCCCATCGTCACAAGCAGCACAGACACGCCCACACGAATTGTGCTAACAACTTGATTCCAGCTGAATGACTTTCGCAAAAGGGGATACAAAGGGGGGCATAAAAGACGCAACCAAAATATACGCCACATAAAAGGTTTTTATGAAGTGTGGGTGGGGGGGGTCGCCCCAAAAAGTATGCTATCTAATTGCAAAGCCATCAAGCAAATGCCACAAATTTGTGCGTATGTTAAAGTGTTTGTGTTTTGGCACTAAAAATCCTCATGCATATATTAGTTTTTGTGTGCGTGGGAAAACCTACGTTCTTCAACTGCTGTAGTTTAGTTTCATAAATTTGAATTTCAAATTTAAGACAGTCCTAGACGTCCAACATGCCAACACACACACGCGCACACACACACACACACACACAGATAGTACGTATGTGCAAAAACAAAGTTTCATTTTGCGGCAAGTTACACAGTTTCAATCCTCATGCAAATTGATTTGTGTCTTGTGTTGCTTTAACAAATTTCTGCAGTTTACCTTACAATCTGTGCGTATGTGTGTGTGTGGGCTTATTTGTTTGTGTGCTTGTGTGCTTTTGGGGTGTGTGTGCATATATGACAAAGGTCTTAGATGTTTGACATTTCAGTTAACATTGTTAGCTTTAAATCAACACGCAACTATTAACCAGAAATACGCATTTAAATTAATTAAAATCTCAATTTTCTTTTACTTAGCCAACCAAAATCCCTTCTCTCGTTCTTATGCTCTTTCTCTCTATTTCAATATAAATTCTTTAAATAATTTATGTGTTATTGTGATTGTTTTATTTCACACAAACTAAATAACAATTTTCATTGTGCTCATTTATTCTGTATATGCATTTGAATATGATACAAATGGACATGTTTGATTTAAATTATTTGCATGTGTGCATACACATCTAAACTGAAACATACATTTTTGAAAGACCATTCTGGGTGCTTTCGACGAGGCGTGATTTAAGGTCCGAAAGTATGGGAATCTATGAATATTTTATGAGCCAAAACGATGCCAGTGTGGGTGTAAATGTGTACGTGTGTGTGTTTGCATGCGATTTAGTATATGATGGAGATAAAAGATATTAAAAATGTTTATAATATAATTATGCACGTTGTATGTGTGCTTAACCCCCAGCTGATTACAAACAATAATAACAATGACAATTTTCCAATTTGCAGATGACGAGTAAATATCAATTGGAAAATACAAGAGTAAATAAAGTGTTGACGAACAAAATGCAGCTAGTTAAATTTAAATCGAAAAAAGTATGTTAATTGCATGAGACAGATATCCTTAAACAGTGTGTGCAAATAGTATGTGTATGTGTCTGTTTTTGATTAAGTTTTCCAATTAAACTGCAACGCGCCAAAGGCAAACAGAAATTCAACAGAATAAAGCAGCTTTATATAACGACTAAAGTTAAGTGTGCGGAAAATTTAAAACACTTAAAATAGGTGCATTGAAATCAGATATAAAATTAAAAGAAATAGTTTAAGCCAGGCAAACTATAATCGTAATATCAATAATATTTATTATAAATATGTTTGCAATAGCATAATTGTTCTAGTTTATTTAATTTTCCCACATTCCAATGAAAACCAAAAGCTGTGCCAAACTGTAACCAAAAATTAGAAAAATTATACCAAAACAAGTAAGAAGGTTCTAGTCGAGTAAAATCGAAAACAAACTTGTACTGCCTAGGGATTGGGCGAGCTTACGTTCCAAATCTGGAGTCTCTAGCTCTTATAGTCTCTGAGATCGGTTGGCTCATACATACGGACGGACGGACAGACGGAAGGACGGACGGACAGACGGACATGGCTATATCGATTCGACTGTTGATGCTGATCGAGAATATATATACTTTATGGGGTCGGAGATGCTTCCTTCTGCCTGTTACATACATTTGCACAAAACCATTATACTTTTTTTGGTATTCTGGGTATAAATATAAACAAAATATTAGCAGCAGGTTAGCATGTAATATAATACTTAAAATGTTGATGTTAGTCATTAAAATATATATATGTGTATATTTAAATATGTATTAGTTAATGTGTTATATTGAAATTAAGAAAATCCTTTTTTCGTATCTGGTGCTTTTTATTCGTTTTATTGATTTTAAATCAAAATATATACATATTTACGTTTGAAAACTCAAAACAAATCGTGTTTTGATTAATTTAAAAAAACAAACAAGGTAAGATTTAATAATTTAACTATAATTTTATTATATAAAAATGAAGTGAAAATCTGAACTTGAATATCTTTAATGAAACTTTTGTAAATTTGTCATTAAACGCGTTTTAAAATACAACTTTAAAGCCAAAAAATAAGATCCGCATTAATGCTAGACACACATAGGGGACCACAACCACACACAAAAGACACCTTGACACAAGCACTGTGTGCCTAAGTGTGTGTGCATAATGCAATAAAAACAACAAAAGAATTTTTTTTTTTTGCTCAGGTGTGAGGTGCTCTTCTATAATTTATGTTCGAGCTCGCGCTTTATGCAAATGAGCAGCCACTCGGAAAAAATCTCTCAACGCAATGCACAAAAGAGCGATAATCATATATGTATGTGTGTGCATGTGCGTGTGCGTTTGTGTGGGTGTGTATGCGTGCGGGTGGGAGTGTGAGTGAGCTTATGAATATAGTTGGGGTCAAGGTGCATAACGTGAAGATTGCGCATACGGACAGCCAAAAAGCCAAGCGTTGAGGCCATTCACTTTAATTAACGGTTAACGACTGCAACTGACTTTGGATTCTGCCAAGTTGCCTTGGGGCGTGCATGGATAACGCACGGAAAACGGAAAAGGGGTGGTAGGAGGTAGAGGCAAACAGACAGAACGTCTCGCTTGCTCTGGCAGCTGGTTGGGTGGGTTTGCACAGTGATAACCAAAGTCATAAACAGGCAGGCTAAAATTGCAATCTGGCTATTGAAGTGGAGGAGACCAGAGCAAAAAACGGCGATAAGGCAATATATGCCACAAAATAAACAAGTAAGAAGGCTCTAGTCGAGATATCTCGACTAGACGATACCCTGATCCCTATACTTTCCGCGTACAGTCAGTGCTTGCAAGTATGTGTGTGTGTGTGTACGCGCATACAGCATAGTGCATACAAAACTTCAATGTCCCATATCTCCGGTGTTTATTATCCGATTTCAATAAAAATTTCACAGATTGTCATTATTTTGTTTTATAATTCAAATGCTATCTCAAAGTTTTCCAAATTCAAGATTTTGTTGTTATGGATCCCATGTGTATATCGGAAACGGGAAGAGTTATCGAAAATCGGAAACAAACTTGTACTGCCTAGGGATTAGGCGAGCTTAAGTTCCAATTCTGGAGTCTCTAGCTCTTATAGTCTCTGAGATCGACGCGTTCATACATACAGACGGACAGACGGACAGACGGACGGACGGACAGACGGACAGACGGACAGACGGACATGGCTATATCGACTCGGCTTTCGATGCTGATCAAGAATATATATACTTTATAGGGTCGGAGATGCTTCCTTCTACCTGTTACATACTTTTGCACAACTTCATTATACCCTTTTTCCCCATTTTTAATGGGATCAGGGTATAAAAACGAGAGAAGATAAACCACACAACAACGAAAAGTAAACGGGTAGGGTAGTAATAATAATAATAAAGAATATATTTGCACGCACAGCTATCGAAATCCATTAGCATTCGGCCAGCCAACTGGTGTGCTGTCTTAATTCGGTTAGTGCGATGTAAATCGATTTTGTGAACTGATTAAAATGTAATCAGCCTACTGGAAAAACAAAGAACATATTCAAATTATCATTCATATCTTATCGGCGTTTATCATGCGCTGGAGCTTACTATTGATGTGAATCAGCGCTACTGAAAATACTTTCAACACAATTTGAAAGAGCACAGCTGAAATAGCCGTAAACAAACGAATTAAATAAGTGAACTGAAAAATGGACTCGGAAACTTTGTTAATCTCATTGGCAATAATATGCTTTTGCCTCTTTTTCGTACGCGTAAGTAAATGGCACAGTACTATTATTATTTTTGACATTGCTTTTATACAGACCATGATGATTGCCTATCGCTTTTATATGTTGAAACACCTCAAGGAGGCGACTCAACTTCAACAAGGTGAGCAAACATAATCGCAAATATTTACGTTAGTTTCTTGCACTTCGACACCTTTGCTAGAAATGGGAGCGTGTCGTGACTTATTTTCGTGAAAATTTAGGGCTAGGCAGTTTTTTGAAAATATATTATATATAAGTATTAAAATATTCGAATAACAGATTTTAAAAGGCCTTTCACTAAGTCATTACAATATTATGGCTTGATTAAATGAATAGTATAATTATTTAGGCAATATATATATAAATTATGAGTTTAAGTTTGAGTTTACTCAAGGATTAACTTTTTCTTAAGTTCAATTAATCAAAAAATTTCAGTTTAGAACAACTAATCCAAAATAACTTATAAAGTTTTACTAACAAAAGTATTTGTATTTTATCAGTCTAAGTGACTTATGAAATAACTCTTTAAAAACGAAAAAATCACTAATAATAAGTAACTTAACGTATATATTTATAGTTTTAAGAAATATTTTAATTCATTCAATGTGCGCGTCGAGTATTTATAGGCGCAAGCCCATCCCTATCCCAATATTATGACCAAATAGCAAAAAAAAAACTAGCGTCTTGATAAATAAAAACTTGCCATAAATCATAAAAAACAATCCGATATAGATACATGCATGTATGTTCGCATAAAGATAAATACATATGTATGTATTTGGTATCAAGTTTTTCGCATTTTGTGCGACATTTGCACGCATTTATCATAGTGCCTCATTAGATAAAGAAGGTAACAACAGCCCACAACCCAGCTCCCTCCCATTGTCTTGTACGCCTTGTCCACAATATCAGGCATGTATGTAGAGAAAAGCACACTGAACTTAAGCCCCTGGTTAGGCACTGGTTTTTGTCAGGCTTTATCAGCTAATGATTACAAAGCAAATATGTGTGAGCCGTCCGTGCCTGACCCATGATGTCGCCGTCAGCCAGGCAGGAAGGCGGGAAGGCGGAAAGGTGACGACGACCAAGCCCATCAATTTCATGGGCCTTTCAGTTCAGTTTTAACGGACACATCGAGTGAAACGAGACGATTCAAACTATTTTTGGAGCTGCGTTCCTGCCGCAAATTAGTATTTCCGCTACGAATGGCGCCCACAATAGCAGGAACTGCGGCAACGAGCACCGTTTCGAGCATTTTAGCAACCTCGTATAACAAAAGCAATGTTAGCCCCACCACTACAACCATATCTTACGGGGATAATGGCGATTATGGCGACCCACCGTTTGTCCCCGTTTACTTGTATTCGGGTTATGCATTTTACATAGTGCTCTTTTTTCTGTTTGTCATTCTGCTGCCATTTGCCGTTATTATGGTATGAAATCGATGCAAATATCACAGAACCTTTCCTTAATTAGCTCTTCTCTTTTTCAACCCAAACAACAAGTCCTCCATGCAACGAAAGCGTCAGGAAAATGCACGCAGGCTAGTTTTGCAGAGACAACGAGGTAAATTTTTTGTGTTTGTTTTTTTTTTATCTATCTCCCAAAAATTTGTACTTTTAATCAATTAGATTCTGTAGCTATAGCACTTGCTTAAGCGCGGCCAGAAAACCAAAGTTAATCAGACCCAAGTAGAGGTAGTAGACATTTAACTTAAATAGCTCCCAGCGTTCGCGAAACTTCAAACGCCAGCGTACGGGTGCAGCTGTTTGTTGCGACCGCTGTTCCGCATATGAAGATTGCACACAGCACTTGGACATGGCCCAGAAGGCGGTCATGCGATTCTGTGTGCGCAGCGTTGCCTCAATGCCGCGAATCAAATCATTTGTCTTCAATATAAGCAGCATTTGGCGATCCACTTGCTCCAGCACGTCCGAAATGTGTGGCAACACCAGCGACGTATTGCTTTGCAACGTATTCTTCTGCAAAAGTTAAGTGAGAGTTAAGAGAACTATTCTTGTGGAATACATTGCAACACTTGCCTCCTCTTTGGAATATTTGACTTTGGTAATGCCCTGCATAAGTGTTTCCCAGGGTCGACCCGTCACCATGCACACAAACAGACCATAAAGATCACCCTTGATACCCAGCTGCTCGGCGTGCTGGCGCATCGCTTTCCGATCAACATTCAGTATGCTCAGCCAGAGCTTGGAGTATTCATAGCGAAACTGGTCGCTCAGATTGGCATACAGGCCATGGTCGAGTAATACAATTTCCAATGTATTTTTGGGCGTCTGACGGACGAGTATATTGCCAGGATGTGGGTCGCTGTGCACAAAACCCGTGGAGAAGATCATCTCTGAGTAGAGTTTACCAATCTTATTGGCCACCGCAAAGGTATCAATTTTATTCTGTTTGATATAATCCAAATCGGTGACATGTCCACCCTCCAGATATTCCATGACTAGCACACGAGATGTGCTAAACTCCCAATAGATTTTCGGTACACGCAGCCAACTATATTTCTTAAAATGTTCGGCAACCTTCTCAGCATTTTTGCCCTCGTTGAGAAAGTCCAGCTCAATTGGAAGATTCTTTAAAAGAAGGAAGAAATGCGTCAAGATTTGTTGGTTTCATCGAATCGAAATGTCATTCATACCTTTTTAGATTCCTCGACTAACCATTGAATCTTAAAGTCGGGAAATATGCGTGCTAACATCTGGACGGCCACTTCCATGGTCTTCATGTCGACTCGAGAGTTGCCCTTGACATAGGGATGCTGCACTTTAACAGCTACAATTTCGCCCGTTTTTAGGCGGGCCTTGTGCACCTGGGCCAAGGAGGCAGTGCCCAGTGGTTCACGTTCGAAACTATCGAATATATCATCGGGATTGCGTTTCAAGTCCTGCCTGATTACCTTGTACAAATCCTCAATGGGATTCTGTGGCGCATCCGAATGCAGCACTTTCATTGTCTGCACAAACTCCTTGGGCAAAAGATATTCCAATGCACCAATGTGCTGACCCACTTTGATATACACACCCTTATTTGTGCAGATCAGCTGGAGCAGCTTCTCAGCTGCAATCTTGTGCACGCGACTCTTCTCCGCCTTGTATTCGGGTGTCGTCTTGTCCCACTCCTTGTAGTAAAGCTCCCGCTTATAGGTCAACGCCACATCGACAACGGCACACGCCGAACGCGATAGTCGCACAATCCCCAGAGAGTTCAGCTCATAATCATTCGTATGCAGACTTAATCCGGTGCTGACAAGGCCAGCGCCCAAGGCGCCATAGCCCAGCACGCGACGCAGCATTTATGGCAGGTTAAACGAGTGTGGTGTAGTGGGGGAGGGATGTGTTGAACCGCACAGGTTGGCTACAAAGATGTAACTGATTTAGATTTTATTATGTTGGTGTTTTTTTTTATGAGGTTAGGCAATGGGCAACGAAGCGTTAAATCAACAGGTTGTCATTTAATATTAATAACAACCCTTAGCTTGTTGGCTGACGTCATAGAACTAGTCTAAAGTCCACCAAACCTTTCTACTGAATTAATTTCAGCTTAACAAATTATGCACCGCTAGACCTTTAACCCCCATAAGTTAACTTTCCCTCATAATTACATAGCAAAATATTTCCACAACACTTATTGCTACACCAAAACGTAAAACGTTAATTTATCATAAATTTTGCACTTTGTTAATTTAGGATTGAATGTTGCAACTTTAAAACCTGTTGCACCTGCATTAAGTCACATTTACATATTTTACGAGGCACACGAAAAACCCAGCAGCCACTTTCACCATTTTTAGGGCCAACAACGTCAGCAATTGTTTGTCTATTATATAAATGACCATAAACATTTGGCTGTTGGCCATGTACAAGCCGTTTCACTTACATTGATTGTGCGTTCGTTTTAAGTGTGTGTTAGCACATGTGGGTGTCTTGTTAGTGACTTTTTCTAGCACTTACACTAAGTTAATAAATCAGCTTCAGATCTGTTGCCGCTTGGGCCATCAGCTGCGTGCAACTAAAACAACGATCAGCTGTTCAAGGCAAATATGCAGTTCTCTGTGGTCAACGCGCACAGCGCAAAGTTATCGATGAATGACCAGCATGTTTGTATTTAATCGAAAAGAAACGAGCTCAATAGATAAGAATATATTTGAAAGAATGTTATGACTGATGTATTTATTGTCGTGATAAACGTGACAAAGATATTTATAATTGTATTAACATTTGTATATCTATTTTCTACAGCACGACAACAGATGGAGATAAGCGTTGCCAACAACAGCACAGCAAACACAAGCAATAACTGCGGCGATGGCAGCGTTTGTATTCAAACCGACAACGACATGACCATATTGCCCAAGGGCATGGATCTACCACCCAGTTATGATGAGCTTAACATCTGTAATAATGTTAAGGAAGAGGGTAACATTGGTGCGTCCACCTTGACCATAACCACTGATTTGGAATGCAGCAATCCCAATCTGGCAGCAGCTTTTAATGAGCCACCACCAGATTATGATCAGGGAATCTTGAACAGTGCAACACAACAGACAACCACAATATCCACGACAACGGTTGTTTCCGTTACGCCAAGAATCTAATTTTACAGCATTGAAGTGTACATTAAAATAATGTTTATTTTATTTAATACAAACTTAAATGCACTTCATTCAATTTTAAAAAAAACTGTGTATCATTAAAAAAAAATCGTAAGGACAAATATGTAAATATGTAATTAATTCTTTTAAATAAAAATATGAATTTAGAAATTTTTAGCACCGCAGAATCTCAGCCAATTGTGGCCCAAATCTGCCATATGGATCCTTAGGTAGTATAAAAATATCGTTACACCACGAGTAGCCAATAACGCGATTTTCAATAATCTTTTTGAATGCAGGGTTTTCATGAATTAAATCACGGTAATTATCATTTGATACCACCGCTGCATTCATCTGGTACGCTAATTGAAGAATAAACCTGAAAAGGAATTATAAAAAATATAATTTTATAGTATTAATAATATGACAGCTGTTTGCATACCGGTCGTCGTAGCTAATACTCTGTTGATGGGGTAGATTTTTGCATGGCGTGAAGACTATTTTTTTCTCTTTGAACAGCTTATCTAGTATAGCAGGATTTGTAGATTTTGACTCGTTGCGGCGGAAAAGAGGAATCACAGCTTTCACTTCGTGTCCCATTTTTTCAAAATAGTCTATACAATATTTGATGCCCTCTGCAGAAAACTTGTTGGAGCAGCCATGGCTGAAAAACAAACATACATAAAAAAACCTCTTTTGAATTTGAAATACTCACCCAAAGGCCACATTGCTGCCATCTAAAATAATTGCTCGCTTATTCGACAAGGGTTTATTGACCGTTTCCTTGTTGGGGTTGTAAGTATTGCTATTGTATTCAGCAAGTTTTTTACGTTCTGTACTTGTAAAAAGGTTTGAACTCATACACATCTTTTGTGGAGTTATAACCATTTCCTCATCCAGTTTTTTTCCTTTCATCTGCTCCAACTTATTGTTATTTTTGTTAAGTGTTCCCTTTTGTTCATCGTCTTTTAGTAGAGGTATGAAATTTTCTTCAATAAAAATTACACTACAATCGAGTTGTTTCTTTGCTGAATGCTGCTGTGTTTGCTTTTTAGCAGATTTATTTGGATCCAGTCGGTCATCGGTAATTGTAACAGGACTATCATATCTATTATAGTAGCTGTCTTCTAGTATAATGCAGCTGTTATTAGCTGACGTTTTGGAGGAGGCCCTAACAGGATACATAGAGCCACGGCCTGGTATTTTCGACCATACTTGAAACAATTTATTCTCAGATTTCGTATCAACCTCAAACCGACTACAGCTTGGAATGTTATCATCCTCATCACTAGCTGCGGTTTGTTGTGTGGGCGAAATTTCGTGGGAATCGTCGTCTATACATATACTAGTTACCTCTGGCTCCACTATGATACAGTCATCATCATCACTACTCTCAATCTCTTCGATAATCTCGCAATCCTTTATCGTGCTGTTTAGCAAGGTCCTTGAACCTGATGACTGCTGCAATGGTATGACATTAAAAAGTTTAGCAGAAAAAGCATTGAAGATCAATTAAGCTTCCCATTACCATTGTGTTGCGATAGAAATTTGGTTTTAGCGGTGAAAATCGCCGGTACTGCTGTCGCTGTTGCTGCTGCATCGACTTTCCCTGAAAGTTCAGCTTCCGTACAGACTTTGAATGTAAATTGCTTCTGTTGAACGCGCGGCGTTTGATGGATTTTGCCAGCTTTTGTGAGTAGCTTTGCTGTGTTTTTTTTGTATTGTTCAAGCGCTTAAACGGTATTTAATATCTCGAAAAAAATTATTTTTCTTTATTCAAACTTACTTTGGAATGATTATCCTTGAACTTCTTGAACTTTGCTCGAGGTTTGTCCATTGCGGAATTGAAGGTGGCTTTGTTGTTGCGAAACTAATGTAAAATGGGAAAATGCATATATTTTAATGTGTGTTCATAAAATGGGCGACATTTGAAAAGTATACAATTTGTACCTTTTCGTACTTACTGCGGCTTTTATTTCGTTCAGAATTTGACCATATTAGTTCTTGGAGTAAAACTACAGTTTTAATTTTGATTAAATACATACATCGAGACTTTATTAAATTGTATTATTTATGACAGGCCAGAAAGCTTACGTATATTTTATTAAATCTTTTACATTTCAAGGTTCTAAATTTAAAGGAAACAAAACAGCAATTAACTAAATTATGTTATGTACTTCGCTTGTGCATTTAGCCAGCTTAGTTCTTACCAATTTTCCATCAAAATTATACAGCAATAACGTTTAATTAAAGGCAACAGATAAGTGGAAATGCCGGATGAATCATTTACTAGCAACAGGACATGACAACCGTTTTACTTATTTGCCTCCTTAAGCTCTCTTATCTCATTGCTTATGTTGACCCGTGCCAGCTCCTCGTATTTGTCATGGTATTCGGAAGTTGCAAATATGCATGGTATACGCAGCAATGTTTCCAACACCCTAATACGCGATGATTTGTAGACCTCATCGTTCAAATTCTCGTACTCGTGCCGTAGCAGCTGAGTGTAGTGTTTGTACTCCTCCGGAGGTGAGCTGTGCGTGTACAATAGAAATTAAAAATTCTTTTATCTACTGAATAAACCCTTGCAAAGAGTATTCCAATTCTTCATGATTACAAAGAAGGAGGATTATACATCGGCAAGGGTATTTGATTTTGGCAAACCGAAGAAAACTGCTCAGTATTGTTTTTTAGTACGTACGCAAGCACCACTAGGTCCACATCCTGTAACAAATTGGACTCGTCATCGTCCGACAAAGTGGGATCAGGCGAATTGCCACGCAGCAGATTGCACACAATCGATTTGGCTTTCTCCTGTTTTGTGGTTAATAGCTTTAAAGCCGTGATAAATAACGGAAAATCACTTCCTCACTTACATCCTCAATGTTGGCATCGCGGCAAAACTCATCAAATACTTCGCAATTCTCCTCCACACAGCTGCGGTTGCCGTCAAAATGGTAATACTGAAAGAATGCAGCCAACGCAATGCTGGGTGCACAATCAGAAAGATGCAATTGCTTGCCCTGCATCATCTCCTGCCAGTTGTGATAGGCGCGAGTTGGACTATCGTCGCTCAGATGGTGCTCAATGCGGGCAAACCAAGTTGCGGTCACATCTTCTGGCACCTCGTAGTGAGCGCAAACATTTCGCCAGATTTGCTCCATTTTTTTTTAATTTTTTTTATTTTATTTTTCTGTTTTTATTGGTGGGTCTCTTTTCACTTTTTTGGCAACTTTTTAAATGCTCTATGAGTCAACTTGCTGGAATTTCTGTGCTGCAACACACTCGTTTTTCACAATTTTTTTATGAGGTGTTTGGGGGCGCTGACGCTTGCGCTGTTTGGAGTTGCAGCGCTGTATGCGTTGGTACCCCCGACATAACCACCTCGACGAACCCCACGACGAACCCATACACGACGCGATACATACAATATGCAACTATACGTAAACCATAATATTAAAGTGCATACTTACATCGGTTTTTCGTGTCACTACAGGAATACCTTGAAGAGAAAGCGCGGGAAGCGAAGTGAAGATATTTTCTATGTACTGCGTTTATTTTTTAAACATTTCATTTTAATCACATTTATTGAACTGCAGTCAACAATGATTTTGCCAGGGTTGCTTATAGGTGAGTGAACAAAAAATAATTGTTCATTAAACTCAGGGATTGTTCACCGGTTCTCTATTACTCTAATTCACGGGTCAGTTTTAAAATACTGACTATAAATAATTTAATGACGCCACTATTAAGTGTCAAGTTTTCCAAAATAACAGCCAACCACAAGTATTTCTGTTTAAGTTTTTTTTTTTATTCAAGGACAACTGCACAGTTACAGTTAGCAACTGAACAGTTAGTAATTTAAAACTGAGAAGAGGAAAACCACGAAGTGATTAAAAAACTTCAAGCTTAAGAAACAAGTAAGAAGGCTCTAGTCGAGAAATTCCGACTGATTCAATAGGTTCAGGGTTTTAATAAAAGAACGAAAATGGTAGATCCACTTTGGGCGCGTAAAACGAAACGCAGGGCTGCTATGCTAAAATACGCAACAGATGTTTGGCACTGCCACTGTTTCATAAAATATCGTAAATCGATGTTTGGTATATAATACGTTTTGCACCAGTTGCTCTAACTTTTTTTTAACTTATGTCTAAACAGCTACGACTTCCGAATTTATTTTAATATTTAACTAAGCAACTTATTTTTTTATTATTGTTTATCTTAGTACCATGTTTTTAGGAAGTATGTGCACTTCCCATTCTTTTCAACTGCTGACAACCCTAACCCCTGTGAAATGTCAAATGTACTTGTGAAAGTAATCATTTCCAAATCCTAATTTTACGTTTTCTGTCCCAAAAAGTTGATAGTTAAAAAGTGTGGGATTACAACGAAGCGAAATTCGCTTATGAGCTTAAACCGTAATATCACTTTTTACAAAATTACTCCAAAATCCACATTTAGTACCAAATTTTATTTCATATAACAAAGTGAGTATATCGGCCCATTTTTTGCCCTTTGCTCCATGTTTCCATGTTTTACAACTAGAACTCGCAATTAAATATGGACGTGGAAAAATCAAGCAGTAGCTCGTTCGAGGACCTTACCAATGCCGAGGACACCAAGGACATACGTGCAGCTCAGGCTGCCATTGACGATTCTGAAACATCTGACTCTGAGAACGTCCCAGCAGTAGATGCAAAAGCTGACATCGCCGCAAATCAGAATTTCAAAGAGAATGTAGGGTACAGCAACGACGATGAAAACGAATGTGACATTTTGGGTAACAAGCAACTGATCAAGCGCATCATCAAAAAGGCACCAGCAAGTGCCAAGCGACCCAGTCGCGGTGATTTGGTAACCATCACATACACCGGAAGATTGGAGAATGGCACTGTCGTAGAGAAGGAGGAGCGCTTCCAGTGCCATGTGGGCGACTTCGAAGTGGTGCAGGGCCTAGACATGGTGCTTCCGATGATGCATGTAGGCGAAGTGGCGGAAGTCATCGTTGATCAACGCTTCGGCTATGGGACTGTTGGCCTTAAAACGGAAAATCCGCCGGAAACGGTTATACCACCGAATGCTCAGGTAAAAACCTAAAATATAAACCGTAATGAGATAACCTTCAATAGCTTGCCTTTTCTATAGCTAATCTACGAATTGGCACTGATAGATGCTAAGTACGAAGACTTTGCAGATCTGAAGTCCTTTGAAGTGTTGCGTAAATATGGGTGTGTGTAAAACCCAGTAATAAAACAACCTTGATAATAACTAATAATTAAAATCTTTGAACTTTTCAACGGCAGTGCTAGGAAAAAAGAGCGTGCAAATTACTTTTACAAACGCGTGGAATACAATAATGCCATAAATTTGTATAGACGCGCCTTGGACTATTTGGATCATCGTGATGGCGACCCAGAGGCTGAGTTTGGGAAAGAAGATCTAGAGGTAAAGGTTATAGCTACCTGTAAAAGCAAAGTTCTCAATTCTGTATATTTCCATTCCCATAGCTATCAAATAGTGACCTGCAAAGCCTATTGGAGGATCGTCTGATTGTTTACAACAATTTGGCAATGGCCCAAATTAAAATTGGTGGATATGATGCTGCACTTCAATCCGTCGAGCATGTGCTGCGATGCCAGCCTAACAATCCAAAGGCATTATACCGCAAGGGCAGGGTGAGTGCAAGCTTGATACGTTTCTTGTGAAAGATTTAACCTCTTTAGCCATCCTTATCAGGTACTCGAAGGAAAGAATGACACACAGGGTGCAATAAAATTGTTGCAAAAAGTTGCTACTTTGGAGCCTGAAAACCGCACCGTGCAACAGGATTTGGCTCGACTCTTTATAAAGGCGCGTAGAGAGGAGCACAATGAAAAAGAGATGTATCAAAAAATGTTAGGTCAGGCCAAGAAAATGGAACAGAGGACTAGTATAAGGCAAAAAGCGCCCTTGGTAGACAATTCAAAGGTATAAAAAGACAATGACATGAGTAATTCCATTTTAATTTTTTCAATTCGTTCTTAGCTGAAACTGCTTGGTTTTCTAATGGGTACCATATTGATTGGCGTTGCTGGCGTAGCTATTTATCGCTACAAATACTGAGGCGCGAGAATGCTGTAATCTGAACTACCGAGTCTTCTACGCAACTCAAATGCATTTTATTACATGAAGCAAAATTAGTTCGACACTTCATGTTTGCTTGTAAAGATGTTTTTTTTAGCTACAACGCGCACTTTCCAACAGTAATAATAAATAAAATGCTATGGTTTTTGGATAATATACATATGTAAGGTTAATTCTTCATTTAAATCAATTTTTACGAAATATACACACAAATACATCTGAATTACAAAGTTTCTCTATCATCAATGAATTGCATTGTTTTCATCATTTAAACTTTTAATGTAAGGAAAACAATTAATTGAATTAACAGAAAAACTTGACCACAGCTGCAACCCTGGTAAACGCACTCAAACGCCGTTTGGTCAAATTTAGTGTTTTTTCTTTGCTGAATCATTTTCGCTGCACCGCAATATTTAATTAGTTGTTTCTATCAGTCGACGGTGTATTTCACAAGTTATAACGTATTCAACAATCAGTCGTGAACATGCATAAGTCTTTGCTGCTCCTTGCCGTATGTCTGGTCCTGGTATGGGCAGATCCGAAGCTACTGCGTGTGTCCTTAAATAAATTTCAATCCGCACGCCGGCATTTCGCTGATGTCGGCACTGAGCTGCATCAACTGCGCATTAAGTATGGCAATGCTGATGGCGTTGCACCCGAGCCGCTGTCCAATTATCTTGATGCTCAATACTATGGCCCCATATCGATTGGTTCTCCACCGCAGAACTTTAAAGTAGTATTCGATACAGGCTCTTCCAACTTGTGGGTACCGTCAAAGAAATGTCACCTGACCAACATTGCATGCCTAATGCACAACAAATACGATGCCAGCAAGTCCTCAACATACAACAAGAATGGCACCGAATTCGCTATACACTATGGCTCGGGCAGTTTGTCAGGTTACTTGTCCAGCGACACAGTTAACATTGCTGGACTAGACATCAAGGGTCAGACTTTCGCTGAGGCGTTAAGCGAACCTGGTTTGGTGTTTGTCGCCGCCAAATTCGATGGTATACTTGGATTGGGTTATAGTTCGATTTCGGTGGATGGTGTCAAGCCGCCATTTTATGCCATGTACGAACAAGGTTTGATCTCCCAGCCGGTGTTTTCGTTCTATTTGAATCGTGATCCCAAGGCGCCAGAGGGTGGAGAAATTATTTTCGGTGGATCCGATCCCAATCATTACAAAGGCGATTTTACGTATTTGCCCGTCACTCGCAAAGCTTACTGGCAGATTAAAATGGACTCCGCCAAGATGAACGATCTGGAGCTGTGCAAGGGTGGGTGCCAGGTTATTGCCGATACAGGTACTTCTCTGATTGCTGCGCCACTTACAGAAGCTACTTCCATAAACCAAGCCATTGGTGGCACTCCCATTGTGGGTGGACAGGTAAGCAGACCAGCTAACTATATATATATTAGAGTATGACTAATGGATATTTTTTTTGCAGTATATTGTGTCGTGTGACATGATCCCCAATTTACCGGTCATTAAGTTTGTGCTTGGTGGAAAGACGTTTGAGCTGGAGGGTAAGGATTATATTTTGCGTGTCGCTCAAATGGGCAAAACCATTTGCCTATCCGGTTTTATGGGCATGGATATACCGCCACCAAACGGACCCATTTGGATCCTCGGCGATGTGTTCATTGGCAAATACTATACCGAATTTGATATGGGCAACGACCGTGTTGGCTTTGCTGATGCCAAATAGTACGTCAACCCAAACCATACCAAAATAATTATCATATTAAAATATACTAACATTATAATATATATATGTTATGTGAAATTATTTGCGAACACTGCAAATTGAAAGATTTTCACAGCAATCGAGCAATAAATTAAAGCATTATAGAATATTATATTATATACAAACAAAATTTCTCTTTGTTTTGATGGTTGCTTATTATTTTTAATCGTGTATCGCTTATCAGGTGGCCAATTATTATTGTTTTTTACTTTCGCCAATGTGATAAGGGTTCTGTTTCCAGGCTGCTTTGTTTACGAATTGCTTTTGTTTTCCAATAAAGACTGGAACATGATTGTGATTTCCAGTGGCTGGTTCTCCACAATGCCCAACCCTGATTCAGCTAGAAACGCATGACCAAACAGAAAATTGATCTAATATATGTTTGCATGCATGTACATATAATACATATTATTGTGTTTTGTTATGTGTATAATTTGCTGATAGTGAATCCCTGGAAACAATCGAAAAAAAAACCATATATCTGTATGTACGTCTTACACTACTTAACAAAAAAATTGTAGCGTAGACTGAAATTAGAAAGGTGAAAAGTTTTATTTCAGACTCAAACAATACTCAATATAGCTACTTTACATTTTTCCTTAGGGTTTTCCCCACACACTAGTGAGTAGTGTTTCAAGCGCATTTTTTTAGTCAACGCTATAAGGTTTGTAAAAAAAATAAATATACATACGTATATTTCAAACTGTATTTATTAGAGGACTTTTCAATTTTTTAGAGGACTTTTGTGCAATTGTTTATTATTATATTTCATGATTAAATGTGATTAGCTTAGATGAAAGTCAAATCAGAAAATCCTAGTATAGGCCATTGCGTTAGGTCAATGACTTCCGCGTGTAGTGTGAAGATCTGTAGACAGACGTCAGCAACAGAAGCTGATACGAAACTGAATCGTTGCAGTGCCATTTCGCTCTTTCGGACAATGTGATTATATACATACAAACGTATATGACGTATCCAGATCTTTTTTATTTATCAGTTGAACCAAGCAACTTGTACTTTGTACTCCACAGCGCGTGCCACGAGTTCTACACTTAATCAAAGCTCAAGTACTGATTCACGTTGCATTGAAAGTTATAACAATAACAATGGAGTATGATTGACTAAGACGAAAATGTGTATGTATGAAGATAAGACAACATTTAATACTAGGCAAAAACACTAATAAAATACGACACAAAATAAGTAGAGCTAGCTTTATAATTTAAGACCGAAAAATATTAATAGTTTTTACGCTTTTCGATTCACATCGCCCAGATCAACAGCTGGTGTCGCTGACGTCGTTGGTGTCGCTGTTGTTGTCGATGTCATTCCTTGGACAACATCAGCCTCTGACTTGATATTGACCGTTTCTGATGCTGTCTTCAAATTGGGCAACTCCTGCTCCTCATCCGATTCGGTCGTTTCGCGTATTAGCCGCAAGGGTGGCATGGCAAGCTGTTCCACATTGACTTTGTACATATCACAGGTCTCGTTGACGTAGCGATTGAATACATCTGGCTTGTCCGCATATACATGATGACCGGCGCCGGTTACAATTTTAATGTCCACCATGTTGGTGCCACGCTGTGATTTGATTTTCTCGCCGGACGACGAATCAATCCAGCTGCGCGAGCCATATATGAATGTAATAGGTATATCGCTACGTACATCCTTGATGCGATTGATCATAGGATGTTTAGCCCAACCAAATGATTGCATCATGGTGTGAAATGCCGATTCGCCGCTTGGACGTTGAGCATTGCACTGATGTATGTACTGGGGCAGCAGATTGATATCCTCCTCAATGGTTTGCTGGAACTTGCGCATTATGTCCGGTCGTGTCTTTTGTACCACCCATTGGCCAAAGGGGCCGGCGGCGCGTAAGGCCCACAGCGGGTTGAGTGGCGTTAGAACGCGCGCAATGGCGCGCACCAACAGTGGAATCTGTTTGGTAGTCGATGAGTCGGTGGGTTTCTCGGGAAAGCCCCAAGGATCGGCCAGAATAAGATGACGCACACGTTCTGGATAGCTCAGGGCATAGCTGGAAGCAATGAAACCACCCATGGAGTGGCCCAATAGAATCATATCGTTAATGTTCATTTCACGGCGCCATTCCTCCACAGATTTAACAAACTGCTTCTCGCAGACCAACGCATCTTTGGCAAACTGTGGCCTTGAGCTGCGGCCAAAGCCAAGCACATCCATCGCATAGACTGGGCGTTCCTTTGAAAATGAGTCCAGATTCATCACCCAGAGTGCCACGCCAGCGCCTAAGCCATGTAACAAAACCAGCGGCACCTCCTTCGAGTCGGTGTTCATGCTGACTGTCCATATTTTATCAGCCTCGCCGACAGCTGGTCCAATGTCAACGAAAAAGCCGCGGTACGGTAGCTTTAAATATGATAGAATCTTCTTTTCAACGGCTCGCAGCATTATGGGTGATGTCGAAGTCCAGTTACAAAACCATTGCCATAGAAAGAAACCGTTATTTTTCGGGACCTGGAAACGATTTGATGGGGTTAAAAACAAAAATTTTACAAATACTTAATAATACATGATTTAAAACACATTAAATTTTGCATAAGATCTTAATTATTGTTTTGACAGCTCATCCAAGACTTAAAACTGAAAGAAATATTGTTCTTAAAAATAAAAACATTGAATTGTATGTATGGCGACTATAATCGCGATTTGTAATTGTATTCAAGATTATTCTCTCACTTAATTGGATGACATACTCTGATCTTCTCTCATGAACACGGAAGTACCGCAAAGGGGAGTGAATTACCTAACGGGTGCGCTGATCGGTTCCACATAGAAACTGCGCAATTGACTAACTACTATTCATATCTGTATTCAGTGTTGACAATTTGTGGTTGCTTGGCAACCAGGCAAACCACAATGACTATTTAACATTGAAAATCAATAATAAAAATTTCATTAAAATCCTTTTTGTGTCCTTCTTTTTTGCTTACCTCAACGTCCATAGTCGGAGCTTCTACCATAACATCTGCAGCAACTGCGGCGTTGTTTGGCAATGACAGCGTGCCACTCATTTAATTTTTTTTGTTTAATTTGTTGTTGTTAAATTTATTTGAACGTTTGCCAGAAGAGCGAGAATTTAGATTATATATGTATGTACGTATACTAACACAATCAGCATCAACGGTGCAGCATTTACGCGATTTACGTTAGTCTAACATATGCCAAGATATACCCCTTTTGTTATGTGCCGAGTTGTGATGACTATGAATTTTCGTTCTAAGCTAGCCAGCTGATAATGCGTGTGCGGTCGCCTCTTATGTATAAACTTTTCTAATGGTGAAATTCTAAAATGTTGTCATTTATTTATATTTGCTCACCAAGGCAGACTAGTGCAACAGCTGTTCGACGTCACGCAGCCCTGCCATATGTTTTGTGTGTGGGATTTTTTTTCTTAGCGGCAAAATGCGACCATACCTTAAAATACCAGCATTGGCTTTAACTGTTCTAGTGATGAGAGAAGTTAAGTTATTCCTATTGTCATCACATTTAAAAAGGCGCGGCAATACTTCAATTGCTTTGTAATTTTGTCGTAAAGATCGATTTAAGCAATAAACACACTATTCCAAATCTTTAGTATTTTTTGGTATAATTTTTCTGGTATGATAGGTGCAGCCATCCGTAATATACCGACCATGTGAACCACCCCGGTCGGTATATTACGGATAGCCAGTTCAGCGCATTTGGAGCTCACACGCGACATGGATGGAATTAACAAGTACAACGAATTTGTGACACTGCACAAGCCACAACTGGAATCATCAGCGGTGCCGTTGCATTTATGGCCCGCGCTTTATCGTAAACTGGCCACTGATCATTTTGATGCCGGCGAGACCTTACAACTTATGCTCATCGATTACGACGACGAGGAGGACGAATGCTTTGATGCCAATGATGATGACAATGCCAAACCGACGTTTGCCTTGGCAGTTTCACGTGAGCAAGGCATCAAGGCAAGTGATCCTCAGGCAATATATTTGGTAGATCACGCCTGGACATTTCGACTGAACAACGCGCGGCAGCAATTGGAGCAATATCCACAGCTGGCAGACCGTTTGTCCGCCATCACTGGTGTCGATCTGGAGCATGATCAGCGCATTGATAAGATACTCCGACGTCTATGGAGATATTGTCATGCATATTCCATTGCCAGCGAGGGATTAAGCGATGAGGAGCGCATGCCCATTTGGTATGTCATGGATGAGGTTGGTGCCGCTGTCAATCACTCGGATGAACCCAATTTCCGTTTGGTACCGCTGCTCTACCTGACCACACACACCACATATAGCCTTCTGTTTCCCATTCGGGATTGTGAGCAGGGTGCTCCAGTCACTCGTGACTTTGCAGAGTATGTTTCGAAAGAGGCGCCACAGCGGTCGGCTTTGTTGCTGCCTTGGAATGAATGTGATTTAAGTGCAGAGAGCTTTTTGCAAGTGGAACCCGGTGCCGATTACTTTACTAGTGGACACATACCAGAAACCTATCCAGATGCATCAGATTCAGCTGCTATTGTGCCTCACACTCGCTGTGATCCCCTCAAGGTATATGCCGAATATGATGTGCTGCGTGAGCATCTGACAGGGCCCGAATTTGTGTTAGTGGACAGCGTAGAAGATGCGGATGTTCTCTGGCTTACTTGCCACTATAAAAACTTTGCTGAATTCTCTAAGGATACACCACACAAGTTCATCAATCAGTTTCCCTTCGAGTATGTCATTACCATCAAGGATTTGCTTAGTATTGTAGGCCGCCGTGCAGCGAAGGAACATCACAATGCTGACACGCTAGATACTTATCCGGTATGGCTACCAACTACCTATAATCTAAGCACGGAACTTCTCGAATTCGTTGCCTACTACCAAAAACGTGCAATCAAGCAGCTGGATAATCATTGGATTATTAAACCTTGGAATTTGGCCCGTGGTCTCGACACACACATCACAAACAATATTAAGCAGATTGTCCGTCTGCCTGCAACAGGTCCAAAAATAGCCCAGAAGTATATTGAACGCCCGGTTCTATTTTACCGTGACGAGCTGAATGCCCAGGTCAAGTTCGATGTGCGCTATGTGATTCTGCTAAAGCGCGTTAAGCCACTGGAGGCTTATGTTCATCGCAAGTTTTTCCTACGCTTTGCCAATCGACCCTTCTCGCTGGACAGCTTCGATGACTATGAGAAGCATTATACGGTGATGAATTACCACGTAGAAGCGCAATTGCATCACATTAAATGCGATGACTTTGTAGAAATGTGGCAACAGCAGTATCCAAAACATGACTGGACTCTGATGGAACAGCAGATTTGCACAATGCTGTACGAGGTGCTGCAATGTGCTAGTCAAGCGCCACCGCCCTGTGGCATGGCGCCATGTGATCAATCCCGTGCACTTTATGCCGCAGATATAATGCTGGGCTGGACGGGGAAAGGGGATCAGCAGCAGCAAATCATGCAGCCGCAGCTGCTAGAGATCAATTGGACGCCTGACTGCAAACGTGCTTGCGATTATTATCCCGATTTCTTTAATGATATCTTTAAACTGTTGTTCCTCGATGAACAGAACAACGAAACTTTTCGTTTGTTGACTGCAGATGGACAATAATGCCATATGAATTGATTTGGATTGAATGTTTAAGTTTATACAAGAAACATATAAAAGTTTAATCCGAAATAGTTTTTTGTTTTTTTCTTGAAATTTGAAAATAATAAGACTTGTTAAATTAACTTAAGTTTACTTTATTTGTTGATAGTATCTTAGTCATTTGTAAACTACATATACAAACTTAACCAGCGCGCATTTGTACAATATACAAAAAAGTATACTCGTAAGTATTGTATGTATATATATATTTATATATATCTTCTATATGTAGTTGGGAACTGTTCATGTATATGCATATGCTCTTAACTAGGTGCACAATATGAATGTGTGTGTTGTTTGAGTGTGGGGCGCCAATTGCTTAAGTTCTTAAAAACTCTATGATAGCTTGATAAGAAAAGAAATAATATAGCTGCTTGATAGCTGTTCATGTTCAGTGGGTGTAGGTGTAAAAAGTGTGAGCTTAAATGTAAAAATGTTTTACCAATTCTTAATTGTAATGGCACTTGAAATGATGAATGAAAAAGATTATCTGATCCATTGGACCAGCTTGATGTAGGCGATTTACAATAACTTATTTAGATGAAATCTTCTAGTCAAGTTCAATTTTACATTTAAGGCAATTTCAAAGGCACAAAACTAAATGTCGATTAATGCAGACGATTTACAGACTAATGAAAGGAAAAGTAATTTAAAAAAATAATTCAATAAAATATGTTTGTATGCATATGATGAAACTTAACTGCTAGCAAAATGAACTCAAACTAATGTCGCTTAGACTAACACTAATATTTAACTTAAAACAATTACTTAAAGACTACTAAACGCACACCTCATCAAAGTCTAAACGTATCTTCTCGTCAACGGAAGCTAACTTATGTATAGTCTTTTTAATGCGCAACGCTGGCAAGCGCACATTCGGATTCTGATGCCAGCACTCCTTCATCAACTTGGACATGCCGGCAAGAAGCTGCAAAAAACCAAACAAAATTTAGGAATTAGCTTCTTAAGGTATGGAAGGATATTTAGTGCTTACGGAATCTGAGCTCCAGCGGTTTGGTATAGATGGTCGATAGTTGTCAATGCAGACAACCTTGCGCATATCCTCAAAGCTGGGATCCATTGGCACCACATCATAGTACGGCACCTTGTATTCCTCGGCAATGCCGCACGAAATGGTGCGACGACAAACTTCCCACAGCACCAGGCCAAAGGCGTATATATCAGTGCGGCGCAACGCCTCAAAGCATTCCACATCAAAGCTAGAACAGATATTATGAAAGAAAAAAGGTTTTTTACATTTCAAACGATTAAAATTGACATTCCAACCTCTCGTCCAAAACCTCAGGTGCCATATAACGCTTAGTGCCCACTTTTGGATTATGACCCAAATCAAGTTGTCCCGTAACATGCGAGTGTGTAACTGCCAAGCCAAAATCAGCGATGACACAGGTGCCGTTCGATGTGACCAATATGTTCTTTGACTTTAAATCGCGATGCGCCATTGCCGGTTTCCCCTCAGTACCAAAGATCTCTGTGTGCAGATGCACGAGTCCATTAGCAATTGACAAACAGATCCAAATCATATCATTGTGGCTTAGTGCGTTACGGTTCAGATGATCGAATAGCGAGCCCTGCGGATAGTAGTGTGTCATAAGCCACAGCTGTGTGCATGAGTTGCGTGAGGTCATGTCGGAACCAATGAAGCCAAGTATGTTCTCGTGGCGCAACAGCACGGTGCTAAAAATATAGAGATTAAATACAATAAGTAAGCGTGAATGAATGTAAGTTAGAATGATCAAGAATATATCTATTGATAGTACATCTTCCTGTCTTTCATGTACACCTTCATACATTAACAATATTCTCTCATTTGCTTTAAGGATCTCATATTAAACCTACCTGTAGATTTCCGTTTCACGCTTCCAGGACTCCTCGTCGCGGCTGAAGAATATTTTGACGGCAATGCTTTCGCCATGCCAGTGACCACGCCATACTTCGCCGTATTTGCCACGCCCAATGCACTCAATAAGCGTAACCTGCTTGGCCAGCGTGCGTTGTACCAGCAGCGGCAAACCACTGCCGGAGCCAGATGTCACCGAATGTTGCAGATACTCGCGCAATGTACTATCGCCAGCGCTGGTGGCGCGCAATAGTTCATCGTTAACCAAATACGATTCGGGATCCTGTTTATTGGATGTTGCCGCGAGTCGTTTGCGATGGCTACGCCGCATAAAGTATACGGCAATAGCGCCCATTAGCGTGATTATTAAAAACGGACCCAAAATGGCGGCTGTCATTTTGCTAATATTGCTGGTATCGGCAGTGATCACCGTTGCCACATCGCTGTTGACAAAGGGTTGCAGCTCGGGAAATTCGCCGTCATTGCAAAAATCGCTGGCACAGCATGAGACATTTATAAATTTAGATGTGTTGCGTTTTGAGGGTCCATTCAGTTTATTGAGGACATTCTGATTGCAAATCAAAGGCAATTGATCCGGCGATGTGGTGCACCCGCGTGACACTTGCTCCTGACCGACAGCATCACGTGTGCGTGATTTCCAGCACTACAAAATTGAATGCCATTAATATATGTTTGAGTAAAAACAATTGTTATTTTATCGATGTTATTACCTGTATAGCATTCTGGCATGTATGGGCGTGTTCATTGGGATCAAGACATGGCGGCTCACACGCAAAGCACTTCAATCTGTGCATGCAAAATAATTAGATTAGAATATATGCAAACACATTATATGAAGGTGTATGTATATGTGTATCTATGCATGTGTTGGATTAAATGACAAAGGTCTGGCAAATATTTGCAAATTGTACCTTCTTTTCATGCGTCGCTTACTCTTAACGTGTCTCCTTATTTATTTTTTATTTTATTGAGTGCAGCATGTGAATAATGGGATGGAATAGTAAAGTAAGGAGTTAAAGGAGGTGTTAGGCAATAGCTAAACGATCTGGCTGCATACAAATTTACAGTTGGCGTGTTAAAGTGTAATGCATTTTGCTTAATCTAGCTCTGATTTGATGTAATTTAAATTTCTTTAGAGTTAATACCTAGGATGTGTTAGCACCGAGTTTTGTGGAATTGCTGGAAATTCTTTTCCGTTGATGTGGGGCGGCAGCTCCATATCCATATCCTGTTGCTCGTCTAGCAAAAGTCCACTTATTTCAGCTGCAAGAACAACAAGAGAAATATAACAGTCACACACACACGCGAACAGGCTACAAATGCTCCAAACACACACACGCATAACCATTTGTGTATACACAATATGTTATGTATGTGTGTGCGTGCGGATTATTAAATGCACTTTTATGCTATGCGGTCTCCCACATAAGAATCGTCACACGTTTATATAACGCATATTTGTATATTTGCGCATTATTTTCATGCTTTTTATTCCACCAAAGAGCAGTTTGGTCACGCATTTGCCATTATACGCGGCGCAATTGGTCAGAGCGGTAGCATATGAAAACAAATTGTGGCTCAAACACACACAAACAAACAAATTAGAAGCAGCGTAAGCATCATTTTTTCAGCTCAGTTTGCCGCTATTAAAGCTTCACAATTGTGCTTAAAAAACACTTGCATTTCTTGCCCAAACATTGTTTGACACTTGTGATAATAATTTAACACACCTTTAGCATTTTTATATAAAAAAAATGACAACAGAAAAACCAAAATTAAATTCGAGTCCATTGCCATTGTTATTTTCCCAACACTAAAAGTGTAACATTGCCCAGCATTGCAGGCATCCTACAGCTGTGGGCACCCTATAATTTTACCATTTACTGTTATTAGCAGTAAGTGGGGTGACCATTGTTTGAAAAAATACCAAATTCTAATCGAGTTTTCTATTTAACACAGTCGTTGACACTGTGTTTAGGTCACACTGAGCCGGTTCGCAGCTTGCTTTGCATGAGAAAAATTGATCAGCTGAAAATTTTGTATGAGCTCTGAATTAAAAGTTAGAAAAAAAAAAATTAAAAACATTCCGTGCGTTTAATAATCATCGAAAATTTTATACACGTATCATCATTCATATAAATATATTTATTTAGGTAAGTGTGCACTGTTTCTAAGTATACATGTGTGTATGTGTTTTTTTAAGACTTCGGGAAAATGCAGTCTCGATGCTGGTTCAATTGTTTGCATATTTGCAAATGAAGGGCTCGCTGACTTGTCTCACCTTACTCAAGTTCAAACGGATTGTCAACCTAGCAATGCGGGGTCTATATTGTTCTATATACACCTTAATCCTGTTCAAGTGGGCGTTTGTGTGCTAGACGTTTTTGCTATAACTTCGTTTGGACCGGTTTTTCTTGTAGGCATGCACTCTCAATTGCAGAAAATAAGAAAATCAATCAATTTTCCAGTTGCTCGAGTCGATATTGATCAAACCTCAAAATTTGTATGTATTGGTTATCATTCCCTTGGTCACGTAACTGTAACAAATTATCATCATTTTCTTTTGTGCGTGTATACATAAAATCGCACATTAACATGTGTTTGTTGTTATTGTCGCTCACTTATTTAGTGTCCCTTTTATTATATCAACTTATCGACCTCTACATATGTACACTCTTTGTTTTGAATAACCATCTCGCCGGACTGCGCAACGCTCAGAGGTCCATGTATATATATACATATGTATTACATATACAGAACATCGCTAAACAAGACAACACCAGCAAACGCAAACAATTGAGGGCAAGTGGTTGGTTAGTTGCCTCCGCTTATCTAGCGCTTCACCCGCTGCCGCAATGCTCTCCTTTCCATCGCATCTCCGTGTTGAAAATCATTTGCCGGCGTTTTATGCTCATTCGAAAAAAATCGCTCGCTCACAAACACTGATACGAAGCAACGGTCACAACAAAACGGCAAACTACGCAGTAGATTTTATTATACTCGCTCAATAATAAAACGCATGTTCACATTTTGTGCTTTATTCTACATTCTACATAATCTGCGCGTCTCGTACCATTCCTGTCTGTCTGAATTGCCAAGTTACATAACGTAATATATAATATAAATGAACGTAATAATACATTTTGGTGTCAATTTGCCAAAAATAATGTATGCAACACAACACAACCGGCGAATTGAGCAAAAAGAGAGTATGAGTGAATGTGGATGAGAGCGAATTGAGTGTTGTTATTATTTTTAATTATTTATGTACATACAAAAATACAGAATTATGATTTGAAACCTACGACAATTGAGTGATTAGCTTTTATCATTTATACATATATATGTATAGTGATCGATTATATGTGCATACGTCATAATGCGGCTTCCAACCAAAGTTTAATTTGAGTGTTTTTGCATCAGCTGTAAAAGTTGAAACTTTCCATTATCTTTTCTCATTGCAGAACCAACTAGAACCTGGTAAACAACAAAAACAAACACAACACTTAAAAGCATTTCGTACGGCTACGTGTTTAATTCTAGCAGTAAAACTAAATTTAAAAAGAAAAAAAGTGTAACAACTCCAATAAATTTTTTTTTTTTTTACGTTGTGTGTGTTGGTTAAAAGTGATAGTGAGTGCAAGTTTTAAACGCTTGAAGCTATGTCCGCTTCGACACGCAATAAACACTCAACGATCCACGGTAATGAAAAGGTGGACATAACCAAGGATGAGTTCGATCGCATGCGTGAGGCATTAAAAAACGATGAATTTCGCAAATTGTTTTTCGATTATGTAGATGAAATTCAAGATCCAGAGAATCGTAAAATCTACGAGCAGGAGATAACCCAACTGGAAAAGGAGCGTGGCGTCGATGTTACGTTCATACACCCCAAGCCTGGTTTTGTGGTGAAAACAGCCATTGACGGTGAACTAAAATGTTTCATCAATATTGCCAGTTCGTTGGTAGTGGAGCGGCCCAACAACCAGGCTGCCGTCAACCCGGAAACTGGCGAAAAGGGTCTCACCTGGTCCATACCGTTGGCCCAGACACCGCCGCGTGATGATCTCGACGCTAATAACAAACATTGCAAAGTTTACGATGTCGTCTTTCATCCGGATGCATTGCATCTGGGTACGCGTAGCTCGCAGTTCCGTAAATGCCTAATAGACACCGCACTGGATGGTGTGGAGCGTGAGTTTAGTGTGAATTTGGATCGTGCCAATCTAAAGTTTCCCAAACTTGATTACAAGGGCGAACCACGTGCCACTGTGATACGCAAGTTGTCCAAGGATCCCACGGACGAGGAACGTGAGCCACATCCCCTCGAGCACACATACCCAAAGAAACCCGAGGCAGATGCCGACAAGCCCAAAGTGTTGCCCGTGAAAAAAAACGTGACACCTACACCAACATTTGCAGTGCCCAAATATAATATCAAGCATAGCCATGATATTGATATGGCCCAGTACACGGATGAACTGGATGCCAAATTGCAGGTAACTGTTCCACGTGCACTCATCGTTGAAATCGAATTGCCACTGCTCAGCTCTACAGCAGACTGTCAGCTGGATGTGACAGAGAAGTCCGTCTATTTGCTTAGCGAGCGACAAGGTGCCAAGTATCGCCTTAAGCTAGATCTGCCCTATGCTGTGGATGACAAGTCGGGCAATGCTCGTTTCGATACAGAGAATCGTCGTTTGTGCATCAAGTTGCCCGTGGTGCGTACCACGTCACGTCAGCAGCGTCAAATGCACGACAACCTACGCATTCTCAGTCGCGAGGATAGTGGCGTTGAACTCAACTCCAATAGCGAATCGCCTGCCGAAGACGAGGAGCCCGAAAGAAATGACATCGTTGAGCTGACGACAACAATTGAAGCTGATAATTCCGATGAATGTGAGTCGCAATTGTAGTCTTAATAATATATATTACATTAATTTATTTTCTTCTCATATCTATCTCTCACTCTAGTTCCACCAACTGCCAACCCTTTTCCGCACACGTTCCTAAAGAAAAGTCTGCATTATCGGATGCCCGATTTTCATTGCAATACGGTTGTAAATGTGATTGCCTATGTGCTGTACGTACGCAATGTGCAGCCGGATTCAATTGAGATGCTGCAACAGGAACGCAGTCTACATGTACAGTTTGCTTCCATGGGGAATGGTTATTATCCCACCCATTATACGTTCCTAGCACAGCTGACCGAAGCAACTGATCCGCAGCTGCACATCGATCGTGTCGAGCAGGATGTCTCTGATAATAATGTGGTCTTAAGGCTGTATATGAGCGAGTCTTGCGCGACGCTGTGTAGCTATCTGGCTGGACCCGATAGTGATAATCTAAAGGAATATTATTTCTTTGGCATGAACCCATATAATAATAATGAAAATACTGAGAATAAGATGCCGGACAAGCCAGTGAGCATTAGTTTCTATCACAATGAGGAAGAGAAATCACTGGAGGTGACTATCGTACCACAAGAAATCACTGAGCAAGTGCCTCAGGAGGAGGAGCAACAAGAACAACACGAAGAGTTGGCAGTGGACGTGGATGAGCAGCACAATCAACAACAGCAAAAGAAGCTTAACAAAAAGCAGCGCAAGCGCAACAAGAAGCAACGTTCGCTCTCTGAATCTGCTTGTGAGGATCTGAAGGCAGCACAACAAGACCATCAGGAACAACAAGAGCAACATGAGAAGCTATTACCACTGCCTGAAATCACGTCTCCTGAGCGTATTGAGGCCATTTCGCAGCCGATGGCAACGATAAAGTTGCCACAGCGCAAGCAACGCAGCTACTCAGAGTGCATTGAGAGTAGCAGCGGTCAACGTGGCATACTAAAGCGCTTCAGTCGCTATGGACCGGGGCACTCAATCTCCGACAGCAGCTCCTCAATCGATGAATGCTCCTCTTCGTACTCATGCTCGGTAGATGCAGGCGGCATCGGTTTCTCACAATCATTTGGAGGCATACCCGAGGAGCTGGGCGGTGATGATGCCGGTCTTTCGGAGAGCTGCAAAAAGACTGTTAGATTTAATGATAACATCATGAAAAAGATGTTTAGGTGCGTCTGAATATAAAACTTCCGACCTTCAATTGTCAACAATTCACATTAATCAATTATTCTCTTTCTATTTTTAGACTCGACTCGAGCATACTTGGCCAGCGAAAGAAGAATCAGAAACGTCGTGATTGCAAATTGCGCGCCCAACAGCGCCGGCTTAGCGAAGGCGACTCTGTGGACTACGAGGAGATGGAGCACGCCTCCAATGGGCAGCAGCAGCAGCCCGCCCACAAGGTAAACTTGTGACTTGCGACGTTAATTTATTCAAATGAAGCTAATTGGATTAGTAACAATTTGGCAGACTTAAATATTGATATATGGTCAATGTGTTAAACACCTATTGTGTGCTACTTATCTTAGTCTACCATCAAAGTGTTAGAATCTATTGTATTCCCTTGGCTTGTGGATCTGGTACACTCACGTGTTGGATTTAGTTTCATAGTTCAAGTAAATGTTGCGAATTAGTAAACAAATTGAACTCAAGCAAATAGTTAACCACTTTAATCTGGTTTGTCGCAGTGTTATTGCGATTTAAGTTCAATCAGCGAGAAAATACGTAGATACGAAGGTCAAATGGCAAGTGACAACAATACTTTCGTTTAGTTATTATTAAATTTAATATATATAATATTATTAATAACAATAACTAAGGGATAAAAGCTTGGAATAATTTTGTTTTGCTAAAAACATTTGTCAAAGCATTCCACGAATTGAAATATTCATTTACGCAACATAAGTTCCCTTATTTTTTCTAAGAAATCATTTTGTTTATTTTTGTTTAGACCGCTGCCAACGCACAGTATTTTAAGCAGCAGCAGCATGGCAGCAATAGCAAGGATAACAAGAAACAGTTGTTGCACGATAGTGGCCTGGACTTGACCAACAACAACAATAATAATCACAACAACGATGAGGAAACCAAGCGCAATGAGGCCGATGCTAAAAATGCCATGATGTTCGAGATGGATGATGAGGACATTTAAGGAGTCGATAACAACTCCTTCGCCTCTTGCACTATTTTAGAGGCATGTTTTCAAGAATTTTTGGAACACTTTTATGGAACTAACCAATTTTGTTTTGATTTTTTTTTCTGTAACAATTGTTTATTTTTTTATTATAATCGAGAAACGTTGCTCAACTACGAACTGTATACAATTACAAACTGTTACTGTTATATAAAATGATAGATCAGGGCAAAAAAAAAAAAGAACAAATCAAAATCAAAAATGGACAACAAAAAACTATATTTGTGTACATGGTTATATACATGCATAACATCTGTTATTTAATTTAGTTAAACACACATTGGAAATTTGTTAAATGAGAACGTTTGTAACGCTTTTTAAGATTTATATGAATGCATTACCATATTAATTATTGTTCACTAACATTCATACACACATTGAATACAAAAATATACATGATTCTCACATCATATTCATTATAACAATTATAAATTACAAATGTCAACTAAACGTTATCGAGAGTTAACAATGCTAAAATGCATAAGTACATATACACATACAAACACACATGCACACACACACACACACACACTTAGTTATTTAAGGTATTTACATATTTAACTGCCGACAATGAATGTTTGTGAAGTATTTTAACTTTTTTTTAGTCAGCAAAAAGTTAAATGCAAATATATATACACAATATACAAATAATCTTAGAAACGCTCCTCAAGCTGTTTGCGTATATGTGGCATTTGTTGTAGCTCCCTTCCCTTTACCTCCAGCACATACAGCACCGGACAATCCAGGGACCCACATTTCAGATCACCCAACCGGCCACAGCACGCTTGACATATCTGTTGGGTTAGTCTGTAGGCGCGGTCAAGTTGTGCCATTTTGGCCTGTAACGTGGTTACACATTTGCTGGCATTGCAGGCACACTCAGTGCAGATGCCCGCTTTGGTCTGACGTCCACAATCGATGATGCAATTGGTGTTGGAGAAGTACTGTGATATGGTGGATTTTACGTTGCCGCGATTCTTCAGCTCACCAGCTGTGGACAATGCCGGTGTCATCAGTAGCTTGCGGGGTAAATTGCTAAACCTGTGGAAAAACATCAAAGAGATTAGGCCGATAAGCTGTATTGATATTTTAGCTTAGCCAATTACCAATCATTTACATCCGCGCCGATAAGCAACAGGCAGCGATTTAGTGGCGGTATAATTGCCTTGGTTATGTAGTAAATGGCATTCACCTTGTAGCCCTCGTTGGCCAACACCTCGTGTGGACTGCGCACCAGACGAATAAGCTGCACCCCTGGCGGTCCATTGATTATACAAAAGGGTACACGCTCACCGCGACGCGGCACACGTCTCGGATCCTTTTGAATCCATCGCCTGCCAGAGGAAAGTTTAATATAAATATTCTTTATATAAAAACATGATCAGAACTAACCGCGTCATCTCGAGTGCCGGCACACAGGCGGTGGGTTTGTAACCATTGAGGCCCCGAAACTCCTTAGCGAAGATGAGATCCTGCAAATTGGCACGTCCGGAGAGTAGCTTGGTAAATTGCCGGCACACATACTGCTTGATTTGGCTAACATCAGCTGTCTCAAATAGCAGTCGCAGCACCTTCTCGAGCATTTTGGCCACCGCTGGACAACCATCACGGCGCACCGTCTCAATGCCCTTAGCCTCGTAGACGGGTTGCTGCTGATCGGCCGTTTCGTACATGTAGCCGACATAGCGCTTCTTGGTCTGCAGCAGACAGGGCTGATAGACCTTCTCCAGTTTAAGTTTGACCGGATGCGGATTTATGTCAGTCACAGCCTGAGCGATTTCCTCTCCTATGCGAAAAGCTTCTGCCCGATTGCGACCCGGCACCAGGACAAACATAGAGTCCGTATCACCATAAACGACTCGAACCTTCCACTTCTCATTGCCCTCCACTAGCTTCATGGCGCGCTCCAAGGTCTCACGACCCTTCGCTACCACCGAGTCGCCCACTTCGACGGCGGGCATGCGCCCACTAAAATTAGCCGCTGTGTAACCGTACGTCACGTTCGCCATCAACTTTAGACCCAGTTGACGGGAGTGCAACACTCGCTGTAGAGCTGAATTATCCCGATGCAGTTTCATCGACTGCTTAACCATTTGTCTTGTGTCCAGGATCTCGGTTAACATGCGTGGCAAAATGCCTTCGCGCACCTCCCGCTTGACGTAGACAACGCCACAAGGTGACACCGTCACCAGATCACGTTCCAGTAGCTGTTGGAGCAGCTGACGTGAGACCCGCAACTGTGAGGCGCCAAATTCAAACGTACTATTGCCGCCCAGGTGCTCCACACGACCGAGGCATGTGGAGAAACAATAGTTGTAGCCAATAATCATGCTCGGATACAAGCTTTGAAAGTCTAGCACAATCACAGGATCCGCATAGAATCGTGATTCCGGCTCCATAATAAGTGCCAAATACTCGGGTGCACGCATGTGAGCACGTTGCTGCACGCTCGGCGAGAGTGGGACTAAATTCTTTGGTTTCGCAATGCTGTGGAAATCAATAACATAATATCCAATCCAATCCAATCCAATAAAATCAAGAGTCAATACCCACCGCAACATCATACTTTCAACGCGAAACTGTGAACCACGAGAGAGTACCTCGTAGAACTGAATGCCAATTAGTTTGGCCATCTCACTGGTGCGTCCCAGCAAATCCAATTGATCGAGCAGCGCCAATGTGCCGCGCACACGTTCCAAATAGTACTCCAGCACAATCCAGCGTGTACAGGGGGAGGCAAACCAATCGCTCAAGGAGCGTGCACTGTGCCAGGGACAACGCTTATGCAGGATATGATACATGACGTTCTCGAAGGTGTACGAGGTGAGAGCAATTTCGGAGCGCATAAGACGCCACACATCGAGCAGAATGCGCCCGCATAGTTTCATCTCGACATCCAGGTCGGTAAACTGTTCGCGATCCTCATCGACGAAATCACGTACCTTTTGTGTGGGCACACGGGATAGAAGCGGGGCAATGTTGAAGCACAGATGCTTTGCACGATCGATGATGTAGCCCCAGGAGGTCATTTCGATCTCGTAGCCAGCATAGATGTCCGCATCCCAGCGTGAGCAGAGCGCAAGCAGTGCCTCAAAAGCCTGCGCCTCGCTCTGCACAACTTGCACTTCTATATCGGCGTCCAGGCCATGATGACGGCCCTCGGTTAGCAAATCCTGTGCATCGCTGACTATGATATAACCGCAGGCTTTACTAGGCAGCGACTCTTTTGCATTTGCATTCTTGGGTAAGCTGTGCTCAATGCCATAGAACACACAGCGAATTTCGTCGTGCAACGGATCCGGTTGCAGATCCTCGCGCGTTGGCACAAACAACTCCAGCGTCATGGTAGTTAAATAGTTGCACTGCCAAACAAAAATACTTTAGATATTGTTTAATAGTTCTCGGTTACGGAGCTCACCTCAATGTCCGCCTTGGCCTGCTGTAAGTTCTCCAAATTGACCTTAAAGCCAAATGTGTTATCCAGCGATGCATGACTCAAACCAAAACTGAGCTCATGACTGTTGCGATCGTTGCTGCTGCTGATGCTCTCCAGCTGACGAACAAATGAGCTCCGTTCAAGTGCATCTAAGGCGGCGCTGCTGGTGACACTTTGTTCACTCGACTGACTGCTGCCAGGTGCCTCATCCTGTGCGGCGTGAAACTGTAGCTTGATACCACGTCGCTTTATCCTTTCCTTGCTGCTAAGCGGCGTACCTTTCGCTTGCTGCTTCAGCGTTCCACTGAGTTGTGGAGTCATGGGCGTTAAGGTTAATCCACTACAGTTGAGTTCTGTATCCTCCTCACCACTTCCAGCACCATCGTCGCAATCGCCTTCGTTCAGCATCATAGTAATCTTTTGACGTTTTATTTTAATGGGACTATCCACATCATTGGACAACAGTACGCGCTCCTTCTCCTCCTCGCCTTGTCGCTGCTTGAGCAGTTGCCTGGCCTTGAGCCACATTTTGGCATCTTCTTTGCTTGGCGGATTCACTGCCGGCTCAATTACCAATTGCTGCTCGCTGCTTAAGTACGCTCGCAGCTGCTCTTCGCTGCGATATCGTTGCAGCATAACTGCTCCACCAATCTCGACCATTTGTCTGCGTCGCCAGGCAGCTATACCCCATTTGCTGTTGTCCAACACGCTGCTTTGAAAGGCATCCAGATCGCTGAGCTTGTTACCCGGTATGCGTAACACTAGAAAACCCACCTCCGTCATTTTGCTGACATCCGCCGGATTGCTGTAAAAGGGCTGCTGGAAAACGTACTCGGGTATGTCCAGTTTGTGACAGCTCTGCAACACTTCCTCATAGCTCGGCGGCAGTTCTAATGGTGTTATAACGAATGAATCGGGATCGGCAGCACTGCTTGAAATGACACTGGGTTGAGCAGGCAACTGTACTGGACTGGATAAACCATCGCTAAATACGGATGGACTATTGACAATGAACGAGTTCTCATAAAAACTCTCCATTAAATTGGGTGTATTACAAGCACTGCTCTGTGGACTGCATTGTGGCGTGTAAAGTGATCCATTTGTAGGTTCCGCTTGGGCAGCACAGCCAGGACTTACTGTCTCTGTTTTACTTTCAGGCGTTTTACTCACTGCAGTTTGACTTGATGGAATGTCTGCGTCTTTACTTGCTGCAGTTTCTCTTGCAAGACTCGCAGGAATCACTTTAGTTGCGTAAATCGGACTTTCAATCTCTTGATCTTTTGATATCTTGCTTATTGGTGTAGCGCTTTTGGCCAGCAATGAATCGCGAAAGCTGCTTCGCAAGCGTCGCAAATTTGGCGTTTTACGCAATTTGATCACAGATCTATCACTTTCGGTATCAGACACAATTGCCTCATCATCGCTCGTTGGAGCAGGCGAATCATGTTGCAGGAGCTCCACGCAAGGCTCTGCTGGTGCTGAAACCGATTCCTTATTCTGTTTGTCGCTGTTTCGTGCACTGCGTCGTGGCTTCTTGGACTCAACCGGAGTCTCAGTTGGCTCTGCTGAATTTCCTTCTCTTTCCACAAAGTTGTCCGAAATAAGCGAATTCTTTTGTCGTGGCGTCAAGGAGCAAGTGATGTGTGTTTTATTCAAATCTCGATTGCGATTTCGAGTACTGCGACGTAGGGGACTATTTAAAGAAAGAAAAGTTACCAACTTATGGTGCTGATTGTGTAAGAAACCTACGTTTTATCTGGCGTGGACTCCTCAATTGTTAAAGGCGCCGAAATGGTTTTGCGTCGCAGCTCCGTTATGGCCAGCTTCTTGCGCAACGTTAAAGCTGGGCTGGTTTAAAAAAAAAATGGTCAATGTTGTTCACAATTCATATACATATATATATATTATTTATTAAACCTTTTGACAACCGTTTCCAACTGTTGACTAAGGCGTAATTTAACGCTGCTGCTGGCAGGCCTTGGTGCTGGTTCAGCTTCTGTATTCTCTGCAAAGACATACAAAATAATAGTTCGTACAAGGACTTTACTTTTATTTTCGTTGTGATATTACTCTGAGCAGATTTGCTGGTTATGGTTAGCGGCAGTGGTGCATACTTCTTGGCCACACTCTTTGACTTCGGAGTGCGCGTCTGTTGCATGCTAATCCGACTCTTGGGCGTTGTGGGCGTTGTGGGCGTGCGCGGCGGACTGGATTGCACTTTGCTTTTCGATTTGGTTGGTGTGCGTTGCAGTTGCTGGTCGTCGGCGCCATCGACTTGTGGCATTTTTTGACTGGGCTCCGCAGCTGGCTTCGGCTGACTCTGTGTAAGTTTCAGCAGCAGCTCATCAATGTCATCGAGAGCCACAGAGAAGTCATGCTGATTACCAGCAGCGTTTTCCTCATCCGAATTGTCGCTTTCGTCTTCGGACAGCGGCTGTTGTGTGGCAGCAGCCGCTGTCTGCTTATCAAGCAGCTCAGGCGTTAGTTCAACTAAAAGTTGAATTTTTAGTTAATTCTTTCACAATCAAAATCTGTTCTATGTGGTTTTACACTGCTTGTGTTGCTGGGAGAGTTGCGCCAGCGAACTATCCAAATCGATGTGCGGCTCATTTGCATTCTGCTCCTCTAGCTGTTGCAACACGTCCAACAATTCCAAGTCCTCCTCGCGCACTGTCAAAAAAAACATATATAACTATGTTTTAATACTTATTAAACATTTATCTCACAGGTGGCATTATGTGGCATTGGTCCCTGAGATTGTATAAGCTGTTCATCGATGAGCGTATCATCCAAAAAGTCAGCCTCATCATTTATTTCAGTCTGCTCCAAAAGACTATGGATGCTGCCGCTGCCAGACATATGATTTTGTATGACGGATGCATTCATTAGTTGATGTTGTGTCTCCTGGGAGCATTCTTCAGGATACACACAGTTGACCAGCAGCTTTTGCAGATTGAATTGTCGACGTTGCTCCTTCGCGCTTGTCTGCAGCGTCACATTCGCATGGCTCACATTGCTAATCTGTGTCTGATCTGGGTTTAATGTCTGCTCCATGGTTAGCAACTTGCTTTCCAACGCAACACGATAAAAATGATCACTTTCGGCTATTTCCACATTGGGACGCTCCTGTGTGGGCGGCACCTGCAGCACAGGTAGCTACGTATAAATAATAAAGATTACTAATAAACATCGGAAGGTGTAATTAAAAAAAATTTACGGCATTAAGTTTCTGGCTATCAGCGGCTAGGGTTTGGGCCAACTTCTGGCGGCGAACATCCTCATCATGCCAAATAGCCTCAATGCCGGGATTCGAATGTGTCGAATTACTCTTGGTGATCAATTGAAAACGATTTAGTATAAAATTGGAACTTATATCAATTTCCAATGAGCTGCAGGATATTTTCTTAACAGACGACGTGTCCAGCAGTTGTTGAGGTTTTATGTTCGCATATGGCACAACTAGAAAACAGGAACAAACAAATTATTCCCATACAGATGGAAATGCACGAGTCAATATCCTACCATCCTCATCCGTGTGCCTACGAAATTTGACGATCTCGAGCGGCACATGCAGATAGCTCATGCCATACAGATTGTAATCAATCATAAATTGCAGAATGTAGGGTACATGCGATTCGTGGGGATTAAAGTTTTTGCTAAGTATGGCACCGCTTTGCAGTAAATTGGCAGCGCGACGCACAAAGCGTGGATTAAACATGTAAATCTTAAAGTACTGATGTTCGCCCCGATGATAGCCATAGAAGGGACTAAAAACGAACAACAACAGGGATTAGCAAACTGCCAAAAGGCATTTAACACAACTTTAACTTACATGCCCTTTACCAGTTGTATTTTAAATACATGCTGCGCATTGGAGCTGCCCTGACCCAATGATATATTGATGGCCTTGTCCAAATGCATCGCAATTTGTAGTATACCCCGTTCCACAGATTCAAAATCTTTTCTATCGTAAGGTATGTAAAAATAGGGGAACACTCCATGCACGTGCATACAGCACTTTTGGCCATTGGCATTGGCGCCAAATATGCGCACAATCGGCACCTATTTAGCAAAATTATAAGCATTATTACACCACACACAAATATTCTTTTTTACATTATGTTATTTACGCGTTTAATTTCCTTGCCGCGCAACTCGGAGTAACAGGGATCCAGGCCAAATACCGGCTTTTCCATATAGAAGTCGGCTATGACCAGCCGCAGGGAGTAAATGCCGTCTATGTTAGACATTATTTATTGCTTCTTACTCACAAAATTCATTTAAAACAGCTGCAACTCAATTTAAGCCGACTTGTGTAGCTTTTGTGCTGATAATTGCCAGGGCTGGCGAGTCACGATACTGCAATGTTGTGAAATTTCGTATTCGACTCGTTACAAAAGTGACTACTTGGGTACGAGTACTCTAATTTGAACTATTGGCGCCAATTAAAGCAAAATTATCTTGATAACCATTAAGTAAAGTATAGTTAAGATAGTAGAAGAGCTCTGTTGTAATACTGCAGATTTATTACGAGCAATAAAATGGCATGTCTTACAAAATATGTGTACAGGTGTTGTAGACGTTCCATTGTCATTGTTGTTGTTTGCTATAAACAGCTTATCAATTGGCACGTTTCGTAAAAGTCCCCTCTTCTGTTTGTGCGCGTGCATTTCAAAAAGTTTACCAGGAATTTCCCCATGGAAGTCCCTTCAATCAGCAAATCTGTATAAAAGCTAGTTGCAACACGGCGGAGCATCATCAGATCTGGAATTAGTGTCAGTATTTGCAATGAAGCTTATCGTGTGCTTTAGTCTGCTGCTAGTGTTAGCGGTGTGCCTTGCTCAGGCACATCCTGTAGTCGAAGAGCAACAAGTCGTGGAAGAACTCGAAGTGGCAGAGCCTTCAGAACCTGATCTGCATTCTCGCCAAAAGCGAGCCACCTGTGATCTCTTAAGCTTTGGAGGAAAAGTGAATCATAGCGCCTGTGCGGCCCATTGTTTACTCAAGGGTTTCAGGGGCGGTTGGTGTAGCGGTAAAGCTGTTTGCAATTGCCGTCGCTAGATGACGCCACCGCGTCATCGTGATGAAAATAAAACAAAATTGAACATTGAAATGCTTTAGTATATATTTTTATTTTATTTTATTTATTGCTTCAACGAGCCGCCTAACTGAGTTTCCCTTCTTCTTCTCTTTTTGTTGTTGTTCTCTTTTTTGTGCAGCTGTGAGAAGAGCATTTCGTATCTTTGGCTGACTTTACAAATTGCATTCGTTATAAATGTTTGTTATTTTAAAAAAATTGATTAGGATTAGCTAACAAATTGAATGGCGATTGTGCAAAAAATTTGCTAATTGTAAAAATTTGTAACATGCATTATTTCGTTAATTCTTTTAACTAGAGTTGTATTTTTTTTTTTTGTATTTGTTTTTGTTGTTTTTTTTTATATAAGTTAAGTATAAAATTTGATAATCAACCGTCATATGTATAATTATTCGATTTTTGTTGTGGTATATTGATTTATGTAATTACTAAGTTAACTTGATTAGAATTAGTTGTAAGTATGTATGCAATATCCATATATGTATGTATATGTATATTAAATATATATTTGTTTATATGTATGTATGTATGTGTGAATGTATGTATAATATTATAATTGAGAAAATGTGTTATTTTAATGCATATAGTGTACATATATATATCATATCATATTTTGTTGTTTTTCTTGTTGTTGTTGTTGTTTCCCTTAATAATTTCATGTTAAACAATTTGTTTATTATTATTAGTACAAAAGAGTTAAGAACATAGCACACTTTTTCATGTTTTTCATGTTGTTGTTTTTTGTTTTTTTTTTTTTGTGTATTAAAATCTTCATAAAGTTAAGTTTTATAAAGAGTATATATATATATATATATATATATAGTAAAGTATGTATAATATATATTATATATATAAGAGGCTAGCGGAGTTAATTTTTAGTTTTTAATCTTCATGCACACTTGTATAGATTTCGTTTTTGGCCAAATCACAGGAGAATTAGAAGTAATTAACAACAAAAATTCTAAGTATATAAGACGTACAAAAAGTCAAGTTTTAAGTTAGAGAGAGAGAAAGATTGTAAACCGATATTAATTATTAGGCGTAACAACAAACATTCACTTCTAAAAAATTCATACAAAAACTATCACACACACACACATACACTCTCACACTTTCACACACACTTACGCATTTACTCACGCACACGCACAAAAAGTTAAGGTTAGATAATATAGTATTAAAGCTTATGAACACTGTTTTCATTTTTTTGTTGTTTTTGTTTTTTGTGCTTTACCAACTTTGTTTTTTTGTTATATTAATCTGTTGGGCCTCTCGTTTGATTAATGCTTACAAGTATATATTTAGAAGATTGCATTTGATCCAAAATTGAAAAAGTGCATTCAAACATTGTTGATTAAAAAACGTTCAACTTGTTGCTTTATTTTTGCCTTCTTCACTTTCCTCCTTCTCTCTCGATTTTTTTTTTTTTTGCTTTGCTTTGATTTCAATTCATTTACGTGTATATTTTGTTGTTGTATAATAAATTATGACTTAATATATATATATATATATATTTTTTAAAGAAGTATGTAAGTAGGAGGCGCACAATATTCAAATATTCTTTCTTTTCATTGCCTATAATAACATATTCATATATATATATGTATATATATTTATATATGTATATATATATATATGTGTATATATATAATATATGAATAGACATGTGTCTCTGGTGTATGCAGCGAATTATATATGTGGTGTTTTTTTTTTTGTTTTTTTGTTTCTTCTGCCCTTTTCTTTCTTTCTTTAATTACTTTACGACTTAGAGATACAACTTTTAAAAAATTGTTTGTTTACTTTTGTTGTTTTTGTTTTGTTTTGTTTGTTTTATCTTTAAGAAAATGTGATATAATATTTTGTAGGAGCATTGAAGCGAGTGATTGAAATTGGCTCACTGACAGCTGTGTAAATATTTTGTTACTTGATGAACTTCACAGCTTGATAACAATATACTATATAAATATATATATATATAAAAGAGCAAACAAACAAACAATTAAATACAAACTAAAGAGAGAAAACAAATAATATACATATGAAATTAAAAAGTATATATAAAAAATAAATAGTAACTAGTGAAAAATATTTGCATTATGCATATATATATATAAAAGTACACGTTACTCGTAAACCTATGCAGCAGTTGCTTTCTTCTCCTTTCTTTTTTTTTTGATTATCCCGGATCAACTCTCTCTCTTTTCCTCGCCATCTCTGTGTGTGTGTGTGTAAGTGTGTGTCGGGTTTAAACATCAACAACCATCTTCTTGTGTATATCCGTATTGCCGACAACCGAACAGAACTCATCGAATGATATTTTGCCATCCTCATCCTTGTCCGCAAAACCGATTGTCTTGTCCACAATCTGTTGCAGTTGCGTGTCTTTCAAATTGTTGCCCACCATCATTTTCAGGACCTTTAACAAACAAAAGGATTTGAATCATTCCTCTGCCTCGTTGCCAAAGAGTGGAGTGAAGTGGAGAGAAACTCACCTGAAACAGTTCGCCATTTGAAATGTAACCGTCGTTGTCCATGTCATAGATGCGAAATGCAAAGCGCAGTTTGGATAATTTATCACCTTTAACACTGAACTGCGAGACACCCTGAATGAACTCTTTGAAGTCCACCTCGCCATTGCCATCAGCATCGAAAATGTCAATAACGCGCTGCACTAGAGGATTCTGTTGCAGTTCCGGCAGCGACATAAACTCATCGACACTCAGTGCACCCGAATTGTCCAAATCCAATTTGCGAAAACGTTTGCCCAGTCGACGTATTTCATCCGCATCGACTGTATCAAATAGATATCGAAAGTAAATTAGTTTTCATTTCATTTCATTGTTGTTGTTGGTGTTGTTTATAGTTTGTTTGTTTTTGTTTTCGGGCACAAGGTGATTTCATAAGCTAATTATTCGAGCTGCACGTGTGAGTGTGCGCCCTGTGGTGTGTGCTTATACAAAAATGTGACCGCTTTTATTTTTAGACCACCCCCCGAAAATGAGATGACAATGAAATTGGTATTGATATTCACATAGTGCATGATGTAGATGATCTAGATCGTATCGGGGATAATTTGCATTAACAAACGTATTGCAGCAAATGATATGTGTTAGTTTAAATATTTTTATTAACTTATATTTTTGCACGTTAATTTAACACTTTTAGAGTGCAAGTCCCATAAAAACTATAAACAAACTGCTGAAAGCTTTGCCGTTATACATTTTGCAATATTGTTGTCGTCTCACTCGCACTAAATTCTCACCTGCTTACCATAACTAACAAGTGTCATGCGCGCATAATACACTTTCCGTAAACTAACAAGTGTCATCGGAGCATATTTTTATACCATTGGCAAATAAATTGGCTACAAATGCTGCCGCTGGATAAACAGGCAACAAGATAGGCAAATAACTGTATTACTTACATACATACAAACAGACGTGAATGAGCTGGTGCAACTGTAAATGCTTGCTAAAACATTCGGGTGCACGCGTTCACTGTGTCTACGCATAAAGATGTATATAGCTACGTGTTTTAATATGCATATTTATGAGCAGCTGGCCAAATTCCATTCAAATGACATTGACTATGGTAAAATTTACTTACAATTCGAGCACATTTCCATTGGTAGCGACGTTTCATTTCCCTGCAAATTACAAATAAAGTTGTTGCCAAATCAGTACGTTTTTAACTTAGTTAAAAAAAAACAAGAGCAGCAGACGTTTAGAAAAAGCTTTTCGAAATGTACATGTGTAGCTCAATATAAAAACCCATAAAAGTTGCGTATTTTTCGCGCAGCACTTTTCTAAAATTAAGTTATTTTGTTACGCGCACGATTTTAATTACCATTTTGTGTTTTGCCTTTTGTGGTCGATTTCCTTGGGAGCTAAATATATATAAACACTAATAACGGCGACCTTTTTTTTTGGCAATTTATTAGACTTGGACTTTTTGGCGACGGCGACAGCGACACACTTTTGTACACAATGGCGTCTGACCATTCACAGGTTTCGCAGACAGAAGTCAGCTGTTTGCAAATCAGTGTGACCAAGGAAGCATATAGTTTGTTAAAGCACGTTCCTATGCCAATATTTTCAATAAGAATAAACTATAGCTGTTCTGTTCGGTTCTTGCCTTGGTTTCTGTTTACCTGTTGTGATCATTTTGATCATTCTTTTTAAATTGTTAAGGTGTGTTGTTAATATAAAAGGTTACGCACACGGAGCAGCCGGAACGCAAAGAAGAGCAAACAGTGCTGCGAAAGCAGTGTTAACTGACATCGATAACACCAATAATCGAATTTGAAATCGATTTATATACTGAAGAGATTTGCTTGCACTTAAAACGGTTTTTTGATTTGCATTTTGACTATCAGTAGCACCATAAAAGTTATTCTTGTTGTTCAAGTTGCATTATTATAAACAATAATGCTGCACAGACAGCTGTTGGGCTATACATATATATGTATATATTGATGGATTTTTGTTTTGTTGTTTTTCTTTTATGCATCACCAAATAAAATTTAATACAAAAAACCGAATCCAATGAATTTTATATGTCTGTTTCCCTTTGAATACTTTTTTTTACTCGTTTTCGCTTTTGTGTTATGTTAATTCAAGCTTAGCAGAATAATTGACTGTACTAAATTATTGACCCAACCTTTTGCTCAAATTGGTTAATAATTTCATAAGATTAGAAACAATACGTCTTAGCTTGACATTATGTCAATGAAGTCTTTGTAAATTGGATTGCCCTTTGATAACTGTCCCGCGCAATTGCAATTGAAAGTGAAAACGCAGTTTGCGGCAGTTGCCCCACTCACGGGAATTGCGGCTGCAGTTATAGTGCTTCCCCGCAGTCAATATGGAGCTCGTCGCATTTGGCAGTCTGTACTACACTCAGTGCGATAGCATTTACAACCTTTCCGTATTTTATCATAACCAAATCGACTTGGCAACTATGTGGTTGCAACTGAAGCTCATTACGCGTTTGACGCGCCAAGCGAACGGTCATAGGAACTCCAATCCGTCTTCCAGCACCAAAACGTTTCCCCAACCATGTCCCAGAGCATAAGTTATACCTATTCCGATGGCAACGGAGCTGCAGCCGCCGTCAGACGCAAAGTGGCCATTATCGGTGCTGGTCTGGTAAGTGTTTATCACCTCTTATCAACTGCGATGCTGAGCACACAAACAGACATATGTATATATATGTACTTAAGCCCAAGAGGGATTAGTTTGCCCAAAATATTTATGGGCAAGCAACATACAAAATAAAGATATGCGTTAGATTACATAAGCATTCATCTGTGTATTAACAAAATATTATTTGACTTATGTCTGATTATTGTCGTAAAGCAATTAAAAAAGACATCAAGTAAGGAAGACTATTTTCGACATACCGAATATTATATATACTGGCAAAGCCCACTTGATTATCATAGTAAAAGCTCTTTAAAGATGCTGCACTTGTATGGCATCTGTGTTTTATAGTCGTCTGATCTGGTTGATTTTGACAAATGATCTATAACTGCAACATAAATAAGTACTTATCCAAAGTTTCAGTACGATAGCTTCAAATCTTTAGGACAAGTTTGAATAGAAACAGACGAACGAATCAGCTTCGTCAGCTCGCGATGCTGTTCAAGAAAATATATGCTTTCCGGGATCGGATATGCTTCCTTCTAAATTTTCAGCAAGATCTTAATGCATTTAACTGGATTCAAATATATATTCAATGCTTTTATTAAATTTTAGAACAGGCGCGGAATGTGAAAAAAAGAAGAAATTTTGAAAATTTTTTAACAGTGTAGTAGCGGCTCGAAGTCATTGCATCCGGAAGTGATTCGAAACAATTGAAAATTGTGAATTAACTGTTCGTTCATGAAGATATAGTCGAAACCCCAATACATTTTGCTAAAAACTTAGAAACTGTTAATGTTAAATTAATTTTAAAAATTTCTAGCTAAAGGTCTATTTTATTTTGTTTTTACAGTCTTAAAATAATGTACGAGATAACTTAATAAATTTTTGCAAACTATAATTTTTAAATCAATTACAACAAAAAATTTAAATGATATTACAAAACATTAATATATCCCAAAAAATGGAAATAATTAAAACTAAAACTTAAAAATGATGCTATTAAGATTTCTAAAACGAAATACAAACAAATATTATTCAAATATGATGGATCCTCAATAAATGCAAATTGATTTCAATACATCCATAGGTTGGATCCCTAGCAGCTCTTAACTTTGCCCGCATGGGCAATGAGGTGCATCTGTACGAGTATCGCGAGGATATACGTAAGGCGGAGTTGGTGCAAGGACGCAGTATCAATTTGGCGCTGTCGCAAAGGGGTCGCAAGGCACTCGCCGCTGTGGGGCTGGAGGAGAAGGTGCTGTCAACAGCGATACCCATGCGTGGACGCATGTTGCACAATGTGAAAGGTCGCACCAGCATCGTACTCTACGATCCTTGCACCCAACAGTGTCTCTACTCGGTGGGACGCAAGCAGCTGAATGAATTGTTGCTGAATGCCTGCGATGCGTTTCCCAACATCAGCTGCCACTTTGAGCACAGATTGGCCACCGCCAACATAGCCGAGGGTCACGTCGCGTTCAGTAGGCCCAATGAGCAGCAGCTAATCTCGGCCAGCGCTGACTTGATTGTTGGCTGTGATGGTGCGTTTAGTGCGTTGCGACAACAGTTGGTTCGCACTCCGGGCTTTAACTACTCGCAGGAGTATATCAATACGGGGTATCTGGAGTTGTGTATACCCGCCAAGGACGGCGAGTTCCAGATGCCACCGAATTACCTGCACATTTGGCCAAGGAACTCGTTCATGATGATTGCTTTGCCCAATCAGGACAAATCCTTTACGGTCACACTCTCCATGCCCTTTGAACTGTTTGCCGAACTGAAGACGCATCAGCAGCTTCTGCATTTCTTTCGTGTCAACTATATGGATGCACTGCCTCTGATTGGCGAGCCGCAGCTCATCAAGGACTTCTTCAAGACACGGCCTCAGCATCTGATGTCAGTTAAGTGCAAGCCGTATCATTTTGCCGACAAGGCTCTTATCCTGGGCGATGCTGCCCATGCCATGGTGCCATACTATGGCCAAGGCATGAATGCCGGCATGGAGGATCTAACCCTGCTCAACTCCATACTCAGCCAGCAGTTGCCACTGGATGTGGCTCTGGCTCAGTTTACGGAATCACGCTGGCGTGACGCTTATGCCATCTGCGATCTGGCCATGTATAACTATGTGGAGGTGAGTATAATTTCAAACTAAGTTCAGTTAGTCCGGCATCAGTGTTGGAAAAGTACTTTTCATCGACAATCAGTGCTGGAAAAGTACTCTTATCTTAAACAAGGGTTTGATAAACGAATCAGATTATCCTTTTGAACCTTAGAACTTTTTTCTTTTCCAAGTGGTAACCAAAATTTGACCAGTTGATTCTGAAATATCCCGAGTATGTCATTTTCCTATAAATTCAATATTGTGAAAGACTTTTGAGCTAAGGAAATTTCAAGCAAAACCCATTAATATTCTTTTTGAAAAATCATTAACTTATAGTATGGAATGTTGTTTTTGTTTTTAATACACATTTTTCAATATAAGTAAAGTTTTTGTTTCGATTTGTATGCCCAGAAGTTCTATTCAGAAAATAGATTTAAGATTGCCGAATTCCTTCGGAACTAAAAATAAAATAATCGAAAATAATCATTAACAATCATTAGAAGTAGTCAGATTACTTTTTTATTATATTGATTAAACTTGATTTTTTAATAATCCTTCCTATCAATCAATCGTAATTAATTGCTTATTTTGCCGAAAAAAAAAAACATAATAATCTTATGTATAACAATTATGATTAGTAATCATTAGTAAACAGCCTTGCCCTGAACCCATCTATTTAGAATATTGCTATAATAGTTTTGTTGAAAGCATTTCCGATCATTTCAACTTAGAACTTGCTTCAGAAACATTTACATACTTTTATTGAATGAATTATAAACTTTCACCGATTTTCATGTGTTGTCTGAAAGGCATTTTAGAGACTGTCCAGACGAGTGTCCAAGAGTGTGTATTTAAAAAAAAAAAATTATGTCCAAAATTAAAAAAAATAATAAATATAGAAAAATTATATTCTTTTTTATTACATTTAGCTTCGATTTATATTTTTTTATTACCAATTAATAAACTATTATTCTTACGTACAAAATGCCCATGTAGTATAAGTGGTAGATGTAAATAAAATTATTATATATCGTTTCTTTAATTTTCCTTCTAAGATAAGTTTAAAATATTTTGTCACTTTTACTCCTATTTCTTAATTGCAGATGCGTGATTTGACGAAGCGTTGGTCCTTTCGATGTCGCAAATGGCTTGACACGACGCTGTTTCGCATGTTTCCACGCCACTGGGTTCCACTGTACAACAGTGTTTCGTTTACCAGCATGCCGTACAGCCAGTGCATTGCCAATCGACAATGGCAGGACAAGTTGCTGGGCAATGTATTCAGTTTTGCGATCGCGGCGAGCTTGTTAGCCGGTGGCGCCATCTATGTGCGACGTTTTCGCTAAGCAAAAATGAAAAAATACTTGATATGGATTGGTATATGATTCGAAATGCTATTGGATTCAGAGACAATATGTTTTTGCTGTCCCAGCGTGCCTATTTTCTTGATACTTTTATTTGTGTTTTATTTGAATAAGAATTGTTTTTTCTTTCTGTAATAGTTTATGCAAATGTTTAATAATATAGCTGCACACATACAGGCGTACATATATGTATGTATGTATATCTACATACAGATGATATTGTGTTTAGCGCGTGGTTAGATACTACGCATTGAATTTGGCAATCTAAATATGTATGGTTTATTTATTTCTGTTTATTTGCGGCGTTTAAAAAGTCGATGGCATTGTGCAAAGCCAAAAATATGCCATGCCAATGTAGAAATGCATTAGAATACTATACACAGCCACACAAACAAATATACATTTACGAGCGTATATACATTACATACATCGTCTGTGCTCTGTGGTCGTATCACGTGTACAATCGTATGCTAATAGCGGATATCAAAGAGAAGAACGCATGTTGTTATGACTAACCTCACTTATTTGCTTTTTGACATGACAAAAACAAAAAAAAACCTTAAGGGAATGGCAGCACTGCTTTTACAAATGGCACCACTGACATGCAAGGCCAGCGCTTTCTCTTTAAGCGCACTCTCTTGCGCTCTCTCTCTCTCTCTCTGTCTCATTGAATTCAATGCCGACGCCGGCCGGTATTTCTTTATGACTCGCGCTTGCAATAACAACACATTTCACATTACATGAAATGCGTCCGCTAATCTTCGAATTGGAAGTTCGCTCTCCCTTTCGCTCTTTTACTTACTGGAACTTTCGCGAGGCGTTGCCAACAGCAATATAAAAGATACACATAGCCAGCCACATGTTGCTTTTGCAAAAACCTAGGCTTAAAAGTGAAAACAAACGGCGCCAAATCAATGAACTGACCCAGTGCTGTGGAAAGAGCCAGAGCTGAGAGTGAGACCAAAAGAGCTTAAAACTTATTTTTTGACTCAACTCAACTGAACTAATTGTTGTTGTTTATTTTGCTGCGATTAAAGTGTGAATGTTTTAATGTACATCTACACTCACAAACATACATACATACATACAATCTTTGTGTGCTTATGTAAATATGAGGTGTACAAACATAAATACACATTGTTGCTATATGCCGCCGGCGATTTAGTTATTTGTGAACATTTCGCTGCTCACAATATATTTTTCGTTTTCTTTTTGTTGCTCTCTAGAATTGTTGTCGTCGCACAGTAGACCAAAAAAAAAGCTTAAGTGTGTGAATATCTGTATCTATAGCCAGACATAAGAAGTGTTAAACACAAAGCCAAGTCGACATCAAGTTGACTATTGACATTTAGATTTTCCGTTTTTCAAAAGCACTCGAACTGGGTTATATTTGTCAGACCTATTACATTTGAATACAACATCGGATAATCTGTAGGACTTGCGCCTATACAGAATCCCCATACAATCTACAATCAAAATACCGAAAATTTCGACTAATGGCATTTGCACTTGGACCACTGTGCGTTGCCGACGAACGCGACGCGTAGCTGCCGCGATTTTTCAACAAACATTCGGTTTGGCTCAAGCAGCGGCCATCAGTTGCTCGTCACATGTTCGACACTCAAGTATAGAGACCACCTCAAGACACCGAAATCGTGCTGAAAACAACAACAACAATAATAGATCGATCCTCATCCTCTCGCAGCTGTAAAGAAAGAAAGTAAAGAGATTTTGAGATTTATTGAAAGTCGAAAAGCCGCAAGCAAAGTGAGTGTGAGTGTGTGCGAATATTATTTGTACCACATAAAATCGAGTTCTAAGATTATAAACCCACTTTGTTGCCAACGCGCTGTTTGCCGCCCACAACATTCTCGAAGCTTTCGAGCTACGTACGTATATCGTGTATCGTGTTTTTGCGTGTGTGTGAGTGTGTGTAAGAAAAGTGAAAAACTTTAATAGCGTTAATCGGGGAAGAATATAGCAATTAGGGTTTTACTTGTCAGTCAGTGGTGTAGTGTGGAGCAAAAAAGCGCCTCCTGTCGGCTCACGTTCATGTAATATTTCAAACAATACAAAAATCAAACCACTTTAGTTCGATCGTCGCCGCGCCGCAGCTCGCCCGTCTGCCTCTCCTCGCCGACAAACAAATTGCACGCTTGCAGTTGAGAATCGAGTTGCATTTTGCTTCCGCTCTCTCTCCCTCTCTCTCGCTGTCGAATTTGCTAATTCTTCTTGCTACAGTGCCGTGCTCTATATTCAAAGCGATATATATATATATATCCACATAATACATTCAAATTAGTGTTCTTACAAACATTTATACACGTGAAAAAACGGGTGGGCAGTGACTTTGTAATCGTGTGTAACCGTAACCAAATAACGTAAGAGTTTAACAGTTACGAACAATTCTCTCCGCCTGCTTTCTCACTTCTTTGCAGGGAGACATTATAACGGTCAGTGCGTTACGTGCTTTCGCAAGCGCCATCTTCCTTGCACACAGCCACAGCGTCGCGTATTTTGGCTGCTAGCGTATCTTCGGCGTCTTCGTGTCCTCGTCGTGGCCGTGGTGAAAAACGCTCTCTCCGCTCTCGCTTGTAGCGTGTCAACGTGTTTTATAAGAAAGCAAAGCAAACAAAGGGTGTAAAAAGCATATTCAATCGCACTATTATAACGCGATCTTGTAAATTTTGAATTTGGATTAAGCACGAGCTGTCGCCACCAAATTCCCAGGTAAATATATAACAAGAAGCTTATCAAAATATTGATCTTGTTATTTGTGGGCTACGTGACCGTGCTGTAAATTGTGCTGCCATCCGGCAGAACGGCTAGCCAAAAGAAAAACGAACGACCCAAACAAAATACACTCTCGCTCCCTCTCTTTCGTTTGTTTTCACACGTAGCTCTTTGCATAGGGATTCTGTTATTTCCGGTTTGATTTCGTATCACCTTGGTTGAGATTCTTTGGGATCTTGAGCGCTGGCGGAAATTTGAACAATTTCAAGTTTGCATTTCATTTGTGTTTTTGGCATTCGAGTTTACATTGTAAAAAGCGTGTCAAAAATGATTAAGCTGAAACAATAAGTTCAATTGAATTAGATTTTCAATTTATAATAATAACACAATGATCATTTATCAGCATAAATCGCATTTTATAAGAGTTATTTCAGAGGAAAACTTTTTAAAGTTTTTATAGTTTATTTTTTGTATACTTTTTAAAGTTTTTATAGTTTATTTTTTGTATACCCATTAAAAATAGGTAAAAAGGATATATAAAGTATGTAAGAGGCAGAAGGAAGCATCTCCGACCGAGTCGATATAGCCATGTCCGTCTGTCCGTCTGTCTGTATGTATGAACGCTTCGATCTCAGAGATTATAAGAGCTAGAGACTCCAGATTTCGAACTTAAGCTCGCCTAATCTCTAGGCAGTACAAGTTTTTCGATTTTCGATAACTCTTCCCGTTTCCGATACACACATGGGATCGATAACAACAGAATCTTGAATTTGGATAACTTTGAGACGCCATTTGAATTATAAAACAAAATAATGAAAATCTGTGAAATTTTTATTAAAATCGGTTAAGAAACACCGGAGATATGGAACATTGAAGTTGAGTATGGAGTTACGCGTAGACACACACACATACTTGCAAGCACTGACTGTACGCGTTAAGTCGGGAGTGTCATACTTATCCAATGTTGTTTTTATTGCGAGAACTTTCCTAAGAAGTGCTAAGTGTGTAAATAACTTGTGATACTATTAATGTACATACACATAATACCTTTATGTAGTCTTGTTTATGTGGTGAAAAAGATCTTATCGATATATATGTATGTATATATTTTTCTTCTTACAACTCTCATAAACCATAAGTAGAACTGTTAACTGTTTGCAAAATATACCCGCTTTTATTTTGATGTGCATTCGTATGCAAATGTTAAAAAAATATCACACTTTATGGTTAAAAAAAATCCCAATTGCTGATGTCACACTAATTAGGCGCTTTGTAATTGGCGTAACGAAATCAAATGTGAATACGCAAAGAAATGCACATGTACAATACAAAGTCACCCATGCTAAACAAACTCATTTCTAATTGAGCGTAAATACGTATGAGCAAAGAAAAAAAAAACACTTTTATACATGTATGTATGAGCGTAAATGTATATTAAACGATGTATGTATGTATGTATGTTTGTATTTTTATACATTTGTACAGTTTTGCATTCAAAACAAAAAAAAAAAAAAAAACTTACATCATCTTATCGTGGGCTGATGTGAGTCAAATCATGCTGAGAGGGGACTACCTACAACTAGCTGAGAGAGGGAGAGTGCGAAAGAATGCCAAAAAAGGCAAGCAATGTTTGTTGTTGTTATTGTTATTGTTAGTGTTATTAGGGTATAGGTGGACGCGAAAGTAATAGAAATTGCGCGTCAGAATTGGAAACAAACGCAAGCAAGTAAACAACAACAACAACCGCACAACAACAACTCCCAACATGCCGCGCAATTTGGTGTTGTTCCTTCCAACTAAAAATAAAAAAAAAGAAAAGAAATGAAGACAAGTGCAAAACAAATGTGATAAAAATGTGGCAACAAGGTTAACGATAAATATGTTAGAAATAATTTGCGTTATAAACAAACAACGCAAAAAACTACGAAATAGCTATGTACAGTGTGTCAATGAAGTCTTTTCGCGTAAAGAAAAATGTATGTTTTTTCACTTCACAGGCAAAAATATAACTGTAATATGGCTCTTAACATTTTTTTGAAATTTTTTATGTATTTTTTATTTATTTCTTAATAATATATTTAAACAAATTTGATTATTCATTAAAGAACAAAAAAGTTATAACAAAAACAAATTAACTCTAACTAAATTTGACTGTCAAGAAAGTGTTTTCGCGTCTACTTTTTGGTGCATTTTCGGTGTAAAATTCGTATGAAATTCGTATGTACAGTTACATTTAATTAATTTAAAAATGCTTAGATCCATAAAAGTCCATATTTTTTTGACCAGATCGCTTGCCAATGAAGTGAAGAATGATTGTGGAATCACCATATCTCGCGAATGTTGCCTATATCCATTTTACGTACCTACCCTAAAAAAAAACGGCACCAGCAGTTGAAATCCCTTGAAAATTCACGGCTGGTGCCGTTTTTTTTTAGGGTAGGTACGTAAAATGGATATAGGCAACATTCGCGAGATATGGTGATTCCACAATCATTCTTCACTTCATTGGCAAGCGATCTGGTCAAAAAAATATGGACTTTTATGGATCTAAGCATTTTTAAATTAATTAAATGTAACTGTACATACGAATTTCATACGAATTTTACACCGAAAAGTAGACGCGAAAACACTTTCTTGACAGTCAAATTTAGTTAGAGTTAATTTGTTTTTGTTATAACTTTTTTGTTCTTTAATGAATAATCAAATTTGTTTAAATATATTATTAAGAAATAAATAAAATATACAATAAAAAATTTCAAAAAAATTTTAAGAGCCATATTACAGTTATATTTTTGCCTGTGAAGTGAAAAAACATACATTTTTCTTTACGCGAAAAGACTTCATTGACACACTGTATGTATGTTTGGTTTTTAATTTTTCTTTTCTTTCTTTCTTTCTTTTGATTTTGTAGAGATAATAGCTGCTAGAAAAAGCAGAGGACGCAGCTCAAAGAGTGTATGCACTAAATTAAAACGTCAGTCGGAGCTAGCAACTAGCAATAATTATCAACAACAATAACATCAACGAGTTGAACAACAACATCAACAGCACACAGCGAAGTTTAATGAATTTTTTGGTTATAAATATTCAAAAGTACAACAAGAGCTCATTTCATTAAAAATCGCGGCGTCGATCACAGACCACCCAAACGGTAAAAGCCTACTAAAAAAAATAAATCACAAATCAGAATAGAAAAGAGGCAAAAAAAAAAAAAAAAAAACGCACAACAACAAACGTGGCAATAAACTAAAACGGAAAGCTTTAACCAACAACAACAAACACCATAACGAGAGCGAAAAAAAAGCCCGTGAGAGTGCAAGTGTCGGTATCAGTGTATCATAGTGTGTGCGCGCCCATGTGTTTAAGTATGCGAGATCGCGTCAAGTGAAATAGAGGGAGAGAGCGCGCGCAAAGTAGAGGCAGAAGCAACAAATAAGTTCAGCGCTGTTAAGCGAAACAGCGGGTAAAGCCAATTGCTCACAGAACAAGCACAGAAGCACATTTAAAAGCGCATTAAAAACAACATTCACCAAACAAAATTTTAACTTCAACTTAAAAACAAATCCAAAACACATAAAAAAAAACAAATTTCAAATCATATTGAATATTGTATTCAATAAAAAATATTAAAATACGGCAAAAATAGTTTCAAGTGTGGCGACAACGTTAACGTTGTGAAAATGGTAAACAAAGCCAATGGCAAACAGGCGAAGGCTGACAAGGACAAAACGGCAACTCAGCAGCAGCAGCCACTGCAGCAACAGCAACCATTGCTGGTGCCACAGAGCAACAAGACAAATAACAGCAGCAACAACAATAACCAAGTGAAAATCGGCGAGAAACAAAACAAAAATGCAAGCGGCAACAAGTGCAACAACAATATATCGCGTTCCAAACAAGGCAACAACAAAACACAACAGCAGCAGCAGCAGCAACAACAACATCAGCATCAGCATCAGCAGCAACGCAACAGTAAAAAAGCGCGACCACAACGCCAACAGCTCTTCTTTCAGCCATTAACGCGCAGCAACAGCAACAACAACAACAGTAGCAACCAGCAACTGCAACTGCAACGTCAACAAAGCACACAAGATGTCAAAAGCTCGTCCAGAAGTAACTCAACAACAACAACAAGCAACATTGATCATGCAGCTGTAACCAAAGTAAATCCCGCTGATTTATTAAACGCCGCCTTGGCCGCACCCTGTGCCAAATGCTCCAAGCCCGCCATATTGCTGCCCTCCATCGGCTCCACAAGCAGCGCCAGCTCGGAGGCAAGCGCCACCACCACTAGCAGCAGCAGCAGCTACAGCAGCAACAGCAGCAACAACAGCGATCAGCAGCAACAGCTGTTGGAGACAGCTATCATTTATTCGGGCAAACAATATCGCAAATCCAAATCCTATATGGGCACCTCACAATTTAGTGCAACCAAACTAACATCTGGCAACAACAACAACAGTAATAACAACAACAACAACAACACTATACCTTATAGACGTTCTCAGAGTGATCGACGCAATTCGTTTGATCGCACTTTTGCCGAGCGTAACCGCGATTTTGTGCCAATCGTGCAACCATTGCGTCCAGTTTTGTCCTCTTCGAACATTGCTGGTGTTATAGCCAGCGCCAGCAAACTGCAAATCATCGAACGTTTTGGCAAAGGACGCATCGCCTATCCCAGCATGCAGGTGAGCTTCAATATCTCTATTTCTGTTCTATCGTTTTGAATCGAATCGTTTTATAACTAGTTCATCAAGTTATTGATTTTCGTACATTAAAACGTTAAGATCTTTATGGCTTGAGATATATATATATTTAAGGAAAGTATCATTTTTAGAATAACGAGTTTGGGGAGAGAGATTTTTTAAGTAAATTTATTTTATATTATATGTATATGTAAATAACCTAATATTCTAAACGTTGCATTGATCTCCTTTGGGTTTTCCACAATCACATTCAGTTGCTTTGCTTATCGAGGCTCGTAACATTTCTTTATTTACTTAACGAATCGCCCGACCATATCAACTAGTTTCCTTAGAACTAGTTTTGTTTGTGTTTGGCTTATGAACTTTTGCAGTTAGCAGCTTTGAAACTACCAAAAAAAAAACAACACAAACATTTAGCAAGTGTGGTTATATTCTGGGTAATCTTTCGTAACTTTCCATTTGTGTGCTGTTTGTTGGTGCGCCACAGAAAGATTGGTGAAGTTCTTTCTAATCAGCGCTACCAAAGGAAGCGGTTCTAATTAATAACGCAAAAGCAGTTAGCAGTGATAAGAGGCAACCAAAAAAAAAACCAAAAAAAAATCAAATTAGAAAGAGAGCAACAAAAAACTTAGGTAGTGTTATTGCTGTTAATGTCTTTGTTTGTTAGTCATCTCCTAAATACGTATGTACAATGCATATTGCATCACAAACTGATACATGGTGTACGTAACGTATTTCCCCTTTGGTGTAACTTCCCCCCGCTGCGCACTTAATTGCAAGGTTTTGTGTAAAAGAGTTGTATTACGACGCTTGTTTTGTTTGATTAGAGGTTGGTGTCTGTCTTATCACTGCACTTTGTTGTTAAGCGTTACATTCATATATATATACGTATGCACCGGGGTTAGAGAACACCTCCCCCTCTCCTGCGCCCTTGCAGTTCTGCTACATGCATTACATTACGTATACGACAAGTTGAATATAAGTATTTTTAGTTTTTTTGCTCTCTTACTTGGGGTATTCAAAGTGCTAAAAGCAATGCTGATAACATGTACGTTACGAGTTTCTGAAGGTTTGTATTATACACAGCTGTCATTGACAAAATGTTGGTCAACATATGTTTTATTGTTTAGTTAATCTGCAAAATGTCTGTACTTAAACTTCGAGACGCCTTCACAAACTGTTTTTTTGGCGATTTATTTTGATTTTGACGGACGATCTTTGGATTGATAGATATTTTCTTTAATGCGGAAATTGCACAGCCTTGGAATATTAAAGATCTTGCTAAACACACAAACAATTTCTGTTGCATAGATATTCAACAAAGCGGCGCTAGAAAAGTTCAACATATTTTATTTATGTTAATTTTTCAAGTCTCAAAATCAATGGAAAAATTATATGCATAGCCCAAAATAAAACACATAAAATAAAAAATTAATAATAAAATCAGCTTTTGATTAGCATGTGCGTCAGTTTCAGTTTCAGTTTCATCATGGTTGGTTGGCTAGGTTTTTTGTCTCTGATTAGCTTAAAAGACCAAAACTTGTTCTAAATGTATGCAAAAAAGGGAAACTTGTTTGACCACTCGGGATATATTTGTTTCAAACATCGAGAGTATAAAGAAACAAAACACACACATAAACACAAAATCTTATTGAAAGTGCAGACTCATATTCATTTAGATGCGTTCAGAAAGCGAGACTTGAAAGAACTTTAAGTTAAACAATTTTGACAGACATCAGGCGGAACAATTTTTAAACAAGGCCTAAATAACAAAATGTTTAGACAACTGTCAAGTGAAAAAAAAACAACAAAAAACACAATATAAGAATTACACTACACAAAAGAGCCTAACCTTGAAAAAAAAAAACAGTTTGGGAACAATCTTAGCACACATTTTAAACGCTTTATTTACCAAATACGAAATCGTTATTTATGGTTGTTACTCAAGAATCATTCAAGCTCGATCGCTCTCTCTCTCTCTCTCTCTCGCTCTGTCCCTTTCTCTTGATTTTCTATTACTCGATAAAGAGAATGAGAGCTTCGCCACGTGAGCGCAGCTTTTGCAGCACCCTTGTTCCATCTCTCTCTTTAACTTCCCGTGAGCGTTGCTTTGAAAGCACAGTGGTACGAGTAGTGTTGAAATTTATACACTGGACAAGACGTGGCAAAAGCTGATCATCAAATGGCCAGCGGAAACGAACGAAAACTGACGTGCAGATAAGATAATGCAGCCGACACTTGTCACCAAAATACTTGAGACTATATATAGAGTACGAAATATACTCATAATATGGAAATGTCAGAGTGTTGTGGGGTTTTTTCTTTCTGTGTGTGTGTGCTTGAAAGATTCACGCATCGCTAGCTCTCCATAATATAATAATGATGTGTGTACATATACGTATGTATGTGTGTGTTTGTTATCAGCCTACGAAATGAAATATTATAACAAATTATTAAAAAACAAAAAAACAAAAAAACAAAACGCACACATAATGATAGAAACAAAGCAATAGTGCACAGGTGGTAGACATTGCAAATATTGAAACTTGCCACTTACGTCAAGCAATAACAATAACAATAACAGTATACGATGCACATATATATTCATGCCCATTGAAGCAAACAAAAGGTAACTAATAGGGCTAATTCCTTGGAAACCCTCAATGGAGGCACATACATCATAACTAACTACAAACGAGCTCTAGTTTTATTAGGAACCTAATTTAAATTATATTTTTACACACAGCTGAAACGGTTTCGACAAACACTTGTCCATATACACTTGGGTAACAATATCCGATATGTCTATATGAACTTGTCGTTGTTTAGTCGGCTCATTAACTAACTACGTAATTAAAATTGGTATTTTTAGTATCTCAGTTAGGAAGTTATTAAATCATTTTTGCCTATATGCTTGCACAGGTATTTAACTTTTACTCGTTGTTCTGTTTGGCTGTTGTTTAAATGAACAACATGTTTTAAATACATTGTATAACGTAAATAAACAAATATTGTATTATGCCATATACCCCGAATAATGTGTTTTTCTTTTGTTTTTGCATGCTCATTAAATAAATGCAGATTGTTTGCCATAATATAATATTTGTTTTGTCAAAAGATGGTATATCAAGTTATCGATAACCTTGCAATATTTTTGTAGATTTTGTGTATCGATAGGTTAAAAGGGTGTGTGTGAACAATAATGTAATCAAAATAGCAATTCAATTAACCAACTTACTGAAATCTACTTCCAAAAAGCTTTGCGTGTGTTTTCCATTTTGAATGTTTAAATATAGATTAGATAATCCATTATTATTAGATCATAAGTTAATAGTTAAAAAATAAATTCTACCGAATATTGAAGCTCGGGTTTTGTTCATTTTGAATCGTTATAACTGAATCCCCGAGCACGCACATACATACATACTAAAAATACTATATAAACAAAACGAGCAAACTAAAAAAAATTGCAAAAAAAATACGTCGATGGGTATCATGGCAAAGATGACCAGGGCTGCGTCATCTGACACCATTCTGAAATTACTGCAGGCCCGGAATATACCGCAAGGTACTCTTGGAAGCAAAGCCTCAATGTGTGCAAGTATGTGTATCTGTAAACTGCATACTTTACTTAACTTCAATGTTCAAACTATCGCCTAATGTTTTAAACTCCTTGCCTTTTTTGTGTGTGGTTGGTGTCTTGAATATCGTATAAGAGATTTTTTTTTTGTCAACAGTTAGTTCTGCAATTACGATTGAGGTATTTTTGTAGTCGAGTTAGCAAGACATTTAACGTTCACTGTTGGCCATTAAATATTGCGTCAGTGAACACCAGCTGTGTGTGTGTGTGTGTGTGTGGTGTGCTATGTTTTCTGCAGTTTTGGCCTGCCTGCCTTCCCCTTTCCCCTTCCACCAAGCGCTCTGGTAATTGCTTTTGCAGCTAATTTTAACAGCTTGCGTTTATTATTATGATTTTGTTTTTTTTTGATTCGATATAAATATTATTTGCGTCGTAAATATTGCTGCTGACTTGGGCAAGAAATAGGCTTAAAGAAATGTTCAAAATCATTAAAAGCGCAAATAAATAGAAATGAAGAAACTGTGATAATGCTAATAATAATAATAATAATAATGATCATGAATATAATAATGATGATTCTGATAATGACTATTTAAATTTGTTATCACGTTTGGAACATTCTTGGGGCCCCTTCTTGTCTTTATCAACGATCAACGAAATTGTGCACAAAAAGTATTATAAATTATTTAATCAAAGCTAAAAAATATTTACCTACACACTTGAATTTGGCCAAAAGCGAGATTTGCTTTAGTGCTTGGAAAGTACCACATTTGTATCAATAGAAATGTTTTTGTTTTCTTTATTTTTTGTTTTGTTCAAAAGAGCATTATTTACAATCACTTGTTGTTGTACAAAGGTGCCAATCATAGTGCCAACGTATTGTTCTTAAAAAAAAGGTGCAAAAACCCAATCTTATGGCTTTATGGAGTTTTTTTTATTCACGAACCTTAACCTTATAAGGTACCTTGTACAACTTTTTATTTTTTTTATACAATATAATAGATTAATAGCTTCAAATTCTAAAGCGGTTTTTTTTTTATTTATTCCTTGATTGATAACTGTGTGATGTCTCGGTCACGTTCCTTTTGGCGGTGAAATTAAAGGAAAGAGCATTAAAATACTTTTTAGATACTAAATTGTTTGCCTTTTTAGTTTTTTTAAGCTGATTGATTTAGCTTGATTGCAGCTTGCGGTCTTCATTCAGCTTATTTACGATATTCATCGCTCACTACGATATTTAGCTGAGACTCACCAAACTGCAGTTACTTTACTTTTTATAATTTTTGCAATTAATTAATTTAAGAATTTAAAAGTTCTACAACATGAATGGCTTTAAAGTTTCCCTCACCTTGTTGACCCACCAAAAAAAAATAACATTAAAATAAATCGCGGCAGTCTAAGTGGCGCCATCTATCCGCAAATAGCTGTAGCTGATCGCGTTTTAGTCGAATTGCCGTTATAATTTTTTTGCCTTTTTGTTTTTTAAAGCTGTTTTTAGCTGATTTATTTCTAGGTTATTATGGTTAGTCATTCATTAATTTTTCTCATTCATAATCCATAATTATTTATTTTTTATTTTTGGCTGCTTTTTTCAATCACATAAAATGGAACTTTAAAGTCGCCGTCTAGCAACTAAAAGTATGCACTAAATTTCTTGTCTCGAGCAATTCTTAAAGCCAGCTTAAAATTATGCTAGCCCTTAAATTGGCAACCCAATAGTGGAAAAACTGCTGGAAAAAATGGGGGAAAACCCATAAGGAAGGGGCTCCCATTGTTGTAGAACTTTAAAAATACAAAAAGCTTACAAAAATATAATAAACCTAAAAAATAGATATAAAAAGGCCGAAAGTCCCGAAAAATTAGTTTTTCCAAGAATTCGGTTTAACTTAAATCATTGCCTACGGCATAGGCGGTAAATTAAAGTTAATATCATAAATTTGAGTACCGATGCGTTGAAATTCGTCTTTAAATTGTTATGACATGCTACGGACATGGAGACAATGTTTAAGGTCTGCACTGACTGACAGCACAGAGATATACAATATCATAATGCGACCTTTGACTGAGTTTTAGCTAATTAAGAGCTTTTGATAATTTGAGACTTGCCGCATTGTGTGGCTAAACAATGCGAGCGCAATTAGTAGACATTATTAGAAAAAAGACAAAGACATAGATTCTCAGATACTCAGATTCTCAGTATCTGTGACCCAAGCAACATTTTGTATGTGCCCCGAAATAAGTTACTCCATTGATAAGACAAGTAAATAAATAACACAATGTACAAAATAAACATATTATGTAAAGACAAATAAATATTCAAAACATAATGTTAAGTAAATAAGTCTTTGTACATAAACAGAAAAAAAATACAAAATATAAATGACTGGAAATTTTGCTGCTGATAAAGTCCCAAAATGAATGTGAAACGAAATGTTTGTGGTCTCTTACATTTAAGAGATAAGAAAACAAGTCTCACAATACATTGTATAGAAAATTTACAATTTCTATTTTAATATTTGATAAGCAAGAGTGAGCCTCACTTTCATTATCAGTTACGGTTTGTTCTGTGTGTTATACCTGTTTGTAAGGTTTCTGCTTGATCAATACAAATTATATATTCCACTTGAAACTCGTTTTCCTATGGTTATCGCCATAGTTTACAGATTGCGCTCTATATATATCTTTTTTGATATTGCTCCAATCTTGTTACTTGGAACTGCATTTTAATTTGATTTATCATTGTTTTTCAAGATAACTGTTGATTCCACGTGACTTTCTGGCTCTCGAGATACTTTATCATACGTCATTCATCATACGTCATTGAAGCTGTGCAGATTAAACATTATAAATGTCGTTTAAACAAGTTTTTGCTTGCTTCTTTGTGGCGCTATGTAAATGTATAGTTGAAATATTTTTTAATTAAATTTTATGTCAATTGCTTCATTTGGCTTGTTGCTAAGCATATGTTGATTGCGCGTGCCATTTTCAAATAAAAGATCATAACGCAAAATTATTGATTAGAACATCTATAGCCTTAATTAAGTTTGTGTTATACATAAAAAGTTACTAATATTTAAAGAACAAATTTATTGCAATAAGCCAACGAATATATATATTTTTTTTTCAATTCCAATATACTTTGTACACTGCGAAATCAATTTCTAATGAGAAGAAGTATTTATGATGGATTGCCGTTAGTCAGGAATCCACCTTATTTAGGGTTACAATTGTATCGTATCGTAAACTGAACGAAGCCTTATCTAGTTTAGAACTAAATACGCCAAAAATTAAACATCTTAAGTTGTTTATTGTATTCAACTTTAATGTGGAACTTTGCTGGAAATCGAAAAGTGCTATGTAGTGCCTATAATTACGATATTTAAAACTTCTAAAACTGTAGTCTACAAATTGTATCTCTCACGTTTTTCTAACACTTATAGATTGCCAACATTATCGATTGCCAACATTATCGATTGTTTTTCAATGCGAAAACTCATCACAAGGATGTGAATTCCCAAGCTAAACACTGAATTAAATAACATAGCTTCAAGTGTATGCAAGCTATGCGACATGCAATGTTGCTGCTGTTGATGCTGATGATGATGTTGTTGCCAATGTTGTTTGTCTATGTTTGTGTATAAGCCAAAAAAGACAGACCGATAAATCGACAGACTAAGAGAGATAGACGGAGTTGTTGTTGTTTTTGTTGTAGTTCTTTGTTCAAAATGTTTGCAATGCATTCGTGTGTGCACCTTTCAAATTTTTTCGCCTAATCTGAGTTCGACTTGCAATCGTTGGGTTGTTGTTGTTGCAAGTAGTTGTTGCTGCCGCTGTTGCAAGTTTGCAACGAAGCAGAGGCGAGAAGGCCGTCGCATATGTTTTTGGTTTTAGTGTTTTTTCTTCTTTTTTTTCATTATTGCAAATTGCTGAATTGTTAAAAATGTTTCTTGCATCTTTTTTTTTGTGTATATGTTTTATTTTTGCGTTTGTATTGTATTTGTACTTAGAGGCTATAAAACGATCAATAATTATGCACAAACTTTCAAAATTGAAACTTTGTTGTTTTGTGCGGCGGCGCATCGAAAGAGGCGCTTCGATTGGTATTTAAAAGACATTTAACATTTATTGCACGGCTGCCGTTATTTAGCCGGCTTGGCTGACATTTAAGCCAAACAACCGAATAACCGTCCAAACGACCGACTAAAGCGACCCGTGCGACAGCTTATGCCTCAATGACACGAGGCTCTTTAGAGGCACTTTAAGTCGCATTAAAAAAAGCGCGTGTTAAACTTCATCTATAAGTGCTTAACGCGGTAATATATGATGAGAAGTTTAAGTGAAATATTAAAGCTTTTGTCGTTAGCTTTTTTTTTTCTTTTAATTTAGCTAACAACGTAACTTAGTTTATACGAACTGGTATCAAAGCTTAACTGGTTAATTACTTTGTATGTGGTTGTAACTTGACTTAAAGCTCGTCCGACTTTTACTTCAAACAAAATGTATTTATTTACTTATAAGATTAAATTTTAAGATATTTGAAAAAAGAGATTTTTAGCAATTAAATTAAAGCTGAATAGATGTAAAAAGTAAAAATTGCATTAAAGCTAAACGGTTTCAACGGTCTTGTCTCGATTTCATAAAGCTCAAAGCTTTTTGAACTTTTTGTAATGCATGTATATGACCAAAGAGCAATAAAAAACAAATAAATCGATTTAAATATTTAAGCGCTAAAGCGAACTTTAACGATTCAGCAGTATGCTGCTATTAGTTCACTAGATGAATCTCACTTTTTAAACTTTAACTAATTACTAACTTATTTCTTAAGCTCTGCATAATTAAGTTAAAATACTCCACGAACCTTTACCTTTAAGTCAGTTTGGCTGAAGATAGCTGACGCGGCATTTATTATTAAATGCAACTTATCGCCACAATCTTAAGGGCACGCTTTTGGGTTTCTACAATTTAGTTGCACTTCAATTTTGATTAGTTTTATTTTCGAACTATTCTGTGGGTTCATTGGCTGTCTGTGCGGTCGCCAGCTAGCTTATCAGTGCATGTCAGCTAATCAGGTTTTAAGTGCTGACAGTTGGACTTAAGTTGTTGTTGTTGCTGTCCAACTAATTGTAAAGTTTTTATTTGTTTGTCTCTGTTGTGAAGTTGGTGTTGTTGCTGTTCTTTTTCACTGATAGCAAAATAACCGCATCGAATCTAACGAGTGTAATTTGTTAACCGAATTTCCAAGAAATAGATGCCAAGAAAAAGTGTTGCCAAATTGCTTCTAATAGTCAAGGACAACCAACAACAACAAAAGCGACAAACTGATAAAGTTCTCATTTATCTATTGTCATGCGTATGCGTATGTGTGTATTTAGCGGTTTTCTATGCGTGGAAACAAGTTACTTCCGCTAATTATGAAATTTGCCGTCTACGTTTCTATTTTTGTTGTGGTTTTTTGTTGTGTGTCTTCCATCTATAAACAATCATTAATCGAATTTTATTTCAACAATAATAATAACAAGCATGTGGGCTTATTTCGCTGTGTTATTGTCCAGGTTATTATTATTTTAATATATATTATGTATATATATATTTATTTTTAGCTTCTAGTGTTTGTGACTTGCAGAATAAAAAACAAATAAACGCCAAATAGAAAGAGTGGAGAGAAAAAAAAAGAACCAGGCGCACCAAATTCGTAAACACTATATTTAAAATTAATTGAAGCCAATTTGAAAACGATTATGACATTGCAAATGTGTCCAAATTATTATTTTTTCTTTATTATTACTGTACGAACTGGGCCAGTTAATCGTATCTGATCGTAACGCTTGTGCAGTACAGTTGTTGGAAATGGACTATAATATATTATTTTCAGTATGCGGTTATAAATATATATATAACAGCCTTATTCCTAGACAACCTTATTCACAATGTTCCTCAGAATAGTACTCAATTTTCCTTTCAGTCTTCTAAGAATTTGCAAAGAAATGCACGAAACTGCATTTCCGTTTGAGCGTGAATCAATAAAGTCAATAAAGATTCTTCGAGAATTTTTAATATTTCAGTTTAAGAGCAAACACATGCGAAATTTCAGCTTTGTATATAAATATTTTTTGTATGATCAATCCTCAATCTCTCAATTGATTATTTTGTTAAGTTTACAAAACTTTAAACTATTTTATAGGTGGTCTAACCTTAAGCGCTTGAACCAAAATCTCACAAATATTCACAGAATATTAAAAAAAACAAACATATGAGCAGCAGACAAGTGCTTTTTATACCCTGAAACCATGAAATGTTTAAAAAGGGTATATTGGTTATGTGCAAAAGTATGTAACAGACAGAAGGAAGCATCACCGAGTACATAAAATATATATAACCTCGAAAGCCATGTCCGTGTATGAACAAGTCGATCTCAGAGACTATAAAAGCTAGAAACATCAGATTTTGAATATAATCTCTCTTAGACCATAAACAGAACAAGTTTGTTTCAAATTGTTGATGACTCTTCCCGTTTTCGATTTCCACATGTAATCGATAACATTAAATTCCTTAATTAGGAAAACTTGAAAATTGTTTTCGAAACTAATGAAAGTTTGTGGAATTTTATTCAAAATCGCCTAAGGAACACAGGGGATATTGAATGTTGATGGTTCAGGCATAACCGTATGTGTAAGGTGTATGGTTCGGGGTATCTCCAAGTTGAGCTTTCTCGAGCTTGTTTATAATTGTTTGATAGACACCACTAAAAAAACTAAACGAAGTTGATAAATGTTTAGCGTCATTTTGATGGGCATACTACTTGAAGACCTGTTGCCTCAATACCTATCTCTCCGTCCATACCCCTCTGAACATACCTCTCCGGTCATACCTCTTCGTACTATAACAGCAGTTTTAAACTGACAGCTACACATGTCGAGATGTCAGATGTTAGTCGTTGTCGTTGTTGTTGTTGATGTTGTTGATTTTTCGCTATACAATTATCATCAATTCAACAATTCTCTCAACTCAATTTCATCGAATCGTTTTATAAGAACGCTGCAATTATAAAGTCTCGTACTTATTGTTCAGTTATAAAAACGTCAGAGCAATTCCAACTAACTAACTGACTCATCTCTTAATTGTCTCTTGTCTCTTGTTTTTTTTTTTGTTTTTTTCAAAGGGAGGTGAAGGAAGTCACGTGCTACGTTGCTTAAACAAAGCTATTAATCAAATGTGGTTTTTCAATTTTGTTTTGATTGTTTTTTTAGAGCGCCACATAGAATGCGGATGTTGAAAAGATTTCGTTTTGAACTTCGCATAAACGTTATTTTATCGTGTATCTATTGTACAAGCATTGTATCTTTAAGATACACACACACAGACACAGCACTCAATAGGTATGTGTGGCATCCACTTATGAATGGCGTATTTACTCCAAATCATTTGCTGTTGCCTTGTTCCTCCGCTTTTGTGTCTTTTATTGAAAAACCTCTATAAATAAGTATGTGAGAAACTTACCGCAACAACTAAAAAAACACCTCAAAAATGTTTATTTCTTTTTGTTTTTGTTTTTTTCATGATTTTTTGTGATTTTTCAGTTACGCTTGCGCGTTATAAGCGCCGCTAATTCTTTTATTGCGACTGTTTCTTGCCATGAAGCGCTAAACAACAACAACAACACCAACGACAAAAAAGAGTTGGAAGAGTTCGAAAGACTGCCTTTGGCAAGGTCGTTGTACACATACACAATCGTAAACATACATATACATATATTGCAATAAGTGTCAGTGGAATTGGTTTTTGTTTACACTACAAGGGAGGGTATATGCATTTTATAGAGGGTTTGTTTTAGGGGAAAGTTTCTTTCGAAACTAAAATGTGCAATTTATTGATTTGGTTCGTTGACTGATTTAAAAACGTTATTTCAAATTAATTTCTTAAAGAGTATTCAATAAGCAACATAATTAATAATGCTTAAACTTGTTAACCATTGAATAATTTCTTGGAATTTGTCATTTTTGAGGACTTTTTGAAACGTTTGAAGTATTATTTTTTCCAATATACCTGAATGAATGTGTTAGTTCATGTTGTTTTTGGTCTGTTTGTGATTTGCTATTAATTTATATTTAATACGTATTTTCACATTACCTTGTGGCATTTGTTTTGCTTTAACAACATTTTTGATTTGAGGCTTATAGAGTTATTATATAGGGTTACAACAGCATTAAAAGACCACTCAAGCGGTGCTTTTGGTATTTGCGACCACATACAACATTTTGTACATGTTTTATTTTTTTTATTTTTTGTTTTTATTTTCTTTTTATGTGCGTCAAGTAATTAAGGTTTACCTTAGTATGGGCATTTCCAAGTTAAGTGTTTTTTTTTTTAGCCGTCTAATTGGCTTTTTTAGCGTTATTTCTTTGGTTTTCGTAAGAGTAAACACCTAAAAGTGATGAGAATAAACGCATATGAGCTTTGTTAAAGATTTGGTTAAACATATGCATAATTCCCATTCTTACTTTCTAAATGTATGTTGTTGTCTTATCTTAAGGCTCTAACTTAATCTGTAGTCTGAAGTGCTTGTAAGTGAGAGAGGTTTTGCTTGAAGCTAATGGAATCACATAAAAAAAAATCATCCCGCTTTTAACACTTTCATCGGCTTGACAGAAGCTTTTATCTTCAATCATTATTTGTTTTTATGTGACAGTGAGAATTAAGAGTTTAAGTGCAGCTTGTGCAAAGAGAGAACAAAGCTCGATAAACAAAGCTTGTTTGCCATTTCAAAAGATTTGATTTCAATCAAAATGATATAGATATAATTAATATATGTATTTCTCATGTGTTAGTATTTCTTAAGTTAAAACTGACATTTCTAATATGCATTAAGTTTGTGTTTCTGTATAACACATCTTTAATTATCATATCTACTAAATAAAGCTTGAAACTTATATTTTATATTTCTACATTACCAAGTATTTCAATTCCCTTGAACTAAATTTTGCATTAGTGCTTGAATAGCTTTAAAATATTTGATATGAATATTGCAATATAATTATCAATCAGAGCTTTTACTTATCGATAGTACTCACCTATAGTACATATATATATATATAAACTATTTATATATATATAAGCTGATTAAATTTGCCTGCATACTGTGCAGCTCTCGGACTTTAAGTTAACTGAAGTGGGCAAATTAAAATGCCAATTGCAAGAAATGAAAGGCAGCTACACCAACAACAACAAGATAGTAGGTTGGGTCTTTTAAAGATACAAATAATGATAATAACTAAAACAGCAACAATAACAACAACAACAACAACAACATACAATACAATCCAATAACCAAACAGCTTCAATGTCAATCCAATGCAGGTGGCTGCGCCCCAGCTTTCAGTTTCAGTTTCAGTTTTTGGTACAAAACCAACAAAAAAGAAGAAAAAATCAAAACAAAACCAAAAAACAACGGCTCTTTGATTTATCTGTTACGCTCGTTAAGTTGAACACAAATACAGAAACAAATTTTCTACGCAATATATACATATATTGGGTATAATAATATATATATATATATATATATATATATATATATGTTCAGTTAATTGTTTCGCTTGGTTTTTTATATTTTGGTATTTGGTAATCGATTTTCGCTAAGCTTTTTGACTTTGTGCCGGGGAGGAGTGGAGAATATATAATCTTCTATACGATCAAAAGTTCTACGTTTGACTTTCCATTTTATAATTCGCCCCTAGATCCGGTTGAAAAGGATGTTTGGCTTCTTGTCAGCATTTGTACTTTGTATATTACGAGTATATATGTGCTTAACCAATTTTTTTTTTTTTGTTCTCCAACTTGAACCACACCCAAAAGCAACCCAAATTCTTGACAGGTAGCTGAGCCAGCACTGAACAAAACTAACGGTATCTCTAATATAATATTAATAACTTAAATATTAAATAAATAGTAAATAATATTTAATGTTCGTTTTGCTGTTAAACTCCGAAGAATTTCCAATACAATATTGCAAGTTTTTTTTAAATCAAAAATTAATTAATAGATTTTCAAATTTATTTTAAATTAAAAATAATACACAATTTGGTATTCCAATCCTACATTTTCTTTATTTTTCTTTCAAAAACATTTAAGTCTTTTGATTTGAATAGAGTTTTTAAAAGAATATTGTCAGCAATTTTCTTGCAGTGTGACACAAAATTTGTTCAGGTGCTTACTTAAGGATTACAGTTATCTAAAATTGAATTCGATTGGATTGGTTTTGGTTTTGGATTCAATTGGATTGGATTGGATTGGATTGAATTGGTTTTGGCCAACAACTAGCAGCAGCAGCAGAGCCAACAACAGACAGCATCTTGGCAGCAAGTCCAAGTTTTGAGTTCGTTGTCTGGCAAGTTGCAGCAGCAGCAGCAGCAGCAGCAGCGTTGACTGCACTCAGCTTGTAAACTGGAAAGATCGGTTTCAGGTTTCAAGGACTTTTGGCGAACATTCACTTTTTTGACGACAACGTCGACGAGTGGTGCATAGAACCACTAGCAAAGCTGACTGACGACTACTAATACTTAGTCAACTCATTCGCAGTCTCCCTCTCCCTCTCTCACTTGTTACTTTGTTTGTTCTCTCACCCGCTCGCTCACTCACTCACTCACTGACTTACTCACTCACTTATTGACTGACTGACTGACTGGCACACTGAGCTGCATTTTATGCCATTCGAATTTGCTTTTGTGGACCACGAGCGTGGCGCATGGGCAACTGGCAACTTCTCCTCCGCCTCCCCCCTCTCTCACTCTTTTCAACAGGTTGCACAGAATTTGCATCAACTTAAACTGGACCAGCCCTGAGCCCAAAAAATATATTTGGCCCTGCATTGGGCAGGGAAAAGACTCACAAACACACACACACACACATACACGTACATAGCAGCAGCTTCACATATTTTAAAAAGTTTTCAATTTTTAAGCTCCTCTCAAATGCGTGAGCTGTGTTTTGTTTGTTTGTTGTTGTTGTTGTTTAGATGTTTTCGGTTTTATTTGAAAGTCATACTCGTTGTTATTAAGTGTTAATGTTGTTGTTGTTGTTGGCCGGGCTGCTGTGGCTGCGGCTGCTGCTTTGAAAAGCAACGGTACATTGTGTGTATGCTTGTGTGTATGCTTGTGTGTATGCTTGTGTATCGTATTTGCGTTTGCGCTTTGTTTTGTTGATTTGCAAATGTTTTTCGTATTGCATTAAGCCGCAACCACCGTCGTAGAACACTTGTTTCGTGTGTATACCCTGTACTTATTGAAGTGGGGGCATAGGGTATGTACGTCCCATAGTGTGAGTGAGTACAATTGAGAATGAAATCACAATACAAATAATATATGAACTCTATCATAAATCATAAATATCACAAACAGCAAACTTATTTTTATAAACCATGTTAAGTCTTTTATGTTTATCGTTGCTTCAAATCAAAGTTCAGGAGGTAATGCCTAAGGCCTAACATCTAAAATCAATCGATTCTAAGCTTTCTCTTTGATTTTTGTTAGTATTCCAAACTTTTAAATAATTCCTTACCAAAAAAACCAAAAAAAAAAACATTTAAAATCAAAATTTATTAAAGGGTATCTCAAAGACAGTCTATTATGTTCTTTTCGTTTTGGGCATTCTTGCCTCATATATTGTCGCAGTTAAGCTAAGTTGCTGTTATTGTTGTTATTGTACTCATTGCAATCATTACACAATAAATTATAATACGAGTTTGCCAGTTAGCTTTGTTGTTGTCGTCGTTTTTGCTCTCGCATGTATCGAAAAGGTTTCGAATGCCATATGTCTGAAACTGAATGCTGCGCATCATCATCATCATCATCAAAATGATGATTATCAATTTGTATGTTTGTTCTAATGCTCTTTGGGAACTTGTTTAGTTTCGTTTCGTTACGTTACGTTTTATTTCGTTTCGATACACGATTTTCATAACGTTTTCTGTCGTTTTTCGACCAAGGTGCAAACTTGATTCGCATTTAGCTGGCGTCGTCGTCGTCGCATCTGCAATTTTGACATTTCGACTCAACCTTGAAATCAAATGCGAGCTGCTGCTACTGCTGTCTAACTTTTGCTTGCATACCAACACCTTCCACCCTCCTACCCCCATTCAGCTGCCTGTTGCCTGATGGTGCTGTGTGAAGAGAGACGACTCTTGTCAACTCTCGATAAGAGGCGCAGCTCGATTGGAAGGGCGGGTATGTGGGGTATGGGGCATGGGGTTTGGTTAATAAATTGTACAGCTTATGAGCTGATTGCCATGCAACAATATGGTTTGTTTGTTTGTTGCTGTTTCTGCTGGCTAACACTTAGACCTTAGATCATTCAGCTTACTAACTTACTAACCTAGCATCATATACAAACTTGCCTTAAAGGTCATTTGACCGACTGACTGAGTGACTGATTGTGCGGCTCTCTCTCTCTGTCTCTGTATCTTGGCTTTGACATTGTGCAGCAGCAGCAGCAGCTCCTTCTAGAACCGCCTACACATTCAGCAGCAGGTAACGTTCCACCCACCAATGAGAGTCAGCTTCCATACAATATGTACAAAATATATTGCGCAGTTCTTTATGCTAAGCTTTGAGCTTTCACTCAAAGTTGGACATGTCACATTAAGCGCATGCGCCTTGTCAAAGGTCAACAAAGGACTCAGCTCAGCTCTCTCTCGCTCTTTCTCGTGAATTTTATGAATGAAATGCTAACGAGCGTACAGTTTTGCGCGCTTTTGGTGAGAAACCCACGCAACAAAGAATAACGCCAAACCTACGACAATGGTGTACTTTTTTTTTTTCGGGGACCGATATGAATGAATGACGCAGTTTGCCGCCATTGGAAGCTTCGCGGCTCATTCACAATGACGTCAGCATACGCAATGTTTGTACACACACACACACACACACAAAACATTATCTGCGTGGGCTTTACACCTCAATCTAAACAGAAATGCAAGGCGGCATACCGTTATGTGTGTGTGTGTGGTAATCCTTTACGTTTGCTGCGTGTGGGGTTTCCTGATAAGATATCGTTGTACCCTTTTTTAGTTAGCTTCAAAAGTAACCATGGCAACAACAAATATGAGCAATTAACCCTCACCTCTCACCTCCTGCGTGTAGTTGCCTATATTATTCAATTTCCAGCTAGTTTTTTACTTAAATTGCGCTTAATTGAATGCCATGTTTCCCGGTGCTCCTCCAACTCCTGGTTTTTGATCTAAGTGTTTGCTGGTCATGCGCACGTCCACGCCCACGCCCACGCCTATCATCGCCATATGGGCGCCACGCCCATTGATTTAACAGGCGCCAGCAGTCGCCACATGCTATATATGCCACACGCCACATGCTGCATGCCGCATGCAACTCACTCTCCAAATGCCCCTCTCTCTCTCTCTCTCTCTCACTCACCACCTACTGGCATATGCGAACCCAATCGACTAACCACAGCAAAATTGCCTCCAGCTGGCTTCATTCTGTGTGAGAATCAGGAGTTTGAGTTCACGGGGCGCCTGTCGGCCTGTCCAGTGGTTTTGTGCCCCGAGCTGGAATCGGTTGCCGGTTCATCGATTTTTCATTACACCAAGAGGCCATCATTGGAGCTTTTCGTCGCTAAAGGGCTGGCGTCATCAACGCATCAGCGTCAAGGATCTGTCGAATGGTGGAGCTTTGTGTGTCTTAAGCATCGACACGACTCTTCTCCTCCTACTCTTATTTGTATTCCGTTGGGACTTGCTGTTACTCTATCGTGTGACGGGACTATGTTGAAGCGCTGTCATTTCCTTTCCTCACCGACTGACTGACTGATTGCTATCAACGTACAGCCAGACTGGTATCACATAGCGATTTAGTTTTTGTCCACGGCGGTTTCAAATAGATTGTTAACTATTTTCAGACTTTTTTTAACTCTTCAAAGTCAAATCTGCATAAAAATTAGATATTAAATTTTTCACATTTTCTGTATTTTCATATTTAGCCAATAACAATTATTGTTTGTGTTGCCTAAAGCAGTTATATGAAGAAAGCAAAGAAATCATTTGATGTGCGACCTTTGGGAACCGGTCCATTTATTATATATTAACTGGATATCAGGTCTTGTTGAACAACCAGTGCATAAATTGAGTCTAGACTTTTGGGAATATATTTTATAAGCGCACAATAATATGCTAATCATTGATGCGATTATGTTAATGAATATATATATATATATATATATATGTTTTTGTTTCTTATGTTTTCGTATATTGTTAATGGTAATATTACAATCAATTTGAAAACGCTGTGATTAGCTGGAAAAGCATGAAAAGACTCACAATTTAAATATTTACAATAATTGCATAATGCATTTTATGGCTCATGTCGAATGTAACATTGTTTGAAATTAGTTTCGATTCGATAAGTAAGTAAGTGTATTTGCTGGTTTGTTCATTTCAACTTTCGTTGGCGCTTACTTTTCTCATTTTTATTTTAATCTCGTTTTCTTTTTCTGTCGCATTCTGTTCACGCCACAACAAATAAAAGTACGAAAAGAATGCAAGCAGCAGAGAGTTTCTATTTTTAGATGCCAATTTGTAAATAGACTGCCAATACGGAGGACTCTCAATCAAGTTAAGTCAAGTGTGTCAATGTTTGTAACTCACTGTGTGTGTGTGTGTGTGTTCGTGTGTGTGAGTATTGGAGCTGTGTGCTTGTGAGTGTTTCATGCTGATAAAATACATTTAATGCTTATCAACAAATTTTGTTTGCGAGCAGTTTTCTTGTTTTGCGGCCCACACAAAATGCAGACAGGAAATTGTTGCCGTGTTATTCTATTTCACTTCTGACGTAGTGTTTGTCTTTACAATATGTGCAAAGATATATACATATATATAATCCAACAAATTTTGGGTAGATAAGCATGCAAAAGGCTGTTGAGTATTTGAATATGAGTTCAATTAAAGGAACCTGAAAAATAAAAACTAAAAGTTAGCAATGCGAACGATTTTTTTAATAAGTTGCCCACCAAATAATATTTACTTCACTCATTTTACAAGCTTCTCTTATGGTTAGAAACAATTCTTAGTATTAGGAACCATGGGTTATAAAGCTGCAGATCTTTAGCTTTCTGCAATGCATTTTGGACACAAGGCAGAAAAAATTCCCCAGAAATTGGTATACAATTATTAATGAAGTGTCGTAAATATCTTCGAAACAAACAATTTCTTGAATCCAACTGTACACAATAATTAAGTTGTATACAATGCTTTTTTCCAGGCAGATGGACCTTACATACTTTCAACTTTTGTAGGCATTTTGATCAGAGATGCGAGTTAATAACTTGTCAGTCAGGCAAATTCCATGTTAATAAAGATACTGAAAGGTATATGACACATCCCTAATATATACTGACTTTTTCATGCAAACGCATCATTTGATAAAATATTTTGGTGGAAATACCCAAAGGAACGATAATAATGTTGATCGATCTTTAGATTTCCCATACGAGCTATGGAGAAAAAATTCAAAAACTGACGAAAATTCATTTTAATGATTGAAAAAATGTATTTTATTTAGAAACCAGATAAAGGGTATCAACAAAAAAATATTTATTTTTACTTTCGTGACAAAGTGCTTCATATATTTTTAACAGAGTATCTTCCAGTCTTGAACTTTTCAGCTGCTCCTTGGGTCGTCTCTTCATTTTAATTTTTTGGGTCTTCAGCAGTGACATTTTGACGCCAACAACTCGACAGGACATTAATTTTACGGTCATTTCAGTTCAAGGGTGGAAAAAGAGAGAGAGGATTGATCAGAGGGTCAATCGGGGCTACTTTTGGGGCGGACTCTTGACTGCTTTATTGTATGGCGATTGGTTTTGTTGTTGTTGTTGTTCTTTTTGTTCGCCAAGTTTTGAAATGCGCTGACGGCAACTTTCAATTTTATTTTGAGTCTCAAAAAAAGACAAAAAAAAAAACGGCAACAAATAATTGTTGTGCGTGTGTTAGTATGTGTGTGTGTGTGTATGTGAATTATCAAATTGGTTCATGGCAATTCTTGTGCGTTGTGTGAGTTTGTGGCAGCCGCACGAGCTCGTTAACGCCGCCTAACGGAGGCTGCGGCATGCCACGGAGGCGTTGCGCCAAGTGTTAGGACACAATTCAGACGATGCCAAATACTAAATGCTGCCACAAAGCAGCAGCGGCAGCCCAAAAGCTGCAGCTGCAACCAGTTCCATTCTAATGCGCCTGCAAAGTGAGCGTTTGCCATAGATGCAAAGACAAGAGTTACACTGAACGAAAAAATTCTTAATATTGAAAAAAAAACCTTTGGTTTGTTTTTATGTTGTTATTTGTTCAAATAATTATTTATTGGTGCTGAATAAAGTCAATAGTGGTCAGAATCGATTTTCATCGATAATCAAAATAAATCGATTGTTTTAAGAAATATTATGCTAACCATTTATTTTAAAGTGTTCGTCTCGTAAAGTTTATTTAGATCATTTGGTTCTTAATCTATGCATATTATATACGACATTACAAATTGGACGAACACAAAAATTGTTTAAAAATTAAAAGCTATAACTGTATTAAGTGATCATAATTCTTGTTTTCCTGTATGATAATATGTTAAAAGAGAGCATTTTGTGTAGTTTTATTGAGCGCTGCTTTGCGAAACATTCTATCAGTTTCAGTTAAAGGTGCAGTGGACGCTCCCAAATTTGAATTCTCGGTAGTAAGAATCTTTCAGAACTTAAAACAAGCGTTTTCAATATACGGGTGATGTAACATACTTCCTTTTAGCGAAGTGAATATATTAGGGGAATCACACAACTGCGTGTGTTCCGATTCCATTCGTGTGTTTTTTGTTATATCTGAATATTTGGTCATTTAAATGTAAACATTTGATTCGCGTGCATATATATGCGGTGTAAGAAACTAAGTGAAAATGGCGAGTAATGTTTCCAAATCTGAAATCAGTTATTTAAAATCGATATGCACATCGATCTCTGAATATTCAGAAATGAACACTTGTGTATTTGCATGGCTGTAAAATCAACGGCAAAAAGAGTCCACAAAACAAACTCACATAACCGATCACTACTGTAAGCAAGATATTTTGTAAAATGAAATGAATTCAGATTAAATGTTATTTTGTGCCTAGATTCAATATTGCCATAAACTCTTATTACTATTAATCTTTCCTTTTTTTGAGTCGGACTTTAATCCTCTCCTTTTAAATTTGAAGGCTTTGTGGAGTTTCTGAGATACTTTTTCCTACATATTAAGATAAAATTCAGGCAAAAAAAAATTCAAATATCTCACACAAATTTCAATTCTTTAAGTGTATGAAAGTTGCATATGGTATATATATATATATATCTTTATGTATAATACATGCTTACATACTTTTATGCCAATGTATGCCTATAAGTATGTTTATAAGTCGAGAGTGCATGGCAGCATTGTTGCTGCCCTTGGAGTCGTTTCTTGACAATGTTAATTCTGTTGCTGCCACAGAAATAAGGTCGTTGCTGTTGCTACTCACGGTTGCACGTCTGCTGGCCTTTCGTTCTTTATTTTTGTTATTCTTGTGGTCGTAAATTTGTTAAGCAGGCGGCACACGTGTCTGGAATTCAGGATGCGCAAAAAATCTTATCGCTACATTGGCCAAAAAAAAACAAAAAACAAAATTACACCGCCCCGCCAACATCAGACAACAATTTAACTCGACGGCTCAACGTTGCGTATACGTACTGTGTATGTTTGTGTATGCTTTTGTGTGTGTGTGTGTGTGTGTAGTTGTTGTTGTTGTTGTTGACTTTCACTTTTTGCAATTGAAATTCTTGCATAAAGCCAATATAATTAACGTTTCTTACATAATGCCAAAAGCCTGTATGAACAACAAGCTGCCATTCAGCTGCTTTGCTTGTTTGTTTGTTTTCTTTAGTTAAATACGTAGATAACTTGAATATCCTAGATTTTCTCTAATCTTTTGTTCTTAAGTAAACACTCCCTTTTTTTTTGAATGCTCAACAAGCCAACGAGACTTGCTTAGTAACGCGAGGCATTTCAGCAATTCACTTTGCATTCAGTCAACAATAAACGACATTCTTTTAGCTTGTTGGCAATTGCAACTATAACAACAACAACAACAACAACAAAAGCTTGCAGCCAACACCCAACAACTTAAATACAAACATACACAAACTAATACAACCAAAACACACTTAAATCAAGCCAAGCTAAGAATTAGTTGTTGCATTTAGTTGCTGCCTTTTAGAAGTCTCTCACAGCAAATGAGCTGTAACAAGAAGCCAGCCAAGAGACTCATACACACACACACACACTCGCAGACGCAGAGATAGACACAGAGTAGTTGTGGTAGTAGCCAACAACTAAACCAGTCTTGAAAGGTGTCTTATTTAACCTGACATAGGCCGAACAGGGCAAAACCAAACCAAGAGCAGCTCCAAGCAAAGCAAAGCAAAGCAAAGTACAGCAAAACGAAGCGAAGCCAAGTCAAACCAAGCTACCAAAACCAAACATTCAACCAACTAACCAACCAAGCAAGCAACCACTTCAAGCCAAGTCAACAAGTTAAATGTAAACAAGTATACAATCCTAAAGCACAGCCCAAAAGATACCCTGTGCAAATATGTATACAAATACATATATATATATATACTGCTTGTTCAAAGCTAAAAGACTTGCAGCTTAAAATTACGAGCTAGTAAATAAATTTGCAGACGACGTGCAATATACTCTGTACTCATTTACTCATTTACTCATACTTTTGATAGATATACATTAACCAGGTTACGATTAGAAAGACAAAAACATTGGTAAATAAAAATAAGAGATCTATCGATTTTGTACCTTATTTATACAATTTATACAAATTTCAAACACTTGGCATTTTTGGATTTTTAAAATCCCTTTTTAACCAAATACTTCCGAAAAATATTATTTTTATTTTCTCTATATCTAATATTGGTTTGTCATAATTTTATTTCTTATATTCTCCATAACTAAATACAATTGAATAAAATTTATATATAAATAATACTCAATAAATTCGCTTATCGAATGATAATGTGTACAATATTGTGCTAAAGGGATAATTAAAAGATAATAGTATGCCAATTGACGTTTAATCTCATAAGAGAAATACTTTAAATAAAAATAGTTTTGCTAAAGCTGGCAAAAAAAAGCTCCTGAAAAACTTTTGTAATCTATCAACTTTTTTCTGTATTTAATATTCTTAAGTTTTAAGTTTAAGTTGCTGTTATCTGTAAAAAATAAACGTTAAGTTTTTTGTTCTTAACTTTACAATTTATTTATAGCTCTGATCTTTAAACGATTGATTGATTGATTTAACTTTGGTTGAGCATACTCGATTAAAGTGTTTAGTATATGTACAGGGTATTTAAACTAAAACATTTTGGCCAACAAGTTCTACAAACAACGTTGACGACGACGACGACGACGTCGATTGCTTTGCTGTCGAAGCTGACGTTCGCTGCCAACGTCGGCGTCGTCGTCGACGTCGACGTGGACTTTGGCGCAGTGAAGCGTGCTGCTATCGAGACGCCTCTGTCAACGTTGTTGGGACTTGGGCTTAGAAGAGGGCGGGTGGAGCGGTGCGAGACGGGGCGTTGTTGGGTAGGAGGGTGCGAAAAAAAAGCATTGATACAATTTATATGTATATGACTTTGCTTTGTAGCTATAAGAAAAAAAAATTAACAAATAAATAAAATAGCTCGCCTGTTGATGCTGTGTTTCTTATTTATTTATTATTATTTTTTGTTTTTTTGGTAATATTAATTTTTATCTGGCAATTTTTGTCTGTTGGTATTCCATAGTCAGATTTCAGTGCATAAAAAAGCAATTAAAACGTTTTCTTGTCTCTCTCTTTCTCTGTGTGTGTGTGTGTATGTGTGTGTTTGTGCGACTGACTGTGACTGTGTCTATGTGTGAGTGTGTGCGTTTTTGAAAATCGAAAGCAAGGTCTTTTTATTCTGCGCAAAACACGCAGACAACAACACAGACAAGACAAGACATAAACATTTGTTGTTGTTGTTGTTGTATTTGGTTCTTAAAGCTTCATTTTTAGTTTAGAACGTAATTTATATATGTATATAGTACGTTTATATATATTTTTATTTTAGTTGACGCCCTAAGTCACATAGCACAAGCAACAAGCCACACACACAAACACACACGTACACACACACGCACACACTCGCGCTCAACTGTGAAGTGTCCAAAGGAATTCTTTGCTTTGTGCAGTTTTTCGCGTTTTTTGGCTTCAAGTCTTAGAAAAGTCACCCTCAAACTATTGTTTAACAACAGCAAACTGTTTCTCGCCCCTCAATCGCTATCTCGCTCTCTCTCTCTCTCTCTCTCTTTCTCTTTGTCTGCTTTCTCTTTCTTAAAGTTTTTGTTTTGTTGTTTTCTGTCTCTTTTGCGCTTGGGCACGTGCCCTGTTTAAATGCAGACGGCCTAATTTCAATTAGCGTTATACGCTTACCAACAACAAGAATAGGTAGCCAACAAACACACACACACACACATACACACATACACAAACTTTTTGTTGTCAAGGGCGATTGGGGCACACAAAACTTCGATAAGCAGCAGAAGCAGCTCCCCCACCTCGAAATACATATATATATGCATGTATATAAAATGCATCCTGTTTGTTCGTGTTTGCGTTGCTTGCTGCTGATAGCACACAAACAGAAGCTACAACAACAACAACAACATTCGCTATTTATATATATATATATATATTGTTTTTTTTCTTCTTATATTTTTATATAACACTTGAAGAACATACAAAAAACACTTGAGTTCAGTGTACCTTTTATTTAACTTATTGTACTTTATCTATAGAGAAGAAAGTTTGAGATATAATGAAACAATCCTTCTTCAGACTTCACCTTCAATATAGTTTCAATATTTACCTTGAAAATGTCTAGAAATTCTTATAAAATGATAAAAAAAAATTGCTTTTATGTACATTTATAGAGTGTTGTTATAACATTTTTACACCTTACAATCAATATTGATAAGACTTTTGCTCTCTTCCGGAGCAAAAACATCTCTCGCCAATTCTTGGAAATCCCTTACACCCAACAAACATAGATATTTAGTTAATGCATTCCTATATATATATCTATATAAATATATATCTCATGTAAAGCAATCTTATCTTAGGAATGTAATCGAAAACGATTAAGAATAATCCTTTATTTTTTTAGTTTTATAAATTGAATTTTTCTAGATTTAAAAGCACAAGAAGAAAAATAGTACTTATAAATATTTTTCTTATGAACCTCAATCGATTCAATCAATCAGTTAGTCAATCAAAGTAAGCTGCTGGAATGCACACAAATTGTGGATTTTTTCTGCATTCAGTTTGTTAAAGTTTTTTGTTGGCAAAGCTAAGAATTCGTTAGCAATTTTAATAAAACATTTTCATTGCCATTGACTTTGACTTTTGATTATAGTCATTCTTGAGTTCCAACAGCAATTAAAGAGGCTACACAAGACAACAATCTTTTTATACGTATTAATTATAAGTTAAATACTTGATATTTTATTTATTCAATGTCACAAAAAATCACTTACTAATTTATCAATAATTAGTATTAGGAGATTGTCTCGAAAACCATAAAGATACAGCTCGTTTCTATTCTACTACTTAAATAAAATATAAATTTTTTCTCTTAATTGTTTTATTATAAATGATCTTTAGTATTTAAATACATTTTTGGTTTGTTTGCATATATTTTATTAGTATTTATTTTGTGTGTTTTATGATAGCATATAAGTTGGTTGTATATGTATTTGAATCTCTTTCCACAACTATAATTAAATAGCGAGTTGTTATCAATTCTTCTGAATTTTTCGTGAGAATGGCATTCAGTTTTTTATTGATTGTGGATGTATGAATATAAGTTTGCATCGGAAAAGTTTGTAAAGTTAAAAGGATTTTATTTGAGAACTTAAGAGAATTTTTTTAGCCTTAAAGGTTATTACTGTTAACTTTTCTTTACGTTATATAGTATATAATAGACTTAACTCTTATAGAAGTTAAACTCCTCGTCTTTGATTTGATTTTTTGCTATTAACATTTTTGCATATTGCCAATCTAATTGAACAATCACAACACAACAATCTTTAATAAAAGTTCTTGTATTATTTATTTTTATTATTTTTTTAATGCATCAATCAATCATCAGCCATTTACCTGCCGAATTTATGCTCAACTAACTAATGCACTTGAACGATCGATTTTCACATGTCGTATACGCGATTTATTTCTTTTTCGGGCTTATTTTCTATGCATTTCGGCCAAAGACAAATACAAATAAAAGCCAATATAGAAATAAAATGCTTATTAAAAAATAAAAAATTGTTGCAATCTATGCAAATAAACAATGTCAAAAATAAGAAGCAGCAACAATAGTTCTCTATATATTTGGTGCAGGCGACAAAAGTGTACAAAATCAACAGAAATTGCAAAAATAACAAGCTACAAAAACAACACTCAACAAATGTTTTATTTGCAATTTTTACAGCTGCTTTTGTGGTTGCGGTGCGCAAATCGTTTTTTTTCTTTATTGTTTGCGTTGAGTTCTTGTTATTTTGTTGTTGCCATTTTGATACGCTTTAAAGTGAATTGCATTAATTACGGGCACACACACACACATACATATGTACATAGAGATGTATGTGTGCGTGCGTGTGCACAATATTTATTTCTAATTAATTTAATTTTTGTTTTCGCTCGCCTTGCTGCTTTTGGTTTGATTTTTTTTTTTTTTTGTCAGTGCCCCCAAACATGTACATATTTATGCATGTATGTGCATGCATGTGTATGTGTATGTGTGCTTGGGTCGCGTTGCTTTGGGTCGCGCATGAATTGAAAAAAAGAACGGCGCATGAAATTCGTACAAGAAAACTTTAAGTGCAAAAGCTTTACGGCCCCGTTTGCCGCTATGTGTGTGTGTGTGTGTGTGTGTGTGTGTGTGTGTGTGAACACCTCTGACGTAATTGTGCTGCCGCCAAAGCAAAATAGCACCAAACGCACCAACACCAGCACACCATAACAATGAGCGTGTACAATTTGTTGCTTCTTTGCTGCTGATCGACGCAGCGCAGCGCAGCGCAGTCGCTGCCGAAACTGCTGCTGTTTGCGCCTTGCCGGTTTCGAAAATCGAAATAATAATAAACAACAACAACAACAACAGCATAGCAACTAGTGTCGGTGGCGCAAATATAATTAAACTTTCGAATGGGATCAGCAGCAACAGCAGCGGCAGAAACAACAGCAACAACAACACCAACAGCTTGACAAGTTTTTTATATTTTTGTTTTTCGTTTTCGTCGTTTTTGCTGCTGCTGCTGCTGCGCTTGTGCTTTTTTCACTCAATTTAAGAGTCGCGCTTGTGCTTTTGAGAGCTTTACTGTTGGTGTTACTGTTGCTGCTGCCGCGGCTGTTGCGCTGCGCTTTTTGTTTTTCTAGTTTTCACTCAATTGCCGTTTGCTTGGAGACGGCGTAGTCAAGTTTCATGCCACCAACGATTGCCGTTCAATTCAGTCGTTCAACGAGAGTGACCGCGCACGAAAGCCCCAACAAGCCAACAGCGGAGCCGCACAAAACCTCAACAACAAAATTGTTTTAACATTATACAGTGTGAGAGTTAAACATACATACGAATGTTGTACTTGTTGTAGGACAGAATCAAAAGTGCAGTCGACTACCGAGTTCCATCAAACTCTTCTGCGAAAAAAATAACGTAAAAACGTAAAAAAGCAGATGAAGCCAATCCAAGTACAATAAATACAAGAGGAAGAAGAAGTGTCGACCCAAACGTTTGAACATTCTAGAACACAGTTTTGCATATCGCTCCAGCTGTCGCCTGCTGTCTCCTGCTCCAGCACTCTCTCACTCTCACTAGACTAGAATTCAGCTTTGCTTTCGTCGTTGTCGTCGTCGTCGTCGTTGTCACGACACGACCTCTTCAAAAGCTGCGTACGTGCCTGCCTTTCCTAACATATGTTTGCCTAGAGCAACTACAACAACAATAACATCATAGACAAAAACAAACTGCAACAACAAACTTGCAAGAGAAGCTTCTCAGTCTCCTCTCAGTGTATTGAAGACTGCTTGGAAATATCTAACATATGTTTAGCCACCAGAGGCCGCTTTTTGCCTACCAAAGTGCAGCTGTGTGCGTGTGTGTGCCGAAAATTGAAGCTTAATAAAAGCGAAACGCAAAAAAAAAGATTTCGTCGCGTTATATTCGTCGTCTTTGTGTGTGGCTGTGTGTGTGTGTGAGTGCAGTGTGCAAATTAGGACAACAACAACAAATAGAAGTCATATAAGAAGAAGAAGAAGAGCAGAAAATAGTGAGTGCAAGTGCAATTGAAAAAGTTGTCACAACAGCTGCCCAGCCCGCTCCGCTCCGCCCCGCCCCGCCCAACCACGCGCCCGTATCGTAACTGAAGTGTGTGTGCGCACTTGAAAAATTTGTAACTCTTCTCTTTTTTTTGTGCAACAATTTGTGCGGTCTCTGCCGCCCACAACACATTTTTAAATGAAACCGGAAAATTGGCTCGAAACATCTGCCTCGACCTCAGCAGCAGCAGCAGCAGCATCGACAGCAGCTGCCGCCTCATCAGTAGCAGTGGCAGCAGTTGTATCAGCAGCAACAACAGCAACAACATCAACGTACAGCAGCAATGCAAAGGTAAATGTCACGCCCACCAAAACACGCCCCACAGACCAACGCCCACACCGCCTACAAAACGACACACGCACACCCCATTTTCCATTACCCACAACCCACAACCCACAAGTGGCAGCGCCACACCCACAAACAAAATACAACACTCATCCACTCAGTCCATTGGCAATTGTAGCATATGGCGATGAAAAGTTTTCCCGATGCGTAGCTCGTTAAAAATGTGTTTTTATATACCCCGCAGGCTATTTAAAGTTAAAGTGGGTTGTGTGCGAAGAAAAGGGTATAAAAAGTATATATATATATATATATATGTGGCTTGTGGATTGTATGTGTGCGTGTGTAACAAGGAAAGTTTGATCCTTAGTGGATACATTGGAAGCTCAACTTTAAGACTTTAAATGCTTGTGGATTTGAGTTTGATACGGTTGCTCTCTTATTCCATTCAAATGTTATGAGGGATTTTTAAAAAAAAAACTTTATTCAACAAAAACGAAATTTTTTTAACGAAATCGGTTTTCTTTTCTAACACTACGCATTTTCGGTGTACCACTTATTCTTTCGATTTCCAACAAATCGATCAACCTTTCTTGATTTCCTTGCAATTTGCTTTCCAGGGTATCTTCTTCATCATTGAGCGGAGCACTACTTAAAGTAGTTAACTTAATGCTTATGTGTTGTACATTGATGTGCGTTTATGGCATTTTGTTTGGTCTTGTTGTGGCCCATTAAGTGGCAAGAATGTTTTTTTTTGCAACCCAAAAGTCATTTTGAACAACGTAGTTATAAAAAGCTCTTTCAATCTTGACTTGCTATTTTTTTTTTTATTTCTTTCGAATCGAGACACATTTGAAATGCAATTAAATTGAATTTCAATTTCAATTCGAATTTGAATTCAATATACGACGTTCGATATTCCAGTTCGATACGTAATGCGTGGCACAAAATGATATATGTACATGCTTAATTTCTACATAGTAGTTACAAATACTACATATATGCATTAACTTTGACTATATATTCGATATATATATATATATACCATGTATATATCCGGGTTCATTAACGTAGCGCGCAGTGAAACCTAATGACTTTGTCACTTTGTTTTTTGGGCTTTTCGTTTGCACGAGGCGTTTTTCAATATGCAGTGGGGCAGGGTGTTGGGTCTCGTGTGACATCCAGGTCCAGTGCAGACACATTTCACAAGCGCAAATTACATTTGGACGGTGCAAACCCTCACTAATTACATTAAATTACATTACATTGCCTCTCTGTATACGTAGCTATTTCTGTGTATGTCTGCTTGTTAGTTAGTGTGTTAGTGTTAGTGTATATATATATATGTATACAGCACTTGGCACAATATGTAGTTGCACCTATTTTGCTTTTATTTTTTTTTAGCTTATTTCTATGTCAATAATGCAGGCAACTCACGTTGCCAAACGCCATCCAATCGACTATCAAGTGTTGTTGTTTTTGGCCCTAGACATGGTAGACATCGTTTAGCGACGTCTTCAACACAACGAAAAAAAAAAAACTATTGAATAAATGTGCTTATGCTCTAATTTAAACATTCAGACGGTTAGTTAAATAAGAAACTCTTGTTTGAAAAAACATTTTACGGAAAAATAAGAAACATTTGGTTTCAGGTTGTAGAAAATTGTAGCAATCAGATATATTAACTATTTTTTGCTATTTTTCTTATATGAATTGAAAACTGCATAGAACACATATTATTTCCAATTCTTTTCAGTCTGTCATTAATTGCTTTTCTTTTGTTTTTTACTTTTACTGCAAGTTGTTAATTGTGTTGTTGCGCTCGTTAATTGATAATATTGATTGTTTACAGCCACGTTCCATGGTTTCAGGAATTTTTATTTGTTATTTGCTTTCTGTTTTCTGTGACGCCTATGCTGCCACACATTACAAACAAACGAACAAACAATTTTTGTTTATTTAGAGCAAATGTCGCGCAACTTCTCAACAACTCAACAACACTCTGTGAAAATAGTTCTTATGAAATCTTCACGCAATATTTCAGTTAATGTCTGTTGTATGTGTGTTGTTGACTGATAGATCAATATGATCTACCTGATATTTATCTGCTTTGTTGTTTTTTTCTGTAATTTATTTCATTTTTATTTGTCTTTGCCTTTGCCGATTCGTTTGTGTGTTGAAAGTTCAATAACCTGCCTTTAAAATTAGCCAATCTGGCTTGGGCAACATCTCTTCTGCCGGTATAAACTTTGATGATTATGTGTGTGAAATATACACTGTATGTGTGTGTGTGTGTGCGTGTGTGGCACACGCTCCGTTACCAATTTTTCGTGGCTCCTGACCCCATTCAAGAAAAAAGGTTAGGTGGTATTGTTGTTGTTTAAGCTGTGGCACATGGCGTATAAATAATCTTACCTTAAGCCTGAAGCTATTTGGACCTTACATCGCATTGTACATACATATATCTATATATGCATTAGTAGGTAAAAGGCCTACACATTTTGCTGTTTTATTATTATTCAGCATGAGAAATCAGAGATTTTTTAATTTAATTTATGTATTGGCATTCACAACTGGTTGAAGCTCTAAATGATGAAAAATTATTATTATACCTTGGCATACATCACATCATTAAAACTAAATCAACGAAAAGTACCGAAAGAAAATTCCCCATTTGAAAATGTTAAATATATTCCATTTGCGCATTTGAACCGATAAGTAATTGTGCCAAATTAGCTTATTTTACCAGATAGTAAAGTGGCTTAAGTGAAATATATGCAAATGCATGCAGAAATCGTTAAAAGTGGGGCGTTGATAATAAATTCGTACATATGTAAATTGGTTAAAAAGTCGTATTTGATAGCAATTTGTGTGTTGTTGCTGCTGCTGCTGATGATGATGATGATGTTGACGAGTAGTCGAGTTTGCTGTAATCATAATTACAAACAGTTGAGATACCATTATGATAGATTTTAATGGATCTTGCATAACGCATAGCACAGCTGAGATACAAGTGAAAAACGATGCTGAAACTCAAAAGCTGTCCAAAGAACTATTAAAACGCAGTATTCAGTGTTTTTTGGAGCTTTTTTTTTTTGTTTTTAACAAGTCACGAAACAGAAAGTGTTTGTCGTTGTTATTATTTATTGTTGCAACACAGTGTGCAATTAAGTTTTTTTTTTGCCAAGAAAACAATGCAACTTGCAAGGTATATATATATATTTTTTTCATTGTGTTTTAATTCTGTTGTAAATATATATGCCATATAAAGTCATTAAAGATGCACATGAGGAAGCCTCAGCGTATCATAATTAATCACAGAAATAAAAAGAAATAATTATAAGGGATGTGCCCTTTAAAAAATTGTAGAGTCTTTATTTATTTACAAGCCAATTGAAATATCAAATAAATTATTAAACGCTATTCAAGCAAGCCAATCTCGAAAGAATAATAGTTCGTTTTTCTTTAAATTTGTTTATGTTTTATTTAAAATATTTTCAAATAAGGTAATATATTATTTGCTTTTTATTAATAACTCCTTTTTAAAAATGTTATTAAAAAGTTTTTTTTTAACTTTTCTTATATTTCTACCAAATAAATCCCGTCAATATAATGTTTTATTGTCTCAAAAGTTATAGATATTCCTTAAAAAGACCATACATACATTAATGTTCGAAAAGAATTGTTCCGAGTGTTTAAGGATCTTAATTAATATTTGTTTCTTTTTTAATTTTAAAATTGACAATAAAAATTTAGCTCGAAAGGAATAGACAATATACACGTATATCAAATTAAGCTTCGATTTGACAACCACCCGGATCTAGTTGTCTTTCAGAGTGCTTTGAGCTTGTAAGTTTTTGAAATAAAAATGCAGCACAGAGCCGAATACCAGGCGGGGAGGGAAGTAGTGGAGAGGCAAAGGGGCAACTCTTGCTCTAGTTAATGCGCTTTTATCTTTATTGCTGCTGTTTGTGCTGCTAGGTGCTTGTTGTTATTGTTGTTGTTATTGATTGTTAACCTTGAGGTAAGTACGGCGCAGCGTACACGGCGAAGGTCGCCAAGTGCGTTGTCCGTCGGGTATTTTTTCATGCACAAACTAAATAGCTAAGCAGCTAAATAGCTAAGCAGCTAAATAGCTAAATAGCTGTGAGCTATACTCATAGATACGCAGATACATAGATACACTTATATGTACGTAATGCACATTGGGGTCTCTGTCTGTGTGGCATTAACATTAACATATGTACATGTGTATTTGTATATGTAGCGCGATTTGACTTTGATTACATTTGGACGACGACGACGAGTCGGTCGAACGTCAGCAAAATCGAATTGTTGTCTTTGTTGTTGGCTGCGTTCTAATAAAAAATGGGCGCAGTTTATTCTTTTTCTGAATGCAGAAGCCAAAGCGTCAGTTAAGGACAAGAGAGCAGCGCAATGAAAAATCAAATGCTAATTTAATTAAGACTCAGAAAACACAAACAATACGCAGCACAAGCAGTGGTCATAAGAATCAAAGAAAACAACAACAACAACAAAAATACAAAGTGCGAGTACAAGGCTGTGTTAAGATGCCAAAAAGAGAGAGACAGACCAACTGGAAGAGAAGACAGGGAGGGAGAGCAATAAATGTAGCAATGACCCAGAAGGCGACTCAGGCGAGAGATGCAGCAAAAGTCACTTGTGTAGATACATTTGTATCTGTAGTTGTTGCTGTTGTTGGTATTGATATTGCCGCTGGCTAAAGGGCAGGGTTTCTTGGATTGTTGATTGAGGCACTCGTTTTAGTTGTTTTCGGTTGCTTTGTGCAAATAAACAAAACAAAAACAAAAAAAACACCCGCAAAAATATTAAAAACAGATATTATTAAAAATAAATGAGTGAACTTAAATGTGTTTAAGGTAAAAAACAAATATAATGATAATATAGAAGTAGCTCAAAACCATGTTTTTTTAGTATTTCACTATTAATGAGAATATCTTTTATTTGTTTTTAGTTACTCAAAGTGAGAAAAACAACATTTTGTTTGTTTGTAAAAGTATCTTTTGTGTGTGTTTTTTCTTTCTCTGTTCGTGTTCCCATTTACAAAATATTATTGAATTGAACGTGAACTTTAATACTGAAAATAGTTTCGATCACGTTGAAATGGGAAACAGCTGTGACAAAAAAAAATACAAAAAAGAACAGCTGTTAAAATAGAACCTAAGTAAATAATTGCTTACTTAAAACTGGAGTAGAACACAAGTTGCATTGTATTGAACTGAACTCAATTGTTGCTCAAAACAAGTAAATATATATATGAATAACAACAAACTTTTATTGTTTCGCCTTTTTACTTGCGTATATTGCTTGATAAAATGAAAACAAAATCAAAATTAATTAAGCACAACTCTTTATATTGTTTTAAATATGTTTGCTCGTTCGCCTTGAACACACATTAATAACAATAAGAAGAACAACAAATTGGCGAATTTTTATTTAAATTTGTTATTTAACGTCCGTCTCATCCGGCGCGCCACAACAGAAAATTCAAAAAATCAGAATATTGCTGCGTCCGTCCACTTGAAATTTGTTTTGGGTTGTTGTCAAGCGCTCGAAGATTTTTATTTGTATTTTTAGATCGCTTCACATTGTTTGAAATTGTTTTTGTGTTTATTTTTAAACGCATCGTAAATAATTTTATTTTTGCCACTTTTGGTTTGTTTCTATTTAAGTTTATTTCGTTGTCAATTTGCCTTTTACATGACGTTCGACGTTTCTATACGATTTCAGTTGAATGCTTTAATGAATGAAGTAAACAAATATCATTCTGATGAATTAAATAATAATACCTAAGACTCAATAAAGTTTGTTTTTAGCTACGATAAGCAATAATATTTTATAATTAAGCAAACTTTATGACGGTTTTAACAAGTTTTTAGTATTTTAAGTTTAGTTTTACGCCTTCTTTAAACTGATTTTTAGTATGTAATTTAAATTATTTGAAAACTGTTTATTGATGCTGCGTTTTCGCATATTTCCTCTCTTTCTCTCTTTCTCTTCTATTTTCAGGTAAGACATTAGTTGACTGCACTTTGAATCAAGTGAATGAATCATTCGAATGCTATTCGACTGACATCGTAAGTAAATATGCGAGTAAACAATTTTACGACCATGTTTTGGCATTTGTAAATATTTTCAAAAAAATATATACTCACTTTTATGACCGCAAACAGTCGTTGCGTTTCTTTTTTTTGTGTGTTTGTGAGTGTGTGTGTTTGTGTTTGGCTGCTGTAAAATTCATTTTTTTTCATTCGTAAACAACAGCCACAACAAAAACAACAACAATGGCAAATGCAATGAGAAAAGCGCGTTTCCAAAGATTTCACTTTCACGCCGTAAACAACAAAAGAGGCGCTAATGCAAATGCCGACAAAAGATTAGCTGCTGAGCTCGCCACCAAGCTTTTTCTCAGCTTTTCGTTAGACTTTTTTTTTTAACGTAAGAAAAAAATAAATAAACAATAAACAAATACAAATTCATCAGCAATGTAGACTAGTTTAGTTTGAAGTTAGAATTACTCGCTAAAAACTCAAAATATCCATTTCAACAAAAATTAACAAAAACCAATATCAATTATTGATATCAATTTTTGTTCAATTTGTAAGTTTGTGGTCTAAGTTTGTATATTCTGTCCTTACTTTTCTTTTCTTTTCTTTTTTGTCGTTCTTTTCTCTCTACCTAAGACATAATACGAAATCATCATTGCAATGAGTGTAAAAACATAATTTATGTTCCGTGTGATAAGATCAAACATAAAAATCGCGAATCAAATTCTATTAGTAAATATTTATCTTAATTTCTTAAGAGTTTCAGGAATTCAGTTAAGTTAAAGAATTTTTACATTTAGCGACAAGTTTTTAATGGTTGATAAGAAACAAAAATAATCTAAATATCAATAATAAAAACACATCTATGTGTTATAAATACTCAAAAAATACTAAAAAAAACATAAATCTTATAAGTTTTAATAAATATAACTCACAAAAAATATAACAATTCAAATAAATATATAAAATATTATAAATTTAATAACTTAGTTGTTTGTTTTTAAAACATTAAGAATTATAACTTTGCTTAAATATTTTGAATAAATTTGCAACAAAGCTTCACTCTAAAAGTCTCCGATAAAGCCATGTCCGTCTGTCCGTCCTTCTGTCCGTCCGTCCGCATGTATGAACGCTTCGATTTCAGTGACTATAAGAGCTAGAGACTTTGGAACATAAGTATAACATCGCCTAATCCCTAGGCAGTACAAGTTTTTTTTTCGATTTTCGATAACTTTTCCCGTTTCCGTAATACACACGAGATCGATAACAACAAAATCTTTAATTTGCAAAATTAAATTCGAGACGCCGTTTGTAACATACAAAAGATTGACAATATGTGAAATATTTCTTAAAATCGGTCGAGAAACACCGGAGATATGGAACATAAAAGTTAAGTTAAGTATGCTGTATACGCGTACACACACACACACACACATATATACTTGCAAGCACTGAATGTTCGCTAAGTATAGGGTTTAGGACATCGTGTATTCGGGATTTCTCGACTAGGGTCTTCTTACTTGTCTTAACTTGTGGTTTTGACTTGTGCTCTGTACATATTTATACCCTGATCCCATTCAAAATGGGAAAAAAGGGTATAATGAATTTGTGCAAAAGTATGTAACAGGCAGAAAGAAGCATCTCCGACCCCATAAAGTATATATATTCTTGATCAGCATCAACAGTCGAGTCGATATAGCCATGTCCGTCTGTCTGTCCGTCTGTCCGTCTGTCTGTCCGTCTGTCTGTCCGTCTGTGTGTATGTATGAACGCGTCGATCTCAGAAACTATAAGAGCTAGAGACTCCAGATTGCGAACTTAAGCTCGCCTAATCCCTAGGCAGTACAAGTTTGTTTCCGATTTTCGATAACTCTTCCCGTTTCCGATATACACATGGGATCGATAACAACAAAATCTTGAATTTGGAAAACTTTGAGATGCAATTTGAATTATAAAACAAAATAATGACAATCTGTGAAATTTTTCTCGAAATCGGATAATAAACACCGGAGATATGGGACATTGAAGTTTTGTATGCACTATGCAGTATGCGCGTACACACACACACACACATATACTTGCAAGAACTGACTGTACGCGTAAAGTATAGGGATCTGGGTATCGTCTAGTCGGGATTTCTCGACTAGAGCCTTCTTACTTGTTTAGAGTTGTCACCGTCATTTCATTATGATTATGACCTGTTTCATACTCTTCTATATAGTTAATGAAAAGCGAAGCAATTTTAAAGTCTTAACTGTAATATGTACCTTCTAGCATACATACATATATGAGCAATAACAGCAATAACAAAATACCACAAACTCTCGGCTCAATCTCACGAGTTGTTGCAGTTGCAATTGCAGCTTTAGGCTTCGGTCAGGTGGTTGGTGGTGCGTCTGTGGCTGGTGTTGTTTTTGTTGTTGTTGTTGTTGATTGTGGCGCAATGGCTTGGCATGTGCATGTGCATGACTTGGGGGCATTGTAACACACACACACACACATAGTTTGTTGTGCATGCTTATATTTTTGTTGTTGTTTTTTTTTACTCGAAAGGCATTCAATTGCCACAACAGCAGCAACAACAACAGCTTTGTGGCTTAAGTTTGTGTTTTTGATTTTGTTTTTTGCGTTTTTTTTTTATGTAGCTGCTTTTGGGGTTTGGCATACCGCGCTGGCAATTTTTGCTGTTGGTTTGTTTGCTAAGTGAAAAGCGTTGTTTCATTTATTGTTGTTGTTTGCGGACAACACACACTCAGCACACCAGCAACATTTTCACCAGCAGTTATTGTTGTTGCCGTTTGTCGTCAAGGATCAGCATGCTTTTTGCATGTTTGCATCATAAACAGAAGCAATCGATTCGTTTTAGACTGCCTTGCTGAAATACGACAACTCTATTCACACCCCAATATAAAAAATAAAATAAAAAGTAAACACCCTGAACCCTTGACCAATGTTTGATGACTAAACTTCAATCTTCCATGTCTCCGGTGTTTCTCAATTGATTTCCTAAAAAAAAAACTTCATAGGTTTTCATTAGTTCGTCTATAGTCTCAAAAGTCTCAACATTTTATTGTTTTCGATAGTTATCGATAGTTGAAACAAACTAGTTCTGCCTAAAGATATAAATATGAACTTTATGAAGTTGGAGATGCTTCTTTCTATACTCTTTTTTTTAAAGATTTTCAATGGGTTAATTATATCCATTTCCAACTATTAATACACCTAACATTATTTATAATCTTTTCGTCTTGTTTTTCGTAATACCTTTCACCCAGTTAAACGTCCAAACAAATTGCCTAACCCAATTGATTTGGGGATTATTTGTTAGCTGCTTTGTTGCAACTCTAGGAAGTTGCTTATGAATAGCTTAACAAATTTTATGGCCAATTAAAATGGCAAAAAAAAGAAAAAAAATAATAATAAATAAATTTTATAAATGCATTAAACAAAAAATCGCAAGATAAATGTTTGAAATCAAAAAAACTCCTTTCACTTTGTTGAAATCAAACGAAGCGCAGTTTCAGTTTCAATTTTTGTTGCTGCTGTTGCTGTTGCTGCTGCGGTTTGTTGCATTTGTGTGTGTAGAATGTTTGCCACATTGCCACAAACACGTATAAAGCTGGCATTTTTCAAAGTTCGACTGACACAGAGACCAACTAAAGCGCAACGAGCAAACGAGTAAACGAAGCACAGTCAACAAAAAAAAACAAAAAAATAATAATAATGTTAATGTTAATAAAATAAAAACGAAGTCAAAAAACACGAAGACGCGCCGCGTTGAATGAACTTTAAGGCAAGTGGCAGAGTCTGTTAAGCTGTTAAAATAAAAGTTTTTAACTATAATTAAAAAGCTTGCAAAGTAATTACGGATTTTAATACGCTTCTGCTTAAACAAATATTTTTTTGAATATGTGACATTTAAAGCTTGAAAACTACACTTATTCATAGTGAATCTAACATATTCAATAGTTAACTACGATTCATAGTTAAAAGCCCGCATACCAAAATAAACTTGACTTTCTAGTTCTTTTTCTGAGAATAGTACTTAGTCAACTGAACTAGTTGCACGTAGGGTATACGTAATGTGTTGAGTGAAGATCATAAATCAAGCGTGAAATGCATTAGTACAAATCAATATTTGACTATATTGAACCGGAAAACGGTCACTTTTCTATCTTACTCTATATATCTTATGGATGCACTTGACTTGTATCTTATTGGATGCACTTGACAACTTCTCGTTATATTTTTTCTGTGTTGTTAAGTGGAGCTCACAACTCGCGAGCAGAACTATTTTTAACATGCGGTGCAAAAGAGAAGCCGGAAGAGGGGTAATGGGTAAGGGAGAAACTGCGCCAAGCAATAAGCTGATTAAATTTATAAACAAGAGGCAGCACCTCGCAGATACATCTGAGTTCTCCAAAGTAGGAGTAGAAGTTTAAAAAGTTGTTCCCGAGTACCAGTTATACATTCAACTCAAGATGTTGGCTGCCAATTGAATAAATAGTTCGTGGGTTGTTTGCTCCACACTTTTGTTACACTTCAGAATGCGCAAAATATTTCGAGCAGAACTTCTTTTATTTTTAAACCTTCTTTATTTTAATTTGTTATTTGCGGCAGCATTACGTAATCGCGTTCGTCTTGTTTTTTGTGTCTCGAGTGTTTTTTTTGTTTTGCTCTTCTTTAACTAATTCAATTTCGATTTCGTTTGGTTTCGTTTCATTTGTCAATTAAATTCTTGCCTTTTATGAATGTTGTTGTGCTGCTTCTCGCTTCTATCTAATTATATACATACAAACGACGCATAAACGGAAGCATCATCAAATATTGAGTACATTGAAATGCCAAATTTTTTGTTTTGATTTTCTATATAGTTTTGTTTGTTTCAGAGTTCATTAGGCAACGACATTACTCAAAAGATCTCTTTAAAGATACGATTTTTTTGCGAACTTTGCGATCTTTTTCAGTTTTTTGAAAGTGCTCTTTAGATACAACTTGTTAGGAATTGTTGTTTATCATTTCTTGTTTGTTTTTTTTTATCAGCTAGAGAACTTGTACACAAACGAAATTCCATTCAATAGTCGAAATGAATTTCATTTCTAATGTAATTTACTGCACTTATTTATTCGTCGTCACCATCCCACAGACAGATAGACAGTTCACGCCGGCGTATTACATAATGCTCGTTATAGAGTTTGATGGCCATAGCCAATTTTTAATGGCACGTAGCCAAAAGCAAAAAAAAAACAAAAAAAAAACAAAATGCAGACCGTTTGTACGTCAAAGAAAGTGAAATTACAAAACACATAGACTTTGCATGGTTACGATTTCAAAACTTGTGTTCAGGGTAAGCGAAAAAGGAAAGGGCAAGGGAGTGTTTTTGTAAAGTGTACATTGTCGAAAATATGATAATACAAAATTGTAATGCAGTTCACTGCGATTACTGCGATTGCGACAATCAAAGAAATTTCAAACACGTCAGGGGTTCCATAAGTCTGACCTAAGATTAGTAAAGCGTTTGTTGAATGAAAATAGTACATGCATATACTATATACTATATACAAAACAATGTAGATTTCAGTACATGAGTGAATGTTTTTGCCTCTATATTCGTAAATGGGTTAATGATGGGGGCCAATGAACGTTGCTCAGTTTGGAACAGGATTTATTGCACGTGCTTGAAACGACTTAGCTTGGTCTTATGATGAGCTTGTGATTAATGATGATAAGCCTCCGACCCGACTGATAATGATTCATTTATAAAGAGAGTACATATACTCGTACAGCAAATTTGTTTGTGACTGCACTTTTTGGCCTTCCATATACGTGTATATGAAAGGCGGCTGTTGCCGTCTAGCTGCGTCTCATTCGCACCAACATAGTTGAGCACTTTTCACCATCTCTTTCTTTTGTTAAAGTGCATTAAACTCAGGTCTCATCTTGACATTTTGCGCTGACAAGCGAACGAAAGTAGGGAATAAAAAAAAAAAACCATTTACAAAATAAATTAAATAATAAAAAGCTGAAGTATCACAAAAACGTTGCGAATCTTAAATCTTCGCCAAAAAAACACAGCTCTGCTTCAAGATCACATGACTTAATCTTCTCAAAATTCAATGCCACTTAAGTAAATAAATAAATAAATGCATAAATCACATATCAGACACGTGTTGGCAGAAGCAGCATCGGCAATCCCCAGATTCTTAAGCATTAGTCACCTATGGCCCCTGCAATCTTATAGAATTATTTATAGTTATAGCGATAGATTCATAAACATATTTATAGATCTTGAGATAGACAGTTGCGAATTTGCTTATGTGTGTGTGGGCTGTAACTCAAATATTTCTTGCATGTATGTTCATTTTGTGCCCATCTTTAACAAGAAAGCAACAAACAAAAAACACGAGCGTTAAAGAGCGTTAATACTAGAATAACAATACAATAACATAATTTCATATTAACTCTGAATCTAGCACACACTCAAAATTTGTTGATACAACTGTTTTCTACTTTGAATACACTTGACAGTCTTTCATATTTGTGAACCAAATTGTATCAAATTTTAGCTGAGCTGGCGTGTTCTCATTATTCCTAAAAGAATTGTATAAATATATATGTATAGCTGTGTTCTAGAATAACAAATATTGATTGGCATAAAAGAACGTACATTTGTTCTTCAGATCAATGAGAATGTAAACCAAGAGAGGATTCCAGAGCGCTCCTTAACTGTTAAGATAACATTTTATGGATTGTTAGCTCTTGGGAAAATAAGTACCCTTTCTGCTTTTTCAACTCATTTTCAAAGTGTGCGATCCGTGAGACAAAGATTAGTTGTTGCCGTACTTCATTTTGCTGTATGTAATGACCATTTGGTTCTATCTGCTTTCTTATGCCCAACTTAAGAGGGTAGTATAGACTTTATAAGAACTTTGTGTACGGCCAAACGTGAGATACTTGAATATGACTTCCATCTTATATGAATATATTGGGAATTAGGTAGATCATTAATGACTATTTTAACACGCTTAAAATTACTAAATACCAAATTAACACTAATTGTAAGATCCTCTCTTGGTTTACATTCTCATTGCTTCAGATACATTATGTCAGCTTTCATTAAATGTACAGTAACTATTCACACATCAAAATCTATCCACTTCCAATCTAAGTGCTTACCTACGATAAATCTGTTTACGGTTTCGGCTGTGCGTTGATATCAGTCAGTCAGTCAGGAGAAAGAGTTTTGTATCCTGTTAAACTCACAAGTTGGTTTAGCATAAACCTAACCACATCGTTGTTTTTTGGTTATTCGGTTGACTTTGGATGACTCCAAAGAATTGGTAATCCTATTAAGATACTGTATCTTTTGTGTGTGTTGCCAAGTGTGCAAAATGTGCGACACGTGCCTGTGAGCTGTGTTATCTATTGTATTATATTGCAACTTGAGGTTAACTCATTTGCGTATCAACTGAATTCAATTAAGCGATTATATGGCACAAAATCTTTAGTACTTACTCGTATTTATTTATTTTGTGCTTTGTCTATTTGTCTGTCTCTCGTGGCTGTCAGCTGTTAGCTATTGTATCTGAAGTTTAATTGCGTATTGCAAGTTTTGGCTTTGATATTATTTTGATGTGTTGTGTTCTGTTCTATTCAATTCTATTTGGTATTTGTTTACTTCTCTCATTGTTTTATAGCGTGACTTGACAGATGAGATACAAAAAATCATGCAATTTGTAATTACAGCTATAAAATGACAGCAGATGAGTATACACAACTCACATTGTGTACGTTGTAACGTTTGCGATCGACTAAAAGATAGACAAAAAGCACTACACACATACACAATTCCATTTTAAAAGTTCTTTTTTTATGAAATCAATTACAAACGATGTTCATTAAGTCTGAATAGATTTTTACTGTACAAAATGGCATTTCGTTGTGAAAGGCAAATAATACCTTCGAACTTTTATGCGGTTAAGAGAAAGGGTTTCTGTTGATAATCTGAAGGGCAAAGCTTAAAAGTCATTAACTTAAAGCTTCCTGTGATGCAATCATGTAAGCTCTTACATCAGGCACTCATTACCCTAATGCTTACGGTAATGGTCAGATGTAAGCACTTACTTGAATGCATTACAGTCGTGCTAACGATAATGTACTTACTTTTGTACGACTTTAGACCCGGTTTCATGGATCCTTCAAAATCGCGCTGTGCTGTTTTTAATATTGATTGAACTTTATTTTTGTATTATTTGCTTTCTTTGTTTTGGTCACACTTGAGAATTGTTATTTAATTGTTTTTGATTGTCATGCGAAATCGTCGATCTAGTGAATGTGTGTTTGTGTGTGTGTGTGTGTGTGTGTGTGTGAATTGTAATTAAAATTGATAAATGATTTCGTGCCACAAATGTTCGTTGTGGGGGGTTCTGCTATCAATAACTTCCTTAGAAAACATCTGCCCGCAAATGCTTGCCTGTTTTAAGTGAGTGCGACAACGTAAGTCAACTTGTTGATATTAGTATACCTTCATATATAGATATATTAGATAGGTGTGGGTATGTGTTTAAGTGGAGTTAAGTTCTTTCTCTAAAGCAACAACCTTTAACTGGATAATCTTTAGTTTTGCTTCTCTCAACTTAGTCATGATGATTTGTGTTAGTCATAGAAAGCTTTTCTGGTTGTAAATCTTATCAAGACTCCATGACTAAAGAGATTTAACCAATAGTTAATTGTAATCATAGCTTGGACAGCTTTACTTTAGAATTTAACCATAAACACATTTCAATATGTTAATTTAGGAATTGAAAAGATATAAACCTCTAACCCAGCTGTTTACGGATGAGTTATAACTAGCAAAGCTTAAACTTGTTGTGAATTATTAGCTCAATTGAACTCAAAAGTCTTATAACCCTATTTCGATTGTCTTTTCTTTTCATTTTTATCTTCAACTATTTCATTATCTTAATATTTTTTTCTCGATTAGCGAGCACACACACACACACACAAAGTCGAATAACTCAGGTGTTGTTAATATTTGTACATCAATTGAAACTGAAATTGAAAACGAAATCGAAATGAAAACAACCATTATACATAATGGTTAAAAGCGACATACTAATAATATACAAAAATATTTACACAATTGCAAAGGCAACGAATTTGCACGCCTGTATTTACCTAGAATCCATTTGTGTATCCGTGGCTTGTGTATCTGCGTATCTGTTAGATACAAACTGAATAGGTGGAACGTCACCTGGTTTTTTTTTCTGTATGTGTGTGTATGTGTTTGTGTTGAGAGACAATCAACGCTCTTTGATACCACTCGATGGATGTGTTGAGTTACGGCCCAAACTTTCTAATTATTAAGCAATTAAAGGCGGGTAAAAAACTTCTTTTTTTTTGTTTTTACTCAGCTACAATTAAATTTTCGCACAGTGCTAAACAAAATGTTGAATTATTATATTATATTCTCTCTCTGCGTCTCTCTCTCTTTAGTGAGTAGATTATATAACATATATTGTCTGCGTCAGTTCAAGTTGGGTTATCTAAATATAGGCATAGGCAGCGACAGACAGACAAAACAGACAAACGGACAACGGACAAAAGTGACAGACAGACAGAGACAGTTCAAATGACCGCAAGAAAGAGCAGCAAACAAAACGCAGCTAATGATACAAAAAAAGCAAAAATTAAAAGTAATTTAATTATTCAAATTTCGTTCGTTTTGTTGTTGTTGTTGTTGTTGTATCGTGCTATGGCCGTAAAAATGTATTTAGCCGAGTCGTGTTTACAATACCATTTAGCGTTGCACAAAACCAAGTGAGGCAGGTCGATGTGGCATGCCGTCCGCGGGGCGTCTATCTCTCTTTCTTTCTCTCTCTCTCTCTCTCTATCTCTGTAGAGCGGGCACGTTTTGTACCTTTGTCGGGTCAAGATTAAATGAAACACCAACGAAAAAAAAAAACCACAAAAAAGTAAAGCAAAACAGCGAAACGACGTCAAATCAATAATACTAGACGTATGCGCAATTCCTCCAAAGGTACAAGTCCATTTCCTCACCTCACCTCACCTCTCTCCTCGTACCCTCCCTACGCCCTACCTTTCCGCCGACTTAGCTTCATTTACATAGCTTAAAAGCAAATTCAGTAGAAATGAAAAGAGAGGCAACGATTCGATTATTGTTCATCAAAGCCACAAAACGAATCAAAAACACTTCCGTCAACATTATTGGCCGAAAGAAAAAATGATTCGGAATTCTTTACTGCAATTTCATTTTCGATCGCACACCTCCTCCTTCCCCCTTGTAGCCAACCCCTTTCTCCGCACGGGTTTTTGGTATGTGAAACTATGCCAAAAAGCAAGTGAATCTGTTTGTTGCTGTTGTTGGCCTGGCTAACTTTATTCCCTTGCCCCTCCCGTCGCCTCACTCTTTGCCACACTCTGTTTATCCGCGTAGTTGTATAATTGAATTGTAGTCGAACGCCGCTTTGGCGTATCTCTATATATATGTATCCATATATATATATATATATATTTGAAATGTCGGTCGAACCGGTTTCAATTTGGCACTCTCGCGTGTTTCGGGCCCGGCATAATAATTAAGCCTCATTTGAATTTGTGTATGTATGGTAGAGCGAGAGAGAAATATAGCAGATAGAGAAGGTGCGCTAGAATTTCGCTTCGAATCGATTCGATTCGATTTTGATACTAGAATTTTGCTTTTGTGCCTTTGCTAATTGGAATTGGAATTCGTGTTTGCTCGCGCTTTCGTTTGGCATTTTTGTAAAGTACAACAACAACAACAACAACACAAAGTAATCAAGTAACAAAAATAGCCTCGACCATATCTGTTTCAGGGGGGGTGGGAACAATCGAGGAATGGAAAACAACATTGTGGGCGCAGGGGAAAGCATACGAGAAAAGGTTTAAGGAGGAAGGGTTCGATATGCCTTGCGTACAAGTTTTGAAAACTCTTATATTTATACCAAATTTCCGGGAATATTCAGTACCTTTTGTGGGTCAAGTTGTATACAATTGTGAAAATGAGATACAAAACCAATTACAAAATGGAATTTTTAGGATTTGTGAAATCTCCTTGCAGAATTTAAATACTTTTACTTATACTTATCTGATAATCGTTTTAATTTGTAACAAAAATTGCAAATTCCAATAGAAAAAGACGCAATTATATGCAGAAATATCTTATATATATTGCATATGTAATGATCATTTCGTACGTTCACATCATTATGCCATAATAATCACAATTCAGTTGCGCACTTTTAATTTTTCTGGAATTTCAATGCAATACAGCAATTGCAGATGCAGATACCAGATACCAGATACAAGCTACAAGATACAAGATACATGTGATTAACTCTCTGCAATGGGGCAAACAAGCGTAAAAAACAGTATAAGAAAAGCAAAAAAGAAAAAAAACAATACTAAATGCGGCAAACGGACAATTTGCGCTTGCGCATTACTTATTGGGTCAGGGTCACACTGAATGTCTGAATATGTCTGTGAATCGAGCTGACTAACTGACTACTACTGCCACACTGACTCGATTTTGCTTGAACGCAAGATCGCAAAGGCAACGCCATCATCATCATCATCAAGCTAGAAGTGGCTATGGATATAGATATAGATACAGATACAGATACATAGGTTACAGATGCAAGACAATTAATGGCATTAATAATAAAGCCAGGGCTTGAAGAGGGGTGGAGGCCGGGGGCATCCATCATAGCAACTCATAAAGGTCTGAAGGAGAAGAAGAAAAAAACATAAAACATTAATCTTTTTGGCCAAAAACAGTTGGCAGTTGAATTGCGTTTCTTTTTAACATACATTAACGCATGTATGTATGTGTGTGTGTGTATTTTGGGTGTGTATTATAATTATTTTTTTTTTGGATTTTTTTGGGTTTTTGGTGATTCGATCCGCTGATTAACATTGAACCACAGGCCAGCAGCGAACAGCGAAAAAAAAAATAATGATAATGTTTATAATTGCGTTCGCCGCACAAAATGCCAAAGTAACGGGACATGCATGTACATATATATACATATGTATAAATATATCTGTACATTAAGCTGTGTGTTTACGATTATGCCAGTGAAATTAAAAGGCCAGACAAAAAAAACAAACAGCGAGAATTATCAATACATAAATAAAAATATGGCAATTAAATATTAAACTGTTTAATTATACATTTTGTATGCGCTGTATGCATGTTTGTGTATGTGTGTGTGTGTGTGTGTGCCGTTAATCTATTTTCGGTAGCGCGCATTGTGTAAAAAGCTGTCAAGTTTGAAACTTTGCACACATTTAGAGCATTACATAATTCCATGTTGAACTAAGCTCCCCGTCGAGATCAGGCGCCTGAGATCTGAATTCAGAATTCAAAGCTCACTGCCCTGCGTTTTCATTGCTTCGTTGCTGGAGCTGCTGGCGCTGCATTTGCTGAATTATCTCTTCTGTTTCGGTTTTATGATCTGCTGCAACGGTGTCGTCGGATTCGACGTTGACGTCGACGTCGACGCGAGCTTTAAGCTACGTGTATTGTACGTACATATTTCCTTTCTAAACGCGCGCTTATCAGCTTTTGTCCATTGTCAGGCCCGTATTGCGGTTGATTTGTTTTTGTTTTTTTTAGCCGGGGAGAGAGTGTTTGTTGAGTGGGCGCCTGCGGCATAGCGGGTAATTAGTAACAAAAAAAAAAAACATAAAATAAAATAAAATAAATAACAGTCTAAAAATAGAGTGGACACAGCAAAAGCAAACGTAGCAAAAGAAGTATTTAAGCTATTTTCGTTGCGACAACAGCAGCAAAAAAAAACAAAAACAAAAATAAATAAAAATAATCATACACAAGCAAAACCAAAAACTTGTTTGCACAAACACAAAAGCTCTTGATTTGTGTTTATGTTGTTGTTGTTGCTGCTGTTTGCATAAAAATTGAACAAAAAATGTGCAAATAATGAAATCGAAAACGCGCAAGCTGCAAAAATGCATTACAAATATGGTATTAAAGCAGCACACACACACACATACACACGCACACCCACAAAATGTATGATCGCTTTATCAGCTGAGCGAGCGAGTGAGCAAGTGAACAACAACAACAACAGTAACTAACCAAGCGACCGTCAGAATTTACCTGCAGCGCCACGCCACGCCGCTATGCTATGTTTGCCCTTCTAAAAAAAAAAGCACCACATACACACATACACACAAATCACTCACTCACATATACACAGCACCATCATCCACAACTAAAATTCACTCAAAGCCTGCGCAGTGCTTAGCTAAACAAACGTCTCTCACTGCACTCTCGCTCTCAATGGCTCGAGAAAAAAAAACTCACTCGTTGAGCGGCGTTGTGACGCCAGCTGGGTAAAAGCTTTTGATTTGGTGTGTGCGCGCCTGCTGCTGCTGCTGCTGTTGCTGCTGCCGCTCACTCGCGAATATTCTAATAAGCATTCCAATTCATTTGGTTTTCAAACGCGCAACGCAACGCAACGTATTAAAACGCGCGGCGCTTTCTAGCTTCAAAACTTTTAAAGGCATACGAATGTGTTAAAAATTAAGCATACGAAGCAAACATTTTTAGATATATGCAAGTCGTGCGTGTTATATATATATAGTAGTGAAAAGTGCAAATATTCGCATATATTTCAATTACATTTTTTGTGATTGAAAAATTAAATACAAAAAAAAAAACACGCAGCTGCAAAGTCGTCAAGCAAAAGAAAAATTAAATCTAAGACTAAAGCAACATTCGCGGGTGCGTCGTCTTCGCCTGTTTTCAAAACGGTAATTGTTCCCCCCCACCATCCCCCTCACCATACTTAAACACATACACATACATGTACAACAATATCTATCACACATGCAAGTACTTTTGCTTCTTCTACACGGAATCCATATTTGTTTTTGCGTTGTTTTTTTTTCTTCGTTTTTTTCGTTATTTTCGTTATTTTGGACATCACACGCACACAGCTGCTTGCTATGTTACACTTGTTTGAGCTTTGCTTTGCAAAGACTTTCTGCCCGTGTGTACCGCTGCTGCTGCTGCTGCTGTTGTTGTTGTTGTTTTTCTCTTTTCGTTTTTTTCTGCTGCTGCTGCTATAGAAAGAAAAAACAACGATTTTCACTTTTATTTGAGACCAGTCCCAAGTCTGTCTAGGCCACCAGGCACGCCATACACCGATACACCTGTTTGCGAGTCTCTCTCTCTCCCTCTCTCTGTCTGTCTCTCTCTTGGTGGATGTGTCTGTGTGCAATTCAAACTGCAGCGAACAACATAATCATAATCATAATCATAATCATGTTAATACATAATGAAGTTTCAGCATTCATTTCTGCTCAATAATCATAATGAGCTGCAAAATAAATGCCAAGAAGAAATTGGTGAAAATTGCAGCGTTAATTTATTATTTGTGGCATCAAAAATATATATATATATATGTATGTATGTATGTATGTACAAACTCATGCATAGGTTCAACGAATACATTGTACATGTTGTGAAATTCGCAGTATGACGAAAAATGTTTGTTGTTAAAGCCAACTTAGCCAATTTGTTGACGAATCAGGCCTTATCTGCTGCAAATCGGCAACAACAACAGAATTATTTAAATTACAAATTATTTCTTGAAGCGCAGCCAAAAAAAAAACAATAACGAAAAAACCGCTTCAAAACTGTGTCAAAATATATGAATGAAATACCCAAAAATGCAGTTGCATAAAAAGTGCTTTTAAAATTAAGAAAAAGTGCAACAAAAAAATGTGTGCTAATTTTAGTTATGGTGTGAATTTCGTTAAAAAGTTTGTTGTTGTATTATGCATGCGTTTTCTAGAGGAGAAAGTATAAAAAAAATTATAAATTTCTCAGAGACTTTTAAATGTTACGAAAGGAATTAAATTTACTCCTGATATAAGCAATTAATTAACGAACAACTTATTATTGTGCTGAATATATATATATATATATATACACGACTCATGATAATGCAATAACAATTACAAACAATTAGAAAATTCCATATAATATATGCTCGATGCCCAGACAGACCCCAACACCAGTCAAAGGCAATTATTAATTAATAATAACGAAAATTGTTCGAGAAAAGCGAATCTAGTAAAAAAAAAACTTTGAAAATCATGCACAAAACTAAAATACTTGAAATTCCCTCCGTTAAGTTAGGGGAGAGTATACAAATAAACTCGAATTAAGTTTATACGAGTTGTTTTTGTTGTTTAAACGAAATCTTCACACTGATTCCGCGAGTTGTTGTGGTTTATCAGATAAATGGTATTATATGGACGGACCTACTTCCTGTGCATATTTTAATCTACTTTAATCAGTGTGTGTGTCTGTCTGTTCGTTCTCAAAGGTTCTGAAGAGAGAGATAATCGAGCTCATTGTTTTATTATATATGTACTTATGTATATTCATTTATCTGTCATAAGTTGTTATGACATTCTGACGCTAATTAGTTGAATTCAACATGTGGGCGATGCGTCATTTAATATTGTTGCCCTTTTGCTTTTTGGCTGCATTTTGATAATTTATCATTCATATACTCTATCCGATTACTAGGTCGAGAAAATGTTCAGTCAAAAAAAGGTGCAAAAGTTAAAACTAAATGTAATCTGTGTGAACAGCTGTTCAAATGAAAGGAAGTAATAAAAGCTCTTAGACAAAAAAGAAAGCTCAAAGCACACACCCAAAGATGATGATGTTGATTAACCTAAAGTCTAATCAAATAAAATAAATAAACGAACAATTCAACTTATATACTTAATTCGCATACAAGTGTTTAATAGTGTATCTAATCACGAGTTAAATAAAATGAAATTTAATTAAATACTTACAAATGCCCTTATAAAACACATTGATAAAATGTAACCGGATATGATAACAAGAAAATAAAAGGTTGAACTGTTGTTATCCAAGGTTAATTAACAACAGTACATCATTTTGCTTCTCCTGTTTATGTTGCATACTTTCTCGTACCATGCTGCAACATGTTTGTATGTTTGTATGTATGAGTGAGTGTCCCAGTGTGAATCATTCACATCATTCAAAGCGGCAAGAATCAACATACACATACATATTTACATATGTATGTATGTAGATATTTTGGTATTTGTTTATGGCTGTCCGAAATATTTGCACGCAGCTACAGAAATTATGCATACACACACATACATACACATATATTATACAAATACAAATATATACAACAGCAGCTAGTTATGCCAGAAAATGAAATTTCTTTTCTATGGAACGCACAAACAAAATGATAAAGAAGCAACGCACACACACAAACACACACACACGCAAACACATTAAACAAATGCAAATACAAAACAAGTAAGAAGGCTCTCTTGTTAAGAAAGAACGACTAGAAGATACCCTGAACGCTAGACCTTAGATCTTACAGCCATGCCTGCAAACTGCACCAATGGTTAATGACTGAACTTCAAATTTCCATATCTCCGTTGTTTCTCATTTTCATAATTCCGTCTTAAGTTTCAAACGCAGTTTTGCAAATTCAAGATTTTTAGTGTTATCCTTTCCAAATGTGTTTAAGAAACGGGAAGAGATCTCGATTGTTTGAAATAAACGCGCTCTTATGTTCCAAACTTCGAGTCCTAACTCTAACACCAATAAGCCTATAAGATCGACGCGTTCATACATACAGTCGGACACGGTCAACTCGCCGGTTGATCCTGCTGTCTGTTACATACTTTTCACGAAACCATTATACCCTTTTTACGCATTTATAATGAGTTCAGGGTATAGAAGGAAAAAAAACGGAAAGATATTGATAGAGAGCTAAGCGAGAGATATGAAATAGGCATAGGAACGACCCAGACCCATATGCCGATATACCAACGAACAGAAGGCAAAAGAGTTTTATCTGTAGAGAAGAAAAGAGAAAGACGAAGAGGGAATGGAAAGAGACAGATAGGGAGAGATAGAGAGAGAGAGAGGCGGGGCAATGTCGATAACAATGCGGAAATTTCAACTAAAGGCGGCCCAAAAACAAAAAAATTCTTTTTTTAGTTTTGTCAATTTGAGAAAAGAGAAAAGAGAAAAAACCACTCGAAAAAAAAACTCTTAGAGCTCAGTGCAAAGGCAAACGTTAAACTACACGATGAGGCTGTTGAGGCGTTGAGATAATAAACAAATAAATTAACGAAATATACAACAAAAAGAACAACAACAAAAGTAAAATGTATGCCGAAATAAACAACGTAAAATTGAACAACATATTAAATGTGGGAAAAATTGTGAGCTCAATAACGAGAATAGTCACATTTGTAGGCACATGTGTGGGCGCGGAGGGGAGAGAAACGAATGAACAAAAAAAAAAAAAAAAACTAGCGAAAATTGAGCAAATTTAAAGCAAATTAATTAATTAAAAAAAGACCCCGTCGCTTGGCTGTTTATCTGGCATTGGCGCAATAAAATGTCAAAAACAACAACAAAAAAAAACTAAATAAATTTTTTTGCCGTAAACAGATCCACAAAATGTGTTTTCAACAAGACATTAAGAATTTAAGAGAGCCGCAAAAGTTGCTCATCTGAGCGTATAAAATAATGGAGCTTAATGACATTAAAAAATGAGTCCAAATATGTTTTTGAGGTACATTTTTGATTTGTATGACTAGAAAAAAGAATTATTAACTGACAGTATTGATTAATTCATGGCAATAGTTTGTTGTTAAACTGTGTTTATCTTTTTTTCCTCATGCAAAAAATTGTCTATAAATATCTCTTTTCGATGAAAAGAAACTTGACTTTCAATCAATAATTTCAAATTAGTTTTGTGCATTTCTTTGAAGTGGTGATTAAATGATTCCAATGAATTTTGACTGGGGTAATAAGCTGGAAACTAACAGTATAATAAGCAGAAAAGTTTTGTTGCAGTGTAGAAAAACAAGGACTGAATATATCATAACTTAATGTTTTGCCTTTGGCTTAAGATACAATAAGCCTTGCTTTCTGTACTGAAAGGTATTAAGTTAAATGTTTATCAATTGATCTTAAACAAAATCCTTAGAGAATAACAGAAAACAGCTGAACAGCATTGAAGCTTTAGACAATAAAGTTTTGCTAAGAGCTTACTTTGATATAAAACTCAATCCGTTTCTGTTGCTTCCCTATTTTTATTTGACATTACTAACTTAAAATCTTTTTCTCTCTCTCTCTCTCTCTTTTCTTCGTTTGTTTGTATTTGAAGTGCGGGACACTAGACGGAGCCGCCGAACCGTTATTTCATCAGCAGCGCAACAACAGAATGGACGTCTACCAGATTGACGATGGTTTCCATTCGGATGGCGGCACTGAAACACCGCCACCATCCCCAAGCTCGGGATCATCGATTGCATCGACCTCGGACCATGGGTCGCTGGAGAGTGTAGACACTGGGGGAACACAGCGTTTGGCTGTATTGTCGTTCGAGCAGGTACGCAAGCTGCACGATGTCATGGACGAGAAGGTGGCCATACATGGACGCGGCAATTTCCCAACACTCGAGGTGACGCTCAAGGATCTGGTGAATGTGGTGCGACGCAAACTGGAAGCGGATGTGAACAGCGGCGGTGCTGGTGTCTTAGTTAAGGATATCCGTCTGAATGGCGGCGCTGCTAGTCATGTCCTAGGCAACGAGGATCAGCAATACAACGATCTAGATCTGATCTTTGCCATCGAACTGAGCTCGCCGCGTGTCTTTGATCGCGTCAAGACCGCCGTGCTCAACACTCTGCTCGACCTGATGCCCGAGGGTGTTTGCAAGCGTCGCATATACACGTGCTCCCTCAAGGAGGCCTACGTTGGCAAAATGGTGAAGGTAAATAATAATAATGATGGCGATCGCTGGTCCCTCATCTCGCTGGGCAATTCCCCGGGTCACAAGAATGTTGAGCTCAAGTTTGTGGACACAATGCGACGTCAGTTCGAGTTCTCGGTGGACTCGTTCCAGGTGGTTTTGGATTCGTTGTTGCTGTTCTACGACTGTGCCGCTTTGCCCATTTCCGAGAACTTCTATCCCACCGTTGTGGGTGAATCGGTCTACGGTGACTTCCAGGAGGCCCTCTATCATTTGCAAAAGAAACTGATCTCAACGCGCCAGCCGGAGGAGATACGCGGCGGTGGTCTGCTCAAATATTGTAATCTATTGGTGCGCAATTATACAGCCGTCGATTCGCAGTTGATCAAAACCCTGGAACGCTACATGTGCTCTCGCTTCTTTATCGATTTCCCGGACATTAATACGCAGACAACGAAACTGGAAGCCTACTTACGTAATCACTTTTGGGGCATTGACGAGGAACCGCTGCAATACGAGTACCTGATGCATTTATACAATGTTGTTGAGATGTCCACGGTTTGTCTGATGGGACACGAGCGTCGACAGACTCTGTCGCTGATCCATTCGCTGGCCAATCAGGTGAAGCAGGCACAGGAACAGCAACAGTATCATCAACATCATCATCATCAGCAGCAGCAGCAGCAGCAACAACATCAACATCAGCAGCAGCAGCAGCAGCAACAACAGCACCAGCACCATCACCAGCAACATCTACACCAGCAACATCATCACCAGCAACAGCAACACCATCATCAGCAACATCTACACCAACAGCAACACCAATACCTACAACACCAGCAACTGGACCCGCAACAGCAACAGGGAGCCGCACAGACGACGCAAGTTTTAACACTTGTCTCAACGACAGCGCCACAACAGCAACAGCAGACACAAACGATTTATGTGCAACAGGCGACACCAGTTTGTTGCACCACAACAACAACACAAGTAGCTGCAGCAGCAGCAGCAGGTGCAACAGCAGCAACAACAGCAGCAGTTGTCGCTGGCACAGCAACAACAGCTGATCAGCAACAACAGCAACAACAACAACAGACCATGCAAATTCAAGCGGGTCCGCCTGGATTGATTTATGCCAATGGCGTCTACTATGCACCTGTGATTCCCAGCACCATTTGCACTTGCAATTCCACCTGGTTGAGCACGTGATTGGAGCAGCCGAAGCAGCAGCAGCAACAGCCACTCGAAACACAACAACAACCACAGCAACTACTACAACAGCAACACTTTAACCATAGCAACAACAACAAAATCCACATGAATATGAATATTAATAACAAGGCGCAGAATGTAGAGAAGGATGTGGTGGCAGCCACAGGCAGCTTGGTGCTGATGCAGCAACAAATCAACACAGTAGATAAACTAAGCGCTAACAAGCAACAGCAACAGTTGCTGCTGCAACAACAGCAACAACCCATGGGCAAATATAGCGGTCAATTAGCATATTTCTATCCGCACGATGGTTCAGCGCCCAGTTTACTGCTGCTCGGCGAAAATTCGTATTTAAATGTGACGCAGCAGCAGCAGCAGCAGCAACAACAACAACAACAGCAGCAACAATATCTATAAGAACAAACAAACATGAGGACAGATTGAGTTTGATATTGCCAGGAGTTGGGGGTTTCTTCTTCCAACAGACACATATTTATATATAAATGGGTGGTTTCTTTATCAAAAACATTTTGTAAGCTCTTCTTAGATATGAATGATGATGTCACGAATGATGAAAAGGAAGGAACTCCAAGCAAAACCATCTCTCCACATACACAATATCAACGAATACTTGACAACAATCCTAGCATCTGCAAAACAAAAGCTAAAAAAAACAACAAAAAAATTCAAAATTGCATCTTTTGCGTCGCAAAAACCAAAACAAAACAAAAAAAAAAAAAAAAATTCCATGTATTCTCAAGCTGAGATTAAGAACTCTCGATGTATACGCAAATATCAAAATGCTTAACAAATGCTACTATCTGATTGTTATCCTTTTGTTATCCTTTTGTTAGCAACCTTTAATTCTGCCCGCACACACATTTCAAGATTGATTTTGTAATTATAATAAAATGAAAGACAAGGAGGAGTTCAAATTGCGATGCAACAAACTAAACAAAACAAATCATTAATTTAACTTCCTTCCAACCCGTTTTTAACCAGCTCCAGTTCCAGTTGTAGTAATTTTGGCTTGCAACAAGAAAGAAAGATAGAAAGAATGAAAGAAAAACCCTCCCTATATCATCCTATATTATAATTATATTTGAATTTGTTCGTATGCTATAAAGTGCAGCCGCCTTCCAAGAGCCGCCGCATTGAAATTCCAAGCAAATAATCATCTACGTATAACTAAATACTATATTAAACAAATACAATACAATACATGAATATATCTAAAAAAAACAAAAAATACAAATAAAAAATACTTATCAACCACAAACAAACAAAAAATATACAAAAAAAATATTATTGCAAGGCAGAAATGATGACATGTATATAAAAAACACAGAAAAATGCAAAAAAAAAAAAAATGATTAAATATATATATATAAATATTAGTCAAATTTTTTAGCTGTCTAAATTGACATAATATATATGCAAATAAAAAACAATTGTATTTATATATAAATATATATATATACACATATATATTGTATATGATCTAACACTTAATGGTAACTCTTAACTGTAACTCTTTAATTATAACTCTTAAATTGTAACTGTGTCAACTCTTAAGTACTGTACAATCGTGCAATTTTGATTGGATTGGATTGGATTGTGTTGGAAACGCGGTACCGTTCGTTATATGAAACCGAAACTTAATGTATCTCAGCGTGAGACGTTGCTCAATGGTAAAAAACAAAGGAAAACTGATTACTGAAAATCACAATGATGATGATGATAATGATAATGATAATGATGATTATGAAAATTAACAAAACAAGCAAAGAAACAGTCTTGTCAAACGAAAAACGCAAATCAAAATCTCTTAAAACAAAAAAACCATTAAGAAACTTAAATTTTTTTTACTTAAACTTTTTTATCATGCAAAAAAAATATTAATGAATGAGTGCATTGAAAAAAAAAAAACAGAAAACTTTGCTAACATTTTTTCAGTGTGTTTTTTTACATAAACAAATATACATATATATATATACAAATAAATAAATAATTATGAGTGTAAAAGTGTTAAATTGTGTAGAGCTGTATGTTAGTTTTATATAAACAAATAATAATAATAATAATGTAATAACTAAATGTATAAAAACTGATGGTATCTAGTGAAGTTTTACAGCAGCAGCAGCAGCAGCAACATGATTGATTGATTGATTGATGTATTGTGATGTAATGTGATTGAGTGACTGTTTAGTTTTGCCTGATCGTTTGTTTGTTTGTTTGTTTGTATAATAATAACTGCTGGGTGATAACTTATGAATGATTCAACTGATATACATGTAAAGCATATTATATATATACACATATATATATTTGATTATAAATATATATAAATGTACATCTACCCACAATCTAACATAACAATTGATGTAAGACAAAAATAACATACTTATACGATTGTTGTTGATTCAATGAAAGACAACAAAACAAAACTAAAGTCCAACACAAAATTATACATAATGAATACATATATATGTATATACATTTATATATATAAATATTCTATATGTTTCCTCCTAACTATTAACTCTACTTTTAATACTGTTAACTTTTTTTTTCACACCTAATTGCGTTTTGTCACTTAATTTTTTATTTACTTGATTTTTTGTGTCTTCGAGCCTTGTGTTTAGTTTTGAATTTTTTGTATTGTATTAAATATAATTTAAAACTGATTGATGTTTATTATAAGTATGTGTGTTGGTGTGTGTGTGTGTGTACCAAATCAAAACAATATGAAAATTCAAACAATTCACAACACGTTTTCGTCGTAATGAGAAAATGTTTAAACTTTGCTCAACAACCTGGCATACACACACACACACGCATATATATGCATATACGTATATAAATTGGTAGCTGTAAGCTGAAAGCGAATGATTGAAACAGATGTTCATGATGATGATGATAAATAGAGCGAATAGTCTGTAAGAGTGAAGAAAAAAACATAATAAAGAAATAACTGAAACAAGTGGACATTTTTTTTGTTGTGTATACAAAATACAAGAAAAAAATAAATGTAAATCAAAATCAAAACATAAAATGGAAAATTAAAATAAAAATCAAAATCAAATCAATCAACAATCTATTGAGATTTGTATATAATAAATATATATATATAATATTATAATTATTATGCCTAGTTATACTATAAACTATACTACACTATATAATATATACTATATATGTATATCTTATTAATACAAATACCCACACACACACAAACAGACTATACAAATCCACACACACACCCACAACATACACACACACATATATATATATATATATATTACTTACATATTATATATATATTTAATATAATATTCTTAATTATACACATATATTATATATGTATCTACAACAACAATTTACCATATACATATTACTTCTGTGCGCTTCTTGCGATCTAAGGAATTTCAATAAAAACAAACAAAAAATACCTAAAAAGTATAAAACCAACGACAAAAACAAAACATATTTTTTATTTATCGATTTCAATGTCTGTTTCTCTTGCGCATTCGGCCACTGGCCGTTTTTTTGCAGCCATTTTGTAGTAGCAGCGTTTCCTCCTTTCGAATTTGGCTATTTTTGTTTTTGGTTTTGGCTGATTATGACAGAAACAAACAACGAACTAAGTGTCTGTGATCCAACACAAGATGCAGCTGCATCTTCATCTATTCCAGCTGTGACTGGACTGGTCTGGTCTGGACTGGACTGTAATGTACTGAACTGAACTGAACCTGGCGACTTTCGCCTGTTCCACACCCCCTCCAACTCCTCCTCCCACCACCACCACCGCCGACGATGCCTGTTTTCACTTTCCGTTGTTGTATAATTTTGTGTGCTTGTCCAAAAGCATCAATAACACCAACAACATGTACAGCCTCTAATGTCCGTATCATATTTGATGAGGTCTTCGGTCGTGTGGATTCGAACCCGAACCTGGCTGCGTTGATAAGTCTCCGTATAAATATAAAATGTGAAAAATCTTCTGTTGCCGCGGGCATGATTTATGCACAATGTTTAAGTCATACGCCAATATCCATACATATATATTATGGCTTCCATTATGTGGCTTAAACTGTGCAGAAATTGTGTTACTTTATAAATGACATAATACTGCAAAACATTTTATATATTGGCGGCATTTTTCAATTTACACACAATTCAAATTTAACAGGTGCGCGCCAAAGTGCTTTCAAACCAATGCTGCCAGCTTTTGTCATACAGCAAACAAAGTCTCAATTACGCGTTTAGTATTTTATATAGCGGCCTCAACGCGTTCGTCATTTTTTAGTGCAAGCTTCAATGCCTCTAGCCCTCCCAAAAAAAGTCTAAGCCCGTTAAGCGTGAGCTTTTTAGTGTCGAACGTGAATTCGTGACGAGCGGTGGGCAGAAGCGACGAGCTTGACGAGCCAGTTTATTTGCAACACAAACACACACACACAGTACAACAAACACACACATATACCACATGAACACCTAAAAAGTGCACAAAGTGAAGTTAAAGCAATAAAACAACAAGAAGTGAGACATAAAATTAATAAAAAACAACTAAGCAATTAACCATCAAGTGTTAAAAAGTGAAGAAATTGTCTAACGAATTAAATACCATTGAGAAAAGTGCGTCAAAAAGCTAAGCAAGTTATAATTTTAAGCATTACTAACATCAACACATACATGCATGCATACATACATATACATGTATAGTCGTAGAGTTACCTGAAGCTCCCATGCACACTCGCGCACACAAACACACATACACATTAATACACACACCGCGCCTAACACTGACTACCGCATTTTCTTTTTACTCCCACCATCCCACACCAAACACTGGCACATGAATGTGTCTGTGTGTGTATATGTCTAACTGAGCGTGTAAGTGTAAATTTTTGATGGCGCTTGGTTATTCATCCTCGTCTTCTTCTTCTTGTCTTCTTCTTCTTTTGGTTGGTGTTTTCATTTTGAAAAACTCGCCAAAGTCGAGTGTGTGTGTGTGTGTGTGTACTGTAATTTGAAAGATACATTTGTCAATATATAATATATGTCGATCTACGTACAATTTAACATATAGCACAAACAGCTGCACTTCCGTTTCCAGTTATACAATAAAAGTTTTGTTCTACTCAATTGGCTTAAATACCACAAAAACCACTCAATACACACATACGAGTATTAGAATTACTGAGAAACAAACACACACACACACACAGACACACATAGAACATACGTATGTATGTGGGTCGGTAACGCATCAAAATGTAACCTTCAAAACTTGTGCAACAACGGTTTTGCAGCCACCGCACTTAAAGCATATAAAAGAGATAGCAAAACAACAAAAAAAAACCTTAAGTGGAATCCATTGAAGAACTTAATTATTAAACATCGGTCACAGTCACTAGTTAGTTAGCCTCAACCAGCATTGGTTTAAAGGGGGGGGAAAGTGGTTTCTCTTTTCGACAGCAAAAAATCCAAACTTTACTGTCTAACGTGCAATGTGAAATGCATTAGAAATTAATGCGAAAATATTCACATACATAAGGATTTATGTGCTATGTGTGTGTTAGTGTTAGTGTTAAAGTTGAATAAGAAAACCACAACATTAATTCATGTCCAGGTGCAAGACTGCAGCAGACATGCCACAAAACGCACACAAAGACACTCACATATTCATACCTACACACACACACACACACACACACACGGCCAACTCCCACATGGGCAGCTGATTAATTGTTTGAGTTGGACGACGTCTGTCTGTCTGTCTGTTTGTTTATCTCTCCCCTCCCCTCCCCTCCCTTCCCGCAAACTGACAATTTACCATTTCCTCAATGTCATCAGCGAACAATGTGGTATGTAAACATGTACTTTATACTTTGTTTATTCAATATAGTATACTATAGTAAAGTATAGTATAGCATAGTATAGTATAGTATAGTATAGTATAGTATAGTATAGTAAAGTGTAGTGTAGTGTATGTAGTATAGTGTAGTATCGTATCGTATCGTACAGTATGTGTGTGTTTACCTTGTGCACCCTGTGTGTTGCGATTCCCCGGTTAAATGCGCTTTTGCAGCCCAATTAACAAATGCTTTTAACAAATGCCAACCCACACCACCCCAAAATGCGACACTTAGGGGGGTATATATTGATCTTTTTGACAAGTGTTCTATTGGATCCAATTTCTGATACATTCTGATAAAACATTGAAATTGGTTTGCTACTTTCCCAACCGTCTTTTCAATTTAACGTTTAACATGGCGTATACGTGCTATATGCATTACCATATGTACACACACAGCTTATAGGAGTTGAATATGTTTAGATTAGTTTTCGATATTGTTAATGAACTCTTCATGTTTTCCCACTACTCGTTTCAATACAAATAATGGTTGTTGTAATAATAAATAAGCCGCTTATGCAAAAAAAAATCACAAAAGCGACTCATTTTGATATCAATTATTGGATAAACCATAACTGAAGGCAACACATGACTGCACTTATCGGATGGCCTGCCTGCATATGGTACAATGTACAAGGAATGGCTTAAATGCTTACATCATTATATAAATGTATTCGATGGTGAAATTAATCTTGAAGAGTGACAACAATTTGTTGAGGTTTCTATTAGAACTAAGCTAATGATGATGATGATGATAATGAAAATAATGATGATGGATCGAATCTCTTTTTGGGAGAGAAGTAAAACGTAATTCTCAGTTTAGTTTTTTTTTTTTTTGATTGGTGATTGAAGCGAACCGAACCCAAAGCGGAGACCGAGCCCATAAAGCGCGACGAATGACGCATTCAAAATAAAAATAAACACCGAAACACCACAAAAACAATCCACTAACAATAACAACACCAATACCAATACATACGTATAGTATAATGTGGTTGACGCGTTGAGCGTTAAGCGTCCAAATTCGAAGATAAACAAATCGAACGCTCGCTGGTTGGTACAAAACAAAACACACAGAACATTGGAAGTCGGCATTGTCATTCGAAATGCCCATTCCCAATCTCGTTAACGTGGCCCACTTCCTCTCTCCCTCTCTCTATCTCTCTGTCTCTGCGTGCCAAGTTTGTCTTTTCGTTCTGCTTCTTTATGAACTTATTTTCGGCCAGAGATCAAAAACGCAAGCAAAGGACAATGCCAACAGGCCGTATACGTAATGCCTTCGTGTCGTGCCAAGCGCAGTTACTATCCATATATGAATGAGGAGTATGGGCAGGTGAGGTGCCAATGCCAGTGCCGTAATATTAGTCCTTGGCAGTCCTTGTGGGCATGTGGGCGACAATATCGCATCGATTATGCAACAGTTTGGCGGATTGAGCGTGTAGCGTAAACAAAACTTGACTCAACGCGAGCACAAAAATCATACAAAATATTGAAAAGGGAACAACAGAACAGAAGCAGAGCGAAATATATGTGGGATGTGGCAAACGTCTCAGTATGTCTCAGGAGTATCAACAATAACAAAGCAAAACACGTAACAGTTGGCCCAACTCCAAGAAGTTCAAATGCAAGTGATCCATACAGCAGGATGCACTGTAAACAATTCTGTACCTTCAACTTATAGTTCTTAGTGAATATTCTTAACTTAAACTTGTAGTTTATGATACAATTGAACGATGAAGTATATTAATGTTTATGTTTATTCATATTTTTCCATTGTTCAAGTCAAGTTTTAATTTTCATGTCTCTTTTGTACTCATCTTTAGTAATCAAGCACATAATCAGCTCCATTTAAGTACAATTTGTTTATTCACATCGACTTCTTCTTAAACTTTTTTGTCAACTCATACGAAATTTTCCGAAGGTTTTTTTTTATAGTTATATACTTAATAATACTAAACAGATGACGCTGATTGTGCTTTCCTCCCACATCTTCCTTCCTCCCCTTCGTTTCTCCCGTTTGCTTTATTCGTAATTGCACAAAAACTGGTTGGGAAAGCGTACACATTTCAAGTCGGAACAGTAAGACACACATTTAACCAGAAAGAACATGATAGAAAATATTGTAAAAAAACCTGGCATGCAGTTAGCTTCACGAGTAATATATAATTGACTGAAGCACGTCAATGCAACGTCAACAGAAAGGCAAGGCAAGGCAAAAAAAGATTTTACTCTTACTTACATTCAGCACAATAACTACAGAAATACCTACCGAGACTTTTAAAGTGGTTCGTTGGGACAGGGGGCAAGACATTGGCAATTGTTCATATTTAATTCACAATGGTTACGGCATTTAACTTTTGTGTGTGTGTGTGTGTGTATGTGTAAGCCACCGAATATCAGGGCAGAGCTCTAAGCTTGCTAAACAGCTAAAACTGCAAAACTATTAAGTGATGATGTGATCGTCTGACTCAAAAAGCAAACAAACAAACAAACACACACACACTAATAGACTAAGACACTCACACCCCCGCGTCTGCCGTATATAACGTCTAAATTTTAGTTGTTAGCATTTATTTGCCTAAAGTTCTTCAAAGCAGACAACGTGCGACGGCGCTTATCAAGCTTTAATGCCTGCCTGACCAAGATGAGACGTAGTTCATTCAAAAGTCAACACACACACACACACTCGTACGTACGTGGTTGCATATGTAGGAAGGTAGTGGTGGGGGGGAGGTTACTAACTTACTTACTTGCCTGCAAGCACGAAATAAGCAATTACAATGGATGTCATTAACAGATACAAAACTATGCGCAATGAGCTCAATACAGCTATCTTTCTCACACACACCCTCTGTCTCCCTCTTACTGTAGCATTCTCGTTAATATTTGTCAATTTTGATTTACTGGTAAGACCAGCTCGACTTGTATACAGGGTGTGCCATGTGTGGCGTAGTAACAATACTCGTAAACTGTAAACAAACAAATCACGATGAGGGCATTATTCAGTGGCTTGGCTGTTAATAGTTAAGTATGAATAACATATAGTTAATCTAATTTATATAACGGATAACTGATGCATCGCTGTGTCATCATGAATGGCAAGTTTATTCAGATGTCTCTTTATCGTTTTTAGTCAGCTCTAACACAAATACTTTATGACTTAACTGTTAACTTCTTGATGTGTGTATGTTTTGGTTAGAGCTATAACTTAATTTTCAATGAAGAAACGTTTCATTTGCTTAACCCATTAGCTACAGATTTAACACACGTAGCAGACACTTGTTTATTCACGTCCCTGACACTGACATATATGTACGGCATCCGTGAATGTCGTGGTGTGGAAAGTGTGCAAATATTCTACAAATCCAAAAATATGTCAGCCAACTCATGGGAAGTTAATAGATCAGTTTAGAGACAAAAGTCTAGAGTCTACAGTCAACCAGTCAACATTCAACAGCTAATAAACGAGTCGTGGGAAGCTGTTATAAATTATTTTAAATGTTTATATAGTATACGTAAGTATAATGTATAAATGGGTGATGAATTTGCATTTGGGGCTTAGGGGAAAACCCACATTACTTAGATATAGCAAATTTTTAATAAAGTCAGATACTGAAATTTATAACACTTAGAACTTATGCAAATTTTCTATTACAAAACACAATAATAAATAGCTGATCTTTAAAACACCACAGTACACATTTTACCTTGTTTCAAAAAGTTTATAAAAGTGGGAATATCAATATATACTTGTCTCAGTTTCTATTTAAACTAGAAATATGTTCACAAAAGGGTATAATTAAGTTATGCAAAAGATGATATCAGGCAGAAGAAAGCATTAAATATGTGTATTTTTTTGCTTGATAAGCACGAACATCGTAGTCGATTTTTCCGTGTGCCAGGACTTTGATTGGCTAAAACAAATATTTAAAATATATATATATTGTACTGTAACAATCGCAAATGATTCATGAATTTCTCATGTATCCGTTCTTAACATATTTTATGAATTATTTAATTCTACATGCATATACTTTTACAACTATATTTTAGGACAACTTTTAATAGCACACTTTTATTGTTCTTAACAAAAGCAATTTGTAACAAAGCTTTGGCTAAGCGGTTAAGTAATTATTTTTTAGCTCTGGTTTGCAAATCAACTCTCAGAAAAAAATTCAGTAGAAAATCCACTGCCAAAGTAGTTAATTTTACCATAGCTTTAGCTATAAAAATATCGATTAAACCAAACACATTGTGAGTAACAGAAAATGAATATAATACATATTTGAATCAAAGAGCGCGTGCAGTTTAAAGTGAAGTATCATTTTTATTTTATCTTTAAACCATACTTAATTGAACTAAAATCAATTTAAAATATAATGTTGTACTCAAAATTATGGTTAGTTCTAACAATCATCTAACAATCATTCGTATGCTCAGTTTTCAAATCACAGAGCAGACATCTTGCTAAGCTCCGGAGCTTTTTAGTTTTATTACATTTCGAACTAACTGCATAGGAAATATATTCGGCATCCGCTTGGTTAACGAAAGTTTGTTTTAAATAACTATAATGATATTTGTAGCACTTTCAATAGCTTAAATAATATATTTAATGTTTCTAGTAGGCCATGCAACTGAACAAAAAAATCATGAATGTCATACTTGGTTTTAATTCATATTATAATCCAGTATGAATAATATTGGAATCAACTAGTTTTGTGCATCGATATTAAAATTTGGACACTTCAAGTTGAATGTTAAATGTAAAAAATGTTAGTTTAACTTTTATTAGATCTTAATTTAACATTTGCACATGTTGAGTTAACCATGCCTATGTGTAGTTACATTTTTATCTGAGTGCTGATTTTTATACATTTACTCTGCCATTGAACCTAAATAAACTATATTCACAATATCTCAAGTATCAGCAAATATGGAAAATGTAAAAGTCTGTCTTTATTATATCCCTGTTCCGCGAATATTGCCCAAGTCCAGCACATTCACAATGAGTCAACATCTGTTATTGTGATTGCACATTCATTTTGTCTTTTATTGCAAAAAAAACCTATTTGCAGATCATTTTATCATTGTGCACTTGAATACAATGCTTTTTAGTGTTGGTATGTATGTAAGTAATACTTATCATATACAATAATGATGGCACATTAATATGCGTTGATTGTTTGCGCACATGTGTTAAAGGAGGCGAGGGTTTTAGAGTACTTGAGTATGGAAAAGGGGGATTGTATATTTGTTAGACTGTTGTTGTTCATTGCGCTTTTTGCGCTTTTTGTTTTCATCAGCATTCGAAAATAGCACCTTGAGCCAGATAACCGCAAACAAATTGGGCCAGAGCTGAGACCATATATACATATTATATAATGTACACACCAGATTCTGTATGCTATATAGATCACTTGCAGCTTTTGTTTAGCTGCTCGACAAAAGGCCAAAGTTCAACTGGTGGCTGAGTAGAGCAGATGAGAGGAGAAGCAGAGTGAGAGGTAGTTAGATAGAGTGGGTGACGTTGAAACTAGTTGTTTGTTTGTATGTATGTGTGTGTGTGTGTGGATATGGCAATTAAGCAAGGTTGCGAGCTGCATCTGCATCTTCTCTTGCTGCTTTTGCTGTTGATGCAGTTGTTGCATATTGCAGGCTGGGAAAAAAGGCTTGGGGCTCTTTCTTTGTTTTCACCTGGCATTCAACATTCACCAACCGTATGACGCAAATGCCATAAAGAGCACCAGCAAGAAAAGTGGGTGAATGGGTGGATAGGTGGGTGGGTAGAAATGGGTTTCAAGAGGCTGTCAGTACAGGCAACTTGAGATATGAATACTCAAATGTTCATTCGACTCGAATACAACGTACAACAAATAAATGTGATGCATCAATTTGAGTTAATATTTGCTTGCAAATTAGGCAGCGATTGTTACGATTAGCTATTTACCTTTCGCATATAACAATCATAACAAGTTCGTTGTTCTCTGTTCCTTAACTCACATTACCGTTTGTTATACCCTGATCCCATTAAAAATGGGAGAAAAGGGTATAATGAAGTTGTGAATGTCGTGGTGTGGAAAGTGTGCAAATAATAATAATATGTAACAGGTAGAAGGAAGCATCTCCGACCCTATAAAGTATATATATTCTTGATCAGCATCGAAAGCCGAGTCGATATAGCCATGTCCGTCTGTCCGTCTGTCCGTCTGTCTGTCTGTGTGTATGTATGAGCGCGTCGATCTCAGAGACTATAAGAGCTAGAGACTCCAGATTTGGAACTTAAGCTCGCCTAATCCCTAGGCAGTACAAGTTTGTTTCCGATTTTCGATAACTCTTCCCGTTTCCGATATACACATGGGATCGATAACAAAAAAATCTGGAATTTGGAAAACTTTGAGATGCAATTTGAATTATAAAACAAAATAATGATAATCTGTGAAATTTTTATCGAAATCGGATAATAAACACCGGAGATATGGGACATTGAAGTTTTGTATGCACTATGCTGTATGGGCATACACACACACACTTACTTGCAAGCACTGACTGTACGCGGAAAGTATAGGGATCAGGGTATCGTCTAGTCGGGATTTCTCGACTAGAGCCTTCTTACTTGTTCTGTTTGGATCTGTTCTGGATTCGTTTTTATACCCTGATCCCATTAAAAATGGCTAAAAAGGGTATAATGTTTTTGTGCAAAAGGCAGAAGGAAGTATCTCCGACCCCATAAAGTATATATATTCTTGATCAGCATCAACAGCTGAGTCGATATAGCCATGTCCGTCTGTCTTTCCGTCCGTATGTGTGAACTCCAGATTTGGAACACAAGCTCGCCTAGTTCTAGCAGAACAAGTTTGTTTTCGATTTTCGATAACTCTTCCCGTTATCAATCATCTTGTGTCGTGATAAGGCAAGTGTGTTTGTTGAACCGGCAACAGCTGACAACTAACCCGATTTGGCTACCACTTTATTTTTGTTTTCAATATTTATTGCAATATCTGAACATTTGTATGCTTATTGCTGAATATGCATATCGAAGGTTTTGTTCAAGATATCTTTATTATTTTTACACTTTGAAAATGTGTAAGGTATTTTTAAGGTGTGTTCAGATCTCTGCAAACATGTTTGAATAGTTGATTTAACTTTATGGACGATCGGCAATCGAAACAGATTTGATTAAATAGTGTCATAAGATCGAAAAATTTATTAAACTTTTTTGGGCACACGATACTTTATTATTGTACCTTCTAACTGCATAATTCTTCTTATATTTGTATACCTTTTCGTCAACTTGAAATAACATTAGAGGTTACAGTTTAAGCGCTAATCTGATAATGATCCAAATTTACAGCTATAAAATCACATACAACGTTTTCAGTATTTCACTTACCCAACTGATATGTTGATCAATCGGATCATTTCAACAAAGACATGAAGGTTATAAACCAATGTTCCCTGTGATAAAACCTGATTTCTCTTTATTTTTGCTTACAAAGTTGCAAGTTTCTTTCTGATTGTTTTTTTATTCTCCTTGTACAGTTTTAAACCTGTTTCACTCCCTACTTTCTCCATCTTTCCGATACAAACGCGCGTTGAAGCAACCTGCTCCAAACTTTTCTTGTTCTTTACTTAGTATTTGTTTTTTTTAATCATTAACTTCTTCATTATAGCGCAATGCGTCTCGACACGAACTCAAATGTGGACTTCAAAGCGTTCGACTCCAGTTCCAGTTCCGGCACCAGCTCATGTGTAAGTCTCCAGATGAACTAACTGTAACTGTGTAATACTTAACTTCGTTTTCTGTGTAATTCATTTTCAATCAGATTGTCAAATTGGAGAATTTGGCCTCTTGGGGTGGCTCACAGAAGACAGACACACGCCTGCCCCTAACCGATTATTCCACACTTGGCGGGCCGCGGCACAATTGCAGTCCCTTTCCCCAATCCAAAGATGTCAACAATCGTCTGGTGATTTGGTAAGTACTCATCTAGCTCTTGCCACGCTGTCCCCATCAAGCTTACCCACCACTTGTGGCACTACTTAAAGGGATGGCGACATGACCACGCTGGAGGTGGATGCCATCACGAATAGCAGCGATGAAACCCTGACTGAAAGCAATTGCATATCGGAACGCATTATCGCCGTTGCAGGCAATCAACTCAAAGAGGAGCTCAGCACAACTGTTAAGGGTAAGCAATCGAGAATACCTTACAAACTGTTTCCTCATTATTGTATACACTTTATTTTTTGATAGAGTGTCGCATTGGTGATGTGCGAGTAACGCGTGGATACAATCTGCCAGCCAAGTATGTTCTGCACACTGTTGCACCCGCCTACAAGGAGAAGCTCAAGACGGCTGCCGAGAATGCGTTGCACTGTTGCTACAGGTGAGACCCGCTAAAGCACATACAATTATCTCTCTTTCACAATTATTGTAATACTATTCTCCATTTAGAAACGTTCTCTGCAAGGCCAAAGAGCTGAATCTACGCACAATCGCCGTGTGCAATGTGAGTGGCAATCAGAAGACATTTCCAGCCGATGTCGCAGCGCACATTGCCCTGCGTGAGTAATGAACTGAAATCTGTCTATATTACCTAGTCTATGCTGATCTTGATTTGATTGTGACATTTAGTATACAGTATGCAATGCAAGTATCAGTGTTAGTCACATATCATTCGAATTGTCTTTGTTTACTTAGTATTTGATAAGAACATGTTTTTCTTACGATTCCTGTCTATAGTTTAAAATTAGTAACGGTAATGGTACTTACTACAGTCGATTCGTCAGATCAGATGGCAGATCTAAAAGAAAAGAAAAATCTACGGTTTTCACAAAATTCGTTATTCGAAAAAATCAAAATCCAAACTAGTTGATAATTAAATTCTTAAATAAAATTGGTTTGCTGCAAAAACTGTTTTACTGTATTACTCTTGTCGAGTATATTCGTCGAGCACCTATTGAAAATATTGACTAACAGTCAACTTTAATCCATTTGAATTGAATATTTTTTTACGATCTGCTAGAAACTTGTGAATAACATTATTAAAACCAAAATAAGTAGTACTCCTAATAAGTATTCACAATAAATATGTTTTTCTGACATCAAGCTGGGATTGCTTAAGTTCTTATCAGTTTTCTATTGTAACAGACTATTAACTAAATTAAGTTAAGTACTTATGTATACTTGATTTATTTGTCATTGGTCAAACACTTTACTTAACCATCGAGCTGATAGAGTTGTAGTTAGTTGGAAAACTAATCAAATCAGTTATGTATACAAACTTATATCAACAATCATTAACTCTTGTTTGCCTTCATTCACAATTGCAGGCACCATTCGACGCTTTCTGGATAAGTTTACACAGCAGGTTGTGATACTATGCGTCAATAGCAACGAGCGTGGCACCTATGAGGTATTGGCGCCGCTCTACTTTCCACGCGATCAGCTGGAGGAGCGCACCGCGCTGTGGCAGCTGCCTAAGGATACCGGCGGAGAGTTGGGCGAACCGCAGCATCCTGATCCGGATCGACAGATACGCATTATACGCAATCCGCAACACAGTCACAGTGTGCACATGCGTCATCGACATGGTGAGTGTTGCACAAACGATGACGTTTGTAGACTGTTATCAGTAATTGGCTATCAGCTATCGGTTATCAGTTGGTATATGAATATGTATGTCTGTTGTTTGTTTGTGTTTTGGGTATCTTTCCCTTGTACTCGTTGCCTTGTTTAGCTCGTCAACAGCTGCCGATAACGTCGATGTGGATAAGATTACACCTCCCACACACACATACACAACCATTTGATACAAGCTTGTGCGTTTTACCAAGTTCTCATTCCCAAATCGAATTCATACCTATTTCTACGGCTTCAGTTACGTTTTAGAGGCACCATCGCGTGGTCATTCAACGGCAAACAATTTTTCCGAGTGATTTAATAACTGCGTTTTAGTTCGAACGCGAACGCGAACGCAAAGCAATTTAACACACATTTGTAAGTGTAAGATAATCAAATGTTGCTAACGAAATGGTGTTCAAATAGTGTTTAAATTACTCATTTATCTTAAACAATTAACTTCTGTTACAAAGGCATTTAATTGTTTTAAACTATTCATAAACCTGATAACAAAAAATAACAAAAACAGATACCATGACGTTTTATAAAACAATTCACGCGACTGACGTGAACCATTAATTTAATTAATAAAATTTAATTCAGCGGTTGGGAAACTTTTTTAATCATTTTGTGTAAGTTGATATAACCCCATGGCGAAGAAAAATTTATAACTTTTTATTCACAAAAACTTCATTTAACCCTCAAAAATTGAATTTTTACCACATTTGGGGACATTTACCCCAGTTCCCCGACCGCTGTTGTGTGATAACAAATAAGGTTTATGCATTGGCTAAATTGACCTCTAAAAGTAATGTGATGTGTGCATACTTTTAGGCAGATCGCTTATTCTTTCATACTGCTGAAAAAAAAGCCAAAATCCCTAAATAAATCTCGCGCGAAAGTGTGCTACGTTTTAAAACTAGAACAATTGCATACTTTTATTACTTAAAAGGCTAAAAAAAGCTAAAACAACTAAAAAAGCTGAAAAAAGCCAAAAGTGCTTAAAAATGAGTAACGGCAGTTTTTCCAAGAATTCGTTTTAACTAAAATCATTGCATGCGCCATATATTAAAGTCAATAATGCATTTTGAGTTTTGAATTCGTTTTTGAGTTTGAAATTCGTTTTATTTTTATTATAAAAATTGCATTTATACGCCATTTTGGGTATTTTACCCAGATTCCCCGACCGCTGATATAATTTATTTAAAAAGCTTTAAAAAAGCAATCCGCTCAAAATGCTAAGAAAAACAAAATGCTTTTTCATAAGTTTGTTATTTAAATAATATTGTAATAGTTTTTTTTTTTAAAAAGAAAAGAAATCATCATGAAAACTACATGAAGAGTTTTCCGTGCCTTTTAAGATTGATAAAAAACGAAAAGTTATTACGTTTACATTCCAAAGAAATCTGCGTTGCAAATCATACCCAAAAGGTTAACAAAGTTTTGTTTTGCAAAAACTGAGGTTCCTTTGTTAATATCTTGTAGTTGATGTTCTGTAGTTGATGATACTTGATCAGACTCTTCTCCGCTTTTTATCAAAAGAACAAAGTCATATTCAAACATTAAAATTACCCGTGCGGCTTATCACGACAGTTTTTAAGATTTGTGTGTTCTTAGCTGCTGCTGTTGTTGTTGCTAATATTGTTGTCGTAGCTACTTGTTGTTGTTGTGGCAAAGTTCTTTTTTGGCCCACTTAAATCATGTCAACGTCAACGCAACTCGTTTATCGCGCTCATCTGACGCCCTACCCTGAGCATCACCTGGCAGAGGGGCGCCTTGCTACCCACCCTTTCGCCAGCCTGCTCTCGCTCTGGCTCGCTTTCTCATTCAAGCGCTTACAGCTGACGCTGTCGTCGTCGCCGTCGTCGCTGTCGCTGTCACTTCTACAGCTAACAAAAGCCGCGTCCACAAGCTGAAAGGCGCCGGCGTAGCTTTCAGTTGATATCAAATTACGCAGCGCTGAAGTTGTTGGTTGAGTGTATAAGAACGAAAAGTTTGCAACGCTGATCAGCAGCAGCAGCAGCGGCATTGAGGCTTAGCATTGATAATTGGACCAGCAACAAAACAATAACATAAACAATTATGATAAACAACTCATTTGAGTTCTCATGTAAATGCATATTGGCGTATATCTCAATTACTTACGAGCAAATCTTAACTGTATTCTCGTTTTCTCTCTTCAAACAGCTGACGACGATTCAGACGTGAGTCCACACGATATGGAAGGCAACAGCTCAGATCATGAGTATGGCGCCAGGGATATGAATGGCCTTAGCCTCAACTCCTACAGCAGTGGACTGCAGGCACAGCTACAGGTGCATTTTAATAATTACTTCCTATTTATTGTTCAATATTAAAATATTTTGAACTCTCTTTAAGATGGATTTGGACAGGCAACATTTGCTAAGCGATCGACCCAGAAATGGCGTCTACGAGAGCGTCGTTGCCGAGGGCATTGAAAGCATGGAGCATCAAGAGCGGTAAGCTCAGAAAAGAAATGCGGGAAAACAAAGCTTGAAGCTTATAGTTTATTATGGATTTATCTTCTGTACCTACTGACTGACTCGTTAAGACAAGAAAGCTTAAGCTTAAGAAAGGTTATTAGAAGGATTAGGAAATGTAGAAAATTTGCGAAAAATATTTGCATGAAACTTCTTCTGTCAAAGAAGTATTATGACAATGAATATATTGTATACAGAATCAAATCAGATTCTATCCTTATTGTGTTATTAATGTTTCTTTTGGCTCTGGGAGCTAAATCTTACAGTCTCAGTTTATAGTACACTTCATATAGCGTAATAATCGGTGTACAATCGACATAAAGGGTAAGGGACCGAAGCTATTACTATTGTTATGCACTTGAAAATAATTTTGTAATGAAATGTGTAACGCATAGAAGTAAGCATATCCTTACCAACTATAAAGTATATATATATTCTTGATCAGCATCGCGAGGTGAGAAAGCCATGTCCATCTGTCCGTCTGTAGTTCGTATGTATCGATATGAAACTCTAAGGGCGTTAATTATATTGCAGTTAGATCATTTATCAAAATCGCCAGATAAGACCACTATAACACATTGCTGCCATATAAATGAAAGAACTTTTAAGAGATTTAACTATGATAAACAAAAAAGAAGGTTATATGTTATTGTTGTTGTTGCTGCTGCTTGTGCTTCGTTCATCCGGAGATAGATGTGAAGAGGCGCACGTAAACAGTCGCATTCATATCTGGACATATCAGATGTCCGCCGCTTGCGTCATTAAATACATATTCTCAACCATTTACATATACACATTAACATGTATTAATATCTAACTGGTCTGTCTGCAGTTCATAAAACTGACACAAGAAAGGAACACCCCCTTTCCCCTTTTTCATAATAAACACTTTCTGAAAGTAGTTCTCGTAATACTCTTAAATAAATACTATTCGTTTGTTAAGCGTGTGCACGCGTGCCGGAAATATCTTAACCGACTAACAAATGACTTCTTGTGATCGGGCCGGGCCTGTTTCTGCACCCGCTACAGGCCCTTACCTATAGGTATTTGTCTGCCTATGCAAATTTAACAGGACATTGGCACGCGAAAGCGATTTGGGCAATTGAAGTCCTTTAGTTCATTTTGAATACAGTTTGGAGCTTGTTCCTTGCTGAGCGACGTCATTGTGACCAAGCTGACTGACTGCGTCATCGTTTGCATGTCAAGCACACAAATTTATTTTTGGACAGACACTCGCTTGATATAAGTACCTAATAGTTGAGCTAAAAATACCCGAGCACGTGTCTAAATGAGGCTTGCAACTCTTTGAAATCGTTGTAAGAATGTCAAGCTAAACATAGTAAAAATAATAATAAGAAATTGTAGTTTGCTAAGGTGATAGAAATAATACTTAAATGGGGGACAATTTGATACATAAATAGCTTAAGCTTTTTTTATTTATCTATAAAGAAACACGAAAACTTTTTAGCCAGCCCATTATTTCAGTCGGTTTGTTTTTATCTTTATGCGGTCTGGATTTGCATTTCACACTCAGTATTCGGAGCTTAAGGCGTATCCAAACTAATCCAAAGCAAAGTTATTAAAAGTTTAAAGCCTTTTGGTTTTGAATTTCAAGTATTTAGGTTAACGACTCATCAATGCCAATGCGATGACTTTTCTTTGCTGTCAACTTAATTATGATCACGTTACACCCTCCTACACCCTCCGACACCCTCCTACACCCCTTCGAAGCACTCGTCCCTATAGTAACAGTTGCCTCACCTCAAAAATGTAATTAACACGTGAATGTTGCAGTTCATTGATTGCAGCCGCACATTTTGTTCCATTTGTGTTCGACTCGACTTGTTCTCGTATCAAGTGTCATCGCATTTTGTACTCTTTAAAATCTTAATAAATTAATTTTATTTATATAAATAATCGGAATATCATTATGCATGTATATTTGTGTTTATGTGCATCCATGTAAACAGGTTAAGCATTCAGCCGCAGTGTCGATTGGTTCAATGCATTTAGCTGGGCTTACAGTGCACAAATAAGGATCAAACATAAACTATCATTTCTAGTGGTTTTAAGACATTTAAGTGAGAAGAAGAATAAGAGATAATCATAAATGATTTTGGTATGGAGTATGAAGGATATCATTAAGTTCATTGCCCTGGCTTATCATATGTTACCTTTTTTAATGGCTGTTAGTTCGTTGTTATTTGTTTGTTGGCTATTTGCTTTGGTTTTAAATGGAAATTGCGCATACGTCATGTTGCGCTGTCCAAAAGAAATGGCACAAAAATACTTCAAAATCGGACAGCTCTCAACTGAATTCGTTGGACAGACACGACATGTGCATTATGCGCTTGGCGGCTGTCAAGCTTGCAGGCAAGCAGGAAGCCAGGAAGGCAGAAAGGCAGGCAGTCAGGCTGACAGGTAGTATGTCCTTGGGATGGAATATCCTGTGCACCGACAGTTTTAGTATTGATAGTTTCTGATGTTGTTGCCATTGCTGTTGATGTCATTGTACAGTTGCAAAAAAGGCGCAGACGCGAAATATAGAGAAAGAGAGAGAGTTTACCGCTGTCAGAGAGAGAGAGAATGAGAGAGCGAGAGAGAGAGAGAGAGAGAGCACACTTCCTGCTGCTGTCATTGCTAGTCTTGGTGTACATATGTACCATTTAGATAGACGTCGGTTCGCACGAGACAGTTGAGAGCTGGGAGCGTAGCATTTTGGTTGAGTTGAAGAGCATTCGGAGAAGCAGACGCCTTTCAGTCGAGAAACGCAGCTCGTGGCGAACGGTCGTGTGTGTTCGTGATTACGGTTCGAATAGATTGGTCTTACTGATTTATATAAACTCAATACATATACACATATACTTATATTTATATAAAATATATGTTAGAGTTTACAGATTTTCTTTCGGTTTTTAAATATTATTATTGACGTCGCTTCCGTACGCAACGCAAAAGTCTGTCACATTCGGAAATAATATTGAAAAATCTATTTATATACGAAATTGAACGATTCGAGTCGAATAATCTGCGCCATTTGCGTCAATTGCCGAAAAAGTGCACCGAATAGGCAAATTCCATAAAAGTTCTTCGTTGTACGTTTTGCTTGATCGATAAACCTCTAGAAATACAAAAAAGGGCAAAACAAAACATAATTGAACAACAACAACAACTGTAGCTAGCTAGCACAACAGAAAGAAATCAACCCACCAAACCACCACGCAACCACACAACTATCTAAGCCAACAAACACACACACACACTCACACACAATGACAATGCTCGAGGGCATGACGTCCATTGACTTGGGCTCCAGTCCCATGCAGGAGACCACTGGGGATATGATGGCAGCCGATGAGCTCATGGAGACGCCGGAGGAGAGGTAAACATTGGACAACGATACAACCGGATCAAATCAATTAAACGTTTTGCCACTCACTTCTCCCTCAGTGAAGTCAAGTTTGAACCACATTTTCAGTTTGTTTTTTTTTTCAACCCACTTACACACAACGATGGCACCACGCAAAGCACGATGACGCTTGTCATTTGTTATTTCATTTCAATTTTGTTTGATTTTAATTGCGTGACGTCATTTGGTGTAACCCCCACTAAAACTCCCACATTTTCCTTCGTACCAGTTAGGTGAATTTTGTTTTCTTTCCTTAGCTTCATGTTCGACTTGGTTATTGCTCACAATTTCAACTAGTTGCCGTCTATTTATAGTCCTCTACTAATACCGATAAGGTCCTTTGGACAGCTCATCGGCAGTCATGCATTATTGAAACCACGTTTACGACCCTGAGATGGCTGCCTGGCACCACCCACACACCCAGCCACTTAAGTACGTGTATGTGTCTACCTGTCTATTGAAAAATGAACAACAGCATGCAATTTGCGGGTTGGCCAGAGGTGCAGTACAGTAAATGTTCGCTATTAGGAGAATATCACAAGAGTTTCGTATCAGTAGTAGTTATGGGAATACGTCTTAAGCAGTTACTACTGTCCTCGAGCGCGAGCTGATCGAAACTGAGACATAAAACTCACTAGTATGTTAAGTGAGCACATTAAGTAAATGAATTTCAACAAATGCAAGCGAATTTCACACGCGAATTGCTTATACCACATGTACATGTAAATACAGGGAATAATTTGTATATCTATATAAACAATTTAATATGCATATTCCCATAAAAATATCTTTTATACAAACTGCGTCACAATGCGTCACATTTGTTTTATCGTATACACGTATATACACTTAATGTATATTGAGGAAGCTTTTTATCTTAATCTATTGTGGGGATGCGCTGCAGATGCTGTCGCTCGGCTTATCATTTAACGGTTTATAAGCTAATCAGTCAGGCAGTCAGCTGCTGCTTTAACTGCTATTGCGTCACTTTGCACCAGTCTTAACTACACAAACAAAACGCAGCACATTAACAATTCGGTTAAGAATTCTTGTGCAAGTAATAAACTTCAAAACTGGTTAATTATCACCTTAATTTATGGTAGAGTCAATTATTTGCTAAATTATTCAGTTCGATGCTTTACACTGAGCCAAAGGAATTCAAATAGAAAATTTACATCGATGTAAATTTTAACACTCGCACTAATTGGTACTTTTTATTCGATCCTCTTTAAAAATTTCCCCTGAACTGTTGTCTTATAGCATTTTTGACGCATGTTAAAGCAGCAGCGATCTGTTAACATTCTGTTAAGCTTTTGTTGCATGTTGATGATCGCAAATTCAAATAAATATTCTACAATAATTAATGTTTAATTGCGTTGCTCGCTTTTTGAGCTTATCGCACAAATATTTGCGCTTATTTCAGCACAACAACAAAGCAAAACCCATAACTTACTAATTAACTTGATGCTCTTTCTCGTACATAAAACCCGATACACCTTTCTAAATACATACAAGTCAAACACAAACAAACGTGAATGCGAATGTGTTTCGAATTTTAAAGCAGTTAGTCGAGGTTAACACAATAACAAATTACGAACAAATATTGCGGAGACTTGCGTCCATCAACAGCTACTGAATCACTTGACTGACAGTTAAATAAACAATAATCTAGAAATCTACCTTAGATCTCGTCTACTTGTATACGCATGATCTAGTTAATCAGAAAGCCATTAGCATGTTCCTAAGATTAATAACGAGCAACGGGGAGAATTTGGGAAACGATTGTAAATCTAGTAAAATCGAGTAAATCTAAATGAATTCTTGTTGATGTTTATTACAGATATGAACGACTTCTACAGCGTGCACAGGTTGAGGATCTGAATGAGGTATCTGGAATCGGTTGTCTATATCAGAGTGGAGTGGATCGTTTGGGTCGACCAGTGATTGTATTTTGCGGCAAATGGTTTCCAGCACACAATATTGACTTGGAGAAGGTAAGTTACTATTCGGTTTGTAAAACAGTTTTCGACTATGTAACTAATATCGTGTACGCTTGTTTGTTTAGGCTCTATTGTATCTGATAAAACTGCTGGATCCAATTGTCAAGGGCGATTATGTCATTGCATACTTCCACACACTCACATCCACGAACAACTATCCATCGTTGCATTGGCTGCGTGAGGTCTACAGTGTCTTGCCATATAAGTAAGTAAATATTCAGTACGACTATAGTGTAAGAAAAAGTTAGAAACTTTGTCAACTCTTTCGCATAGATACAAGAAGAATCTAAAGGCCTTCTATATTGTACATCCCACATTCTGGACTAAAATGATGACCTGGTGGTTTACCACATTTATGGCACCAGCCATCAAGGCCAAAGTGCATTCGTTGCCCGGCGTGGAACACTTGTATTCGGCCATTACAAAAGATCAGTTGGAAATACCCGCCTATATTACAGAATACGATATGGCGGTAAGTTGTTTATATGCATTTATTAAATCTTCAATAATCTTTACCATAAATGTAACTATTCCTCTTTCAGACCAATGGCCTGCATTATTTTAATCCAGTGCCAACTGCCTCATAGATGGCGGCCATTGTGGCTGTTTAGGCACGGCTGTAACCACCAGAAATACATACATACATAAATATAAACTTACACACACACACACACTATCTAACACACAAACATAACATATACAGACTCAAAGTATAATTAAAATTTTTTTATAAATTTTATAGAATTATACTATTGTTTTCTTTACTATAAGTATAAGTAACTCTTTTTGTTGAATTGTTGGAATAGAATTTTGTGTAGGTCTAATGTTGAAACTAACCAAATGGAACGCGAGCTGATCATGTGTAGAACTAGAACATATTTACTATATAATGTTAAAGCAAGAACAAGAGAAACCCGCAACCTGATAGCTAAATTAAACGAATACCTTAAAAAAAAAACAAAATAATAAAATACTACATGTAAAACATTCTTATGAAATGCATCAAATTAACAAGCTATCCAATTTTGTTAATTTTCAATAATTTAACGTAAATTTGTAAACTAATAAAATTTGCAATCATTATTTGGCTATTTAAGGCGCTAAATTGCCAGCAAGCTGAACAAGAGAATCAGATTATAGAACCTGAAACATTGTTGTAGTTTAAAAAAAAAAAAAAAACCCAAAAAATTAACAAATTGTATTTCGGCCCATGTACTTATGTACATTTAGTACATATGCTATATATTTATCTGTTTGAACTTCAGATAAGATTCCCACTAAGAAAACAAATACGTACACCCTATAAATTCAATTGTAATTATACTAAACAAAGAGAGGATATGAAAGCGTAAAACAAAGTTATATATATATACTTAATATACACATTAAAAATATAATATATATATTTATATATAAATAAATATACATACATATGTCAAAATGAATAAAAGAAAACAAAACACCCAAATAAAATTCACATATATATTTTAAAGATGTTAAACGGAAAGGAATTAAGCAATCTTTTGTAGATACCTGCTTACATAATTAACAAATTAGGATAAAATTAAACTTAATTAGAGCTCACGCTAAGACCCGCAATTAAAACACCAATAAAATTGAACAACCTAACGATTAATAAATTTTAAAAACAAATCACACACAAACAGAAACACACACATAAAGTCCTTGTTAATCTTCCATGCACCTTTTGCGCTCAAAACCAAACCAAAAAACAAAAAAAAAAAGCCAATTACAAAGTAATACTACTTAATTATTACTAAACGTTTTTTCTCGACTTAACTTAAGGCACAAGCGACAAATTTTTTGGGATTGGTCAAACTAAAAGAAAATGATTAATCTTCTTCGTATCTCAATGTAGTTAATAAAAGTAATTAAAACTTTTTTCAATTAGAGCACTCGCGCGCAAGCAGCACACAACCAAAAATCAATTCTCTTATGCTGAAAACTAAAATCTTTCTACGTTTTACCTTAAACAATTAAAAAACAAGCAAACACCAATGAACAAATAATAAAACCTAGCAGCAATAATAATAAAGCAAGCAGAGCATTAAAAAAAAATAAAAATAAAACTGCACTCAGGGATTGATTTAAAGCAACCAAAAAAAAAAAACAAATTTAGATAAAAGAAGTACGCTTTTTGGAACCACAGCAAAAATATCGTAAACCTTTTTGCAATGTTGCGCCCATTCGCAATTTGGCTGCCTGGCTAGTACCTAAAAAAACGTAGAAGTAATTAAAAAAAAGGAGAGAAAGTGAGTTAGCATTTAAAAAATATGATATGATATGAAAATAGTAAATGTTTTTAGGCTCTTTAATAATTGATAGAAAAAACCAAAATATTCAAAATGAACTTTAAGAAATGCAAATTCATCAACACATACCACAAAACATAGAAATTATGCCAAAAAGAAAACTAAAACTTAAACATTTTATATTGCTATAAACAAATTTATCAAATTATATATATGTATTTGGAATATATAGCAATTCAATTGCTTGAAACAAACACTGTTTACCCACTTTACATACGAATATATTTTTGTCACACACGCATAACTAGATTCCCAATTATGCAATAATATTATAGTAAATGAGCGAAATATTGAACTAGCAGCAATATACAAAATACCATGAGAACATTCTAATCCGAAGCCCACAGAATATATATATATATATAATTTTTACAACAAATAGCGACCTAAATACGAGAAAATATGTGTTAACTGAACGCAAAAATAAATATATATTTGAGAGATTGTTGTTAAAGCCGAGATATATACCATTTATAACATACGACAATGCTTTTTCTGTACCCAAGCACAGTGTAGGTGAGCTGTTCGGTGTTATATGCCATGAATCCAAAAAAGCTTCTACTTGTACTCACATGACCCAAAATCTCAACCCAACCCAGTTATGCCAAATGTTCCTTCTACAAATGTATTGTACACGTGCTCTTACAGAATATCCTAAAAATTTGTTTGTATTATGTCTTAGAAGTATTTGTAGATATTTTTTATATATTTTAGTAATGATGCCAACAAATATATATAATTAGGCAACTTTCTACAGGTTATTTGATTTGATTAAGATCCCACAACATTTATTTAGTAAATACTTTAAAGAAAATGGTGATTTGATGCTAAAAAAAATAATAAGAAAATGAAATAAAAAAACCAAAATTGTTTGTACCTAAATTGAAAAAATTCTGCGATTGAATTTAGTGTAGATTATTATTGTATTTTTAAAAATTCCATATACATTGTTGTTAAACCAAAATTCTATATAGTATAAAAAAGAAAAGTTAAAAATTTAAAAAGAAAAAATTGGGTTTAAAAGATTATGGCACAAAAACAAGATCAAAATTTAGTTAAGTTTTACAATATGAAATTTAAACCTAATTTTCTTTTTGTATATAATATTTATGTACGAAGTAACAAATTTAATTGGTAAACTAATAATAATAATAATAAAAGAACATACGCTTTCGTTAAAATTAAACAACTTACCTTCTTTATTGTATACAATAATCTAACAGCTAAACAAGCAGTTCATTTTTCACTTTGGCAATAAGATATTGTTGCAAGTTTTAACATTTCGGCGTTTTATACTTATTTTTATTAGCACTTATCAGTTTAAGAGCATTTTAAAAGCACCGCTCTAAGGTTAAGTGTGACCATTTTAATTTTATTTTAAAATCGCAATTGTGACAATTTATTGAAGAGTTTTCAGTCCCTATCAGTTACCGGTTGTTCTGCGTGTGTGTTTAATGTATAACCAGCTTTGTTTTTGCAGAATTTGGCATATATTTTTCCTTGTACTGATCGAACATACGCTCCAAAGCCTCCATTACCTTGCCGTGCACCTCATCTACATAAGCTTGATCCGGCTGCGCACTTTGTAAAACATCAATTGGCGAGCCAACTGCAAAATACATTTCGCTTAGATATCGAAATCAAGGTTAGGATCGCTTATCACAACTTACCAACTTGAACAATGGGTCGGCGGAAGGGCAAGAAGCCAAAAGTATAGTTAAAGAAGCCACGACCCACGGGTATCAATGGCGATATGCCCGTCAGCTTCTTGACTATCATTTGTAGGCGACGCAGCAACGAATCTGGCGGATTGTCCACCTGATAGAAAATGTCAACTTCACCAAATGAGATCGTGGGCACAATTGACGAGCTGTTAACCAATTATTAGTAAATATGATGTTCCGAACAGAAAAACAAACACAAACTTACCCCGTGCGTATGGCAAGTTTCACAAATCCCTTGCGATTCTTGAGCGTGAGAACGTATTTGCCGGGATGTGAATCGAGCGCTTCCTGAGCACCGCCAACCAGAATAGCCACTGCATTGGATGTGAAACCATCGCGATTGCTTGGATGCTTCGGATCATTGGGTTTGGTGAGATAATACACCAATGACTCCTTGGAGACCGAAATCAGACCCCACCAACGTATCAAATCCCTGAGAAACGGTATCACGAAGTGCTGATCAAGTGTTGCCACCTTGGGACGCACTCCGGGAAAGAGCTTAAGCCACTGGCTAATTTCAAGGCCCATATTGATACTTATGCCCGTGCTGTTAGTGTTTAAAATACACATATATAGATTTAATACACTTTAGGTGATAAGATATCTTTGCCTGTGCACTTACCCAAGAATGCCATGTGGAAAGCTGGCAAGTATGTAGTTTTTATTGGCTGGCAGATCGGCAGTCTTTACTAGTTTGACAGGGAAATAATCACGATATATGCGACATATGTAATTGGTGCGATTTATCATCCAACTAGAAGAAACAAAACAAAACAAGAAGTGAATTAGAACTGAAAAAAATATGGAACTAGGTGGTAGATCTACCCATTGCCATCCATTCCTGCGTGAGTTCGTCTGTGCTGTACACATATATAAGCCGTATATATTACGATCAGTGTTCGTAGCAAAAATCCACCATAGAACTGCAGTTAATAAACATCGAATTAATAACCCAAATCAAATCTTCACACTTCAGTGGTTTCTTACCAGAAGTACGGCCAATAGCAACAATGATGTCATAGGAAGGGTGAAGAAAAATAACGTAAACATGCCTGTGACGAATGTTTCCAAGCGACGCTTGGGCGGCACATTAACAGGGGCCCATTCGACTTTCATAGTGAGCTGATGATCCGAAATATATAAGTTAGGGGGTGGCGGGGTGGCTAAAGTTAAGGCTTCACAGCACAACCGATCGAGCGAGCAATTGGGTAGACGACCATTCAACGACTGAACAGTTGAACGAATTCCGAATGCGTTCTTTTCCTTATCAGCTTGCAGCGACCATATGAAATCGCTGCTAACACTTAAAGAACCAATTTAACTGATTATTTAGCGATAAGTAGTGTAACAAATACCACACCACATAGCACCCCGAATTATGTACGAAAATAGTTTTGTTATCTATCCATGTCTGTAGATCAATGCGATTATAATACTTGTAAAGGTTTACAGGTATTGATTGTTATACTAGGTACATATGTTCATTAATAACCCATTAGATTAGCAAAGCGTTATCAGCCTTTTAGGCTGTGAGCAGTCTGGCGATTTGTGTTCAAGTGATTAATTTTTTAGTTAATTGGACGTTTTAGTAATTGGCGCTTTATTTTAACTAGTTTCGCCATAAATACTTGTTCTTGATATGGGGTACAAAGATTGCGACGTAGCTATCAACAGACCCGGTACCCATTAGGAATCGCTTAACAGGGTATAATTTAAAAATGCCCTCTCCGTGTATTTTCGACTATTAATGTTATTTTCATCATTTTATATCGAGCTTAATAATTTTAGTTCTTCAAGGGGTTCATGTGTTGATTCTGCTTTTTTAAACTTCATACAGGGTATTTCTAAGGCTGGCGTTCTCTTTTGTTTTGTCGGGTTGCTACAAGCAAATAGAAAGTGATCTTTGTATGATTCTATGCGTCACTCTTTATGCACGTCTTGACCTTTAGTGCGATATTATTGTAGAACTCGAGATACTCAAATAATACATGTACATACATAAATACATTACTTGTAGTTCGCAATAGTATGAACCAGTATGAAATTGTGTTGTTCGTGGTCACTGAGCTAAGATAAGAGAATCAAAAGCATTGTTTCTTAAGTAAGCTGTCTAGTAATGTACGGGTGAGAGTCTAATCAGTAAATGGGACTATACTAGCTTTTTTTAGTCATAGCTAACATATGTACTTACATGCCCATCCCATAATTTGCTTACTCATGCCGTTAATCATTGCGTGCCGCAAACAATATACTATATATGATTCAACTTTTGCTTTCACGCGACTTGTTTTATCATTAGAATATTGACTGTATATTATAATTGTGTCTCAACTTGTTATAGAATTTGTTGCCAAACAGCTTGCTCAACTCAAATAGAAAACAGCTTAAGTAATTAAAGTACGTCACATTTTACTCGTTTTTAATTAACTTCAAATCAAGGTTAATGTCAACACAAGTTGGTAAATTGTAACTTATGCTTTATTATATGGATTATAGGAATCAAGTTACAAATAAAAGTGGGCACATAAAAGGTGAGACAAAGTTTGGAGCATTTCAGTTTTTCTTATTTAAAAGCTAACACAAATTAACAATCTTAGTTTCTTTTGTTAAATGTCTTGCAACAATTGAACACAGAGGTTTAGCCATGTTTACCGTTTACTTATTTTCAATTCATTCAAATGAAAGATAAAATCTGACATAAATAAAAATGAATACCACGTAATTGCCTGAAGCTCTAGTTTATACTTCAAATTGCCGTTTAACCGGCTGTGAGTGTTACCTAATTGTCTGGCAATTTGTGTGCTTTTCTTCTTTAGCTGGGCACACTTTTGTTTATGTGAGCTATTGCTGTGGTGGTAAAAGTAGAAGGCAATGTATACATTTTCTACAGTCGCGTCCAAACTAAAGCGAATCTCTATGAAAATATCGTTCATCTCGAATATACACACACATTTGTTGCGCCTCGGAAAGAATCAGCATAAAAACCATGGGCACCGAGGAGCACCAGCGTTTGGCCAACATTGTAAAGAGCTGCCACGAAAGTTTACGTCAACTAACCAAATTATATGGCGCAGAACGCGCTTGGCAGGAGCATACAGGACCGAAAAATGCTGAAAAGCTAGAAGAATATGCAGATGCAATGCAGCAATTAGCTGGCATTTGGGAACAAAACGCCAGTAAAACAGAGCTCCATGCACGAAGTCGCATCAAGTGGGCCATTGACTATATAACTAAGTACTTCTTTACCGAGGGCATTTATTTGCAAAAGCGACTGCGAGAGCAGCGTTTGCTAGCCTCCTATAACGAGCTGGCTGATGTTGAATGTGCCTACATGGAGGAGCCGCCAGACAATCTGCGTGTTCTAGATGTGGGCAGCTGTTTTAATCCCTTTGGCAATACTCCGCACCTGGAAGTGACAGCCCTTGATCTCTGTCCTGCACCGGGCGCTCTAGTGCTGCAGGCTGACTTTCTTACAGTTGCGGTGGATACCACACTGGAGGAACCCGAGATCAGCGATCAGAGTGTTAAGCGATTACCTACTGGCTACTATCATTGCGTTATATTTAGCCTTCTGCTGGAGTATATGCCCAGTGCAGAGCAGCGATTGCTTTGCTGCCAAAAGGCCTATGAGCTTTTGCGACCCGAGGGAATCCTAGTCATCATCACACCCGATTCTCAGCATGTGGGCAAAAATGCTAGTATCATGAAAAACTGGCGCTTCGCCCTGGCCAAACTGGGCTTGTTACGCGTTCGCTTTGAGAAGCTGCCCCATATCACCTGTATGGTGTTTCGTCGGGCCATCAGTCAGCATTTGTCGCAGCACTGGGCCAGCGTGCATAGGGAAGAGGGTATTTGTGAGACAATCCGCATTCCACAGGATGAGCATTAATATAACTATTTAAGTTGTTGTCAATATATATATATATGAATGTGTACTTATGTCAAAGTATATATTTATAAGTTCCCTCTTTTTACTAATTACAATGTCATAAATAATAAATACTAATGCAATTGTTGTGATTCCTGCTTGAGGGTTGGTGCGGTAGTTGGCTCCGCGTGTTGCATGAACAGCGCTGGGCCGGCACCACTGTTGGCCTGCTGACGGTTCTTCGTAGCTGCTTGCTGCATAATGTTAGGAGGCAGCGGTTTCTTGCGATCCGCTTCCCATTCCGCACGATGCAATCGCTGGCGGTGCTTGTACATGTTGGCATTGGAAAAAAACGTTTGCGGACAGTTTGGACAAGTGTAAAGCACCTCACCCGTGTGTGTCGATGTGTGCTCCTTAAAGCATACAATTAGTTTTTAATTTATTATCGTTAAGAAAAATGAACTTACTCTCAAATCCTGCGGCCTCTTAAATGCCTTCTCACACATGGTACAGCGAAACTTTCTTTCGCATTGATGATTATGATAAATGTGTCGTTTCAGTGCGCGTGAATTGGTGGATGTCTTGTCGCAGATGGGACAACGATGCTCACCACCTGGAGGTTCATGTACTGTTTTCATGTGCTGCTTAAGACCAGATATATGACGCAGCCAAGTGCCGCAAATCTCGCATTGCACGGGATCCGGCTTTGGGCGTGGCGTATCGGAATGCTCCATTTCGTGGTGTTTTTTAAGATTTGCCTGAGTACGCAACGTTTTGCCGCATTTATCGCAAATGATTGCCGTCTCCGGATCGTGCATATGTCGTCGATGTTCTTTCAGCTTGCGTTCTGTGGGCAGCCTGCAACACTATATAGTTAAGAAGCGAACTCAAATGTACAGTCACTATTGCTTACTTTTTGTTGCACTCGGGGCATGTATACTTAAAATCCGACTTGGGCACATGCTTGGACATATCGTGATATGCGACGGCGGCTTTTGTGGTAAAGGTCTTCGAACACTTGTCGCACGGATACATTCGCTTATCCGTTTGGGGGTTTGTGTGCGTTTGCTCGTGTGTCTCCAGCGTTTTAGAGTCCTGATACACACGACCGCACTGGGTGCACATAAAGTGCTTAGGATTATTGTGAACCAGCACATGCTCAGCCAGTCCGCGGCGTATGTGAAACTTGCGACCACAGCAAGCAATAAACCCGCTTTCAATATTGTGGGACATGCGCAGATGGCGAAGCATGTCTCCGAAATTGGGCACTAGAAGACTGCAAACATGACATGGAAGCTTCTTGAAAAACTCAAAAATGATCTCATCGTATTCGTTTTGTTGCGCCTTTCTTCTTTCGAGCTCCTCGCGACTCATGCGCACGGGTGGCACCAACGGTTTGGGACGCTTTCGATATTTTTTAGGCTTGACCACTACCCGTTTAGGTATCTCTGCATAGCGCTCCTCCGGCTCAACATCCGGCAGACTATCGCCAGAATCGGTGTCGCTGCTCTTGCTCGAACTGTCGCTGTCTTCTGTGCCAAGCAATGCTTCGGCAGCCACGAAGTCCATATCATGATCATTATCGTTTTCACTTTCATGGTCATCATCAGACGGAAGTTCCATTTTCGGGCTAGCTGATGGGGATTTTGGCGGTGTTATTCGATTTTTCGGTGGGCGACCACGTCGAGTGCTTCTACGAAGCGCTTGAGCCTTCCCTGGTGGTTGCTTACTAGCTGCTGCTGCTGATGGCTTTGCAGAGGTTTTTAAATCTAGGAATTCCGCCAACGGTATGTCCCCATCTGATTCACTGGCATGTGCACGCTGTTCCTTTTTAATGCGCTTCTTAGTAGTAGGTGTATGCTCGAGACTGGCGCGTTTGGGTGCACTGCTCTTCTCTTCAACCACTGGTTCTTCGACCATTTCAAGCTTGGGCAGCGGTTCCAGCTCGTTCACCTCTACCTTGATATCACCAGTTGCAAAGAAATCTTCGGCCAATGCATCCAACTCACCGCCAAAAGCAAGTGGATTGGCTGTTTCCGACTCGTCACAGAACTCAATGGGTACATTTTTAACATCGCCGCGTCGCTCCTGGTGTGTATTAAAGACGCGTTGATAGAATGAGTTAAAGTTGCTTACACACTCCCAGCATTGATGGCAAATTTCCTGCCGCTCCCCTCCTGTTGCGTTGCTTAACTGGTAAAAATATACAGGACATCAATAGAAATCACAAAATTAAAGAATCGCGCCGTTACCTCTAGCCAAAAGTGTTTGTTTATTGTTTGGCAAATGTTAAGCCGCAAACCAGTCTCAGAAAATATCATGTACGATTCGCCGATCTTACAGCGGTCAAAACAAAGCACACACTTTTCCATTGCTTATTATATTTCGTTGATCCGTTGTAAAAGCTTTAAATCCGACATTTGTTAATAATTAAGAAAAAACAAATTTGTTTAAAAATTTGTTTTCTATTTGTTTGGTGGTCGACAGATTTGTGGAGGCCAAATGATTTTTAGAGATACAGCTATCGATGACATTTTCAGAGTGTACCTGTTAAAAATAAGAAAAAACCCTGTCTCTCATACTACGGCCACACTGATTTAAATTCAAATAACATAGCGATAAACATCAGTCAGTTCGTTTTCAACGGTCGTGAAGTGTGGTTGTGAGAGGAACGAATTTAACGCGCCAACAGTATTTGATACGACTTTCTAGAGCGATATTTAACATGCCAAGTGCCAAAGAACGTACAGTGTGTGTGCAGCAGTCAAACATGTAAACAAAGAGATAACAACCAAATCAATGTACAAGTCGCACCCAAGGAATACGCGTTGATGACAAAATAAATATTACCAATAAACAGTATAATTTTGCAATTACCTTCGCGTCTAAGCAGTGCCAGACAACTATAATAACCATTTGTAATTGAACGAATCGTTTTTGCAGTTTTTGTTTGCTTCTGCTTGTGTTCGTCTGTCTGCAAAATTAACACTTTTTCTCAGCTGTTTGGATGTTAAATTGGTTGCTTGGTTGGCCAATTGCCGATTTTCATTGCCTGTTTTTTAAACGCGTCAAATGGGTAATAACTTGTCAGTTGTTGCAAAACGCCAGTGTAATGAAAGAAACTATCTATTGACTTCCTTTTACTTTGCCTGTGGAAAATTTTGAGTTTTTGTTTGGCTAATTATCAGCTCACTTGAACTTGGAGCACTTCAATTAAATTTGTCGCTTGCATTGAAAACTTCATGACCCATTTGCAACAACAACAATAACAAAACGAGTGACTTCCTTTATTAGACCTTTTACTTTTCTTTATGAATGAATGCGCAATAGTTTCGTGTTGAGCAGAAAATATATTCGCTTACCCATTAACTAAGTGCAACTACATAGTAACCAGTTGCCGTTTGCATTCCGCATGGACTTGGGACTTGGACCGGGCTCGACTTTATTTGCGGGAATCTATGCGGTTGCCGGTTCGCTTCGCCTCACCTCGCCACGCCTCGCATCTCATCGCGTTTTGCCTGGTCTGGTTTTTGGATTTTCTTTTACGTAACGACGTAGTCAGGCACGAGCCAACCTAGTTAACAACATTGAAGACTGGCAAGTGCCCGGTTTGCTTCATTTTCACTATTTTGTTGTTGTTGTTGCCTTTGTTGTTTGTTGCACTTGTGAAGCAGTCAACCACCCATCCAAACCTAGCGATACTCGAAGAGCAGCACGTTTTTATTATCGCACATTTCTTACGTGGAATATTAATAGGTACACCGAGTAGCAACGACATCAATTGCAAGTAACTAAACCAAAACCAAAACAATACCCGCATTGCTTCGAGGAAATGGAAAACCAACAGCTGCGTTCATTGTCCAACTGACATCAAAAAACGGATATTCCACTGTGCATAACTAAACTCTGTGAAACAATTGAACATTCTACACCGAGAACATACAAAAACATAATAATAATCAATAACAACCAAAATCTGTGCCAATCTCTACCTGAATAGACAAAATGAGTCAACAAAAGTTATGTGCCATTTTGCAAGTTTTGCTTATGTCAACTGTTTTGTTGTTGACATTTGTTGATCAGAGTCAAGCTTATGGATTTGGACGTTGCCCGAAGTATCCATCGATGCCGAAGTTCAATATGAGTCGCGTAAGTAGCAATGCAAAGCCCAAGCCAAATCGAAGACTGCAATAAATGTTTATGCATAAGGCTAATTTTTGTTCATTATTTAGTACAAGGCGTCGGCTCAGGTAGTTTTTATTTATATAGTATATAGATTGTGCATAAAGATGAACTTGAACCAATTTGTGGTCTGTAACTATGTAAACGTGCAAACCAGTTTATAGCAAAGAAGATATAACAACTTAATAAACCTTAAAAACACATATTTATGTATGTATATTTTCATTTGCTGGTATCGTGATGCTCGCCCTATATTCATCGTCAATGGCAAACAATCTAACTTCTTTATCATATTCAAAAAGCCAACTATTACCATTGACCATGTCCAAGCCACTAGCTGCATCAGTGGCACACCAAGGACAACAACAATGAGACCAAAGACCAGAGAGCTATTTTTGATGTTGTTGAAGTGGTTGTTGTTTTATTTTTTATTTGAAAGTTAGACAAACTAGAAAAGTGCCATAATCAATTTAGCAGCTCAATTACATTAACAATGCGTTGAGGATACAGCATCATTGGACTTTGCGCCTGCCTCTTAATTGGATAAGTCTTCAAGTCCAATTGTGCTTGTTGATAAGCGTGAGCGTATAAAATCACTTTGACATCGTTCGCTTATACAGGGGGCAAAGACCCCGACCCCAAGAACAATTATGTATAAACAAGTGAGTGTTTTATGGCGCACAGTCCATAGCTAGCTGTCCGCTGCAAGCTATCATTGGAATCAGCTACTGGGCATTGCTTGATCTTTAACAGCGCTTAAAACCAGTTTATCAAAATAACAACAAAACACTAAAATGCTTGAAATGTTTATGTTTTACGCAGGGAGTGGAGGCAGTTGTTGGTGGTTTTTTTTATTTCTCTTTTATTTTGTATAATAGTAACCCAGTTAATTGCTTACTCATCGCTTACTCAAAGTGAAACGCTGGCTAGCAGATCTTATTGATTATATTTATAACTATTTTTAGGTACTTGGTCACTGGTTCGAGGTGGAGCGTTCCTTCTATTTGCCAGAGATTGCCTCGGGCTGTACAACTTTCGAGTTTCAACCCTACAACAAAGCGGATCTATCAAAGTTTAACAATTTTAAGCTGGAGGTGGCCATAAAAACCGTAAATCGCATGTAAGTAAAGAGCTTTTATTCTATGTGTTATTATGTGTTAACTTATTATCCATATCTGTTTATAGCACTGGTAATCCCAACGTTAATCAAGGCTATGCGACGCCAGAGAACAGCAAATCCTCCATCATGGACTTTAAAGTATGTCTATAGAATCATTAAACAAAACCTGACAATAACTTCATTCTTTTATATTGTTTTCAAAAGTTTAATACTCGCTTTCCGGAAGTAATTTCCCGCTTGTTGCCCGGTTCTGGGAAGTACCAGGTGCTCTACACGGATTACGATAACTTTGCCATATTGTGGTCGTGTGGCAGTATTGGCTCCCTGGGCCATGCAGATCAGATCTGGATACTCGGACGCGAAACGGACTTTGTAGTTGAGATCCGAGAGAAGATCTATGACGTTTTGAAGCGACTCTCCCTAGATCCCGAAAGACTGGTGCTTAGCAAAAATACTAACTGCCCAAAATTGCTCTAATTTCAAGCCTTTTTACAAATCTATTTAGTTATAAGTGCTTGTTAAAGTATCATTTTGAGTTGTTTATATCTTAGGCTTTAGGTTGCTGTGATAATCGAGAAGTTAAGCTCTGTTTTGTATTGCAAAACAAATATATACACATACATATATATATGCGAAAAATATTATTTGTGCACGATATGGGGGATTTCTTGATTTCACGTCAATTATAATGAATACTCTAATTAAGTTGGTGTATTTAGAACCTGCCGATCCAGAAATCTAATGAAATTTTGTTAGTCGCATTAAGAAAACGAAACACGAAGGAACTAAATATGTCGAAACTGTGGGTCCTTCTTCTTCTCGCCTTGCTTCTAAATTTCCTGGATACTTCAGTGGCACGTGGAGGAGGTGGAGGAGGTCATGGTGGTGGCGGACACGGTGGTGGTGGACGTGGCGGTTTTGGTGGCGGACGCGGTGGCTTTGGTGGCGGTCGACCTGGTGGTTGGGGTGGTGGTCGACCCGGTGGTTGGAGTGGAGGACGCCCAGGCGGTTGGGGTGGTAGACGGCCAGGCGGCTTTGGACCGCCAAGAGGTGGTTATGGACGACTACGCGGCGGCGCCTTTGGCTATGGAGGCCACAGATCTTATGGCTACGGTGGTGGCATAGAAATAGGCGTCTTGCCGCTGCCCGTGCCTGTTCCTTATCCATGTCGTCGTCCCTACTACTATGACTATGATTACACCGACGGATACTATTGCTGATGACTTGAAAATTATAAGAAAACGCCATTTCAATTTGATTATGAAAGTTATATTATACAAATTACATTAACATTTTAGTTAAAAGATAATTGTATGTAAATGTCTCCTAAGAAATTGAGGCTGCAGACAGTTCTCTAAATATTTTATATTTTTTATATTCCTTATTATTGTTTTGATGGTCTTCGGTGTTTTGTGATTCGTTTTCGAAAGTGTTCGATTGTTGGAAATCTCTCTTGTGATAATGTATCCCGAGTATAATCTTAAATCTAGTAAAACCCGATTGGAATTAAATCCAAAGTGCATACATACATGCGACTATTTATGTATAAATGTTAATAAATAATTTAACTTATATTGTCTACGGACTAGATATGAATACGGGTACCAACCAGTACCAATAAAATGGATGACTAAATGCGTTCGTTGTGTAAAGAAATATCATAATGATAATCGTAGAGCTCTATTACTAAAGAATACTATAATAATATTATGTTATTTGTAATATTTTTGTATCATGTATAAGAGTACGAAAACAAGATTGACTATGAAGAATTCTTAAATTCCATGAAATAACCAAACATAAAGGATAAAACATAAAATTCAAAAGTTGCAAAAGTTAAAAACGATATTACTTTCACATTAAAAGTGGAAAATGGTTATGCATAATATATATATATATCGGATGATAGTAAGTTCATGGTACTCTCTCTGTACTTTGATTATGTGTTTGTGCTTAGTGCGTCTGCTCCGGAAGACAACTGGAGAGCATTTAGATTTCGGATACGGATACGGATCCATTTAAAATGGCTGAAACATGACGGAATAATTTCGATTTGCTTTTGATGTTTTCTTTTCCTAGAGCATTGCCTTGCACTCGGATTCGGCGATGCTGTGTTGAATGCAATGATTGATCTCTGCGAAGCCAGGACGCTCGCTGGGCTTGCGGTGCCAGCAACGCCGCATCAGGGCGTAAACGGAAAGCGGTGTGTTGTCTGGACAACCGAGCACGTTACCCTCCTTGATGTACTTGATGACCTCCTCATGTGTGAGGCCAAAATATGGCTGTAGTGCAAAGGAGAATATCTCCCACAGGCAGATGCCAAAGGCCCACACATCCGACTCCAGCGAGAACTTATTGTAGAGAATGCTCTCAATGGGCATCCAACGTATGGGTATGACATCGTTCTCATCCCCCTTGTAATAATCCTGCAAATAGATCTTGTGTGAGAGTCCAAAGTCAGCAATTTTAACCTGCATCTGCTCATTGATGAGGCAATTGCGCGTGGCCAAATCGCGATGCACAAACTTGCGCTCAGCCAGGTACACCATCCCGGATGCCACATCCGCAGCCATATGCAACAGCTGTAGCTCTGTCAGCTGCTGTTGATTACGCGGCTGAGCCTGATGTGTTGCATATGGCGAGCAGGCACGCAAAAATTCATTCAGATCCCCCGGCGACATGTATTCAAACAGCAGGCACATGGGACGACCCAAGGCGCAGACGCCGAGCAGCTTAACAATATTGGGATGGTCAAATTCGGCCAGTAGACACGCCTCACGCTCAAAATCCGTTTGCATCTGGTCGCTGGCATCGTCCTTTAGCATCTTTACGGCCACCAGCAGTTCCTCATTGCCCGACACTAGGCCAGGCGCCTTGGCCTGAAAGACGCGCCCAAAAGCGCCCTGACCCAGGGAGCATACGTAGACAATCTCGCCACGCGGATACTCCAGCTTCTCCAGGCGTGCATTTAGCTTAGTTTTGGGCTCCTGCACCGCTGCAGTGGTCGTTAGCATGATACAATTACTGTGAATGGTTGCGGTGCTCCTTATTGTGCCACACTTGGCGTTGGTGGCCGCAAAATTGTTTGATCCGAGCGTTTCTCTACTGGCGGATAGATTGCAATCACCTCGAACGGAAGCGTTGCAATCGCCATGAGCTGCCTGTGAAGGCTGTGAGTAATCCTTGTGCTTCGACAGCTTGTAGGCAAGCAATATGATCAGATGAAGAGCGACAATGCCAATGAAGCCTATTCCGGCTAGCAAAAATATCATGGATGGCGTAAAAAACTCCTCCATCTTAATGGGTGCACTCATATCCTTGGCGCTTGGATCCACATAGTCGGCTGCAAAACCAAGGAAGCAGTTACTTGTGGCTATATAAATAAAATTGAATCTAAACCTACGGCAAATAGGAATATCGCAGTGCTGCCATCGCACAGATTCGTCTAGAGTATAACACCAAGGCTGCGGCTCTTCCCCGCCAGCATTGCGGCAGTAGTTCTCACCGTCGGTAAGCTGAGCGAATACCAACGGAGGCTGAATGTGCTTGTGTGGATGCTGTGTGTCCCATCTCTGACAAGGTATGCCCGATTTGCTCACATTCATTGTGCCCATATAATAGCGTCCGTTGCCATTGCGACAGTCATCTACCACAAATCAAGATTAGCCAAAGTCAAACGCCGGATTGTAGACTATACTCACAGCTGACTTCCGACTCCTTTAATTCGGTGAGACCTATGTAGGAGCAACTGGAACGCCGCATGCTGGCATCATAATGGGGCAACGCCGTACAATTTGGCAGCCGAAAGTGTGCACGGCTTTTGAGGAACATGTTGCGCTCCCGCTTCTCCTCGATCAACACCCAGTCGTTGTAGCAGAACTGCAGATGCGTTGCTTGGCAATCTTCAAAGCAAAGCGGCGCCTTAATAGCACGTCCATTCTCCACATGGCAGCGCGGAAAGGCATAGGCGCAAAGCATTTTCTGCAAAGGATTTCAATTTAAACTGTATAAAATATTTAAAACAGAAGAATTTGTTCATTCACCTCTGCAGCTTCGCGGCACAGACCGGTTAAGTCAACTATAAGCTCATCCCAGAGCGCAGTGGTAATCTGCTCATTGCGCCAGCCACCAGTTGGATCCTCCAGGCTGTACCACACAGGACCCGTGATAAACTGTTTGCACACCTTGCCATTGTACGGAGCACAGTAACCCTTCTCCTCTCGCTCCCGTTCACGCTCATGGTCGCTGTGGTGTCGCTGGTGGTGGCGCCGTGCCGGCTCCTCCATATCGATGGCATTTAGTGAGTTGGCGTTCGTCTCGCATGTAAACAATAACACACACAGGCAAAAGGCAACAACACTTACATAAACAAAAGTTTGGCAGCCCCTGCACCCAACCCTGACAGCCCCCAGTCCGGCCGCCATGGCATTTGTGTCTGCGTGTGTGTGCCTTTATGTATCTATATGTAAATACTTATGGTGAAGGCTTTTGTGTGCGTTTCGCTTTTGCGTTTTGTTTGCTTTTCTTTTTTTCGAAATGCAAATCGGTAGTCCTTTAGACGCCCTTTAAGAATTCACTTTTTTTAAACATATTTTTAGCAAATATTGCAAATTGATAATAAATGTATAAACTCATCAAACTCTGTATTTCGCACTCTGCACTCTCGCCTCTGTTGACGCCTTTTTCAGAAAACCACAAAAAGTTGACAACCCAATTGGGGGAAGCGTCCCCATAGGGGTGGTTTTTGCAGTACACAAGCACAAGAACAGGGCTGTTTGTTGCGCGGCTTATGTCAGGTTTATTCTACATACATACATACATACATACATACATACATACATAGATAAATACATATATATGTGTTGTTTACAATTAAGTATTTTTAAGTCAAGAAATCTGCCGAATAAGTCAATACATTTCGAATCTACTCTTCTTTATCGGCATTATTTGCATCCTCCTTCGACTCTTTTGTTTCGTCCTCATCTGTTATTTGTTCTAGACCCTGTAAAGAAATGCGCTTTATTTATATAGTTGGTGAGCGCCAAATATTACAAATCTACCAACGCTAACTAAAAATTATGTCATATTTTTTAATTTTTAAATTTCGTACTGTAAATTTATTCACTTTTTGCACTTAAGCTTAAATAATCCCAACTACAAATTATTTAATTTTTGTTTTCATCTGGTATAGCATGGAGACCCTGTAAAAGAATCAGACGTGATCTCAATTTTTTGATAATTGAAGAAAAACTAATGAAGTACGATTACATGAAGTAAGTTGGGAAATTATCGCGTCATAAGGGTTAAATGATAATATCTCCAGAAATAATGATGTGATTGTTTATGTTTAATTTAGAGAAATATTACAAATAATGAAACGAACACACAGAAGAAAATTTAACATGTAACATATTTCGAATTTAATTTTGCATGCATTACAAAACCAAAATATCAGAGATACCACTTACATTCATTATGTACGGGTTGTTGGTGAGTCGAAAATCGCGCTGGTACATCACACGGTCGAAGCGTTCATCCATATTGCGGCGATAGGCCTGTTGGTTCACAAAAAATAAGACAAACAAATAAAAGAGTTTCTTAATTCTAGAATCTGATTGCAATTTGGCAACTTTTTTGGCGCGTTTTAATAATGTTTAATAAATTACGTTTGGTGCCCAATCAACAAGCAATATTATATAAGAATTTTGTACTTCTGAACCAGACACTTACATTGCCCATTGTCAGCTTCTGCAGACCGTACATGGCGTATATCGGCACAGAGAGTGCAACGGTGATGATAGCGGCGGCTGGTAAGATTTCGAACCACATTTTAACTGTGACACAAAAATTATTGTGTTATTTTGCCCCAAAAAAAACACGGCCTAATGACGGAAAGACTGACAGCTGATGTTGTTGAGTTGATCGATATATCGATAGACAATTACAGAAATGGCTGTAATTTGTTGATTATATATAAGGACACAGCGCAGAGTTTTTGTGTTGTGTAAACATAACATATATTTTATAAGCCTGCGAAAAAAAAACATATTTTGTTCCGACTCATAGCTTGGTCCGCTGTTCATTTTGAGCAGCTGAAAAGTTAAAATATGGCAACGCCAATGCTCACATCTATACATACGTTTGCAACTGAGAAGACGAATTACCGCAAAATCATTCTATTAAAGGTGTATTAAAACCGGAACGCAGGCAGCAATCCAGCTATCAAGCACGTAAGCAGCAAAGCGTAGTTCTAGGATTGCGCTTAAACAAATTTCCAAAAAATACGTTATCCGGGATTACACAAAACGACAAGAACAGCGGCAATAAATTTGTGGAAAATATGGCTAGCGATATGAGCGGCATTGTCGAGTCATCGTTTCCCACGGGTGCATTGGTACGCATACATATAATATAATTTTTGAAAATGTATTACAGAAGCATTTTTTTTACCCTAGGTGCCGAAGGTGGAAACGGGTGTGCTAAACTTTTTGCAAAAGTACCCAACCTACGATGGTCGCGATGTAACCATAGCAATTTTTGATTCTGGCGTGGATCCTCGCGCCACAGGACTTGAAGTAAGTGGATAGTTTAAATATATTTATAGCTAAAATGTAAATTTTTGAATATGTATGCATTACTCTTGCTTCGTAATTTTGTAGACGCTGTGTGATGGGAAAAGTGTAAAAGTAATTGAACGCTTTGACTGCTCGGGCTGCGGTGATGTGGACATGACTAAGAAAGTTATCCCATGCGAAAAAGGTACCTTTAAGGGCTTGTCCGGACGCACGTTGCAGCTCAGCTCCGATATTTTGGCACTAAACACAGACAAGGATCGCACCGTGCGCGTAGGCCTTAAGAGCTTCAATGATTTGGTGCCGGCAAAGGTGCGCGAGAACATTATCGCCCAGGCAAAGTTAAAGAACTGGGACAAGCCGCATAAGACGGCTACAGCGAATGCGAGTCGCAAGATTGTTGAATTTGAATCTCAGAATCCAGGTAAACAACAACTGATAACTTCACATTGTTCCAACCTAGTGATTTGTTGTCTTTATAAAGGTGAAATTCAAAAGCTGTCATGGGAAAAAAAAATTATCAAGGAGAATCTCGACTTTGAATTGGAAATGCTAAATACGTACGAAAAGCTGTATAACGAGGTGAAGACCTCATGGGACTGCGTGCTCTTTCCAACCGAAAATGGCTGGCGGACCATTATCGATACCACTGAGCAGGGAGATCTAAAAAATGCGCTGCACATTGGCGAATACGGCAAAACGCACGAGACTAAAAATGTCGACGACTTTCTCTCAATATCAGTAAACGTTCACGATGACGGCAATGTGCTGGAAATAGTGGGCATGTGCTGTGAGTAAAGGTTTCTTTTGTACACTGCAATTGCAATAATCATTTGTAATTTTTTATATCCTTTTTATAGCACCGCATGGTACGCACGTAGCTTCAATTGCTAGTGGCAATCACAAGTCCCGTGATTTTGATGGCGTAGCGCCCAATGCAAAGATCGTATCGTTGACCATTGGTGACGGTCGCTTGGGCTCCATGGAGACAGGAACAGCATTGGTTCGTGCTATTTTGAAGGTCATGGAGCTGTGCCGTGAGGGCCGCCGCATTGATGTGATCAACATGAGCTACGGCGAGCATTCGAACTTTTCAAATTCCGGGTAAACGAACAGTAAAATTCTTATTCATACCACGTTGCACAAAAATTTGATCTATTGATATCTTTGTTGACTTTCGTCTTTCTTAGTAGTTTTCCACGTTGTAAAAATGATTCTGTTAAAATATTTGTTTAACTTCACACAACTTGTTTTACAGCCGCGTTGGGGAGCTGATGAACGAAGTAGTCAATAAATACGGCGTCGTATGGGTTGTCTCGGCGGGCAATCATGGACCGGCGCTCAGCACTGTAGGCACTCCACCAGATATTAGCCAAAACAATTTAATTGGTGTGGGCGCATACGTCTCACCCCAGATGATGGAAGCAGAATACGCAATGCGTGAAAAGCTGCCTGGCAATGTGTACACATGGACATCGCGTGATCCCTGTCTCGATGGCGGGCAGGGCGTGACAGTATGCGCACCCGGTGGTGCGATTACATCCGTACCACAGTTTACGATGGCCAAAACACAGCTGATGAATGGCACCAGCATGTCGGCACCCCATGTAGCTGGCGCAGTCGCTTTGATCATTTCTGGTTTAAAACAGCAAAACATTGATTATTCGCCATATAGTATTAAACGTGCCATAAGCGTAACGGCCACCAAACTGAGCTATGTGGATCCTTATGCACAGGGTAATGGCCTGCTCAACGTGGAGAAGGCATTCGAGCATATGGTTGAGCATCGCAATGCGAAGGATAACATGTTGCGGTAAGATTGATTAGGGTGTGCTTCTGGTAACGTTTAAAAATACTTATATATATATATCTTCTTTTACAGCTATTCGGTACGTGTTGGTCCCCAACAGGCCAAAGGCATTCACATGCGCGAGGGTGTGCAACGCAGAGTCCTCGACTGTAACGTCAACATCGAACCGGTCTTCTTCAATGACAAGGAAGTGGGTAAGTGGTATATTAGAGATAATCTTGTTATGCGTCAATAACCTGAGCTATTTATAAATATGTCCTCCCCACAGATCCCAAAGACAAGTTCAACTTTAATGTACGTCTGATTTTGGTGCCATCGCAGCCTTGGGTGCAGTGCGGCGCCTATCTGGATCTCAGCTACGCCACACGTCCACTTGTGGTAAGAGTTGATCCGACTAGCCTGCAGCCGGGTGTGCACAGTGCCGTGTAAGCATCTAATAAATATCATATAAGATCTGGTTCTTTATCGACTTTAACTTTTCAAATTGCAGCGTTCGCGCCTATGATACAGACGCAGTACCAAAAGGTCCATTGTTTGAAATACCTGTGACAGTGGTGCAGCCATTTGTGCTGGAGAATGGACAAAACACGCCCATTTATGAGCCTGCTTCCACCAAAGGTGACAAAAGCATTGAGTATCAGCCCAACACTATAACTAGGGACTTTATTATGGTGCCGGATAAAGCCACCTGGGCGTGTACGTAAACAAACTCTATCGTAACAGTTGAACGTAAATATTAATTGATTTTGCGTTTCAGTGCTGCGTATGCGCAATACGGATCCGAATCGTGGCAACGATCTTGGAAAGTTCTTTTTGCATACGAATCAATTGTTGCCCCATCAATCGTGTCGCAAATTGGAAACCATGAAAATAATTGGCGTCAACTCGGAATTTGAGGCAACGACAATCTTTCGCGTACAGGCCAACAGAATACTCGAGCTGTGTCTGGCCAAATACTGGTCGAATCATGGACAAACTCATTTGAAATACAGCCTCGAGTTTCATGGTGTTGCCGCTCATAATCCCGACGCATGTAAATATGAACTTGCACTCCAATTACTATTTATTACTTTGTTTCTTTATTTGTTTATTTCTTTGTTTTTTTTTTTTAGATGTCATGCACGCAGGTCGTGGCATCCACAAGCTGGAGGTGGACGCTTTGGTGTCAGAAGAGATTCAGCCGTTGCTGCAGCTAAAAAACGCTGCCGTTGTGCTCAAACCCTGTGAGGCAAAGATCTCACCGCTGAGCGGCACACGCGACGTTATACCGGAGGGCAGGCAAATCTATCAGAGTTTGCTCGTTTATAATCTGAACGTGGCTAAGGCGGCAGATGTGGCGTTGTATGCGCCAATATTTAACGATTTACTATACGAGTCGGAGTTCGAGTCACAAATGTGGATGCTGTTCGATGTGAACAAGTCGCTGGTGGCCACAGGCGATGCCCACTCTCACACGTTCTTCACAAAGCTTGAGAAGGGAGAGTACACGGTGCGCCTGCAGGTGCGGCACGAAAAGCGTGATCTGCTTGAAAAGATATCGGAGGCGAATTTGATTGCGGCATACAAGCTGCCCAATATGATTTCGCTTGACTTTTACGACAGCTATAATCAGTGCGTTGTTGGTGGCCGTAAAATAACAACTGCCAAGGTGCGTGAGATCACAAAAATGCTCTACCTTGCACCCATTGCTCAGGAGAAACTTACCAAGGCAAATCTACCAGCGCAATGTGCCTGGCTGAGCGGCAATCTAGTATTCCCGAAGGACGAGGGTGGTCGTCGCATAGCTTTGCATCCGTTCACCTATATCCTTAACCCGGCTGAGAAGAAGTCCGTCTCAAATGGTGCCTCTAACGGAGCTGCCGCCAACAATGCCAGTCCTGCAGCAGCCGCTGCTGCCACCACCAACGCGGTCAAACCGAAGACAACAGCCACACCCCAAGGCACTACAAGTGCTTCCAGTTCAACTACTGGCGATGGCGTCTCACGAGAGGCTGAAGTTCCAGCCAATACCAACGGTGGTCCTCCCAGTTCCCCACAGAAGGGCAAAACCAGCGCCGATGACTATGCTGAGAGCCTGCGTGATTTTCAATGCTGTCATATTGCCAAGTGTGGTAAGTGTGGAATCGCAAGCAATTGACGTTTCTCTTTTAACTTTGGAGCACTTTGGCATTTTTCTAGATTTTGAGAAAGCTGAGAAAATATACAATGATATTGTGACGGCACATCCCAAGCATTTGCCAGCCCATCTGCAGCTGATCCAGAACATTGAAGTGAATGAGTTAAAGCCACAGTTGCCTCTGGCTTTTGTAGCTTCCCAGAATAAAAGCACAGATGGTGACAATACAAATGTTGATAAACAGGAGGAAATACAGAAGCAACGTTGCGCCTTGGAGCGCATTGTTAAGCTGGCAGATTTGGTTATTGGAGAAACTGATGTCGATGTCCTGCTCTCATATTATGGCATAAAGAACGACACGCGTTCAGATGCAGCTAAGATCAAGACGTGAGTTGAAACAACACAAGTTTGTAGATATAGCACTCTTAATCTGAAAATTTTGTCATTTTAGTTCAATGGACAAGCAGAAGAATAATCTTATCGAGGCATTGACCAAGAAAGGCATTGCGCTAGCCAAGTTGTGTGTGCTGAATGATAATCTCAAGGATCATGTAGCCGAGCTGAATGAAGTGTACACGGAAATTATTAAATTCGTTGATGCAAACGATTCGAAGACCATCCAATTTTCCATATGGCATGCCTATGCGCACAATCATTATGGACGCATGTACAAATATGTGACGAAAATGCTCGAGGATAAACGCACACGTGAACTGTTCGAGGAGATGGCAGTCATTAATAGTGCACTGGGTCATGAACATACCAAGACTATTATTGATCGTATGGCCGTTTCTTTCTTCCCAAGCAGCTTTCGTTTGTTCTAGGCGTTTCTTTTGCCGTTGTTTATGAATTTACCAAAGGGAAACCTTTCAAAACGCACATTTAATCTTATCACAGTGTTATTTGTATTGCACACCGTAAAGTAATCAATTATATAATATGTACATGAATTCAATATGCTTCCAATTAAAAAGCTACGTTTTTTTTATAATATAAACGATTGTTATTGTTTTCTTGCAGTTTTTTGTTTAACGGCTACACAATCTTGATAAATATTTGTTTACATGTTAAACTCAAATTGGGACTGTTAGTTAACCTTAGAGTGACCATAACATGAATGCATTATTCATGTTGGTATTTTCATGAAAACAAAGTGGTGTTTTTGGCTTTGTAGCTTATGCTCACACTGGTTAAGATGCAGTACTCCCAAACAATGCACACGCGAAAATAAAATGGGTAAGAATGAGTTAAAAAGTGCAAAATTGAGCTGAAAAATGTGTTCAATATCTATACAAATCCAAAGTAAACCAGAGAAATATAAAAAGTGATTAAAAACAACGGAAATGCAAGTGTTTTCAATGCTTGAAAAACTATGTCTGCTACGTAGTATATGTAGCTTCCGTGTGCGTATGTGAGTGCTTTGTGTGTGTGTATTGACCGATCGATTTTATTTTGCAAATTCAAGGACAACTGCAAATCCTGTGGGATAACTTTGCCGATTAAATCAAAGCAACAGTCAATTAGCTGCTCCATCTGTAAATTATATACAGACACATGTGTCACAGTTGGTGTAACTGCATTAACAACGAAAATAAAGTCAGGCGGATGTGAACGGTTTCCATGGAATTTATTATCTCAATGAATGTTGAATGCCGCGCTGATGACTCAAATTGCAAATCCAGAGGTTTAACAGACATTATCAGCAAATCTGTGTACACACAATATACAAACATATGTATTTATTTGTCAATGTATGTGCGTGTGTATACATGTGTTGCGATGTTTCCTTTACCAAAAGGCAAACAAAAACACGACGCAATGACAAATGCTGCGGGTTGAGTGGCAGCAGCGGCAATCAGTTTTGTGTTTGTGTGTGTGTGTGTGTGTGTGTGTGTGTGTGTACGCGGTGGGACTGGAAGATAAAAGATATTGAAGTGAAAGAACAAAATTATTTAAAGGCTATATGCTACATGAGGGCACCGCTGCCAATGAATGGGCATCAAAATCGGGCAAATGTGTTGGCGTCAGTGATGGTGGTGGGTGTTGAAATCCATGCCATCCACATACACACACATGCACACTCCCTACACCAATATTATGAAGTGCAGCTGTTGTTTGGTTTGATAAACACCACATGCATAATAAAGTTAAATCTGCATTTATATAGTCGTATTTATTTTTAAACTTATACTATGTATCTTCCAGAGTGCCCACAAATTGATTTATATGAATTCCTCACCGAGTCCGAACTGCAACAATACTACAATGCCATCAAGTGAGTTCTGTGACCTAAATTGACCATATAGCATGGCTGGTATGCTGATCACAACTAATGCGAGCAAAACAAAAATGTCCCATATGTACATACATATATAAATATTGATAGATAAAGGCGTCGTCGATGCAATATTAGTATTTTAGAGTCATTATGAACGAAATATGTTTTGTTGTTTATTGTGACAATAAATGTGATCTGCATACGTAGCTAACCCAACAACGCAGATCCATTAATTTTCCCCTTTTTCCGTCGTCATGCAGAAATGAATTAAAAATAACAAATGCAGCGCAATTTAAATATGCAGCGGATGAGGATTTGCGTTTCATTGGCCTGTCGCGGCCGGAAATCCGAAGACTGCGTAAATTCTATGAAAAGCATTTCCCCCACAGTTACCTCAGCAAAATTAAGCGACTGCTCCAAGCGCCCGCCACAATTGTGAAGCGTGAGGATGGCGCCGGCGGGCAGGCAACAAATGAGTGCAGCACCGCTGCTGCGACTACAACAGCAACGCGTAATGGGGCCACATCACCAGGCAGCAAGGTGCCCAACAACAAGCACATAATACCAGCTGATTCGATTAGCGTTAATAAGCAGTTGGGCATCGGGGAGTTCGGTATTGTGCAGCAGGGCGTCTGGACGAATGGTAGCGAGCGAGTGAGTCAAGTTGCCCCTTTTCAAGGGCTTCCAGTTGAGTTGAATAATTATTATTGTCTGTTGCACAGATTCAAGTGGCTATCAAGTGCCTATGCCGCGAGCGCATGCAATCAAATCCCATGGAATTTCTCAAGGAGGCAGCCATAATGCATTCAATTGAGCACGAGAATATTGTACGCTTATATGGCGTCGTGCTGGCCACTGATTCGCTAATGCTTGTCACAGAGCTGGCGCATCTACGTTCCTTACTCGAGTGCCTTAAGGATTCCGGTTTGCGTGTCAGCTTTCTAACCATACCCACCCTTTGTGAGTTTGCCCTGCAAATCTGCAATGGCATGCGGTATTTGGAACAGAAGCGACTTATCCACAGAGATTTGGCTGCACGAAACATACTAGTGTTCAGCAAGGACAAGGTGAAAATCTCAGACTTTGGGCTATCGCGCGCACTTGGCGTGGGAAAGGACTACTATAAGACGAATTTTAATGTGAATCTAAAGCTGCCGATAGCATGGTGTGCACCAGAATGCATCAACTATTTGCGCTTTACCAACGCTTCCGATGTGTGGGCCTTTGGTGTCTGCCTTTGGGAAATGTTCTCGTATGGCTTCCAACCGTGGGCAGCGCTAACCGGACTTCAGATCCTGGAGGCCATCGATGCTCCCAATTATCAGCGTCTGGAGCAGCCGGACTGCTGTCCGCGTGAATACCACACACTGATGATGAAATGCTGGCAGGATGATGCAGCCAAGCGGCCCAAATTTAGTGAGATCTACGAACAGCTGCCTGATATGAAGCCGGAGCAACTCAAGGCCGTTATTAACTGCGTGGAGCCGAAGAAGGATCATCTTTTGTACCGTCAGGGTGATATTATCAGTGTGCTCGATCGCAATACGGGCACACCGTTCTGGAAGGGCGTCCTAAGCACCGGCAAGACTGGCTTTTTCAATCCCTCGAATACTGTCGCATTTCTGGAGGGTTTACCCTGCTCATCCAATCGCGATTCATTCAGTCGTGTCGGTGATCATCGCATTAGCAAGCGTAAACTGCGCACAGAAATGATTTCAAAGCCGCAAAATGACTTTAAGCACACAGGACATGTGGGCATCGATGGCGCCACATTTGGTGACATCGCTTTTCTCGGCAGCTCCCAGAATGTAAGCAGAAACGTTGTGTGTATAGTTACAAATAATTTCACTAATAACTCGTATTTTTTTTATTTCCTGTGTAGTACAACCATGTACCCAAGCAGATTGTGACGCCTTACAAACCGTCGGAGGACATTGAGCAGACGCCATTGCTACTGCCGCCGACACCGACCAGTCCCGATTCTCTACAAACAGCCAGTGGTTATTTTCCTGAGGGTGCTGGCACCTCAATGAATCCCACATTTATTCCCTCCACGGAGCACACGCCCAAACTGATACCCAGCAATGGGCACAGCTCATTTGATTTTGCGGGCTCAACCAATCCCTTTGCTGCGCATAAACTGGATGAGGAGCAGCTTGCTTATGCGCTGCAAAATAACAACTATGGCACCGATGGCAAGAGCATTCACTCTGAGCCCAATTGGAGCACCAGCTCGCGTAATACGACCGACGATCCACACGAATATCACGAGATATCCGATGATGAGATTGCCGGTGACAAGCTCGACTTTGGTCCCTCACTGCTGGATGAGATTAACTCGATGTTTGGTTCAATCAGCGGCGCCTCTGGCAACCAGCCAAAGTCGCCCGATTTTGATCATGTGAACACAAAAAACGAATTTGCCGAAATGTCAGCCAAATTCGGACACAAGACACTTGGCGACAGCAATGGCAATAAGCACGGCCATGGTCATGGATTGCTGTCGAAGAAAAAGACAGCAACCGGCACGGTAAAACCCATTTCGGTTAAGGATGAGAAAATCCTGAATCATGCCATCGAAATGGCCAATGAAATAAGCGCCAGGTAAGTCAATTAAATTTTACTTAACCTTGATGCATATAAATCTAATGTGACTGAAATTTTTGAATAGATCCATGATTGATTTGGTGTCTGATCATCCGCCAGCTACGCACAGTCCTAAGCGCAAGTTTAGCTTCCGTTTTCCGCATCTGAGCAGTGGCGATAAGTCTAGCAGTGCTTTAGGATGTGCTGCTGGGAGCTCAGCGCATATTCCGACCCACGGCAATGCCTCTCCCTTCTCCAAGAAGAAAAACTTTACAGAGGAACTGCAAAGCATATCCGACATACAGGTGAGCATAACATGATATATATATATATATATATGTTATATTATTATATATATATATATATATATATATATATATACTTCGATGTAAAGCTAGAGCTATTGTAAGTAAAAACGAAATTTGTTTGTCTGTCTGCTAATCTGGGTATATTTTTTTGCTCTCTCTCTCTTTATCATCTTTGTTCCTTTGTGCGCCTTCAATCATTTCCTTTTGCTTTGTTATTTTGGTCGCCCATTCGTTTTTTTTGCCTCTTTGCCTTTCGTTTTGTTTCGTTAACAACTCCCCACAAAAACATACAATCAAGCAGCGTTTTCGATCACTGAGCGAGATCAAAAACAACTCAGATCTGCGTATACCCATTTTCGACAAGGAGAGCTCTGACTTCTTGTTTGAGAAGTCGCGCGAGATTCTTAGCCGACCCTTAAACAGAGAGTTGAGCAACGAGGACTCGCGTGTGCCAAAGAGCATCAATGATAACATTATGGATATAGAAAATACACTTAAAGCCCTCAATTTGGATTTTATGCACACTTACACGGAGCTGGACAAAAGCGATTCGAATGACACCATTTTGAATGATCAACTACCGCATCAGTTGGTGGGTTCATTGGATGATGGCATTAGCAGTGCCACGGGTAGCCTCAAGTCCGCTGTTTACAGCTACAGCAACGGGGTGCAGACAATGTTTGATTTCAATGCGGCAACCAGCCACCTGGACAAGCACCTGCAGTATATGCACAATCAAGCTCAGCTCCATAGCAGAGAGCAACCCGAACAGAAGCTGTTGGAGGATAAGCGCAGCAGCACCCCAGACACCGGATTTGCTTCGCGGGACACAAACATTTCGCTGTCGAGGCGCAGCAGCCAGAAGAGCAGCTATAGTCCCCAGGAGAGCTTCTTTCCCATGAAAAGCGAGGCGCTGTTCAGTGCACCGCCTGTAGTGATGAACAGCGGCTACGAACGCTTTGGCAATGGCCATACCAAACAAATGTTGGCCAGCGCCTCGCCCGTCAAATCCGGTTTGAATACCAGCAGCAACTCCGTTTATGCAGCGGTTGCAAAAAGCTATCGTCAACGTTCCACCTCCTTCAATGAGAGTTTTCAGCCAATTTCGCCGGTGCTGTCGGATGCCAAGCAACGTCAGTTCAGACAGGAGCCACTGCAGCAACAGCAGTATCAGCAGCAAACCAAAAAGCAGCTACAACAGCTGCAGCATCAACAATTACCACTGTCCAGACGCACTGCCTCCTACAAGCCGCGTTCCATACGTGCGCGCACCCTGCGCCGGCTTAGCTACAATCCCATGACGCTCGACTCAAGCAGCTCCTCCAGCGGTGGCGAAGACTCCAATATCAAGCCCAGTCTGGCGCGCTCAGAGTGTGATATACGCGCTCGCGTCGCAGCCAGCTCAAGCAGTTCGTTATGCCGCCGTCGTCGCGCTGGTCTCAGCCGGCAAGTGCAGTCCGCTTGCCAGGATGAGCGGGAGGCAATTATATCGCCGCGTCAGCTGTATGGATCCAATTCCAGCATCAAGTCAGCACCGCATTACAATTTGGGCGGCAATAGGCGCAGCTTCCATCGACCTAGCACCGGCGTCGGCTATGAGCAGTTCCACTATGATGAGCGCATCTATGATTTTGGTGGACGTGGACCAGGCAATAACTATACGACGGCACAAATGGCACAGCATGCGCTGCTAGCTCCTACGCCATCACAAAAGCTTAGCTCTGGTTCGGGCTCCTCTTCAGCAGCCTCCTCCGCAGTGGCCACCTATCGCACTGCCACATCCGTTGCTGCTGCTTCCGCTGCTGCTACAGTGCCGCGTCCTATGAGCGGTGCCGCATTGCATGAATTCGATATAAGTCGACTTACGGGCAAGAGTCCCACGTCGACGAACTTTGTGTGCAGTTCACCCGATGAAGTTAAGCAGCAACGGCAATCTCAACTAGCTTTAAAGCCGCAAAGACCAACCGAGTTCCACTGGCCCGAGAAGATACATGTGTCCACGGTGCATCAACACGAGATGCATTGGCGTCAGCTGCAACAGCAGCCACATTCTCAACAGTTGCCATTGGTAACGGCAGCGCATGACTCGAGTGACAGCAGCTCTTCCTCGAGTACGGAGAGCGGTGACGAGTTCCAATTCCGCAGGGAATTCGTTGCGCCGCGTATTCCGCCGAGCCCGGCGCCATAACTAAGGAAAATGCTGAAATATGTTCTCAATTTACTGTTCGGACATGTGCTATCGGATTAGGGCACACACACACTTAAATGTGTGTGTGTGTGTGTGTGTGTAGGGTGTGTTGCTGTTTTGTGTGGTGTGTTGTAGTGTGGCGTGTGTGTTTCAAGTTGTGTCGAAAAGTAAATTGTAGAAATATTTACAGCCTGGTATTTTATTATATATGAATGTATTTTGTATTCTGGAATTTTAATATTTATACATTTGAGAGTGTGCCTTATTCGGAAACTCGAAAGACCTCTCACAACGGATGATAATAATACTCGTAATAATGTGCAGAGTTGCATAGCTAACAAAATACAGTTAAACAGTTACACAAATTACAGTTACAAATTAACAGATACAGTTGCAAAAGCCAAGATTAAGCTTTTATTTAACATAAAGAAATTTGCAATATAATAAAGTGTAGGGAGACCCCTCAGAATAATAACTTAACAGCTCAATGATAATAAAAGCAATATTAATTAGTAACAAATAAATTTAAAAATGAAAAGGTTAAAGGGAATATTGAAGATTAAATACAATTCCAGACAGATTTTAGATATACAATATTAACATAATGATGGTAAATCTCACGTTTAATGTGCAAGAAATAACAATTTCTGCCTGAACACGTTGAATATGTTTGAAATCTGAGAATGTTTTAGTCGGACCCAACCGATTTTGGTATACTCTGATACCAGCTGACAGCATTTAGAAAATTTTGGTGACTACATTTGTAAAAGGTGGGTCACAAACCCACATTGATGGTAATGATTTGAAAATGTGTAATATATTTAAGTTCCGTATTTTTACACTTTGAACTACTTATTTATGTTTTTAAACCCTAAACCCATTCAAAATGGGTTAAAAGGTTTTGTGCAAAAGTATGTAACAGGCAGATGGAAGCTTCTCCGACCCTATAAAGTATATGTATTCTTGATCAGCATCAACAGCCGAGTCGATATAGCCATGCCGTCTGTCCGTCCGTATGTATGAACGCGTCGATCTCAGAGACTATAAGAACTAGATTGCTCACCTTATCCCTAGGCAGTACAAGTTTGTTTTAGATTTTCGATAACTCTTCTCGTTTCCGATTTACACATGAGATCGATAACAACAAAATCTTAAATTTGCAAAACTTTGAGACGGTATTTGAAACATTGATAAATAATGACAATCTGTGTAATTTTGTTTGAAGTCGGTTGAGTAAACACCAGAGATATGGAACATTGAAGTTGAGTATGCAGTATGCAAGCACTGACTGTACGCGATAAGTATGGGTTCAGGGTATCGTCTAGTCGGGATTTATCGACTTACTTATTTATTTTGTCTGTCTGTCTGATGTAGATATTCTTACACACTAGTTTTCAAATTTATTCATTCAATAATTGGTATCAGAGTATAAAATAATTATAAAAGTCTCAACAGCGAAAAACTCGAAAAGGCTTCCAGGACAATGCTCGATTCTTGATTAAATAACGCTGGCAACAACTTTAAAAAAAAAAGTAAAAAGAACAAATTTCCTACAGATCTTAGATATCATAATACTATCGTCAATAAAAGAGCTTGGTTGCGAGCGTTATTGAAACAAGATGACAAACATAATAATAAAAGATAAAACGCATCAGTATTAGCATTTCATTAACACAGAAAAAAACCTCATATAAGGGACAGGGTATATAGAACAAAAAAACAACAACACACAACAACAACAGTCATCCAACACACAGACACACACAGATACACATAACCGTTGACAATCCTTAATCGCAACAAAACAAACATTCCCAAAAAAAGAAACATACCTAACTTATAAATGAAAATTGTCCAAAACAGATCAAAACAAAAATCCAAAAATTGAACTTTGTACATATGCAAATGTGTATTATGTGCCATATCCTTACGCTTGCATTTTTACTATACTTAATTGATATACTTACTATAAAATATATATATATATATATATATATATATTAAAATGAAGAAAAACTGAAGCACTCGTAAGAGCAGAGACATACTTGGTTCTTGTATGGAATTGCATGAGGTGTATCTCAAATATGTGTTAAGAAAGAGTATTGATTGAAATATATCAAATACATTTTGTAATCATTGTTTTTTAAGCGCTCCGAAAATGAGAACCAGATACCTAAATAATGTATTCTTATTAAAAGATTTGTCGCATTCTATGCATTTATTGATATGAAGTTAATCCAAATCGAAGAAACGAATTAAAAAACAAACAAACAACAAAATTACTTATATACAAAGTTTATATACCTAAGATTAATCGTACTTATTTAATTACAATTTCATATACATATTCATATCTATAAAAAAAAAAAAACAACAAATATTATTAACAAAAAAATGATATTCTAAAGCATGCGTTCGAAGCGTTTCACAGCCCAAAGAAAAAGAAAACTAAACTTAAAACTAAACTTAATTTAAAATCTAAAATACTAAAAACAACTTAAATCTTTTTTCCAAGTATTATACATACAAATTTAAAAGAAAAACTAAAAGTTTGCATTCTAAGAACCAAAAAAAAACTCCAATTGGAAATTTAAAAACGTTGTGTATATTTAAAGGGATTCAATAAAAAAGAAAACAAACAAAACTTTCTATAAATTCATAAATTTTACTTAAACCAAGTGCTTTCAATTATTTTATTTGGTATATTCTCTATAATAAAACAGTAACAGTTAACAAACTTGTATGGTTCAAATCAGCATAATTTAGTGAGTTAATTATTTCTTTGTTTTTATGTCGGTTATATAATTTCATATAATTTTTGCTTATATTTGATTTTACATTTTCTCCTTTATCATTTTTCTTAACCCGCTACAGTCACTGATTGGCGAGGAGGGTCGCGAAGCCTACAACAGTCTGATCGAGCGCAAGGGCATGATGGATATCGGACCAAGTCTGACGGCAACGCTGCTGCGTAACATGGACACCGATGAGTTTGAGCTGATGAACGCCAAGACGTTGCCTCGGCGCCTTGGCAGTCAGCTAAGTCATCCTGGCACAGCTGCAGGCGGGCATCCAGTTCACGAGCCTGTGGCAGCCATCAGCGCGGAGAGTGCGCGTCCCTTGAAGCAGCTGCAGCCGCCACGTCCAATGACACTGCCAACACGTGGCGCTGCTGCCCAGCGTGTCCGTCGAGTCGAGCAGGCGGGTGTGGAGCGGCAGAATGATGAGAATCGCAACTCGTTGATAGGCACAATTGAGCCCTGCGAGAGTCCCAGCTATATGACACATACCAGCTATAAGTTTCCCGAGCCACAGGAGACCAATGCTTTGCCGTTGCCATCGCGCGAGGGCAAGAAGCACGTTAAGACCAATGCCATGCGGCACGTGCGCAAATATCCGCTTATCATCCCAGCCAATGGCGTTCAGCGCACGCTAAGCAAGCTAACGGATTTTGGCGAGGAGTCGGGCAACAGAAGCGGTGACGTCTCGTCACACCACCACCAGCAGCAGAATCAATCGTCGTCGCGATCCATTGAAGTGGTCGCTGCTGTGCGTTCGAGCAGTGTGCGACGCCGTTGTTCCGAGGTCAGAGAGTATGAAAATATGCCAGCCGTGGCAGGAGAAGTAGGAGCCAAAGCGCATACCTACCAGAATCTGGACAAATTAATGCCGGCGGATGCAGCCGGCCTGACTGATAGCGCCTCGCTGCAGTTTGAATCCATACTGGAGTCGGACATGAGCAAGGAGGATGTGCTACAATCGCCGGATGTGACCGACGGCTTCTACAACTTCTCTATACAAAAAGAGCACTACAATAAAAGCAAGGATGTCTGCTTTGAGTCCGCTGAAACACCATGTGGCTCTTATGTTAACGACAATGAGCTGCGCAATCTGGACAAGCCACTGGCGGCCAGCAGTGGCTCACTGACAACACTGGACTCTGTGGACGTTCCTCAAGAAATGGCGCCAACAGCTGCATCAGCTGTAGCAGCGGCAGCAGCAGCAGCAGCAATAGTTGCTACAACAGATGCGTCTCAGGACAGCAGCAGCACGCGTCGCATGGGCAGCGCAGACAATGAGCTGGCGGGTAATGCGCTCTTCAAGAAGGTGCGCGCTTCCGTTAACATGGCCATGAATCGCAACTCAATCAACGGCAACGATGGGAACACCGGCGTCACAGGTCATCTGTCGTCAACGTCCGAGCCAAAGGCACAAACGGAGGCGGAATATTTTGCAGCGACAGCGGCTCGTTTAGCCGACTCCAATTCGGTGAGCTGTGAGGATTTGCTCGAGTTCTCTGACAAGAAGCCGCGGGGATGTGAACGCGGCGTTGACTCGGATGAAGTGCGCATAATGGTCAAAGTGTTGGGCAAGGATGTAAGTTAAATACTCGAAATACTATCGAAATTTTTAACTTATTTTAAATTATTTCCTTACAACAGAGCACGCCGACCCGTTGTCTGGGCGCATTGGAGTTTATTAACTGGGATGTACACAAGTCCATTAAACTGATCAAGTTGCAGAATATACTCGCCGATGCTAATCTTAGCCTGTCAGCCGCGTTTGAGGCGCTGCAGCAGCAAGAATGGGATCTGCACACAACAGCCGTTAAGTTAAAGGGAGTCATTCTATAAATCATCTTCATCATCTACATATATATATTCATCTCTATATATATAGACGTATATATCTAAACGCAAACCATGTGCCTGTTTAAAACAACCTATTTTGGGCCTTATTAATTTTATTTTATAAGCATTTAAAGTTCGTTCGGATATATGTTTATCCTACATTATTAATTTAAATTATATACTGTATAGCTGATTAAGACATCTGTATCTTGAACTATCTACTCAATCACTGCTAAAAAAAAGTTTCTAATGTAGTAATTCATACACTTCTCCTATTGTATGAAGGAATCTCAGCATGTACTTATCCAATAATGCAATGTTTCTAGTTTATAATTGTACCATTTAATCCTACAACGCCAGTTTCACAGAATCAAAAAAAAAAATATATCCCTCTTACAACAAGCAAAGTTTGAAATTGTATTTTTTTTATGAGCAACCAACAAATTAAACTTAGCAAGAATGTATGTGTATCAAAAAAAAAAAACTTAATCAAAATGTTTTTCTGGTTGACAAATTTGAATATACATTGATAAGCTGGTACTCAAATATATGTCATAAGTTTAAAATATATTTATTTAAACACGACCTACGAAATATACATAAGATTTACATGATCCTACGAACATTTGGAAACGTTCACAAACATTAAAATGTAACCTAATCAAACATATTATGCACAAAAACAAAATTATATAACTTTAATTTTACTGAGAGTTGGTGGAGCGGGGGCAGCTGTTAGCGTTGAGTGCGATTAGTCGCTGATGCGACTGCTGTCCCCGCCCGGGATCGAGTTTTGGGTGTCCTTGAGCTGCTGGTATTCCCTGCTTTGTCCTGTCGCACGCGTTTTGGTGTGGACATTTTCGGGTGACCCTCGGTCATGCTCAGCTCCTGAGACATGCGCTTGCGGGTCATGACCATGGTGCTCATGCGCAGTTTACGCGCCGAATTTCGCGTTGTCATCTTGGACAAAGGAGTGCTGGTGCTCGTAAGTGATACGGTGCGCCTGCTTGGCGCCCGCGGCGTTCTGTAAATGTATCTTGTTGGTGTTGTTGCTGGTGCTGTATTCTCCTTGATGGACGATGTGCTGCTCGTTGGACTTTCAGTAACCTTTTCACTTTCCGCTGCTGCTGTCACTGTCACTGTCACGCTGCTTAGTTCTTTTAGTAATTTGGCATCAAGGCGCTGCTGTTTACGCAGCGGCGAGATGCGAACTGAAGAATCGGAGGAATGTGACATTCGCGCTGACATTGCACCTTTAGACTTTCGAAGCAGGCGTTTGCGCCCATTGCGCAGTGGAGTTTGAATCTCAAGATGTAAAACTTTGCGCTGCAGAAATAAAAGAAAACGAAAACAATACAAACAATCAAAATGCGAATAAAATCAAAATTTTAACCAAAGTATCAGAACAATAATTTAAGCTAACGCTTACTAAATGACTTAATACATTTAACTAGCTTTACTGTGTTAAATCTATCTAAATAAATACACTGGTTAAAAGAAAATAGCGTTTTGTGGTTGGGTGTTATTAGTTGTTATATGTTTCAGAAACTTGTCATTTTTGTTAAAGCTAATTGTAGCTTTTATGTATGTTTTACAATAGTCAGAGTAATACACTTTGTCTTTCATAAGTGGCAAGTGTTTGACAAATTACAGACTAAATATTACACTAAACTATTTTTTTTTTTGCAAGTGTTGCCCGGTAAGTCTACTGCTTCTGCCTGCCTAGTTCTCTAGGGTCTTGGTCCCTGGATTCTGTGCCAGCTTAGAGTTGCAAACGCAAGCGTGTGGTACTCACTTTGCTTGTGCCCGCTGACGAGTTGCGCAGGACTCTGGCAGATTCATTACGCTGGCGCGTCAAACGACTACGCACTCGACTTGCGTTTTGCGTTTTTGATGCTTCCATTTGCGATGTCGGCGAGTCCACAATTACCTCCGAATCATCGTGCTAAAGAAATGAGTGTTTCACACAGAGAATAAAACTGATGCTTGATTCTTTCAACTTACTGCGCTCTGCGTAATGGGACTGCGATTTTCAACAGCTATTTCTTCTTCAACTGTTTCTGCTTTCTTTTCCGTTTCGACCACTGTTTTCGATAAAGCTTCTGGTGATTGATGCTCGACTAGTTGCTTGTCGGGAGTTTTGGGGGAACGCGCTGATCCCTTTTCTAGTTGCTGTTTCGATTTGGGTTTACGCATGCTTCGTCGACATGTTTCTACATTTTGTTTCTCCTGCTCGACTGTATCCGCATCAGGGACTGGCGCTGGCGATTGTGGGCCACATACGCTTTCAGCATCCGAATGACTGATAGATTTGTAAAGCGAACGACGTAGGTAGCGTATTCCAACCTGATTGTTGACACCAAAGGTAGTCAGCACGGGTTCCGATGGTTTTGGTGTCGCTTCGCCCTCTTCGCTTGGTACGACTGTTTGTTCATTTGTGATGCTGACTGGTGGGTCGCTCTCGGACGTTATTGATGCTACTGTTCCTGTTGTCAGTGTTCCTGGGCATTCCGATGCGGACGCTATGGTGGCTGTAACACTTTCACATTCCTCAACATCTGCATCACTGTCGTTGCCATTGGGTTTGCTTGCTGGCGGATTAAATTTGCCGTTTAGCATGTCCTTGAAGTCCACAATGTTCTTGATCATGCGCGGCTCCATTTCACTCTGCATAAACATATTTATTATATTAACTAAATACTTGACATTAAATTGAAATCCACTTACATCGATTAGCTTGTCGGCAAGCTCGCTCATCTCATCCTTAAGCTGTGGACAGCTGACAACATTCAGCCGTAGCGTAATTAGCTCTTTGGCGAGCAGGCGGCACATATCCTTGCGTTCAGTGTAGTAGTTATGTATGTAGTTTAGAAAACTAATCGCAATGCGATTATGTAAATTGTTTTTTGCCGTATTGTTCTCCTGCACGGTGAGATCGATAAAGAATCTCGTCACATGCTCAGGCACAATGTCCTGCATCAATGAATCATAGTTTCCGTTCATCACGGACCACACAATGGGCAGCAAGCACGGCTGAACTAAATGCTGCATCTTCTGATCAACAATTTTCTCAAAAAACATACCCAGCACCTGACTAACAATGTCATCTATATATAACAAAACGGATGATTTGATAAGTTTTGTGTCACTTATAGTTTAGCTATTTTAGCTTACCCGTGTTGGGATTGAAGTATCGCAAAAGCAGCTTCTCTAGCACATCGGTGCGTTTGTCGAGCTGACCGCGCAACACCAAGCGGCACAAACCGCGCACAACTGCCAGCAGGATGCCTTTGTCGACGACCTTCTCGACAAAGAAGCCCATCATACTGATAATATCCGTATTCTGATCGTTGCCCGTCGTCTGAATTCGATCTTCTTCGCCATCAAAGTCCTGCATAGTAAACAGCATTCGCCTCTTTGATTTGGGTGGTTGACCCTGACCCGCTACCGATTGATTTAGATCCATAAAGTAGTCCACACCATAATGATCCATTAGCTCACAAACGCATTGACCAGCTATTTCACAGAGCCGCAAATTGTTGTTCTTATAAAACTCATCGATAAGTACGTCAAAAACCTCCTTTGTGTACGACTCGTACAGTATGCTGAACGTCGTGCCGCACTTGATGGCCCACTCAAATATGTCCATTTCGGTCGATGCCAAATGGCGGCATATAAAGTCCTTCAGTGTTAATAATAGATAATGCATAAGATTCTATTTAAGATTATATTTTATATATTTACCTTATAGAGCTTGCACAAGCTGAGATTAAGATTGTGCACGTGCTCGGAGGCGACTATGTAAAAGGATATATACAGGCCCTTGAGCACACGCTCTTGCTTGGAGAGCTTGGGTCGCGTGGGAAGCTCCAGCTCGCCATGCTTCTCGAGCAGCGGTTGAATTAGATCCTTATATTCTTCTCGTACCACCATGCGCTCATTGTTAACAGCCTGAGCACGCATGTATTCCTTTTGACGCACAAAGTTCTCCTCCAGCTCCTCGAGCTCTAGAATTTTTACCTTTAACGATCTGATTTTCATGACCAATGAGGTGTCAACATTGTCCAGCAGCTTATCGGTAAGCTCGCGATCGTGCACTAAATCATTTTGCTTAGCATTCAGCTCGCAAATCTCGTAAATGATCTCTATAAAATATTGCATTCGTGCACCGACATCGCTTATCAGCTGCTCCACGCAGCGCACCAGCACTGCCACAATCTTGTGATCAAGAAGGCACTCTCGGAGGAGATGATTTATAAGGTCCTTAAGGTTTTCGCGTCCAATTTCGTCGCCCAGATCGTATGACTCAAGTATTTCCACCAGCGATAGTAGCATAGACTGGAACTCGATCTGTGCGAATTTATCAATATCAGGCTTCTGGAAGTCACAGAACCTGCGAAAATATTTAGCGAACATATAAAATTTCATTGAATGCTACTAAATATAAAAGAAAATTAAATGTACTTTTTCACATAGTCGCAAAAGACGCTCAGCTCGGGCAGCACCTGCTCGAACTCATCGGCTTGCGTTTGCTGCAGATAGTCGCCAAGGCACTGCCAGTAGAGTACTAGTTCCACCGTGAGTGCTTCGAGCGGCACACACCTATGTAGATCGCAATCCTCGGTTAGCGGCAGTTGGGTGAGTAATTCACAGTTGTCTTGCTGTTTAAAGATCACGAGCAGCATCTGGCGGGCGACGCGTTTAAATCGCAAGAGCTCCTCCTCATTAGAATCTAGTTTGAGTGCAGCTGTAAGCTGTATGTAGTTCTGCTGGTACGCTTCTATCCACGATTTGAGCAAAAAGTTTATAACTTTTTTCCTAACACTTTCTGAGTTGTCGTTGAGTCCACGCTCGATGAGCGTCAGGCGCTGCGATACTTTGTATGAGCGTACCGGATAATTGACCAGGTTGATGTACGTGTGCCGCCGAACTTTCTCGTCCACATCCCAGAGACGCTGCAGGATGTGAGGCACAGTCAAATAGTTACGGCCCATGCATGTTATAATGCACTGTCGCACACTTGCCGAGGGATCTGAGCTGAGGTGATACTGATAGGCGCACAGTACCGGATCGTTAGGATGATCGGGCACTTGAAGACGCTGCATGGCCAGCACCGCCTCTCTGCGCACACTTGCCGATGCATCTTTCAGGCGATCCAACATGTAGTGCAGGATCTGGTCGCACTGCGAGTCATCCAGTGCCGCGTATGGTCCCAGATGTTTTAAAATCAGATTGACTGAGAAGCAAATACGATAACGTATTTTCGGTATATTGGAAATCGTCTATAAAACATAAAAGCGAGATGTAAACAAATGCATCGAACACTTTCGAAAGTACAGTTAACACTTACCGATAGCAACCAACTAAATGTTTCAGCTAGTATTGGATGCGTTTTCTCTGATTCGAAACTTGTGACGAATTTGGTACAAAATGCAAGTGCCGTATTGCCACATTCGTTGCCCTCATCCGCCTCCAGCACAGTCTTAAGCATTTTAATGAATGTGAACATGAAGGCATCGTGATCGAGCTATTTGAATTAATTAAATATAAGAAGCAAACAATTTATTTTTCCAAACATGAACATTCCGAGAAAATAGCTACCTTGGAGTACAGTTGCTGCAACTCTTTAGTATAGCGTTTGTGAAAGGTCTCGTTGAGCTGTGCATTCGAAAGGATTGTGTACATGGGTCCTTGTCCCATTGACCGACGCGCACTGCTGTTGGCGGTAGTGTTAGCAACAACAGAGGTCGCTGAAGCGACGCTATTGTGCTCCTTATTCTCATTCTGTTTTTCTTTGGTTTTTTTGGTGCGCTTCGTATTGGTTCGACCTTTTTTGACCATTGTTGTGTTTATATTTTCTAATTGCTTATGCCGCCAAGATGTTCACTTTGCAATATTGCTTCGGTTTTAATGTTTTTTCCCGTTAAACTTAATATTATTATTGTTGTTTAGTTTTGAATGCGCAGTTTTTAAAATAATACGTATCGGTGTGTTAATTATATTTTTTTTTTAAGATGCTAGCGAACAATCACAAGCGTCGCGTTCTTTTGCACTCCGTTTTGCAGCCCTGTTCGGTCTGCCGTTAAAATGATTTTAATGAAATGGTGCTGCCAACTGCCTACAAACAATGCTATGTTATTTTTAAAATTGTAAATTTAATGCGTCAAATAATTCAAAAATAATCAAATCAAGCATTCATTTAACATATTTATCAAACTTATATTATTATAATATTATATCTAATTATTTATTTAATTTATTTTTTTCCCTAGTGATAATTTGAGCATTGGTGGCAGTGATTAATGACAAATGCTTACTGCTACACAAATCACTTCATATTTGTACAATTGTGTAACCCTGAAAATGATTAGTTTTGATTTTGTAAAAACAATTTGAAATTTGTTTAAGGAAAGGCAATCGCAATTGATTTATAAGAAAAATCAAAAGCGAAAATGCGGATACGTAGACGGGACGTAGTAATTTTTAAATACTCCACCAAGGTTGTTGAAAACTCCGGACATTTTTTTAGTCTTTTTTTATACCCTGGTTCCATTAAAAATGGGTAAAAAGGGCATAATGGTTTTGTGCAAAAGTATGTAACAGGCAGAAGGAAGCATCTCCGACCCCATAAAGTATATATATTTTTGATCAGCATCAACAGTCGAGTCGATATAGAGACTATAAGAGCTAGAGACTCCAGATTTGGAACTTAAGCTAGCCTAATCCCTAGGCAGTACAAGTTTGTTTTCGATTTTCCATAACTCATCCCGTTTCCGATACACACATGGGATTGATAAAAACAAAATCTTGAATTTGGAAAACTTTGAGATGCCATTTTAATTATAAAACAAAATTATGAAAATCTGTCAAATTTTTATTGAAATCGGTTAAGAAACTCCGGAGATATGGGACATTGAAGTTATGTATGCAGTATGCGCGTAGACACACACACTTACAAGCACTGACTGTACGCGTAAAGTATAGGGTTCAGGGTATCGTCTAGTCGGGATTTCTCGACTAGAGCCTTGTAACTTGTTATTTCCTCATTTTACACATTAAAAGTACATAAATTTGAACCTATGCGGTCTCCAGACAATGGCTGTGTTTTTATTATCGCAAAGTTATATATAAAAAAAAAACAATTTGATTGATTTTAATTTGGAATTGCTTTTTTAGTCATATGAAAAAAGTACACATGTAAAAGCCTGAAGTAAATATAAAAAATAGTTTACGGAAAAATGTCGGGCGGAACGAAGCGCGTGTATGATGCTCGTTCGAAATATCCGGATCGCACAAAAAACAATGAAAATACGTTTGCGCAATTGAATTTGTCAATAAAAAGCTTGGATTCAGCCCTGTTGCTGCTTAGTTCAAAGGAGGAGCAAATATTACAACAGGTTCTCAGTCACATAGCGGAGTTTGCTCGGAAATTTGATGAAAATATTGAGGAACTAAAGCAATATGATTTATTAGATTTACTTATAAATAAGGAAATTTTTGTTGATGCAGAAAATGTGATTATTCGTCGTTTTGCCTTGTTCCTTGTGATTGCGTTGATGGACCGTACAGAACTTGGGGAGTTTGAAACGGAAAAGACGACACAACTTCTTGATGTGTGCTTCAGGTTCTATTTAAAGGAGAACGATGAGTTTTGCATCGAGTATTTGACGTACATAGTAAGCCTGTGCTTACGCGATCCGAAAGTTGCACAGAGTATAATACAAAATATTGAGTTTCTGGAGAAGTTCAAGAATATTTTTATTAGTTCGGATAATCCGGATACTGTGGTCAACTCAATTGAGGCCTTGCATAAAATTCTACAGGTTCAAAGTGCTGAAGAAATGTTGGAGTTTACAACACAACCAGGATTTCCAATCGATCGTATCATTTGTGAGCTGACCAACGACTTTCTAGAGATCCGTCTGGCCGCTATCAAGGTACTTAAAACTCTATTATCGGACACCAGCGAGGAGAGTGTCTTTGAACCCATGCATCGTTGCTTCTTTGTTCTGCAGCAGCTGGTCAAAGCCTTCTGTGCAAATCCTAAGGCACCAGACGCCCTTGACATTATTGAGGTGCTAGCAACGGCGCTGCGTTCCGAGAAAATGACAAAGCTATTCTTTGAGCAGAACCTCTTTGAACTGATGATTGAGCACTTAAAGGGAGATATTGATATTTTGCCATCTGAAGTCATTTGCACGGTCATTTCCATATTTGCCGAGGCAGCCAAATATACAACCTATTTGGGACGAATCCACAATGCCAATATTACTGAAATGTTTCTTAATTGCCTGCTAAACAGCAAACCGGAGCCACCACCATTTGTTGTTATGGGTCTGAATCGCATGATTGTTCATCCGGAGGCATTGCGCACCGTTATCGCCGAGTACGAGAACGGGGCACTGATGCGGCTTGTAAGCCTGGTGAGAGCGACCGAGGTGTCCATTAAAACCCGAGAACAGGCAGCCGAGTTCCTTGGCAATCTATTGGTTGCCTCCTTCCGCATCACGGCTGGTCAGCTACTATCGATGGACATCGGCGAGAAATTGGCAGGGACCATACAGCAGGGCTTACCAGATCTATCTATAGATCTTATATTGTCGGTGCTAGCGATCATCGAGACTTTGGCACAAAATGATGAGTATCGAATGGCTTTGTGTCAATACACGCCACTCAGTGAGCAAATTGCACAATTACTAATGGTAAACACAACATCATCGATCTCGATCATCAATCATTCAAAATATTGTTTTTTTTTAGCGCTCCTATGCACACTCAATACTGGTTCATAATATATTCCGTTGCCTGTGCACCATCATTGACGAGGAACCCGTTCGCGTAGTGCTGCTTAATAACTTTATCGTTTCTTCAATTAAACGCGCCCTGAAGTCGCTTTCGAATTTGGTCAAAACAGCCGTTACCAACTTTATACTACAGACCACACGTTTCAAGGAATTTGTGGATACCTACATTGATCGTGGTATTCTAGAGGTGTAAGTGTATATATATATATACATTTATTTAATCAGGTGCAGAAATTCATTAATATTATATTGCCTGCAGACTGATGCTGTTCCAGAAGCACGCGTTTTGTGTATCCACTTGGGGTCCGGCTATTGAAAGCATTCTGGCCAAGTGTCCCACCATGAAGTTTTGTATACGAAATTGTTTGGGCTTTACGGACATTACCGCTGGAAAGGATTTCTATGTGTCTAAACAAAAATTTCAGGACTTTCGATGTTTTCAGGAGATATTGCGACAGGATTGTTCACCACTTAATCCAGTGCTTGTAGTGAACTTTGAGCGACCCGAAGCGGATTCTAAAGATATGATCTGTGTGCCACCAGCTTGCCTACATGATATCGATATCAGCGGCGATCAGAAGTGGTCCTACTGCAAACGACCCGGTGATGAAAAGTTACCTCAATTTCTAGAGGCACTGAACGAGACTTTGGCAGTGGGTATCATGATTTTGACATCCATGCTTGACTAGCTATACTCATTGACCTACCTGTTGCCCTCAGCTCAACGGTCTTGTAGAGAATCCTGATAAAATCAGGCGAAGCATTGACTTTGAGAACGTGGCCAAGCGAAGCAAGATCATTGCCGAGGCCGTGAACAGCGTTATGGGCTTAGACATTAAGATCCTCGATCTGAATACAACGGAGGAGTGTTCCCGTCACACAGTCCGCTGCCATCTGGACGACCTGCGACTCATCTACCATACCAACTTTCTACCCATTGGCGAGGTGAATAGCGGGTGCCAGTTCGAGCGTGCAATTCTCTTCAAAGGTTTTGCCGATCAGATCGGTCTGCCCTGCACCCTGCAACGCAGCGTGGATGGACGTATGCTGTATAATGAAGTACCGCTGCCACTGGAACTGGAAAAGGACATCCACTGCGATAAGAGGACACTTAAGTTTATGCCCTGGCGCATGCTGCGCCCAACTCACATTGTTGATCTTATGTACAACATTGGTGAATTGTATCCCATGCAGAGTCGCCAGGCGCTTCAATATTTACGTCTCTACTAAAATACACAGCCCACAAATTTTATGGTTTCTTGTTTTCAAAATTTGTATGTTAGAGCAATATATAATGTTTAATAAAATTACATAGGAAAAGTGATAATTTATCATTAGTTAAAAACGTGTTAAACGTGTTCGTGATTTTGTATCTTACCAGAGCACGAGTTGGGGCTGCCAACCGTTTTTCAGATTGCTTGCAGTGCGCATGTCCTTGTCGTATGCGCCTCTTCTGCTGACTTCTGCCTTAAGTGTCAGTTGATGGTTTTGCATATAAACAAAAGTTTATCAGCGGCTGCACAGGTTTACAAATAAGTTGATAGCTGGCTGGGAAGATTGTAATCGGCCCAGTTGGCGGCCACAACATGACCAGAGCGCTGCTGACGCTCGCCTACTTTGTGCTAACCTCCTGTTCCATTGTGTTCACTGCCTGCGTTAATAATGGTAAGTGTGCCGACCTTCAAAGTTCTTGTAAGGAAAATCAATATGCTCACACCTCTATTTGTACAGTGATTGGCACGGGCACTAGCTCCCCAGGATCGGGTCCCAGTTTGTCGGTGAGCCTGAGCACTTCGCTGACGAACAGCGGGCATATTCATCGCACGGCAGCAGCCATAGAGCGTGTAAATAAACTTTGGTGCTATGCCTGCGATACAATGGATGATGGCCCAGCCTGTGTGGATGTCCTCGAGCGCAATGATACAACCCTTATGAAGAAGTGCCAGGGCGAGGAATTTATCTGCATGGTAAGAATGAATGTATGTATTACTTACATATTCATATCTTAACATTTCTATGCACATTAAGGTCAAGCGATTCTCGTACACCACCAGCACTGAGAACTCGACCAGTTCACCCAAGATGTGGTCGCTGGATCGTCGATGTGCTGCAAACTGTGAACCAGGCTGCATTGTTATTGGTGAGCGGACCAAGCTCTATGCCTGCACCTCCTGCTGCGAGGAGTCTTTCTGTAATACGGGCCGTGGCGGTGCCTCGGGAATCTTTTATCGCGAGGCAACGGGCATTGGGACGCGCATCTTTTGGCTAGCTGCCCCATTCCTGGTAAACATATCGCTCATGCTATACAAGAGGCATGCCGGCCATCCAACTACAGCAGTCACAAAGGCTCTCTCGAATGCGTGCGTACCTTATTGAGTTTAGCCAATCTAAGTATTAAGCTACCAATTAAGCTCTATACTTGCTCAAATCTATTAACTAAAAGAACTCAACTAGCCAAATGTATGTTGTTTAATTAAATTACATTTTTCCTTATTAATAGATATATAGATAAACGCAAACACATACAAACATACTTGCACATAGATGTACTCCTGAATAATACTTGCATATAGTTAGGCTAATGATTATGGTGTGATATAAATAATATAGCTTATACATCAGAATATCAGATAATCTATATTTATGAAGATATTGTTTGATGGCGATATTCCGTTGTAAACGGAAGACGAGTGACGAGGACTAAAGTGAGAAGGTAAAGTTATATCATTCGGTATAAAGACATTGTTGGGAATACATTGTACATACATACACTGAAAGAAAATAGCCGTGCTATAATTAAGTTCGGATGAACTTGACTTGAGTATTTGCGTTTCTAGAATAGGAATAAAAATGCTTATATTCTTGATCAGAATCAACATCCGTCTGTCCGTATGTAGGATCGCGTCGATCTCAGAAACTATAAGAGCTAGAGAAATCCCTAGGCAGTACAAGTTTGTTTTCGATTTTCGATAACTCATCCCGTTTCCGATATGCACATGTGATCGATACCAACAAAATCTTGAATTTGCAAAACTTTGAGGCGGCGTTTGAAACATTAAGCAAAATAATGACAATCTGTGAAATTTATCGTATCGTATCGTCTAGTCGGGATTTCTCGACCAGAGCCTTCTTATTTATTTTTATTTTTTTAAAGCCATTATTTACCATTAAGATGCGAAATAAGCTATATTATATGAAATTAAGTTCTGTAACTGTATATAAATGAAACGCCAAAAGTGTTACTGTTTAAATTGATATTTATTTGGTTTCACCGGACGTTTAAATTAACTTATAGATCGCGATGCGCTGTGATTGCATTGGTAGCAAAAATTTGACTAACTGTACGTTCCCGCACAAAGACAAGAGTAGCCAAAATTAATAAGTAAAGTTCTGAATGGAAAAGTACTGGCTGACCATGCGCTTGGTCAAAGCTTTAACAAATACATATTAAGTCAAGCTGCGCTTTGTCTATGTGCGTGTGCGAGTAGATGAGAATAACAGATAACGCATCAAACGTCGACGACTACCAAAGCCGATATTAGAAAAGATTTACAGGGTGTCTGGGTCCCAAACAGTAATTGCAACCGAAATGTGTTTGGAAATAGCCCAACAGCTAAGGCACATGCAGCATCAGTTTTAATCACTGGCTCTGTAAATGTACATAAAACCTCATAATAGTTTTTTTTCTTAAATTTTTTGAATTTTTTGCTAAAGCATGAGAATGAAATTTTTTCAACAAAAAAAATAAACTAGTGTCAAATTGGATTAAAATTCATAAAAATGTTTATACTAAAACCACATATTAAGTAAGTACTGAAGAATTGAAATCATGTTAATAAAACAAGTAAGAAGGCTCTAGTCGAGAAATCCCGACTAGACGATACCCTGATCCCTATACTGCATGTATGTGTGTGTTCGCGCATACTGCATACTGCATACACAACTTCAATGTCACATATCTCCGGTGTTTCTTAACCGATTTCAATAATTTCACAGATTGCCATTATTTTGCCTAATAATTCAAATCCTATCTTAAAGTTTTAAATTTCAAGATTTTGTTGTTATCGATCCCATGTGTATATATATCGGAAACGGGAAGAGTTATCGAAAATCTAAAACGAACTTGAACTGCCTAGGGATTAGGCGAGCTTAAGTTCCAAATCTGAATTCTCTAGCTCTTATAGTCTCTGAGATCGACGCGTTCATACGGGGTCGGAGATGCTTCCTTCTGCCTGTTACATACTTTTGCACAAATTCATTATACCCTTTTTCCCATTTTTAATGGGATCAGGGTATAAAAATTAAATCAAGAACGACCCTCTCGGTTTTAGTAATTCCGTATGTAGTGAGAAGTTAAGTTCGAAATTAAATCTTTTTATCAGCGTACAAAGACCTTTAAGGGCAAATCATTTTCCAGGCGGGCAGAGCCGCTGACAAATTACTTGAATTTTTATAAACTGTTGTTTAATTGGAAACTGTTGTTGCCGACAAATTAAAGACGAATAAATTAGTCATGTATATATTATATAAATATTTAATTATGTGGTATATAATGGACTTTGGAGCATATCGTATTAGAATGCAAAATGAGAACAATTGCAATCAGGGTCTTAATATCTAATTGCTAATATATTGACCATAATTGATTTAGTTTACATTCTGCACACAAAACATTGAATTAATTTCCCCTTATATCGTATTAGTAATCCAATCGAGTTTGATACATGTGTAGTCCTTTATCCGATTAGGTTGATATTCAAGCTCCTTTAACCGTTCATTTGGTCCTGTGAATTGCATTACATTTCCGCTTTCAATGCGAATTACTCCCTCTCACCCGCTTCCTCAATCTTACTGCCTGCATCCGCATTCGCATCTCCCCATCATTCACAATCGTGCACATCCGTAGGGTGCACGCCCAGTTGGCCACTCGAGCTACACTCTGGGCGGCATTTCCGAGCAGACAACTTACTTGCAGCATGAATTATTTATTGGACAAAGTATTCATAAGCAGACAAAGTGGGATAAGGAGGTGTAGCTAAAGTAGCTGTGTCTCTGTCTTCTTCAGCTTCTCTTTCCCTCTCTTTTTCTAGGCTAATGGTAGGTTGTCATTAGGAGCAGATACTTTGCTTCATATGTGCCTAGTTTTTGTGGGCGTTTTACGCCCACTCATTTGAGTAGCATCGAGTGGAGAATATTGTTCACAATTTGTTTTAATCAGGATGTCTTTTACTTAAGATTGGACTACTGTCTTCTGGGTCCAGTTGCAATTGGCTTTGGATGCGTGTGAGTTATGGCCAAAACAGTTATGGGCTAAATCTTTGCTAATAAACAAGAGACAAATCTGTTCATTGTGTTGCTTAATTTACATAAATGGCTAGCAGCAAAAGATGCCTACTTGGGGCGATAGCAGGTTCAGCTCAGTCTCAGGCTCAGCCTTGATAGGGTTGCTGTCTTTGCTAAGCCGCAGCGCATCCATCATTTAAGGTGCGGGAAAGGGGTGGTGTTTTGCTCCCTCTAGTCTATTGGCTTTTTGCTTTATGTGTGTTTGTGTTTTCGGCGTTTATTTTGCGGCTTTCATGTCGTAAATCTTCATCAGACGGCAAATTACGTGGTTGCCAGGCAGTCACCCTTTTTCTCACTCTGACTCTCTCTTCCTCTTACTTTCTTTCTACCTCTGTGCGTCTGGCAACCGCGTTCCTGGCCTGCTTTTTGAGCTTGCTGCAACTGTTGTTGGCCATATCCGGCAAACAATAAAGTGACCGCAATGCCAGGCATTCAGCCTGCTGGGTGGTAAAACAACAAAGCGGTGACAAAAACACAAACAACAAGAATAACAACAACAGCAACAGTTACCACAACAGCAGCAGCAGCAACATCCCAACATTGACAACAGTTTCAAAAGAAGGCAGCAATATGCGATATTTATTATTATTATTATTATATTTGTGTTGTGCCGCAAAAATGTGAACGTTACCGACGCCGTGCCTCAACCCACAACTTCATCGCGCCACTACCCCTACAGAGCTTCCCTCAATGACAAAATCGACCCCTCGATAGGCTAAAGCACAACGCCAATGGGCAACTGCAGCACACCAGTAGCGGCAACAGCAATAAAGCATATAACAATTGTTGTTGCTGCTGTTGTTATTCGTTTTATTCATTCAGTATTATTGCTACTTTGGCGTTGTTCGCGTTCTTCTCATTTTTGTTGTTATCGCTGTTGAGCTGTGTGATTGCTAGCGACACGTTGTTGTTGTTGCTGCTGCTGTTGTTGTCACTGCTCTGCTTTCTCGTTAGTCTTGTTGTTGGTGTTGCTGTTGCGGCAAGTTCACAAAGAAATTTCAATTAAAATGCAACAATGCCGCACTCCATCATCAGAGCGTCAAACTGACAAACCACACCGCACATTTCCCACCATCAACCATGCGAAACTGCATAAAAAATAACCCAACCAAAGCATACCGAAACCACCCATTCAGAGCCACCCATGCAGCTGCCAAAACGACCAACATGCTGCAATTGCACAACTGACTGACTTGGTAATACGCTTTTAAGTGGGTTTGCCAGAAATGTTTTCAGTCGCTTAAAAATATTTTAGTGATACGTTTTAAAATTTATTAAAATTGGTAAAGATTTTGTATGATTTGAGTAAGGGCAACATTTTTATTTATTATCATATTTAACAGTGCCAAAAACAATAAAAGCCAAATTTTTCTGTTTAGGTTTTTTTTAAGTTTTCGTTGAACCTTGCAACAATTGCTGGACCATTTACAATGTATCTTTATTATATCAATTATTAAGTAATTTTATCTTTATCAATTTTTATAATTTATATGAATAACAACTAGCAAGAAAATCAAATGAGTAATAAAATAATTGCCAATTTAATATTTCGAAGTAAAATAAAAATACTTAAAACACAGATAAAATAGATTATTTCTATTTCTTTATCTTGTTTTCCATTTTCTACTCAAGAATCACCCAGTTTTCAAGTCGATGCTGATTTGGTTATGTTGCTGCTGCTGCTGTTTATGGAACCTATCGTGCTGTTCCCGGCTGCTAGGGTGATAAATCTTAACGGCAAGAAAAAACACGAAACACACGGCACTTTGACTGTAACAACAACTGCTAGTTACAGATAACGGCGAATCGGAGTAGAGCAATGGCCAAGGCCAAAGAGGCGTAACATTTCAGTAGCCATGCCAAAAATGTTAGTGGCCTTGTAGCTGCGGGCAAACCCCTTCAGCCCCTAAAGTTCCTTTCCAACTCAATCCCAATTGCAATGTTCAACTCTCAATTCCCAGTCTCAGCACAGCGAACGTGTAATTAAAAGTTTGAGCAACAGCCACGCAACTACAAAAAACAACTACTGAATTGCATGAGTTCCAGACTGGCTGTCTCCGCACCCGTCTCCGTCCCTTTTTCCTTACTTTCTCTCTGTCTTTCTATAGTTGTCTCTGGAGTTAGCAGCTGGGGTGCCTAAGCCTTTGCTGTCGCTGTTGCTGTCAGTTTTTTGGGGCCACGGTTTTTTTTTGGTTGTGTGAACAGTTCTGCTTCGTTTTCATAAAGTTTCGCCGTAGATCCTTGATTGGATCAAATGCAATGCAGCTTGACACTGATGGCGCCTGACCTGAGCCCGCAGCCGGAGATGGAGCCAGGAGAGTGCCATTTATGGTGCTGGTGCTGTTGTGATTTGCGTAAATGATGTTGATAGATTTGATAGGATTTGTGCGCGTTTTTCCTATGCGAAATCCACCCTAAATGAAATGGTGTTTTGGAGAAAGAGAGAGCTCTCAAGCTGATTACAAGCTCACCCGTTTTGTTGTGCGTTGCTGTTTAAGCTTCCACTTTCCTCAACTTTGGATTTTATGCCCGCCATTTTTCGTGCATGGACATGAAAATGCACTACACACAAATTAGAGTGTTAGGAACAAAAGAGAGAGAGAGAGAGAGAGAGAGCGGCGACGTCGAGACGTTAGACGCGTGTTGCAAATTGATTTTTTGTGTCTGTATTCGCCCTGGCGGTGTTGCTTGCCACTCGCCTAATCTCCGCTCAAAGCATACCTCTTTCACCCTCTCTGCCTCTCACTTTCTTTGTTGCTCTGCCTTTTGCAACGTGAGAATTTGCATATTAATCTGGCCAAGAGCAGCCGCTCCAACGACACCAAAATTACATGAAACTACACATTTTGGTTTGTCACCTTCCCACCATGGCAAGTAATCAGCTCAGCTGTGTGTGTGTGGGTGTGTGTGTGTGGGTGTGTGTTGTACGACGCTTTTGGCAATCGCGTTGCTACAACCCTCTTCTATCTACTCTTCCCTAGCCTGCACCTAAATGTATGCAAATGAGGGCCGACAAGGACGACGCCAGCTGCTCTCAAGGCGACTTAACGCCTGCTTAATGAACATAAATTAGTCACCAGGTGTCACGCTGGGCGTGTTACTTTGGGCGGTGTAAGGGGGATGCCAATGGGGTTTTTGTAGCCACGCATTTATATTTCAATTTGTTGAGAATAGCTGTTGCTGTTGTTGTTGTATATGCCAACTTGTTATTAAATGTTGTAGTTTCTTTATACTTAAATGCACCAATTTTGTGTTATGTATAACAATTGGCCATAAGATTTGTATTTTAAGAGCATATTCGCGGCTGAATAAATTCTTACAATCGGTTTTCAGAAATGAACAAAATAATTATCACAAAACAAACAAGTAAGAAGGCTCTAGTCGAGATATCCCGACTAGACGATACCCTGATCCCTATACTTTACGCGTACAGTCAGTGCTTGCAAGTATGTGTGTGTGTGTGTGTGTGTGTGTGTACGCGCATACAGCATAGCGCATACAAAACTTCAATGTCCCATATCTCCGGTGTTTATTATCCGATTTCGATAATTACACAGATTGTCATTATTTTGTTTTATAATTAAAATGGCATCTCAAAGTTTTCCAAATTCAAGATTTTGTTGTTATCAATCCCATGTGTATATCGGAAACGGGAAGTGTTATCGAAAATCGGAAACAAACTTGTACTGCCTAGGGATTACACGAGCTTAAGTTCCAAATCTGGAGTCTCTAGCTCTTATAGTCTCTGAGATCGACGCGTTCATACATACAGACAGACGGACAGACGGACAGACGGACATGGCTATATCGACTCGGCTTTCGATGCTGATCAAGAATATATATACTTTATGGGGTCGGAGATGCTTCCTTCTACCTGTTACATACTTTTGCACAACTTCATTATACCCTTTTTTCCCATTTTTAATGGGATCAGGGTATAAGAAATGTACAAATTAATGCATGTACAGAAATTGAGAGTGCAAATCAAATAGTTAAGGCACACATGTTTGTTATTTTAAACAAGTAAGAAGGCTCTAGTCGAGAAATCCCGACTAGACGATACCCTGATCCCTATACTTCACGCGTACAATCCGTGCTTGCAAGTATGTGTGTGTGTGTACGCGCATACTGCATACACAACTTCAATGTCCCATATCTCCGGTGTTTTTCAACCAATTTTAATAAAAACTTCACAGATTTTCATTATTAATAATTCAAATGGCATCTCAAAGCTTTCCAAATTCAAGATTTTGTTGTTATCGATCCCATGTGTATATCGGAAACGGGATGAGTTATCGAAAATCGAAAACAAACTTGTACTGCCTAGGGATTAGGCGAGCTTAAGTTCCAAATCTGGACTCTCTAGCTCTTATAGTCTCTGAGATCGACGCGTTCATACATACAGACGGACAGACGAACAGACGGACGGACAGACGGACATGGCTATATCGACTCGACTGTTGATGCTGATCAAGAATATATATACTTTATGGGGTCAGAGATGCTTCCTTCTGCCTGTTACATACTTTTGCACAAAACCATTATACACTTTTTTTCCATTTTTAATGGGATCAGGGTAAAAAAAATCGAATACACGCTGTATCAAGCCTTACAAACTTAGCATAAGTATATTTACACCGCAGACTTACAAACTAAGCTATCTATTATTAGCTAGATTAAAAGGTTTAAGAGAATGCATGAGTTAGGATATAAGAACAAGGCTGGCTCAGAAGAATTAAATGACTACCAAACTTCAACACCAACAGTTACATCATACTCAACAATCGTACAATGCACATTGTCTGTGTAACCAGACGTACCAATAGAATATGCATTCGCCACTTTGAGCGCCTGTACAATGGAATTTTCGGTGTCAACCTGAAACAGCATGAAGAAAACAGGTTCTGGATATAGGATCGTTTCAAATGGCAAGCACTGCAGATATTGCGTTGAAAAAGATCAAGAGATGCCTGTAAGATTATTCAAAATATGTTCTCATTAACATTAGGGAATATGTGTACTCATGTTCTGGTGCTCCAACTAAATACAACATTTATTTAAACTATTATTTATAAATTATATAAGTCTTCTTTTTGCAACTCGGTTGCGCTGCTAGCGTCAAGCAAAAAGTTGATAGCGTTTGCAACGGATGGGTGCAAACTGGCTGACTTTCCCCATTTAACCCAACTTGTTGCTAGTCGTTCTTTCCGCAATGTCATCTAAGGCTGTCTCTGAGCAAGTTCTATGCCGCCTTGCACTCGTTCGCGAAAACCTTTTTTTTTATACCCTGATCCCATTAAAAATGGGAAATAAGGGTATAATGAAGTTGTGCAAAAGTATGTAACAGGCAGAAGGAAGCATCTCCGACCCCATAAAGTATATATATTCTTGATCAGCATCAACAGTCGAGTCGATATAGCCATGTCCGTCTGTCCGTCTGTCCGTCTGTCCGTCTGTATGTATGAACGCGTCGATCTCAGAGACTATAAGAGCTAGAGACTCCAGATTTGGAACTTAAGCTCGTGTAATCCCTAGGCAGTACAAGTTTGTTTCCGATTTTCGATAACTCTTCCCGTTTCCGATATACACATGGGATCGATAACAAAAAAATCTGGAATTTTGAAAACTTTGAGATGCAATTTGAATTATAAAACAAAATAATGACAATCTGTGAAATTTTTATCGAAATCGGATAATAAACACCGGAGATATGGGATATTGAAGTTGTGTATGCAGCATGCAGTATGCGCGTACACGCACACACACACATATACTTGAAAGCACTGACTGTACGTGTAAAGTATAGGGATCAGGGTATCGTCTAGTCGGGATATCTCGACTAGAGCCTTCTTACTTGTTATTACTATTCAAAAGCCATTAATAACAAAGAACAATGAACTTACCATTTTACTATCTTTTTTGAGCTCCGCATCTACACATTCTCAGGCGCTTCTAATTGCCACTTGGTCGCCAGGTTTTTATACCCTGATCCCATTAAAAATGGGAAAAAAGGGTATAATGTTTTTGTGCAAAAGTATGGAACAGGCAGAAGGAAGCATCTCAGACCCCATAAAGTATATATATTCTTGCTCAGCATCAATAGTCGAGTCGATATAGCCATGTCCGTCTGTCCGTCCGTCTGTCCGTCCGTCTGTTCGTCTGTCCGTCTGTATGTATGAACGCGTCGATCTCAGAGACTATAAGAGCTAGAGACTCCAGATTTGGAACTTAAGCTCGCCTAACCCCTAGGCAGTACAAGTTTCGATTTTCGATAACTCTTCCCATTTCCGATATACACATGGGATTGATAACAACAAAATCTTCAATTTGCAAAACTTTGAGATGCCATTTGAATTATTAATAATGAAAATCTGTGAAATTTTTATTGAAATCGGATAATAAACACCGGAGATATGGGACATTGAAGTTGAGTATGCAGTATGCGCCTACACACACACACACATACTTGCAAGCACTGACTGTACGCGTGAAGTATAGGGATCAGGGTATCATCTAGTCGGGATATCTCGACTAGAGCCTTCTTACTTGTTTTTGTTTTTATTTTCCAAATCGGTTGAGCAACACCGGAGATATGGAACAATGAAGATAAGTCAAGTAAGCATTATATGCAAACAGACAGATTCTGAAAGTTTAGCTTTATTGAAAAGAAATTATTAAATTCAGTTAATTTTATTTGGTTAATTTAAAAAGATAATGAAATAATTCATCGTTTAATTTCAACTTAATGCACAGTTGGCCGCACCTCATTTGGTAAAAGTGTTTTACCAAGATAAACTACATACATATGTACAAAATTATTGTCAATCAAGATGAATGTATATGGTTAACTATCCAATATGGGTTGACTCGCACTCTCCATTTCCATATTCCCAGATCGATATACAGAAACAAACATATGTATATAGTAGTTGGCTGTTGATTGGATTGCGCTTCAGTGACAACCGTAATACAATGTGTTGCACATCCGGTTGGAGTCCACTCGAATATCCTTTGCACCGGACCGGTGCGGAGCACTACGTTGCACCGGGGCAGCATTTTGATGCAATTAGCTGCGAACATTTGTGCAGCATTTCGTATGCACGTAATATGACTCAACGGCAATTCAAATTTGATTGATGGGTATCCATGGACAAACATACATATGTATATATTGATCGGTCAGTTACGGACGGTTACTGCTGTCAACGAGAACACTCATGAATATTGAACGATTACTTGTCAGCCATAATCGCAATTCGATTCGATTTGCCCCCTCTCATCGCAAATGTAGAGAATGAAGTATAACTGGCTATATAGTCTGTTAATTGACCGTTCCACTTGCTTTTATTCATTTCCAGTCATTTTCTAATGGACATTTCAGCGGAAGAGCTGCTCAAACTTTCCAAACGTTCAACCACAATACGAATGATTAAAGTTTTGACCTCTTTTCGGCCAGAGGGGATGAAAGTGTACCTCGTTTGACCCAGTTTATTGACTCTTGTCTTCAATTACAGTTGGCTAATCATTGCCTTTGGCTCATTACAATTGTCAATCGAGTTAAGTGCACACCCTTCAATCCTCATCCCACCCTCTCATCAACACAGACAAGCAACAGTGCAACTAATGACTTCCCATTCTCCCTTTTCCTTTTAGGTCGAAGTGAACGCAACTTGACCGCAATTGTATCAGTGGAAAATCACACACACACATACCCACACACACCCACACACACCCACACACATATACATACAGATTAGCCACCAATGGGCAAGTGGATAGTGCGAAAACCGCGGGCACCCAGTCATCGGATTGCTGCTTATAGAAGCATCTAAAACCACAAAGAGCTTGTTGGGTACAGAATACCACATAGAGACCGCTTATGTGGAGTGCTGCACTGCGGCTGACCATATCCCACACAAAGCCCATGGTGGACAGCCGAAACTTTCACCAAATAACAACAGGATAACTGGCTAACTGTGTTACAGCCAACAAAGGCAACATCCGTTGGCGACTTCCGTTTGTTTCTCTGCGTCTGGCAGGAAGTAATCAATAGTGTAATGGCAGACAAAAGCATCCGCCGTAGTTTTCCACAAGCCTGAAGGACCCCGAGTTCGACCTGGCCACAAAGCTAAAGGGCGACTAGAGAAAAAAACTCAACGAAAATGTCGAACAAAATAATGCAAAAATGTTGAAAAAATCAACTGACGGCTACGCAATTTGTCAACTTTTACCAACGGCCAACTGTCTGTAATGTTTCACACCCCTCACCTGACTAGACTGGAAAGCTGTCGCACATAAAACTGTCCTTCCATCTTCTGGCCTTCCCCTTTTCCCTTTTCCGGTGTTTGTCGCAAATGTAAATAATGCGTTTTAATCAAAAGAACAACAGTGGGAAATCCATTAACAACGTACGTGCCGCACCCTATTTTCCCCAAAGGACAAGACAGTACTCTGTGCAACATTTCCTTTCGCCTATTTTTACCCTGCCTATGGCCTAGGCTTAACTTTTCGCATGCTGCGCGCGTCATTTGCAGGTTGATTTACAAATTTCTTTAATGAGGCGACGACAACATTTTTAATTAGCACCTGTTCAGGTTGCACGAATTTTTCTCACACTTGTCCTAATCTCCATAAAGTACTCCGTGTCAGGGCGTGTGCCATGGAAATCAATTTCCAACTTTACGCTGTCTTTTTCTTTACTTCTACTATGTTCCGCATGGATTGCTCACGCACTTCTCCAACTTTGCCCCCAAATGATGCTATTCAGATGCGTGGCGTGGCGTTTAGGTGTATCTTGTGCCAACCTCTAACCCATTCACTTCATGTACTTGCTCGACAACTTCAACCGCAGCAGCCACTTAATCCCCTTCTATCGTTTTCTCATTCTTATCCTCAGCTGAGCTTAGACCTGATCCAATATCCTAATGCCTTTCCATGTTTGCCTCGCTTTGCTGCTTGTTGTAGCCTTCAGTGCACATGGCATGTAGTTTGCCTAGAAATCAGCTGACACTCCCTCCCGGATTCCCCCAGTTAGAGGTCCCCACTACTCGAATACTTATGTTTTTGCTGTTGCAATAATATTTTGCGAGTGTTTCTAAACAAGCACAAAGTCATGTTTCAACAGCTGTAGTCTGGTTTCTGTTCGCTGCTGTTTTTATTGTTATTTACCCCACTCTATGCCACTCACTCCGCGCTCCATCCACCAGTTTGCATGTGCTGTAACTGTGGTAGTCCCCGCTGCCGTTAGCTAAACTTTCGCTGCACATTAAAGCAATTTGGCCAACATTTATAGACTGATTTAATAGAAACCAAAGGGTATGGTTAAGGAGGGTCTCCCCACATAAATGAGATATTTCCACACAAGTGAGCAGATCAGGGCCGACAACATTTCAGTGTGTGTGCACTTGTATATAATTGTTTGACTAAATGAGTGCGTCTCCCCTCCACTTCTAACAGTCCCTCTCCCTTTTGGCTGGTGCTTTACTTTGCTTAAAGCTCACACACACTAACATGAGTATGTAAAAGGGAGGGTGCATAATGGGGGGTAATAACAAGAGAACAGCAATAATTATGGCAAGCAAACCCAACTCCTCGTTCTCTTCAGACAAAGCCATATGCAATTTTGGGGCTCCACTTTGGTTGAAATTCATTTAATTCCCCGTCGCATCGTTCAGTGCGATACGAGGATGACTCTTGGCGTTGTGTGTTATCCCAGACATTCGGATATAACAGATATCTATGTGAGTGCGTAAGTGAATACATGTTTGTGAGAGCCTTTCACTAGAAACCTTTGTGGCCCCCTCATGCTTCTTAGTCAAATGGCTCGAAACGGTTGCCATAATAAGTATGAAATTGAAGTCTAAGCAAACAGAAATCGTTTGAGCAAATAGAAGAGGCCAAATGGAAATAGAAGAGGAAATGTTAAGCAACATATAAAAATCTAGAAGAGTCTCCATGGAAATTGAATATTTAATTATGCGTCGATAGAAACCACGTTTCAAGATGGTGACGAAAATGGTCCAAACAATTACGATGATGGCGACAGAAAGAAGAAAACAGTGAATGGGGATGGAATACTTTGTTGGCTAGGACCTCTCTTGGGTCTGTGCAAAGTTTTTACACGAGCAACAGAAAAGAAGCTGCTAAATAATTTATTCTAATTTGCGACAGATTTGCCAAGAGCAAGAAGTTAAATTGTCAGAGAGGAAGAGGTTGGGGTGAGAGGCGAAAATGAGATAGCAATGTGTAAAAAGATTTGTAGGGCATCATTAAATTAATCGGAGGAATTCGTACAGACAATTTTTGTGGTCTAAAATGTGCTTTTAGGGTTTTAGTGTCTTTTGACTCTCTGCACACACTTGAAAGATAAACAAAAGGATGAATGTAGAAAGCAAGAGTTGTCTATCTTTATTTGTCTCGTACTGTGAAGCACCTTTTGCTTATCTAAACAGACTCACACGCATCCTCCCACACCCATATGAGAACACGTATCTATGTAATTTACCTCTGCCGGCATTGGGTTTGTGGGTCGCACAACTTTCCCCAGCCCCGAGCAACCCCATGGAAGTCAGACAGCTGGCAACCCTGTTTTCCTGGGCTGGCATCATGACGCCCTGTAAGGTGAAAGAGAAGGAGAGCCGCATATTTATGAATCGCTGTTGTTGTTTCGAGTTTAACGCACTTCGGGAGCTTTATCAGCTCGTAAATATAAATTAGAATTTAATTTTTATCGCCGAGGAAAGGTGGTTTGAGTTGGGCGTTGAATATGGCTGCAGCCTTGGAAGCAATCGTACTGCCACAAATTTGTACTGGAGTCGAATGAAGTGGTTTCCAAGGCAACCTACCGACTGCAAGCTGAGCATCAACAGGATTCATTTCCTTTTGAGCCTGACACATGGCACGTGTCGCAACATATCAAAGGCATTGATTTACCGGAGGGCAGCTGCTCAGCCCCAACCAACCCCAAGAGAAAAATCGTGTGGCCAAATATTAAAGGAGTAAGTGAGAGACTGAGTGAGAGATTGGGACTTACCTGGGACAGCTGCGAGGCGGCAAACTGGATGGCTTACTTACGAATTTTTGGTCTGCGAACGATGGTCGCATTGGAGCACTCCGTCGTCCGAGAGGATCAAGGCGAATGAAAACGTTCTGATGACTGCCATAACCCGCAGTAGTAAAGCTGGTGCTAATGGAAGAACGTCAAGTAATGGGCGAGGTTTGTGTAATAAGCGGATAGATAATTGAATTGATAGATCAATCAATCGGACTTACTGCAGCGATTCCTGGCGCAGTTGCTTGCGAGCTCGGACATACATCACTAGACACAAGGCCTACTGCCAGGACTACCCCCAGAGCACAGGCAGCCGCGCTCATCAGTGCTGGTCCCTGGGAAGGAGCGTGGCCTGGGGCGGACGATTGGTTTGTTTCAGGTGAGATGCCTGCCCTGTGAATTTAAAGTAAATGAGAAATTGTGAGGATGAAGCAAGAGTGACATGGTGAGCTTACCCTTGGCACAGATTTTGTTGCGTTTAAAGTGAAGTCTAGTGTCGTTGAAGCAGGGAGGTCCTTGCACCACCATGTTGACATTCACAGGCAGCTGAAGGCTGGTGTTTCCTGTGCAGGGCAGGTAGACAAGGAAAGACTCAATCTCCTGAGGCACCAGACCCTTGTGTGGAATGCTAAACGTGGGTGCGCCCAGTGCATCCTGGTCGTTGGCGTACTCGATGCTGATTGTATAGCGCAGCTGAGATTGGGATACAGGGGAGATAGCCAGTTAATGGAGTGCAAATCAAATTGCAAATGAGCTGAAAGTGGGGTAAGGTGGCTTACCGGATAAGCGATGAGACTTTGCCAGGAGAACTTCAGCTCGTGCACATCTGCTGGCACGGGGACGGTGAGGTGCATCGCGTATGTGTTAATGGCTCCCTCGTGCACGTAGAACAAATGAGCCTCCAGCCCTGTGAATGCGAATCGAATGAGAAGCAGAATGCAAAAAAAAGAATCAGGATGAGATTGGAATGCGGATGCATCGGAGGCATAAAGGGAAAGTTTATTTCACAATTTGCTTTGTTAGACTTTTCTCCCTAGAGCTTTCTCCGCACTTCCTGGCATTTTCTACTGCTGTGCAAACTTTGTGCATTTTGTGTTTACTTTTCCGCAAGTTGATGGCTCTCTACTCCTCGTTCCACCTGCATCCACATTCCAACTTCTACGGAAATTGATTTCCTCGACAACGCAACAAATGGGGGGTGGCAGCGGGTTGCCAGCGGGTTGCCACAGGGTGAGTGAAGTTCGGTAAACAAAATCCAAGACACAATAATAATCGAAATCGAATCCGTCACCAACAGGCGACAATGAAAGGGGCGTCAATTGGTTTTCGCTCTCGGATGTTCTCAAATGACGTGCGACAGGCGTCTAGAGGGAGCGCAGTGGTTGAGACCAAATATTAAAAGGTGTCAAGTGTTGTCTAACTCGATTAAAGGCGAGACATTAGAAACACCATCATCGCTCGTATTGCTTTGTGAAACTCGGAACTAGCTTTGCAAACGTTCTTATCTCTGAACACGGCCCTTGCAATAGCTTATTCGTGCTGGTAGTAAAACACGAGCTGTTCAAGTTAAAAAGACGTGAAAATAAATTTCTTCATCCGCTATTTTGTTGCCTTTACTCTCTCCCGTCTGTCTGCCTCGTTCTAGTCAGCTGTTTTACGGATCAAGCTTAGTCTCGTCCGCGTTCGTCTTGTCATCGCTTTGCATTGAAAGTCGCAAATACTGTTTACTCCCCTCAACTTTACTGTCAGTCGTCCCCTCGGTCCTTTATCCTCTTGACTGTGTGTCTGTGCCGGATGTTGAATGTTGCGTTTCCTTCGAAGGACAGCCCAGAGTAAGAAACATATACGCTTTTGTGAATGTGCGTGCATTAAGAATAGGGGAAGAGATACTCACTCGATTTTCAAAACAATTTCAAATCTAATTACAGAACAAGAAAAAGCATTTTTCGTTAGCTTGTTGTTATTTGTGCCGAGGCTAAGTACGTTTCCAATGCCTAAACGCTTTTCCTCAACAGTTTTATTTGGTTTTAAAATTTTAAATTGCTTGGTTCCCTGCTGACTTTAAATCTTAACAAGCTACCCAAAGTGTGCTACTTTCTTTCATGATTTCCGTTTTCCGCTGACAAACTATTAAGTTCTCTATGAAGAAGCACAAAGAACGAAAATAGACGAACAGCCGAATTTGCCCCTTCTTTGGTCTTGTTATTCATCCATTAACGGTATACGAAAAAGACAAAATAAAACAAGTAGGCTTAAGTCGAGACATCCCGACTAGACGATACCCTGATCAAAGATTGTCATTATTTTGTTAATGTTTTAAATGCCGTCTCAAAGATTTCCAAATTCAAGATTTTGTTGTTATCGATCTCATGTGTATATCGGAAACGGGAAGAGTTATCGAAAACAAAAATGTACTGCCTAGGGATTAGGCGAGCTTAAGTTCCAAATCTGGAGTCTCTAGCTTTTATAGTCTCTGAGATCGACGACAGACCGACGGACAGAGGGACATGGCTATATCGGCTGCTGATGCTGATCAAGAATAAATATACTTTATGGGGTCGGAGATGATTCCTGCTGCCTGTTACATACTTTCGCACAAAACCATTGTACCCTTTTTCCCATTTTTAAAGGGGTCAAGGTATAAAAAACACATACATAGCCTTAAAAGGGTCTCATTAAATATGCACAAACACACGAAAAGGACAATTTTACTCAGGCCAAGCTTGCAGGACAACAATGATGAAAGGTTATTCAGGTGCTGCAAGTGGGAACTTGTTACTGCAATGGGAATGAGATTCAGAGTGAATAAAGCACTTGTGTCAAGTTTAATTTATTCAGCTCTGATTGAAAACAGAATGACCGTTTGAACGAATTAAAGTGACAGCCAAAAAGCATCTTTAATGTTCACTCATTCCATCTTTAAACACAGTGCTCGCTAAGATAAAGAGGACAGCCAACTTGGTTACGGTTCCAAGTCCTGCACTGTCGAACTTTAGCCGTCTTTCATATCACGCGCCGTGCACAGTTCCAATTTTGCTTCGCCGGAGAAACTTTTGGCTCGTTCACGAGTCTTGCCCCAGTAAATTCCCTCTACAGCCTGCTTGTCTCTCCACCATAATAATAATACCTGAGATTGTCTGAATGGCTTTGCCGCACACACGTGACACTGCAACCGCAGACGCTCTCTGCCAGAAAAGCAGACGATAACGGGGAGGAAGGACTCGGTGGGTGAACCTGTGGACTGAGGAGGCGAAAGAAGTAGCAAAGTCTGATTCTGACATTGACAATGGCGTCACACAATTTGCATTCAAGATTAAGAGGATAATTAGAGTCATTAGCTGGCAGGAGTGCAATGTGCGCTTAAAGGGGGTGCAAGGGGCGTGCATTCATTGCCATCTCCTTGTATATACTCCACCACGTGCCCATGTTCCTCCCAGGGACACCTCGACTTGTCTTAAATGCAGTACTTTTAATTGCCTGCGCTCCTTGAATCACAGTCAAGCCCGGAATTTAATTGGCACAGTTTAAATATCTTCCACACCTTCATTTTCATTTTTATTTTCTTCCATCTTTTCTCGCATTACTCAGCAATAAAACGAATCGGCACCAAAATACACTGGTAACCAAGGAGGAGTTGGAGTAAAGGGTCGAGGGATGTTTTGTTAATGTGGCGATTTTCGGGCTGTTTTCTATTCATTAAAAATAATTTTCTTTTGCATTAACTTTTAATTTAAAGGAAATTTCTTGAGCCCAAGGTGGGAGAATGCTCTAGAAGAAAGAAGAAAGGTTCTGTTCCTTGTGGAGTTGGGCCCAAGAAGTGTTCACATCAAAGTGAAACTTGTTGAAATTGCATTTTTACGCGCCCTTGCACAGCAAGTTCTAGGACGGTTATAAGGGAGAGGAAATGATGATGGGGCAACCCTCCTTGACTGGTGGCTGAAGCCGGTTTCGCTGGCAACTTTGGGACGAAAATTGCTTGTTGCTGGGGCAACGCAACGCAACAGAAGGTGGAGCGTGAGATGTTCAACAAAAGCGTAAACAATATTTAATTTTAATGTTGTCGTCACTCAATCGAAGGGAAATAAATAAATCGAGTTTACACATAAGTGTTGTTAGAGAGGGAGAGAGAGAGCGAGAGAGAGAGAGTAAGAGAGAGAAAGGGGAATACAAAATTGTTTAGTTTATGTATAGAGCTTGCTATATGGACATGTGAGGAACACTGTACTGAACTATGCACACGATTTTTATTGAAGGAATGCATAACGTCAATCACAGCCAGGCACTGCCAGCGAGTGAAGTTATTTCAGAAATGCGTATTTCCGAAAGAGAGACTGAGATTGGAAACGGGGCTTGGAGTCAGGCGCCTTCCACATGAATAAATAGCCATAGAGACATATGCAGAGAAGGGTGAGAAAATAAATCATGCAACAGCATGCCGAATTTGGGAGTAAGGGAAGCTAGTGATGATAAAGGTTGTGGTGGGGGAAGAGGAGGGTCAGTTTGTTTGATTTCATTCAGCTTGTTAATTTTGAAATAGAAACACCCCCTGGGGGTGAAAAATATTGTGGGGCGGGGTGTTAACTGGTCGTTGAAAACATAACGAGCAGTGTGGATGGGAAAAACAAAAAGGAAGAAACAGAGCGGTATGTGCAGGGAGTTAGAAAAGGAATCTATGGGAACCGCGCTAAGCAGAGGAAATTACAAAGAGCAACAACCAGAGTGGAAGATTCTTTGAGTTGTCGCTAATGATATCTGATTTGCATTTAAGGATGACAGAGCTGATGGGGAGAAAGGGACAAAGTCTGATGCTTTGTACATGCCCTAGTGTCTGCTGCAGTAAAGGGCGTATAAATAAAGGAGAGAAGGTTAAGTTGCTGACCCAGTAAAGAGAGCATTAGGTGCAGCTCTGCTTTTGCACCCCATTCATCAATCTGGGCCTCGTGTGGATTATTTTTATGCTGTTTAACTAATTGAAGTGCCGTGATTTGGCGATTAGAAGCGAGAACTCGAATTGAGCCTGCATAATGAGATTTAAGTGTTTTGCTCTATTTACAGTTAAGTGCCGGAAAATGCTGTGCACAGCTACACACGAATGATTGAGTAGTGGATCAGGGAAGAGTCGGAGACCGAATTAGAACAGTCTGGGCTAGCATTTTAGAGCTATGAACCATTAATCAACGTGACGGGCACGACGTCAGTCCGCCTTGGCACGCCGAATGAATGCCTATTACAGTTACTATTTTTGAGTATACGAATGGAGTAGGAGCTTAGAAAGGGCAGGAAGGGACGGGGAAGGGCCTGGCACAAGGTCAATTTGGAGGCACTTGAACGGTTGGCGCCATCAATAACGAAGCCTCGCGTTGAACAACAAGCGGCAAAACAGCAAAACAAACAACTAAATGCTCCGCACTGGACTGTGAAGTCGTTAGCAGTGGGCACGGAGTAAGGGACAGAGAGGAAGCGGCAAGGAAGCTACTTGCAGCTGTCAACAGGGTGGTAAAGGTACGAGGGTGGCTCTTACACTGGATCCAGCCGGAAATCGATTTGTGTGGATTTGTTTTGTCGTGTTTTCGCGTAACTTTTGTGGTCGTCTTTGCCGCCGTCGTCGTCATGGTCAACAATTATTTTGGAACTATTAATGATTGCGACGTGGTCTCCGCCTTTATTGCCCCCTAACCACTGACACGAGGACGTGGGTTGTTTGTTTTTCCTGTTAAGGAGCAATGAATTTGTCCTGTCGCACTTTGCCTCTCAACTATTAATCATATCTGTGGGGCGGTCTTATAGGCTATTCTAGAAGCTCTTCCAACTGTCCCAACGCTTATTCGAAATGTGTCTTTCCACCCTGAAAATGCATGCATCGGGAAATCTAGACTTATACATCAGTATTATTACTTCATGGTGGCTGATGGAAATGTTGTGGTAACCGTTGACCGAATTCAGCTGCCAAGTGAGCAGCAAAATCCAGAGGTACTGTTGCAGGAAGCAGCGAGTGGTGGCCATAATGAGCCAGTGCAGATTTGCTTATCTTTTCCGCGTGATGAAATGTCTGGCTTCGCTTATCTAGGTGCCGTACGTTCAGTTAATAACTTTTCCGACCATGTGACGCCGCAATTGGCGTTCATTTCTCTTTTGGTGGAGGGTGGGTTCCTTTTTCTCGCTATGTGACAGCGAATTTCAATGTGCGGCCATTGAAGCGTTCTGAATGGACGCACAGGCGCAGGAAATGAAGAACGAGCAATAGAAAGGAGATGTTTCCGTTTGGGCCAGAATTTAGATTTGCATAGGTTGCCAAACAGACAACGCTATTTTCAAAGATGATGACTTAAAATCAAATTCTAGACACAGCAACAGCTACTGATGCTAACAGTTCCGGATGCGGTCACAGAACGACTGGCATTCAGTCTGGCAAATTATGGAACTTTTCAGCCGCAGCAGATGCCTTCAACTCTCTCCTTACCTTTCAAGGCTGCTTTTCGATGTACCCTTTTGAACACACGGTTCTACTTCTCCAGTTTTGTTTTTGTTGCGGTTGTTTATTTTGTTGCTGTTTTTTTGGATGTTGCAAGATTTGCCTGTCTACTGCAAGCGGTATCTGCATTTTATCATATAACTCTGCTGGACTTTCGTTAGCTTTTTTATTGGCTACTCCTTCTGCTTCTGCTCTTCCCTTGACCAAATAATGCTGCTGCTGGTGGTTTAGCTTTTGTCTCATTGGCAACATCGCACCCGCTGGTCAGTAGAGAGTGGACGGTATCCCAGTGACCAAATAGCCAGTTGTTGGTGTCGAGCACGTATTTTGGTTGTCGTCGTTGTTCTGATGACCTTTTTGGTTCTGTCTGGTCGTCGAGCCGTCGGTTGCCTGGCTGCTTAGTTCGTTCTTTTATAGAACGAGAGAGTCCTTGTGAATAGAAAGTGATTTAGTTGAGTTTTGGACTGTCACTGAGGCTCAGAAGTTGAAGTTTATGTTGGTGACACTGTGTGGTTGAAGAGTGGGAAGTAGAAGAGTGTGTGGAGCTGAGTGTGGTTGAGTGGCTTTGTTGTTTGTTTCGAATATAATTTGTGAATGTGCTGCTCAAAGAAAGTTTTGTGACTGCAAAAGTAATTACAAAGTTGAAAAAAGATTAACAGCTTAGGGAATCGCATATGCAACACTTTCCACTTACGCAAGGGAGAAGAATTTATGGTTTGCTCTTCTGATTGAATCTCACATGAGTTGCTTCGACTGATGTTTTGATAAATTCTTGTTAATATTTCATGATTTATTCTTAATTATTTACGAAATAAAAGAGATGGCAAACGAGGGAAATAGGTAAAACTTTTCGCTTGTGGATTTTGTGGTTTACGTGGTTATGCCCCTCTTGTTGCAACCCTTGTTGATTGCGTGCAGCTATACGAAAGCAACTTCAGGTGCAGTTAGAGTCAGAACCAAAACCAAAACGGTTGGCCAGGTGGAAAATCAAGGAGTTGGCATGGAAATAAAACTATAAGAAGAAGAACAGCAGTCAAGTGCTTTCAAAATGAAATTGTTGCCAAGAATACTGATTTTCCATTTTACCCAAATGCTCTTTCTTTAATCTCCATGGCAGCAGATTGGAAACAGTTTCAGAGTTTTTTGGCCGCAATAAAAACCCAAATCAGAAAACTTTTTTACCTCCTTCACTTTTTCTTGCTGTTACCATTCCGTTTCTCCTTTTAGAATTTCAAGCACATTTTTTCCACAGCTACGGGAAAGTGCTTAAAGTTTTCGGTCAAGACTGCTGTGGGCGTGGCAGCAGAATAGGATGAATGTGCATGGGATTTAATTACACATATCTGCGATTAAAGCGGGCGCCACAAGGATGTGTCGAATCACTTGATTACGACCCAGATAGATCATCAGGACTTTACCTACACCCCATTTCAGTTGAGCTCAGATGCTGGCCAGGCAACCACAGCCACAGCTCAAGCAAAAGCCCAAGCCCAAGCTCGAACCCAAAGCCATTCAACGAATTCATTAATAATTCAGAAGACAAATAACGAAATGTAAGTGCACATGTATGTGAATGTGTATGTGTGAGTCTCTTGTGTGCGTTTGTGTTTACATTGCGAGGAATGTAACTGATTTAAATGGATATGCAGCCAGGCAAGTTCCTTTCCATCCTCACATATCTACCTCAGCAGCAAAAGCTGACAAGTCGCGAGCGCGTGGAAAACACTCGCTGTAGCTGGCGTTGTGGTCTCCCTCGCATCATCGTCATCGATAACATATTAACGACGTCAGCTCAATCATAATCAGAACGAACGACGAGAAGGGGGAAAGCGGAAAGGAAAGGACTGGGATAGTGGGAGTTGTCTCTGCGATGTTGTAGGAGCAAAGAATCGGGGAGCCAATGCTGTACATTTTCTGCTTAGTCACACGCATCATCAGTCAGTCCCAAACCCCCTTGTAGCTTTTATAGCGAGTCTCGCTAGTGACAAATTGAGCGACGGGGTTTTGTCTTTGGGTTGAAGATGATGTTCGCGATGTTCAGCATAATGACAATGATGATGATGTGAATTGGGGCTGGAGTTGTGTCAAAAAACTTTTCAATTACATGATTCGTCGACTAATGAATAATCATGTCTCTTCGAACCCTCCTTTCCTTACTAGCCATTATCATTATTATCGTGAGGTTCCCTTTATTCAGAATTGCTAATTTTAAGTTGCTCACAATATTTTTTGATGTTCATTTTGTCTTTTTCTTTCGCTACAGTCGTTGTAGGCGTTGTCTCCGCCTCGGGGCGTGGCAGGCTCGTTTCAATTATAAAATGGGTTTTGTTTCTAATTGAATCCGTGAGTCGGAGAGTTAAGCTAAGTAAATGTTGTTGGTGCGCCTCAACGTCAATTTCCATTACCACCACCAACATTTCAGCACCTGGCTCCTTGGTGACTTTAATTGCGAGGCAGACCACGTTTCTGCTTGCCACACCACCCCGGCTCGAGGGTATTGGCCCACGAGACGTTGTGCTTTCAATTATTTTTGTGATCAAAATAAAAGAGAGAGCAGTTTAGTCAGGTGAATCGGGAATTTATGGTCGTTGCCGTCTAATTGAAGAATGGAAAATGGAAGCAAATTTGATATCTAATCTACAATATTTTAGGATTTAAAAGTACTTAAATTCTATTTGTGACACAAAAAAACGAATAACAAAATTGCAACAAATTCTTTTTAATACGAAAAATCCAAATGAGTTTTGCAAACAAAAGTGAGAAGTAAGAGAGGGTGGAAATAATTTGGTTAAATTCTATGTCAGTTGAGTTTTTAGTTAGCCAACGGCTGTTTGCTCATTTGGCAAATAGATTTTGGTTCAGTTTAGGGCCAAAAGTATCGAATTGCATTTCAACTGAGTTTTATGAGCTTTCATTGTTCCCGCTCTTATTTTCTGCTCTTCCCATCTCTGATGCCTGATATGTTGCCATATCCAATATTGTGCGCGTTGAATAGCCTCTGGCTTTTTCCATTAACTTTAATGTGCTCCACATCCATTTTCGAACATAAACAAGTGGAAAATGCAACATGAGTCCGGCCAGCGTGTACGCAACACTGAGGGGGTTGAGGTTTCGGTGTTGGGTGGTCAACTTCATTAAACTCGCGTAAATGTTTAACGCAAAAATAACGCGCACAAAATTAAAATGAACACACAGCAGCGAGCTGTTCAAATTAAGTTCTATACATGTATATACAATATATATTCGGTATACATTGTATATTCAACGTCCTCCTGCTGACCATCCCGCAGCGTTTCCAAACAAACAGACAAATTTTAAGTGATAAATTTTGATAACTGATTAAAAATAACGAGCGAGGCTCAAGCTATTGTTAACTTGCCACACGGCTGTTGCTTTAATGCTTACAATTTAAGGAGTATATCAGTTAGCACCATCCCGAATACAATCAATAAAAAAAAAACAACTGAACAAGTACGTCACAAAACATTCCTAACTATGTTTAACACCTTTTTAATTTTTTACATTCCGAACAAGTAAATTCCACTAGTTTGGCTTGCTTTGGGTATCTGTAGGTCTGTCAACTTTTAGGCGAGCGTATAATTGCGTATTATGCGTTTGGTCAACGCATTTGTAGCGTCCAAATCGAAACGTTTTTGTTTTCATGGCTAATTTGTAAGAGCAATTAATTTGCATTATGCATGGCAGTAGGGCTTGGCCCTTTGAGGGTGGGAAGAAGAATGGAGCTATGGAATGTTAAAGGTCCTTTATTCTAGTTGAAATTACCTGGTAGACAAAGGTCACTAAAGCTTCTACATATGTTCGTATTGTGTGTGGGCAACAAAGTCAAAATAAGTGACAGCCATAAAAATAAATATATGTTTAAACATGAAGATAAAATATAATTGAAGCCTTTCAATTATTGTTGCTAAATAAATAATAAGTTTATGTCAGGGTTAAAGTAAAACTATATTAAATCAATTGAGCTGAAAACCGTATTAAACATAAATACAAAATATCGTTTACTAATTTATGTTATAAACTTAAAATCTATTTAGCATAATGATATTTAAATTTAAGTGCATTTAATGGGCAAACTGTTTAGTTTATTTGTCTGTTGCTGTGAACTATTATTCATTGAGTTTGTATTAGAGCACTTTAATCAGCAGAGCTTAAAGTTTAGCTACAGCTGAGTGCCTTGGTGAAGAATGAGTTTAAAAGCTTTGTGTTTAAAACACAATATTTCATTGTTATTATGACGTCAAATTGATAAGATAAATCTTGATGCGATATTGAAATTTAAAACAAATCCAATGATGCCCAGACAGACAGAGAGAGAGAGGTAGCAGTAGGGTTTTTGGTTCGTGTCATCGTTTTTCTGTCAGAGCTTATGGGATTCCAAAACGTAAATGTGATTATTACGGTTCACATTTTACAGAAATCTCTTTCTGGCGCGCAACCAAAAAACCACCTGCCATTGGGACATTGGGCCCCTTAAAAGCGAAGCAACCATTTGGCATGAAATACAACCTCAATTACGTTTTATAACTCAACACGCTCGCTGCAGGGCGGAGCAGGGATCCTTACTTGGGAATTTTCAATATTATGTGGCTAAATTTATTGTGCACAAAGCGTCGAAGCGACACAGTGACAGAAGCACCAGCTAGACGTGGAGTCGGCCTCGGACTGAGACTGAGGTCTGGCCAGTATTTTTATCTGCCAAGTGGCCCATAAAAATATCTCAGATTTCTGCAGCCACTTTAAAGCGACAAAAACAGACTCGAGCTAAAAACGAGAGCCGTGCCTCGCCAACTGCCACTGTCGCGCCTGTACAATGGGGCAATAATCAATGATTTATCGCTGTCATTTTGGTTATTAAACTCAAATTTATTTTTTACGCAAATCTCTGCGAGCACTGCGCCACTATGTGGCGTTGACTCTGGCTTTGATACGCTTTACGATTGTAGGTCGAGGCAACGAACTCTCGACAGCATTTTGAAATTATGCTGCTCGACTTAGTCTACTTAGGCTCATGTCCTCTTGAGCGGCTAAGACGCAAATTGAAATATTCGACTCGTTAAGCCGTGTCCGTGCCTAATCTCTATGCCCATGCTTAAGTCCATGTCTTAGTTCACTCAATGGAACCGAGGCCACAACACAGAAAAACAAGCAAGCAAAACCTAAAAAGAAGCCGGAGAGCTTATGCAATAAGGAGATATCCTGTAAGCAGCTGTAGGTACCTTTGTATAAAATTTAATATGTACATAAAAATAAACATTTGCAACAAGTTTAGCTAGTCTGAAATCATGGAATTGTTCTTATTCTAAAAAAAAAAATAAATAAATTTGTAATAATTTAGAAAAAATTGGGTGTTTAACTTTTTATTTTATCTATGAATTTTATTGATTTTGTAAAACATATTTTTTAATAATATTTAAGTTTAAAGGTTTGGCTTTGTCAATTGTCTTTTTACTTTATCGGTCTTGTTTATTCTACAGAGTTTAAAAGTAATTTCCGGACAATTTAAATAAGCAAACTTCTAATTTGCAAACCAAACTTAGGATTCCCTTTTATCAACGTACAGGGTATGAAAATAAATATCAGCATACACTTTAAGGGGCCCGCAAATTCGATGCACTTCGGTTCTACAAAGTTGCCATTGTTGTTGTTATGATTGTTGTTGAAGCTGTTGTTGCTGTTTATGAGGCACATCGAAGCAAAAGCACTTAGTGACCATTCAATCAAGCCAAAACACACACAAAGTAAAAGACGTAAGAGGGGCGCGTGCAGTGAAAAGTGTCCGAGCGCGGCGAGATATTTGCATAATTTTCTTTTAATGTCGGCCAACTGGACGGGGGGTTTAAATAGTGGAGGGTTAAAATAGTGGTTGTCGTTTGTTTGCCATTACTTAGGGCCCATTTTGCTAATCTCTTGCATATTGCAATTAGTGTCAACATTTTGATTTTTATACACACCCACGTACATCCAAAGAAATAATAACACAGGGGGCACGCCTACCGCCAAATCTACACAACTTACAGCCCACACTCAGTCCACACATAGCCCACAAAAGCAAAGTGAAACCACAAACATGAAAACTGGTCACGCAATGCTGCGGTTATTGGGTGACAGCTCACAAACTAAAACATAAACGAACGCAAAAACACGCATGCACACATACACACTTATGCTGTTTTACATTCAAAACAGAACACAAAGATTGGAGCTGAGTCTTATCGAACATGGGATATCCTACTTAAGCTTTTTTATCACAGATATAATATAAACGGGTAAAAAAAAGTAATATGAATCTATGAACAGGTTAAACTAGTTTTCAATGTCAAAAAATAGCATTAATAAACGATTGCCATTATAACATTTCTTATTTCTTCTTAAAAATTATTTTGATACATACTTTCGTAATCAACGTAAGAAAATTCACTACAAACTGCAAGTCTTGTCCATAATAGTTTACAACTTAAGACGTCCATAATAATTTAGAACAACAGTTTTAATATTCTCCTTGAGAGCAAGAGATAATCCTGAAAGCTTTAAAGTTGTAAACAACTAAGGACCCAAACAAATAAATTAAAGTAATAATGGCTATGGAGTAAAGAATAGCTTATTAATATTCTTGGCAAAGTTTAAATTTGCAGGGTATTATAAATATTTGTCTGTTTGCTTGTGTGAAGTGGAGCGGCAGCTGTCTGTTTGCTAGATCGTTTGAGCTTCTGGTGTTGTGTTGTGTTAAGCAGAATCACACACTCAAACGCACGTACACAAAGAGACACACACACAAACAAGGGCATGTAAACGTACATTAAAAGCGCACTTATCAAATCGCAATCAGCTTGAATGTTGTTTTTGCCATCCGTTATTGTCAACCAGTTTTGCTCACCAGTCGAATTGCTAGCAATTGTGGGTTGTTATTTGTTTATGTATGTTTGTTTTATAGTCCCTTATTTAAGCCACTCGACTAGCTACTACAAGTATTTTCAAGTGGCAACCAACCGATTACACAGTTTCGAGCAGTAGCCATATAAATTAAATAACTCACAAAAGGTGCTAGAAATGGGTTAAATGAAATGCTTGGTTTTTTTCGTTTCCCACACATAATATTTGGGTACTGACTGACAAGCGAAACGGGCCTAAAGGGATAACAAACCCGAAATAAGGGACTTTAAGTCGCTTAAAGCTGACCATGAATCGATTGTCGTTGTCGCTCGGCCTGAGGCAGATTCAGATTCAGGCAGGACTCAGAACAGGCAGTAAACGCCCAAAGCTAAACTCTGTGGCAATTGTTGCAAAGTTGTCGTAGACATGCCGCAAAGCCCATCATCCGGCAGACAACTGCCGAATTTGTTTACATAACAAACCCAAACGAAGCCCGCAATCCCGAAGCCAAAATCCTCCACATACTATCTACCTCTCCTTCTAGCAAAACGAAAGACTGCGTGGTCACATGCGCAGTGGCAGGTGCCACCACTTCTCCTTGTTGCAACTGTTGCGCCTTCTTTTTTTTCATATCTGAGGAATGCAAATGAACTTTAATCCAATCTGTTGCAACGTGGCACATCGTCGCATACATTCGCATAACTAATTGTCAGCTGGAAATGCTGTCCAATTAAAGCTGCCTTAGATTTGATTAGGCCAAAACATGCAGCCAGACAAAGCCAATTACATAAAGGTCTAACACACGTTCGTTAAGAAAGTCATTCGTATCGCTTTTTTCTTTGATTTGATTTTCCTGTACGTTTGCCACTCACTTGAAACTTAATTAAAAACATTTTGTCAGCCCTCAATAAGGTTGGGGAAATGCCTTGAAACATTCGGAAAAAATGCAGAAAAAGCAAAAGAGCCCAAATCAAATAGAAAATTGGAGACATTTCACGAGCTTCATTTAACATTTTCTAAAAATATCAGAAGGCAACACACTTAAGACTTTTAGACTTTTAATTAAGAAAGACTTAAGTTACAGCAAATTGGAAAACTTTACACGGGCCTCTACAAATAATTGAAAATGTTCACGCTGTGCTGTAAAAACCCTTTTCTTAATTTTTGTCATCATTCATAATGTTTACACGTGCAACAGAGGAATAACTTAGAGATAAGACATTTGAGATGGTACTAGTTCCTGCAGTAGACACGTGTTTTGTGGCCATTAAGTGGTGACCAAGTAAATTGCTGGCGATTAAACGCGGATTTAAGACAGGGATTCCCTGAAGGAGTGTTTTATAGTAACAGCAACAGCTACTGATAGGTGATAAGCGAAGTAGGAAACAGATTCACACGGAACCACTAAGCCGTCAGACGTGAGCTTATCTGCAATAAGGCCAGAACACGCCCAGTTTTCAGTAATGACTTCAATTTGAGCACACACAAAATGTGAGTCAAGGAAGCGGAGTGTGGCAAGGAGTTTTTGACTAAAAGGTTAAGCGACTTGCCACCCCATGCAACAAATGTGTAGAAAAAGCTGCAAAGGAGGATAACAATAGGCAACAACAACAATTTACAGACGTTTGAACAGTTGCAGGAACTGAAAAAAGCTGCAGCAAAGTGGCAAAGTTCACACCAACCCTCAGCAGATGGGACGCCGAGTGGGAGAAAGAAAACAATCAGAATTATACCCAAAACTCACTGCAAAGTAAGGATAAGAATAAGGCAAAAGGATAATACTGCGATACGAGAACAAAAAACAAGTAAGAGTTTTGTTACATTCGTTCTAAACCGACAACGTTTTGCTCTATTAGTAAAGAAGCAAATCAAATTTTATATATTACTTACAAAGCATTTTGAGCTAGAAAGTAAGTTTTCCTTAAAAAGGTAGGAAAAGCAATATCCCAATACTTTCTCTAATGCAGTCTTGTAAGTGTACGTTATTTTTCGAGATCCCTGTCTCTAGTTCTCAAAGTGTGAAAAAAGTTGCGATTATATTGAGAGACTGTATTCTTTCGGTATCAGAGTATTAAATGTATCTGAGACTAGATCTGCTACTGATACTATGTTCAAATATGTGTGTGAGTTTGTGAGTGTGTGTGTGTAAGTGGCAAATAGCAGGCAAGCACACGCGAGGCAGAGGACAAAATTTCACAGAAAATAGAATCAAATCGCAATAAAACGAAGTGTAATCCCCTTAATGCACCATGTACACAAAATGGGCACGTGACCAGCAGGAGGGCAACTCCTCCTGCTGGCGCCAGACAAATTGCTTTGTGAGCATAATCCCGCCTGGCAGCATATGCAACTACAGAGGCGCCTTCATTATGTATTTCTTTTTCTCTCGCTCCTCATTGCATCTTAGAAAACTTTCAACTGTGTGCTTGACAAAACAGGAATGAGAAATACATAATTCACAGTTGACCAAACTCTGCGAATGCACTTTTCATTTCCTTCTGCCAGTTTTATTTTTCTCCTGGTGCACAGTTATCAAAGTTCTTGAATGGCTTTCAAGTTGTGGCCGCTTTACAAATCGTTGCAGATTCTCAGATCAAACATCATAGTAGGGAGAATGGGAAGAAGTAGAAGTGTACAACAATATAAAAGATGTATCTCCCATGTGTCCGATGAGAGTCCGTTGCAATCCTTTGCCGCAGTCTTCAACAAAAGCAACATAAACTCAAGCACTTGTATCCTCTTGCTCCTGGATCCTGCCTTGCCTGTTGAACGGTTTGCTGCCACATTTTGGGGCATTTCCTTCAACGCTTTGCAATGTTATTGTCAGTTGTCGAGAGTGTTTGAGAGAAGATGAGGAGGGAAACTGCAGCCATTTGCAGTTGAAATGCCTTTAAATTTGATTCTCAAGTTCTCTCTGGGTAGAAGAGATAGCTTGTGGCATGTTGCCATCTGTTGTCTCACGTATTACTTTCCACATCAAAATTGTTAATTGCCTCGATAAACAGGGAATTACAGTGCTTAAAGCGAATATGGGGCCAATAACCTCATCAGACTTGACTCCAATTGAGTTGGCAATTCAACTCCACTTAATTTAATGCGTCACTATTTGTTTTTAGAGACTCCCTTCCTCAGCAGATACTAAGTTAAGAATCTCTGGCAGGACGCGAAACTATCAAGATTTTACGAGTAAAGTTATGAAGTCCGAAAGATAATAATGGGCCAACACTTTATACTTGGCACTAATTCAAAATCCACCAACAAGTTGGAGAAGTGCCTCTGGCCAAGGCCAAGTTTGCCTGTAGTTGGCTTGTTGGCAGCCGCACTAGCCATAAACATTCCTATACCGAGAAAAATGAGGAATCAGTCAAGGGCATCACTTTTTACGATATTGCGAATATTATTATTCAGAAGTAAAACTAAATGCGAAACTCCAACCAAAAGTCAAGCGAGAAAATTGTTTGCTGCTTTGAGGCACAAACTCTGTCGCATCCGACTCGTCTAGAGGGGTAAAAGGAAGGAATGGGAGGAGGAAGTATGTCGGAAGCGACGGAAACCTTACTTGCCAACAGCAGCATCATAAGTAGCCGTCAACTGACGGGCTCCACTTCGATGTCAGCAGTCGGCAACGGGCCAAAAGTATAAGCAGCGTCGCAATATGAAAGATCTTTCCATTCACAGAGGACAACGAGGGGGGGACTAAGGACAATTTCTTTGCTTAACGCTTTTATTACTTCTTGCTGTCTAGAAGAAGTCTGTAAAAGAAGCGCCAAATTTGTATGATTGGAAAAACTACAAAACTAGACACATCTCCGACTTGGCAGGGTTTTATGATGGGAATGGGGATATGGATGTAAGAATGGAAGGGAGGGTACGTAACTGTAAGGGGAAGCACGTCGGATAAATGAAGTGTGACGCTTTGTTTTCCTTTGATTTAGTTTTATGGGTCTACATCGGATGTAATTGAATTATGCAACTTGGCGCCGACGCCCAAAAATAGACAACAGACAACAGACAAGTTTATTAGCAATGGTTCGTAAAAGTAACTCGTCTACAGACTGTCTAGAGAAGGAGATGATAGAGAGACTGTTGCACAAAATGTCTGCCAGCGGGCAGGAGTCAATAAGATATGAATGCAAAAAGGAATAGGAACATGGTAACGCTTTTTAGCGGTGATATCTGAATTTTAGATGCTTCGCTCGTGCACAACACGCGATGAAATGAGTTGGAAAATATGTCTGCGGTTTCCCGCTAGTCAGAAAACATCCCGTGACATCCTGTGACATTGCACTGAACGTTGGCAAATTTCCATAACTCAATAAAGCGCCGCATTAACTGATAAGCCGCCGTTGTCAGACTTTTCACTGGGTGAGTGATGAGTGATGGAAACATAACTCAACATTCAGTGAAATCAATGGAATCGATGGAATGAGCACATTCCAATGAAATGACAATTTAAACTGCTTAGAGTCCGAGTTAGAAAAAGAGATAGAAGCGAAGCACCAAACCTAATTGACTTGAATGGATGCCCATCAGAAAGTCGTGCTTAACGACGATCCAAGAATGAAACGCAACTGAAACTGAACACATTCCCATTTCAGAGGCCAGCCAACACGCGTTTGCTTTCAGGCCAAGGCTCCCAGGGGAGCATCAATGAGAGTAGAAATACTTAACTGGATGAAAACGGGTTTTGTTTCAATATAATGCATCAGTGACAGGGACCAGCCCATAATTAATATGCGAGTTGCCATAGAGCAATCTGTCATTTCATATGAGAAAGTCACCCTCCACCTTTTACGTACAACAAACTCATATAGAGAGCTCATGTAACGTGTGACAGGAGACCAGGTTGAGGTACAGATTCGGACAGCTCGCTTCAGTGGATTCCAATTACAGTTTCATATCCTGTCAGAGCTTCCTCGATGCGAACTTAAAATCGAAACCATGCAACCAATTGAAATCAGAGACATTCCACTCAACCTCTTCTCGTTATCAACCTTCTTCTCTGCAACTGCAATTTGAGTTGCGATGCATAGCAATGTACACGGTTGGGGGAGGCCCAATTGAGAGCTCTAGCATTTCTGTTGTCGTTGCTTGTGTTTGCGTCCTGTTGGACAAGGACTAAGCTGTGTAAACGACAACTGGTCAGCAGAGCTGCAGGGCTGCTCACGCACTTACACGGAGGCTTACAAGACTGGACTGATATCGTAATTCCAATCAACACGAATTGACCTCGGCGAACACACAAGTTTAGGACTAAACTGCCGGCAGGCGGATTGCTGCAGTCGTAGAGTGGAGAACAATGCAGTTTAGTAAAACGCAAAGCGGAGGCTCAAAGTTTTGTTTCATCTTATTTTCCTATTGCCGAAAACGCTCACGTCCTGAGCACGTGACCGAAATGTTTGCACATAAATAAGGAAAATATGAAAATGAAGAGATGAAGCAAATAAACGAGAGTCAAGTTTTCCCAGTCAGTTAGCGACTTCGTATGTTTCCGTGAGTACAAACTTTGCACGAAACCTTTGAAAAAATTCATCAATGAGTTGTGAATAGCAGTTGAAAGGCGTTGTCGTTTTCTTTTCCATCCTTCTCTAGCCACCTCATCTACCCACAAGACATTAACCTCAATCGGCTAAATGGCTCATTAGGTCAGTGGGGAAGTTCTACGAACGAAGTGTCTGTCCAAACGTCCGTCGCTAGCTCATCCATGAGGTAAGCAACAGAAGTCAGTCGACTGCCATTCAGACAAGTTTTCCCCATTCAACTCGTCGGTCGTTGGGGCATTTATATTTTTATTCTATTCATTCGCTCGCAATACAAACGAAAACAAAACGCAACCGAGTTGCACTGCTGCGTGGTCAGTTATAATTAGGGGGCGCTTTTAGGGTTTTATGGGCTAAGCGATTAGCGCCAAGAAACAAACCACGAAACCGTGAAGCAAGGAAAGTGAAGGCGACTCATAAACACTTTCACGTTGACCCACTGGAAAGGATTCTTTTGTGCCATTCGGGCTTATGTTGTCTCCTTCCTTTTGTCTACTGCCTCCACTTCAAATTCAATATTGTTAATTGGCGTCATGGTTCCTGCATGGTTCGAAGAGCCCAAGCGGCCCATAAACCTATTGGTTTCAGCTGTAGCCCAATTCGAAGCAGTTCTAAATTATGTTTGCAATGTTTATCTAACTTGGGAATGAGTAGATATACAAATGGGAGCGGTCGTGGATATGAATAAGTCAATGAATATATGTTTGTCAGCCTTTGTGGGACTTAATATTCTATAGAGTTGATTAAGTGGCCATAAACTAAACGATTAGCATACTAATTATTCCAGCAGGAAACTGAAACTTAACTTGGACTAATCCTGTTTCTTGAGAAAAGTTAAGTAATTGCAACTGGACCAAGGAAGAATATAAGCTCTCCTTTAAGTTTAAGCTAAAGAAACCGTCTGGGTTTCATATGCCCGATCAACATTTACCGTTATGATTGTGGGGTGCAACTTCCGTACCGTCCCAAATTTACACGGAGCGAACAGAGTTGCCCCATAATCAAGGAGGGTGTTGGATGTGCTTCCAATGCCCAGAGGCAGGCAGTAGACGCAGGGCTGTAATTGCTTAATTTGATTACGTGCCGCCGTAAAAAGCAGAACAGGAAATTTGCACACACACTAAAACACACACACACATCCGTATGTTCTGACAGTAATGAAGTTGATTCGCTGTTTGAATGGACGGATAGGTCGATGAATGGTCGGCTGGCTAACTGCCTAGCAGGCACTTACACACGGGTGCTTCGAGAATGGTTTTTCCCGTTCCCTCTCCGAAATTTGTATTCGTCCCATTCCCCATAGTCGTAGTTTCGCAACCCCCTCGACCTTAAACTGTAGTTAAGATCCGAAACAACTGAACTAATGTTTTCGGCTGAAACTGAAACCCTTTTGCCAGAATGTCGCCATCGGTTTTGCCATAAACAACAGTGCGGACAACAACAACAAGGAGAACTAAGTACATAAGTGCAAATTTCGAAGCAACAATAGAGCGTCAAAGGCACGAAATGGAAACCCATTTGGTTCGGTTCGGTTCGGTTCGCTCGTGCAATAATTAAAAGCGACCTCTGCACGCTCAATTAGAAGCTTGTAACCATATCTAAAGGGAGTTAGGGATAGAGGAGACGAAATTGGAGCAAACACGTTTATATAAACACTCTCTAGCTCAGTTGCAACAACGAAAGCAACAACGTTAACAGAAGCTAGCAACATGGCGGCAGTTTTTAAAGCGAAACACGCGACGAGTTGCAGCTGGACCTGGTGAGGGTGAGGGTGAGGGACAGAGGAGAGGCCAGGGATTAGGCTAAAACACGGCGTGAATGAGGCAAAGAGTCAGTGGGTTGTAAATTGTGAAGGAGGAGAGGGAGAGAGTAGTTTAATGTCTTAATTAACTGTTAGTTGCATTCAGTGAAAACAGTAGGTGGGGTTGATAAGGGGAAAGGGAGAGTAACTGCCTGTCGCCTGTTGTTACCACTAAATAATGTCGAGTCGTGCCTCAACTTATTTATGATTCGCAATTATTTTTAAGAGAGAGGTACGCTTCGGTTTTGAGTTGGATACAACCGGTAGGAGGAGGGGAGGTTCGAGTAAGCTTCGCTTATCTGATTTAGGGATACACGAAGTGTGCATAAACCCTGTTCACATCCCCATCATCAACACACACACACGCAGATACCTCCATGGTAGTTGGTTCTTTTATTTTGTTTTTGGTGGCGGCGGCGCCAGACGAAAGTGTTCGCTAGACAAATGCCATGAGTATAGAGAAGGGGTAGGGAGCTAAGGGGTTGATGTTGGAACCGAGCGGGAGCGGTAGAGCGAGAGAGCAAGAGACTGGGCTGACATGTCACTTGGTCATAAAAAAAGTTTATGTCTGACATGAGCCAAAAACAATTTGCATATTTTCCACTGGATAACAACTTAATTTAGGATACATTCAAGCAACGTTGACTGCATCGATTGCGTAGGGCTTTGGGAGGGTTATTTGGGGAGAGGGTTTGGGAAGCTTCTTGTTTGGCTGTCATAGCAATTAAAACGAACTTACAGCATTTATAGCTTACTGTTGTGTTCGTTCAACAAATTGTGCATTTTAAAAATATTTGTGCGAGATTGAAGTTTGCTTTTTATAAAATTCTTTTTATCCAGTTTGCTTCATTTATTGGCTTATGATCTGGTCGTTCAATTTTGTTATTTGCTGGCATCATGAATTTATTGCATTCATATTGTTTATTGAATTGGGCAGGTGAGGTGTTAAATTTATTCTCGGGACTTCGATGTCATGATGTTGTGATGCTTTATGAGTTTCTTTAAAAGCAGAAAAACTCGCTTGTTTTTTTCTCTTTTCTCTTTTCACACCTTTTGCTGGCAGTCGCGGCGGGTGGTACGCGTCCATTGAAATTGCTTTTCACTTTTTCGCTATTTTCCCTATTTTTTCTGTTTAAGCATCTCATCTTCTGTTTTGGCTTTGCCTAGTGCAAGGTTAAGGCAGGCGTTTGTGGAATGGGATGGGAGGTTTTCTCTTAGGTGCACTGCAGCCAAATGCAATTTATTTGCTGTCGCGCGCATTAAACGCGCTGCGCTGACTTTTGACTGACGCCATATTTTCTGCCACATTTGCGGCACCGCGCGGCTTCCGATGCTTTATGACGACGCTGTTGCCGGCTTATTTCCACGCCCACAGCCAGAGCCTCACACACCTTTTTGTGGCCATCCATTTTTCAAAACTGTCAGCTGCGTGCACAATTCACAGTCGCCCCAAATGCCACACAATCCTCAATTTCCCAAACCTCGCCCTTTCTCTTTCTTTCTCTTGTTCATTTCCGCAACCTGAACACTTCTTGATGAGGGGTTGAGGTGTGGGGTCTTTTCTTTTGTGCAAGTGTCGCACTTTGTGCTTAGCCATCGAAGTGTGGAGTTAATGGCCAGGAGCTGAGGAATCTAACATGAGCATTGCTCTCACTGCGCTCCAAGGCCTTAATTAAGGACAGCAACAACACCTAAGTGGTTTGAGTTGGAAGGGAAGGGTATTTTGAATTATGCAGCATTTTTCATTAAAGTGGCAAACGGCAATACTAGTGTGCCCCGCGGCGGAATTGTGGAAGTGGATGTAGAAACGGATGTGGCCAAAGTCAAAGACGTCCGTCCCATGGATGGATTTGTGTAGCTGACAGGTTCTTTTGCTCCTTCTTCTGCTCCTGTTGCAGCTGCTGCCGTTGAACAAGCTTGAAACATGTTCACTCGAAATTTGTGTTCAGCGTCGAGTTGGAAATTAGCATAATCAACATGAAAAGGCGCCACACACACAGCGAGAAAGAGAGAGAGAGAGAGAATGGAAAGAATCATAGACATGACTATAGATTTAAGCAACTCACTCGAGTCCTTTGCGAGTCAGTGCCTTGGGCCTGACTGACTGCCTGGCTGACTGACTGCCGCCCTGTTTGTCTCAGCTGTGGTCGAGCTTTCTGGAGCGCCTTTAATTACACAGCGCTGCACAAATGATGAGCTGGCAAAATTCTTGTGCAGTGGGCGTGCCCTCTTTGTGACGTGGATGACTAAGAGATTGCGCAAAAGAGCCCGCAGCAAGAACCAGGCTAGACCAGAACAGAACAGACCAAAGCCAGGCGAAGCCAAGCCAAGCCTTAGCTTGCCAAAGGAGAGTAGACAAAGCGATTAGTAATCGTGTTTTATAGAGTTCAGACAAACAAAACGGGAAGTGCGGAGAAAGAAGAAGACCCAAATTGAGATAAACTTGAAATAAAGTGGATGAAAATGAATCGCATAATAAAGAGATGATGCCAACCAGATGAGATGAATAAGTGTAATAAATACGACCACTCTCTACTCATTCGTTACAATTTTCCCTTAAAGAGATCGCTTTAAGGTTTTCAATTCTGCCTTTTGTTATTGTCCTGCACAGGACAATTGCTTGAACAATAGAAGCTTCATTTGTGAGTGCACACAACACAAAAAGTGAGATACTGACAGCTGCTGTTGGGTAGAAGCCCTCAAAATGTCAACAAAGATTGATTCCAGGCAGCATCAACACTTCGCCCCAAACTAACATTTGAAAAGCAGCTCCTAAAGATGTATATAGATGTAAGTATAATACATATATGTATGTGTGTATGTATATATGTTTGGTTAGGGATTAGAACTCCTACATAAATGTGAGTGTTTGGCAGCCTGTAAAAGCAAACGAAATTAATTTCATGGCTCGCAGAACTCAAATTGAAAATAATTGTTGTTGAAACAGCCAAAAACAACATCAACAAAAAGTGAGGAAAAGCCACAGAAATGTTTCTGAAAAGCTGCGTGAAAGAAAAGCTACAAAAGGTGTGAATGTGAAAGCATATAATCAAGTTCATTGTGTGCTCTTGCTTCATTTATGTGTGTTAACATCCCCAACTTAAAAGTTTGCAGCAATCCACTCTCTTCTCGACACCCTGACATGTGTGGGAAAAGGTTAAAGTGAAAGAGGCTTTCAGAGGGATTACATTTAAACTTGCATTGTCGACACATGTGTTATGAATACTTGAAGAGTAAAGTGTATTAGAAATGTTGTTAAATTGGGTTTGAAAAGGATCTTCAAGATAAGGGCTGATATTTTTAAGTGTGCCTATTCTTGAATAGAGCTAACTGTAGCTTTAAATTTTCCTTAAGTAGGAAACTAAATAAACATTATCAATGTCACAGTTTATTAAGTAATATTCAGTAGAGGCTTTTAATCTTTGCGGAAGGACAAAACCCTACTTCACAAAGTTTGGCAAATTATTCGATTGGCCAATTTGAGCTATATTGCAATTAATGTTTGTGGTCTAAGCACTTCATGTTAGAGTTTTCAAAGCAATCGCCGCCAGAAAACATTGTGTTTCAAGTGTTTTTGCATTAAAAGTGCACTTCAAAGTGCAACTTTCGATACTTGTAATTGTGGGCCAAGTTCCGAAAGGGAGAAAGCTGCTCCCAACTGTAACTTTTGGCTCATCAAAGATGCAAGTAATGTATGTGTGCATGTGTGTTTGTCCCTGAAAATAGTAATAGTAGGAGCAAGGAAATGGCAAGTTGGGACTCAATGCCGTACAAACTATTCAGGGAAAGTCAAGGCGAACCAGGACCAAGACCACCAACTCGACTTGCAAAGGCTAAATCGAAGGAGCGAAATCAAAAAGCAGGTTAGGTTGGGTAGTTGGCAAAGTGAGGGCGTGGGCGGTTATTCGTTCTGCTGCATTGGTAATGTAAATACATGTGCGAAAGCGAGCACCTGAGATATCAAGTGCAATTGTCTGCGCCAGCAAGGTTGGGGGAGCAAGCATAAAAATGATACAAAATGCGGTAACTCGAAGCAGCTTATTGTAGCTGGAATTGTAAGTGGGTAAGGGCTAAGGGGCTATATATTTTCTCTCCATTATGCGTAGCGGCATGGATCTAAAAATTGAATGTAAATTGCGGCCGTGTGCAGAGCGCAACTCAACGAATCAAAATGAATCAGTATGAATCGAACGTGGGCTGATACACGTGGGAAATGCGCCATGTGATGGCGGAAACTTGGCAAACAAACAGGAGACGGATACGCGAGTGTAAAAGGAGTAGGAGAAGGAGAAGGCGTGACAGCCTTGCTAACCAAAGTCGGCAAGAGCAGACTTCTGCTAAATCATTCAGCGGCCATTAAACTGGCAACGAGCAACGAGTAAGTTGGGCGCCAACTTGCTGTGGGTGACTGCTTTGGCAAGAATATACTTGGCCAAATGTCATTGACTTGGCTGGAACATTAAGCTGTGTGTGTGTGTGTGGCCAGCAGCAACAGCAACAGCTATCATCTACCAGCTGCAGTTGTTAGCCAGACCAGACTGCCAGACTGCAGTGGATACTGGTCAGCCCAGTGTTGGCCTCGCTCGTAATTCCTGTTGATAACTATTATAAGGGCCGGGGACCCATAAAAAGCCATTACATCTTATCTCGGCCAATTGCTTTCGGTCAGCTTACAGTCTCATTCCATTCCGTACGGTACTATGGGGAATTTATGCGCTTGCCACGGCCAAAAGCCAAACATGCGAATAATTTAAATCAGCTGCGGCGCAACACCTGTGAAAATGCCTTCCTATCAACACCTAAATGGGTTAACCAAAGGTACGCCGTACAGGAACTCGCCCATCGGTTATCGGGGCCAAATGTTTGCCAAACGGAATTTCAGGCATTCTCTTAAAGCAACAGTACAAAATATCAACGATAGCCAAACGATAGTCAACCAGCCAGCCAACCATTACATTGGCCAGAGTTTTCACTCTTCCCCCGGACTTCCTTCTGCTCGTACATCATGCATATTTGGCTGCTTTATGCTCTTTGAGTCCCATTCCCAGTCCCCAACTTCCTGCCCCGTCTTCCTTTGTATGACTTTATATGTGTGTGTGTGTGGCAACTTCATTGAGTTGTTGTCGACGGCGTCGACGTCCCCCCCTGCCACTCTCAACACAGATTTTACGACCATGATGGCGCATTAAATTTTATGACTTATCAAAGAGACGCCCTAACCGGCAAGCAACAGCAAGCGTCCCTGCCCGAACGCGACCCCAACGAACGCCACTTTTCACCAAAGTCATTCAAATGTTGGTTAACTGTAAATTGGCTGTGGGCTCCACATGCACGATGTGCGTTAATTGAATTTTGCGTCAAACAAAAGACTCTGTGAATGAAATGTGCCCTGTCACATGTGAAGTGTAGTAGAGGGAGAAGCAATACGATGAGGAGGAGGAGGACGAAAACTGGAAAAACTCCCCAGAAAGATATGCCTATGCAGATGATTCTTATTTATGTTGATTTTACTTGACGCCTCTGATTACGACATGCGAGGCAATTACCCAAATTCAAGTCATTTAAACATGTGTCGTTTCAGTTTTGAGTCAGTTCCGGTTATTCCGGACTAATCCAAAAAAGAAATGTAATTTATGTAAATTTAAAAAGTTTTTATATACTTAGATCTTTATTCTTAAGTCTAATCATTTTGTTTTACCGTTAAGATAAATTCAATGCTATTTTTGCTATAATTGCTTTTTCTAATAATTTCTAAATAAGTTAACAATAAGATTATATAACTTAAGAAGATATATCTGTACTGAAAGGTTAAATTTCAATTAAAGTTTTCTTTGTGAAATATTTTAGATCATGTAATATACCATTTATAAGTAAGAAAAAAAAAATCCTTAAAACATAATTAGTTCATGGATCTAACTGCGGTCACAGCGACTTATTAAGTTAAGTTATGTAAGTTAGATTTAAATAAATTATGTTTTACCTTTAAAATGGTAAAGGATTGGCTGACAACGACGCAGTGTGAAGAGAGGGATATCGAAAGAGAGAGTAAATGAGAAGTAGCACGAGTGAGACAGTGAAAAAGAGATGGGGAGAGAAACATGCAAGCATTTTCAATTGAATGGTTGTTGGAATCATTACGTTATATTGAGGATGATGTTTGTGCGGATATATATTAATAAAAGTTTAAGTATGAGTTTGTGTGTGTGCGTTAAAGCATAACGATAAATTATTATTTGGGGCGGGTTATTAAATGCAATTGTTATTTCGCAATCAATGCCAATTAAAATTGCCATCACTTTGGTTATGGTAAATGCGTATTTGTTGTGTCTGATCTCTATACCAGTTATTCACAAAGAGGCAAACAATACACACACACACACACACATACATGCACACACCCACAAAGCCGCAAGTCAAACAAATGCATGTTGCAATAACATTAACAACAAATCTGTACAGCAATTGATTTAAATTAAAATTTTGAATGGAAATCGATTAATTGGCTCGAGCACAGAATGAAATTTAATTGAAATTTTCGTTTCGTGGTCAAAATTGAAGCACAAAATTGATATTGAAATTGAAACTGAAACTGCATTAACTGAATTTGCAGTTGTTATTGTCAATTATTGACAATGCTGGATATGGCAATATAGCAACAGCAACAGAAATAGCACAGCCACAGCAGCAACTGTTGTTGCACATTTTCTGTGGTCTTATTGCCACAACTCTATGCGGCTGCCACCGTTAAGAGAAAGAGAGAGAGAGAGAGAGAGAAAGAGAAAGAGAGAGCGTAGAAGATGAAGGGAAAGAAATGACTGTCGCATGTGCAACTCAAAATTGGCATTGGCTGCAAATTAACAATTTCATTTGATAAATCAAAGGGTCAGTTGCGAACATGGCACGCAAACAAATACCAAAACCAATCGCACATGGCACTCACACATTCACACACACCGACTCATTCACAATGTGCATTCACATTTGCCATTCACATCCAGATGAGTTTCAGAAGCACGCATCACTGGACAATGGCTGCCATACATATACACGTATGTATGTGTGCTGTGTGTTCGCATATTTAACATGACACGAACATATCGAACACCCACGCATCGGAAAGCATTCATTATGCAATGTTGCTTTCACACAACACTCACACTCAAGCACACACACATACATATACATTTGCATAATTGCGTCTGTCATTGGCATTGGTTTTCTGGCAACAATTGCATTCGATTTGTGACTATCTTTCTCTTTTACACTATTGTACTCTGTCTCTTTTACTCACTCCTCTGTTGCTGTGTTATAAACTGAAGCATTTAACTTTGTGTTCAACATGTTAAGCAAGCACAAATTTCCATTACACTGCACTTTGGCAAATGTTCCGAATTTTGATTCCGCTTAATGGAATGTTACGAAATTCATAAAACTCCAAATGTTAAAGCTTATACTTAAAGAAAATAAACTTAAGTTGAGTTTAAGAAATCAAACTAAATAAGAACTAATTGAAGATTGAACAATTAAAATGCTACTTTTAGGTCTTAAAATATTTGCGATGTAAAATAATACAATAAATCTAAAAGCTTTAAAGAAGGCTTTTATATCAACAGTAATATGTTAGCTCTTGAGTGAAAGAAAAACTTAAATGTCCTTCAAGCGATCCTATTGAATTGACACTTCAAGCACTCATGTTATTAAATATGTTTTTAAAAATCTTCAACGATTGCGGTTCTACTTTAATAAATAACCGAAGGGATTCATCAATCAAACTATTGTTTCCAGATGCTAAGTAAATACATACTTAGAATACGTGTGATAGAAGAATTTGGAACAAATTTCGGAACATGAATGATTGATGATGGTAACTGCATTTCGGTTAGTTTAAATGTTGAAATTTTCACAAGCACATAAACAAACATGCAAATACAAATGTACATATTTATAGAAGTGCATGTGTAAAAACGTATATAGTATGTACGTATTGCTATTTGATTTCGCACTCTGCAGACTCTTGACATGGACAAATAAAATAGCTGACAGGGTCAGCAGAGAGAGGAGACGTGAGAGGTGAGCGGTGAGCGGTGAGCAGTGACTAGAAATTTTAAAATCAGAGCAGGTAAATATTGGCTCGGCACAAAGGTAAATTTTGTGCAGATATTGCCGCCAATTTCGCATTGCAGATGATTTCACATTTTTAATTAAAAGGCTTTTGTGGGCCTTCCCATCCAGTCTAAAGCACACATCAAAGAGAGTGTGGGTGGGTGTTGCGGGTTGGGGAAAGACTATTCGACACATGACCAAACCAAAATATTTATAAAATCCACTCTCTAGCAGGCTGAGATATTCAAAAACAGTTATTGGGCTTATGCTTGTGGACGGTCGAGTTTATTAAATTTGAAAACGAATCAATTCAACAAAATTGAACAAATATTCCTTTGAGGAACAAAGAGAATACTATTATGGCTCCTAATGCTGAGTCAATTATGTTATAAGGCATTTCGGCCACACAACACACAGCCATAGAGTAGTTGTTGTTTTTGTACACTTCATTTATTTTATGCGTTTTATCCCCTTCTTAAATGTGTATGCACTTGGTTAGTCACCGTGCCCCCCCTCTTTGACTGCCTTCGGGCTGTGCTGCATAAAATTTATTTCGCTTTTATTATCATTTCCTTCCCCCACTCTGAAAATGCCTTGCAAGCCGGCGGAATCCATTGCCACCCAAACATATGTAATGTCGTACACAAAAATAAAAAAAATTCCGAGAAAAAGTCTGCAATTGACCTGCCCACCTCCACGCCCTTTGCAACAGCCCCCAACAAGAGGCTATAAAATGTTTTTCAAGGGACAAAGAAACCAAACAAAAACAACAACAAAATAAAAGAGAGTGGAAAGAGCGCAGAAAGAAACGAAAAAATGAAGTGGCAAAAAAAAACGGAAAAGAAAAATAGTTGCACCCTCCTTTAAAGAAAATGTAAACTTGCAACTGCTGTGGTTGTTCTCCTTATTGTTGTTGTTGCTTCAAAAAAAAAGTAAGGAATGACACCAACAACGACAACAACAGTTGCAATGACAATGGCAACTCCGTTAAAGCTGGCGATGGTTTGAGGATCTGTTTAAGGAGCAAGGGAAAAGGGATTGCTGTCTATTTTAGTTGTTGGCGTAATTTTTTCACATTTTTGACCCCACTGTGCGCTTGGTTTTCTTTCTGTATGTTTTGCGTTCAAATAATGTCATTTCGTAAATTGCTTCAGTTGCCGTTTGTTCACAGCCCCTCCTACACCCACCCCTCACAGCCCCTCACAACCACAATCAACCCACCCCGCTCGTTGTTGCTGGCATATTTTTTTGTAGTGCTTCCTTTACATTTGTTGCTGCTTTTATTGTATTGCCGCCGTTGCCAACAATTGGCCTTTTTGGCCGCTGTTGTCGTTTCGTCCTTTTTTGGTCGCTGTCGCTTTTGTCTGTCCCCGCAATCTGCTTCACACACACGCACATGCACACACACCCCCTCAAACGTCGGATCTCTGACAGCGCGCTTCAAACTTTTGCCTTTTGTTTGGCGCGAAAATCAATTAACGCGCTCAATGAGCTTCAAAAAACTTTGTAGCACACACACACACACACACACGCATACAGAGAAATCGACAGAGACATTGAAAACAAAGCCAATTTACAGTTAACCAAAATGTAAATAGCGTCAAGGGAGCCGCTTGTCCTGAATCTGAAAATGAACCTGAACCTGTGTCGCTGTCAATGCGGTTCGTTTGCCAGCCCAAAACAGCCCGAAAACTGAAACTCAAACTGGGCGCAGACAGTGGAGGATCAGTAGGCGAGCTGTGGAAGTGGAGGAGCTGTGGAAGTGTCAACTGTTTTGATAAGCTGTAAAATTAAATGTGCGGCAATGTCATAAAAATCTGTGGCACGGCCGCAAGCACAACGCGCACATATATGAAGACATTAAAACACAGCAGGGACGGTGTGGGTTGGGAGGAATTTTGGATGGTTCGTTGTGGTTGATGTTGATTTTTGATGTTTGACAATAGCAAGATTCTTATGTTAAATACTTAAATATCATCATCTGCATGATTCATACAAAAGTTTTAAGCCATGTGGCAGCTGTAGTCTTACCCATACATGGCTTCAGCGGCTGCTACACAATTCCATATTCAATTTTAGATCAATATAACAACAACAATCGGGAAGAGTCAACAATAAGTGGGCGGCAATTTTTATTGTTAGCTTGGGGCGACGCTAAAGCGATTTGGTAACAAGCCAAACCAGAAAAGCAGCAAGGAGACCCCAGTTGAGTTTTAGTAGCGCCGCGATGTGGCATGGTATCGTGTGGCAAGGCAAGGCATGGCGTGGCGTGGCGTGTCGTGGCGTGTCCTCTGCTGATTTCTCAGGTGGTCGCTTTCGCACAAGTATTTACATTGGCAATACATCGGAGAGACTCGCAACTCGAGACTTAACCAACCCACCTTAAAACCAATACTTATTGAGGCCAGCAGACTTTGGGCTTGGCAGACGGTACGCTTAGTCATGTTGCAATTTGCTAGTTGCCAGTTAGTTGCGTGTCCACTTGAGCAAACACTCAGTGCAAATCTTTGACAGGTCCACATTGAGTCGAGTTTATGTCGAGACTTGGCCAACAATTAAAAGTATCGTTAAAGTTGCAGTTTGGAGAGCGAAAACACTTTGAAGTCCATTCAAGTCAAAACACACTTGGCCAAGACGACCACAAACTTTAATTGCATGTCCGGCTCAAAGTGTGAACAAACTGTTAACAATTGGCCCAATCAAACAAGTTGCCAACTTTGACAATTGTTTGCTGATTTTATAGGTTACACTTTTGAATACCCTTTACTTATAAAGGTTAAGTATAGCATTCATTCTTGATTGGAATGAAAAAATTTTGGACCTTTTTGGAATTTCCGTTTGCCTCGGTACTATTGTAAAGTATTCGAAATTTTTCTTGAAACTTGGTAAGGAGGTTGTTTAATCAATAGCTTTGTACAACATTCTTTGGATAAAACTTTTGTGAATATGTGAATTTAGGTCTACAGGGTGTCTACTTGTCGCCCTGTTGTGTGCTTTTGCTTTTGAGCATTGTGGTTAGTTTCGATTGTCCTGAACAATGGGCAATGGACATTTATTGCCTTGGCTAAGGAAAAGTTGAAGATTTATTTTTGGCTTTTTCTTCATATCGTTTTTGTTTTGGTTTACCCCAAAAATTCTTTTGCTTCTCAAATTTGGTTCATTGACGCGTGTTTTGCGGTTTCTTTCTATATGTGTGTGTTTGTTTGAGTAAGGTCTTTTTCTAATTGTTTACGATTTGTGTTTTTTGAGCCATGAAATTAATTTCATTGCCCTTGTGGAACTCTATTAAAGCCACTTACACACAACGAACTATTGAGACCAAACACAAAAAAAAGTTTTATTAAGTGCAAAATGGCTTTTGACCTTTATCTGTGTTCCACAACATTTCAAACTGCTGCTACGTTAACGCCTTTTCAGTTAACTTGAAAAGTTTGTGCACAAATATGGGAAGAAGAGAATTACAGAAATTTTTGACATTATTAAAGCCAACAAAACTTCTACAAAAGAAATTTAAATATTTGGCTGCAGAAATTATTATTTTGTTCAATAAAATGTTTTTGCTAAATTGAAACTCGCGAAATTTGTGGTGCGAATTTTATTAAAATTCTGTTTTTGCTGTCAAATGCGATTAAAATTACATATTTCTACATGTCAAGTTAAATGACATACCAAATAAATCGAATGGATTAAACCAATAGACCAAACTGACCAAAAAGCTATTTTGCATCCAATTTTAAACATACTTTTTTTTTTTTAAATGCGTACAGACAAGGATTTTCGTGAATAATTTTGAATTAAGTTGATCTGTAAATATTACATTGTAAATTTGCAAAATGGAATCAACGTTGCGTGATTTATTGCCACATTCCTGGCTTATTCCCGACTCACCTCACACCTCACAGCTCGATCCCTTGCATGCTTTTGCGTTCCCATGTCAACCGGTAGTCAGTTGGTGTGTGTGCCTGTGCTGGACACCAAACCACTCGCATAGGAGTGCGTCGAGCCGTGTATTGTCCGTTTGCATGAATGCATCTTGACTCTCAGCTCTCATCTACTCATCTCTACTCTGTTTTGTGCTGGTCTGCTCTCGATATGCCAATTGCAAATTGCCAAAGTGTTTCCACCATCCAAGCCCACTGCCTGCCTGACTGCCTGTTAGTGAGTGTTGGTTGCCTGGGCAACATTAACTAGCAACCGGCTCGAATACGAATCGCAAACTCAATTCAAATCGCAATCGCAATCAGCAGCAGCAGCGACAGGCAGAGCTTGTTAACGGCTTCAAACTGTTTTTCGGCCTGCCATGAAACATGAAACGTGAATTGGAATGGGGCTGCCTTGGCAAAGAGCACTATGATAGAGCATTTAAGTGACTTCTCAGGAAACGCTTAATTCACTGAGGGCCAGCCAGCAACTAGCATTGGATTAAAAATGCTCTCTATACTGTATATGAATCGTGCGCCAACTTTTGCTACCATTTTGGCATGGAATGGAAATGGAATTGAAAATGAAAATGGATGAGCCACTGCCAGCCAGAGATGGACTCCGACAAATTAGCTTAAAAGGCAGCGCCAGAAAATAAAGAAAAAGCAGCTAGCAAATTAATTTCAATGTTGTTGTTGTTGTTGGAGCTTATTTTTTCTGGTAGAGTTTTCAGGGCCAAGGCAAACTTTTTCAACTCGTGGCGCTGCGAGAAGCAAATTTGGTTTGACAGTGAATAAAATTTCGCGCGTTGCGTCTGTGAAACGAAATTCATTTGGCGCCCAGCCTGCGCCATTTTGGCGCCCCTTTTACACGACAGCAGAACGCGCCAGAGTAAAGCGGAACAAAAAATTCAGAACGACGAAGCGACAGAGGAAGCAGTAGACAAAAGAGACGCAGCGACAGGCAATGACAAAGTTTTTGGTTTCGGTTGTGGAGCCCTTTCGAAAGTTTCAAGTTTATTAACGTGCCGCAGTGTTGTACAACACTCAAAGTTTTGGATAAGTACATTCACATAAAATGAACAAAACAAAAATATTATTAAAAAAAAAAACTAAGCTATAACGATGCTTAAATACCCTACCAGTTCAAAATTTAACTGATTTATTTTTTTTTAATCATATTTTGACAATTCTACACAACGTAGGTTACAATGTTCGACAAATGGTTCTAAATTTTCTTTACATTGATTATACAGTGCAAGCTTTCCATGCTACTTCAACGGTTTGATCTGTGCGTTGATTGCCTCGCTCAAAACCTACTTCTTAATTGTTCCTAACAAGTATTTATATTATTAAATTTGGCGAGTAAATAATGCATATTGCAATAATGATTTATATTTACTATAAAATTAGAAAAAAAAAGATAGAAAATCATATTAAAAAAAAACAACTTTCGGCTCATCATATCTTTTAACCAATAGATTTATATTACAGCTGTCTAATAATGTGAAAAGAGTCTTGCACACAATTGCACCATAAAGACAATTGTACTTTCTTTAAAATATCTTAAGAGAAGTAGAACGTTGAGACGGTGGGGCACACATGGCTATATCGATTGATACTGAATCTTTGTAGTTCGGCCAACGTCTCTTTTAAGTGAAAAGCACTTAGTATACCCATCGTAAGGGTATTAAAACAGCAAACTCACGTGACTTTTAGCTAAAACGCATCTGCCATTTGCCACAAGCGGAAGCGTTTGCAACATACGCAAAGCGAAAGGTGAAACCTACGCAAACTGCAGTTAAAGCTATACAACATTTCAGGTTTCTGTTGTGTGTTCTTGGCCAGTGAGTAAATGGCTTTTTTCAGTTTTCAGTTTGTACAATTTATGCTAGCACAAGCTTCCAGACCACAAAGTGTTTCGGAAAGCGAAATCCACTTTCGAGTGTGCCACACACAAAGTGAATGAAACCGATTTAATTTTTTTTGGGGGCGCCTTTGGCTTTCTCTTTGGCTGTGTGCACTTTATAACATTAGATTAAAGTCGCTGGCTTTTATAACTGTAAATGCAGTAGAAATTGCCTCTAATCATATCATTTACAGAGCCCTCTCTCTTATTATGAAACGCACATCAAAGGCGGCTCGATTGCCGGGTAGAATTAAATAAAAGTGCGTTTGGAAAAAAAAAACGCTTTTAAGTTTAGGGCTGGGTTTGATAAGTGACTTGAGGGTTGATTAACGGCAGCTGCCAAGTTGAATGATTAATTGTGCGTATATTTCTATCTCAATATTTTGTTGTAAGTTTTTATATCTCTAACTAACTTGAGAGAACCACTAATTGCCAACAGATAGCAGACAAGCAAAAGAAGAGTCTTTGTGGCATAAGTTTTGAGTTTTAGATTATGCTAATCTATCAGCTGCTGCAAGAAAGTGAGTAGCTCACCGCGTCTGATCTCAGTAAGTCATGGCACTTTGAGAAATGGCTGCACAGCATCAATGCCCAGCCAGAGTTCCCATTCCGCATATGCAGCTCTCTTTCTCTCTGTCAGGAGAAGCAGAAAAAGCTTTTCTGAGTGGTCTCGCGTTGCACGGAAGCGGATGAGCTCACGGCTATTGCAAATGTTGCGGAAAATATGGCGTCAGTCAAAAGTCAAACTGACGACAGCAAATAAATTGCATTCCAGGTGGAAGCCGCAACAGCAACTTCTTCAAGTGTAAATCCACTTTAGTTGTGATAAGTCATGGCTTAAAGGCCAAAGGCCACTCAGCAAATAATTGCTCAACACTTGAAACCTTTAAAGCGTGCAAAAATCAACGAAATTAAATTTTGTATTCAATGCCAAGTGAACAAGCACCCTTTACAATACTTTCATACATAAATTCATAGATATGAACAATTTTTACCCCTTTCCTAGCAGCTTACGCAATAGTCCCAGTAGTCGTCGCCATCGCAGTTGCTCGATTGTATCCTAAATTAAGTTGTTATCCAGTGGAAAAATATGCAAATTGTTTTTGGCTCATGTCAGACATAAACTTTTTTTATGAGCAAGTGACATGTCAGCCCAGTCTCTTGCTCTCTCGCTCGGTTCCAACATCAACCCCTTAGCTCCCTACCCCTTCTCTAGACTCATGGCATTTGTCTAGCGAACACTTTCGTCTGGCGCCGCCGCCACCAAAAACAAAATAAAAGAACCAACTACCATGTATCTGCGTGTGTGTGTGTTGATGATGGGGATGTGAACAGGGTTTATGCACACTTCGTGTATCCCTAAATCAGATAAGCGAAGCTTACTCGAACCTCCCCTCCTCCTACCAGTTGTATCCAACTCAAAACCGAAGCGTACCTCTCTCTTAAAAATAATTGCGAATCATAAATAAGTTGAGGCACGACTCGACATTATTTAGTGGTAACAGGCGACAGGCAGTTACTCTCCCTTTCCCCTTATCAACCCCACCTGCTGTTTTCACTGAATGCAACTAACAGTTAATTAAGACATTAAACTACTCTCTCCCTCTCCTCCTTCACAATTTACCACCCACTGACTCTTTGCCTCATTCACGCCGTGTTTTAGCCTAATCCCTGCCCTCTCCTCTGTCCATCACCCTCACCAGGTCCAGCTGCAATTCGTCGCGTGTTTCCATGTTGCTGGCTTCTGTTAATGTTGTTGCTTTCGTTGTTGCAACTGAGCTAGAGAGTGTTTATATAAACGTGTTTGCTCCAATTTCGTCTCCTCTATTCCTAACTCCCTTTAGATATGGTTACAAGCTTCTAATTGAGCGTGCAGAGGTCGCTTTTAATTATTGCACGAGCGAACCAAACCGAACCGAACCAAATGGGTTTCCATTTCGTGCCTTTGACGCTCTATTGTTGCTTCGAAATTTGCACTTATGTACTTAGTTCTCCTTGTTGTTGTTATCCGCACTGTTGTTTATGGCAAAACCGATGGCGACATTCTGGCAAAAGGGTTTCAGTTTCAGCCGAAAACATTAATTCAGTTGTTTCGGATCTTAACTACAGTTTAAGGTTGAGGAGGGGTTGCGAGACTGCGACTATGGGGAATGGGACGTATAAAAATTGGGGAAAGGGAATGGGAAATAAATATTCGAAGCACCCGTGAGCAAGTGCCTGCTAGGTAGTTAGCCATCCGACCATTCAGCCATTCATCCACCTATTCATCCATCCGAACGGTGAATCAACTTCATTACTGTCGGAACATACGGATGTGTGTGTGTGTGTGTGTTTTAGTGTGTGTGCAAATTTCCTGTTCTGCTTTTTACGGCGGCACGTAATCAAATTAAGCAATTACAACCCTGTGTCCCCCTCTAAATGTGAACCGAATCCACATCCCTCCTTGATTATGGGGCAGCTCTGTTCGCTCCGTGCAAACTTGGGGATGTTGCGGAAGTTGCACCCCACAATCATAGCGGTAAATATTGCCCAGGCATATGAAACTCGAACGGTTCTTTAGCCTAAACTTAAAGGGAATTTCATATTCATTCTTGGTCCAGTTGCAATCAAGGAATTTTCCAAACGATACATGGCTATTCCACCCTTCTTTAATGGGAATATCTAAAAACTTTCTTGATGCTAAGTTTCCTGCTGTCAAAATTAGTATGCTAATCGTTTGGTTTATGGCCAATTAATCAACTCTATAGGATATTTAGTCCCACAAACAGTTTAAGGCTGACAAACATATATTCATTGACTTATTCACATCCAAGACCGTTTCCTTTTATATTTCCAACCCTTCCGAAGTTAGATAAACATTGCAAACATAATTTAGAACTGCTTCGAATTGGGCTACAGCTGAAACCAATAGGCTTATGGGCCGCTTGGGCTCTTCGAACCATGCCGGAACCATGACGCCAATTAACAATATTGAATTTGAAGTGGAGGCAGTAGACAAAAGGAAGGAGACAACAGAAGCCCGAATGGCACAAAAGAATCCTTTCCAGTGGGTCAACGTGAAAGTGTTTATGAGTCGCCTTCACTTTCCTCGCTTCACGGTTTCGTGGTTTGTTTCTTGGCGCTAATCGCTTAGCCCATAAAACCCTAAAAGCGCCCCCTAATTATAACTGACCACGCAGCAGTGCAACTCGGTTGCGTTTTGTTTTCGTTTCTATTGCGAGCGAATGAATAGAATAAAAATATAAATGCCCCAACGACCGACGAGTTGAATGGCGAAAACTTGTCTGAATGGCAGTCGACTGACTTCTGTTGCTTACCTCATGGATGAGCTAGCGACGGACGTTTGGACAGACACTTCGTTCGTAGAACTTCCCCACTGACCTAATGAGCCATTTAGCCGATTGAGGTTAATGTCTTGTGGGTAGATGAGGTGGCTAGAGAAGGATGGAAAAGAAAACGACAACGCCTTTCAACTGCTATTCACAACTCATTGATGAATTTTTTCAAAGGTTTCGTGCAAAGTTTGTACTCACGGAAACATATGAAGTCGCTAACTGACTGGGAAAACTTGACTCTCGTTTATTTGCTTCATCTCTTCATTTTCATATTTTCCTTATTTATGTGCAAACATTTTGGTCACGTGTTCAGGACGTGAGCGTTTTCGCCAATTGGAAAATAAGATGAAACAAAACTTTGAGCCTCCGCTTTGCGTTTTACTAAACTGCATTGTTCTCCACTCTACGACTGCAACAATCCGCCTGCCGGCAGTTTAGTCCTAAACTTGTTGTGTGTTCGCCGAGTTCAATTCGTGTTGATTGGAATTACGATATCAGTCCAGTCTTGTAAGCCTCCGTGTAAGTGCGTGAGCAGCCCTGCTGCTCTGCTGACCAGTTGTCGTTTACACAGCTTAGTCCTTGTCCAACAGGACGCAAACACAAGCAACGACAACAGAAATGCTAGAGCTCTCAATTGGGCCTCCCCCAACCGTGTACATTGTTATGCATCGCAACTCAAATTGCAGTTGTAGAGAAGAAGGTCGATAAAGAGGTTGAGTGGAATGTCTCTGATTTCAATTGGTTGCATGGTTTCGATTTTAAGTTCGCATCGAGGAAGCTCTGACAGGATATGAAACTGTAATTGGACTCCACTGAAGCGAGCTGTCCGAATCTGTACCTCAACCTGTTCTCCTGTCACACGTCACATGAGCTCTCTATATGAGTTTGTTGTACGTAAAAAGTTGAGGGTGACTTTCTCATATGAAATGACAGATTGCTCTATGGCAACTCGCATATTAATTATGGGCTGATCCCTGTCACTGATGCATAATATTGAAACAAAACCCGTTTTCATCCAGTTAAGTATTTCTACTCTCATTGATGTTCCCCTGGGAGCCTTGGCCTGAAAGCAAACGCGTGTTGCCTGGCCTCTGACATGGGAATGGGTTCAGTTTCAGTTGCGTTTTCTTGGATCGTCGACTGTCTGATGGGCATCCATTCAAGTCAATTAGGTTTGGTGCTTCGGTTCTATCTCTTTTTCTAACTCGGACTCTAAGCAGTTTAAATTGTCATTTCATTGGAATGTGCTCATTCCATCGATTCCATTGATTTCACTGAATGTTGAGTTATGTTTGCATCACTCATCACTCACCCAGTGAAAAGTATGACAACGGCTGCTTATCAGTTAATGCGGCGCTTTATTGAGTTATGGAAATTTGCCAACGTTCAGTGCAATGTCACAGGATGTCACGGGATGTTTTCTGACTAGCGGGAAACCGCAGACATATTTTCCAACTCATTTCATCGCGTGTTGTGCACGAGCGAAGCATCTAAAATTCAGATATCACCGCTAAAAAGCGTTACCATGTTCCTATTCCTTTTTGCATTCATATCTTATTGACTCCTGCCCGCTGGCAGCCATTTTGTGCAACAGTCTCTTCATCATCATTGTCATTATGGTTTTTATCATCTCCTTCTCTAGACAGTCTGTAGACGAGTCACTTTTACGATCCAATGCTAATAAACTTGTCTGTTGTCTGTTGTCTACTTTTGGGCGTCGGCGCCAAGTTGCATAATTCAATTACATCCGATAAAGACCCATAAAACTAAATCAAAGGAAAACAAAGCGTCACACTTCATTTATCCGACGTGCTTTCCCTTACAGTTACGTACTCTCCCTTCCATTCTTACATCCATATCCCCATTCCCATCATAAAACCCTGCCAAGTCGGAGATGTGTCTAGTTTTGTAGTTTTTCCAATCTTACAAATTTGGCGCTTCTTTTACAGACTTCTTCTAGACAGCAAGAAGTAATAAAATCGTTAAGCAAAGAAATTGTCCTTAGTCCCCCCCTCGTTGTCCTCTGTGAATGGAAAGATCTTTCATATTGCGACGCTGCTTATACTTTTGGCCCGTTGCCGACTGCTGACATCGAAGTGGAGCCCGTCAGTTGACGGCTTCTTCTGATGCTGCTGTTGGCAAGTAAAGTTTCCGTCGCTTCCGACATACTTCCTCCTCCCATTCCTTCCTTTTACCCCTCTAGACGAGTCGGATGCGACAGAGTTTGTGCCTCAAAGCAGCAAACAATTTCCCCGCTTGACTTTTGGTTAGAGTTTCCCATTTAGTTTTACTTCTGAATAATAATATTCGCAATATCGTAAAAAGTGATGCCCTTGACTGATTTCTCATTTTTCTCGGTGTAGGAATGTTTATGGCTAGTGCGGCTGCCAACAAGCCAACTACAGGCAAACTTGGCCTTGGCCAGAGGCACTTCTCCAACTTGTTGGTGGATTTTGAATTAGTGCCAAGTATAAAGTGTTGGCCCATTATTATCTTTCGGACTTCATAACTTTACTCGTAAAATCTTGATAGTTTCGAGTCCTGCCAGAGATTCTTAACTTAGTATCTGCTGAGGAAGGGAGTCTCTTAAAACAAATAGTGACGCATAAAATTAAGTGGAGTTGAATTGCCAACTCAGTTGGAGTCAAGTCTGAAAAGGTTATTGGCCCCATATTCTCTTTAAGCGCTGTAATTCCCTGTTTATCGAGGCAATTAACAATTTTGATGTGGAAAGTAATACGTGAGACAACAGATGGCAACATGCCACAAGCTATGTCTTCTACCCAGAGAGAACTTGAGAATCAAATTTAAAGACATTTCAACTGCAAATGGCAGCAGTTTCCCTCCTCATCTTCTCTCAAACACTCTCGACAACTGACAATAACATTGCAAAGCGTTGAAGGAAATGCCCCAAAATGTGGCAGCAAACCGTTCAACAGGCAAGGCAGGATCCAGGAGCAAGAGGATACAAGTGCTTGAGTTTATGTTGCTTTTGTTGAAGACTGCGGCAAAGGATTGCAACGGACTCTCATCGGACACATGGGAGATACATCTTTTATATTGTTGCACACTTCTACTTCTTCCCATTCTCCCTACTATGATGTTTGATCTGAGAATCTGCAACGATTTGTAAAGCGGCCACAACTTGACGGCTATTCAAGGACTCTGATAACTGTGCATCAGGAGAAAAATAAAACTGACAGAAGGAAATGAAAAGTGCATTCGCAGAGTTTGGTCAAGTGTGAATTATTCATTCCTCATCCCTCTTCTTTTAGGCAGGCATTTGAACATCTTCCAAGACGTAAATCGAAGTCTTTTCTTTTTTGATGGCGCCACATGGAATTTCTGCAGCTGCAGCTTTGGCTGTTGTCTGACAGGATTTAACTCACGAGGCAATTTGTCCGGCGCCAGAAGGACACAAGATTCGGGGATAGTCTGAGTGAAGTCACCCTTTTGCGGGTCACGTGCTTATTTTGTTTACATGGTGTATTAAAGGGATTCCGTTTCGTTTTATTGCAATTTGATTCTATTTTCTGTTTGTTGTTATCCTATGTTCTCGCATGCGCCTGTCTGCCACTTACCACTTACCACTTACACCCAACACACAGAGCACAAAACACACTTTCGCATAACTCACACATACACTAAGACACAGTTAAACAACAGTCCCAGCCACAGATCGAGTTTCACATATTTGTTTTTTGCTTTCGCATTCGCATTATTATCCTTTTTCCTTATCCTTATCCCCGCTTTGCAGTATGTTTTAGGTTTTATATGGATTGTTCTGTAACTCCTTCCCTCTCTCAGAAACCTTCTTCTGCTGGGGGTTGGTGTGAACTTTGCCACTTTGCTGCAGCTTTTTTCAGTTCCTGCAACTGTTTAAGCGTCTGTCAATTGTTGTTGTTGCCTATTGTTATCCTCCTTTGTAGCTTTTTCTACACATTTGTTGCACGGGGTGGCAACTCGCTTAACTTGTGTTGCAATACCACTCCACACTCCCGTGGTGCACTTTTTGTGTGTTTAAGATGGACTCATTACTAAAAAGTGGGCGTGTCCCTGGGTGGTTGGTTCTTACCTCCTTTCTGATAAGTGCACGTCTGACGGCTTAGGGGTTTTGCTTACTTTGTTGCTTATCAGAAGTTATCAGTAGCGCTCCTTCAGGGAATCCCGGACTTAAATCTGCGGTTTATCGCCTGCAATTTACTTGGTTGCCCCTTAATGGCCCCACGAGACACGTGTCTACTGCAGAAACTATACTTAACCAACTCTCATCTTCAATTTTTCCGACTGTTGCACGTGTAAAAATCATAAAAGACGTAACAAATTAAGAAAAGGTTTTCGTTTCAGCACAGCGTGAACATTTTCAATTATTTGTAGAGGCCCGTGTAAAGTTTTCCAATTTGCTGTAACTTAAGACTTTCTTAATTAAAAGTCTAAAAGTCTTAAGCGTGTTGCCTTCTGATATTTTTAGAAAATGTTAAATGAAGCTCGTGAAATGTCTCCAATTTTCTATTTGATTTGGGCTCTTTTGCTTTTTCTGCATTTTTTCCGAATGTTTCAAGGCATTTCCCCAACCTTATTGTGGGCTGACAAAATGTTTTTAATTAAGTTTCAAGTGAGTGGCAAACGTACAGGAAAATCAAATCAAAGAAAAAAGCGATACGAATGACTTTCTTAACGAACGTGTGTTAGACCTTTATGTAATTGGCTTTGTCTGGCTGCATGTTTTGGCCTAATCAAATCTAAGGCAGCTTTAATTGGACAGCATTTCCAGCTGACAATTAGTTATGCGAATGTATGCGACGATGTGCCACGTTGCAACAGATTGGATTAAAGTTCATTTGCATTCCTCAGATATGAAAAAAAGAAGGCGCAACAGTTGCAACAAGGAGAAGTGGGGGCACCTGCCACTGCGCATGTGACCACGCAGTCTTTCGTTTTGCTAGAAGGAGAGGTAGATAGTATGTGGATGATTTTGGCTTCGGGATTGCGGGCTTCGTTTGGGTTTGTTATGTAAACAAATTCGGCAGTTGTCTGCCGGATGATGGGCTTTGCGGCATGTCTACGACAACTTTGCAACAATTGCCACAGAGTTTAGCTTTGGGCGTTTACTGCCTGTTCTGAGTCCTGCCTGAATCTGAATCTGCCTCAGGCCGCGCGACAACGACAATCGATTCATGGTCAGCTTTAAGCGACTTAAAGTCCCTTATTTCGGGTTTGTTATCCCTTTAGGCCCGTTTCGCTTGTCAGTCAGTACCCAAATATTATGTGTGGAAAACGAAAAAAACCAAGCATTTCATTTAACCCATTTCTAGCACCTTTTGTGAGTTATTTAATTTATATGGCTACTGCTCGAAACTGTGTAATCTGTTGGTTGCCACTTGAAAATACTTGTAGTAGCTAGTCGAGTGGCTTAAATAAGGGACTATAAAACAAACATACATAAACAAATAACAACCCACAATTGCTAGCAATTCGACTGGTGAGCAAAACTGGTTGACAATAACGGATGGCAAAAACAACATTCAAGCTGATTGCGATTTGATAAGTGCGCTTTTAATGTACGTTTACATGCCCTTGTTTGTGTGTGTGTCTCTTCGTGTACGTGCGTTTGAGTGTGTGATTCTGCTTAACACAACACAACACCAGAAGCTCAAACGATCTAGCAAACAGACAGCTGCCGCTCCACTTCACACAAGCAAACAGACAAATATTGATAATACCCTGCAAATTTAAACTTTGCCAAGAATATTAATAAGCTATTCTTTACTCCATAGCCATTATTACTTTAATTTATTTGTTTGGGTCCTTGGTTGTTGACAACTTTTAAGTTTTCAGGATTATCTCTTGCTCTTAAGGAGAATATTAAAACTGTTGTTCTAAATTATTATGGACGTCTTAAGTTGTAAACTATTATGGGCAAGCCTCGCAGTTTTTAGTGAACTTTCTTACGTTGATTACAAAAGTATGTATGAAAATAATGTTTTGTGTAAGAAATGATATGATGGCAATCGTTTATTAATGCTATTATTTGACATTGAAAACTAACCTGTTATAGCCTGTTTATAGATTCATATTACTTTTTTTTTACCAGTTTATATTATATCTGTGATATTTAAACGTTTACAAACCTTGTTGCAAGTGTTAAAAAGCTTTAAGTAGGATATCCCATGTTCGATAAGACTCAGCTCCAATCTTTGTGTCCTGTTTTGAATGTAAAACAGCATAAGTGTGCATGCGTGTTTTTGCGTTCGTTTATGTTTTAGTTTGTGAGCTGTCACCCAATAACCGCAGCATTGCGTGACCAATTTTCATGTATGTGGTTTCACTTTGCTTTTGTGGGCTATGTGTGGACTGAGTGTGGGCTGTAAGTTGTGTAGATTTGGCGGTAGGCGTGTCCCCTGTGTTATTATTTCTTTGGATATACGTGTATGTGTGTGGGTGTGTATAAAAATCAAAATGTTGACACTAATTGCAATATGCAAGAGATTAGCAAAATGGGCCCTAAGTAATGGCAAACAAACGACAACCACTATTTTAACCCTCCACTATTTAAAGCCCCCGTCCAGTTGGCCGACATTAAAGGAAAATTATGCAAATTTCTCGCCGCGCTCGGACACTTTTCACTGCAAGCGCCCCTCTTACGTCTTTTACTTTGTGTGTGCTTGGGCTTGATTGAATGGTCACTAAGTGCTTTTGCTTCGATGTGCCTCATAAACAGCAACAACAACTTCAACAACAAACATAACAACAACAATGGCAACTTTGTAGAACCGAAGTGCATCGAATTTGCGGGCCCCTTAAAGTGTATGCTGATATTTATTTTCATACCCTGTACGTTGATAAAAGGGAATCCTAAGTTTGTTTTGCAAATTAGAAGTTTGCTTATTTAAATTGTCCGGAAATTACTTTTAACTCTGTAGAATAAACAAGACTGATAAGGTAAAAACACAATTGACAAAGCCAAACCTTAAAACTTAAATATTATTAAAAGATATGTTTTGCAAAATCAATAAAATTCATAGCTTAAATAAAAAGTTAAACACCCAATTATTTCTAATCTTACAAATTTTTTATTTTTTTTTGTAGAATAAGAACAATACCATGATTTCAGACCAGCTAAACTTGTTGCAAATGTTTATTTTTATGTACATATTACATTTTATACAAAGGTACCTTCAGCTGCTTACAGGATATCTCCTTGTTGCATAAGCTCCTCGGCTTCTTTTTAGGTTTTGCTTGCTTGTTTTTCTGTGTTGTGGCCTCGGTTCCATTGAGTGAACTAAGACTTGGACTTAAGCATGGGCATAGAGATTAGGCACGGACACGGCTTAACGAGTCGAATATTTCAATTTGCGTCTTAGCCGGTCAAGAGGACATGAGCCTAAGTAGACTAAGTCGAGCAGCATAATTTCAAAATGCTGTCGAGAGTTCGTTGCCTCGACCTACAATCGTAAAGCGTATCAAAGCCAGAGTCAACGCCACATAGTGGCGCAGTGCTCGCAGAGATTTGCGTAAAAAAGAAATTTGAGTTTAATAACCAAAATGACAGCGATAAATCATTGATTATTGCCCCATTGTACAGGCGCGACAGTGGCAGTTGGCGAGGCATGGCTCTCGTTTTTAGCTCGAGTTTGTTTTTTTCGCTTTAAAGTGGCTGCAGAAATCTGAGATATTTTTATGGGCCACTTGGCAGATAAAAATACTGGCCAGACCTCAGTCTCAGTCCGAGGCCGACTCCACGTCTAGCTGGTGCTTCTGTCACTGTGTCGCTTCGACGCTTTGTGCACAATAAATTTAGCCACATAATATTGAAAATTCCCAAGTAAGGATCCCTGCTCCGTCCTGCAGCGAGCGTGTTGAGTTATAAAACGTAATTGAGGTTGTATTTCATGCCAAATGGTTGCTTCGCTTTTAAGGGGCCCAATGTCCCAATGGCAGGTGGTTTTTTGGTTGCGCGCCAGAGAGAGATTTCTGTAAAATGTGAACCGTAATAATCACATTTACGTTTTGGAATCCCATAAGCTCTGACAGAAAAACGATGACACGAACCAAAAACCCTACTGCTACCTGTCTCTCTCTCTGTCTGTCTGGGCATCATTGGGTTTGTTTTAAATTTCAATATCGCATCAAGATTTATCTTATCAATTTGACGTCATAATAACAATGAAATATTGTGTACTTAAACACAAAGCTTTTACACTCATTCTTCACCAAGGCACTCAGCTGTAGCTAAACTTTAAGCTCTGCTGATTAAAGTGCTCTAATACAAACTCAATGAATAATAGTTCACAGCAACAGACAAATAAACTAAACAGTTTGCCCATTAAATGCAATTAAATTTAAATATCATGCTAAATAGATTTTAAGTTTATAACATAAATTAGTAAACGATATTTTGTATTTATGTTTAATACGGTTTTCAGCTCAATTGATTTAATATCGTTTTACTTTAACCCTGACATAAACTTATTATTTATTTAGCAACAATAATTGAAAGGCTTCAATTATATTTTATCTTCATGTTTAAACATATATTTATTTTTATGGCTGTCACTTATTTTTACTTTGCTGCCCACACACAATACGAACATATGTAACAGCTTTAGTGACCTTTGTCTACCAGGTAATTTCAACTAGAATAAAGGACCTTTAACATTCCATAGTTCCATTCTTCTTCCCACCCTCAAAGGGCCAAGCCCTACTGCCATGCATAATGCAAATTAATTGCTCTTACAAATTAGCCATGAAAACAAAAACGTTTCGATTTGGACGCTACAAATGCGTTGACCAAACGCATAATACGCAATTATACGCTCGCCTAAAAGTTGACAGACCTACAGATACCCAAAGCAAGCCAAACTAGTGGAATTTACTTGTTCGGAATGTAAAAAATTAAAAAGGTGCTAAACATAGTTAGGAGTGTTTTGTGACGTACTTGTTCAGTTGTTTTTTTTTTTTATTGATTGTATTCGGGATGGTGCTAACTGATATACTCCTTAAATTGTAAGCATTAAAGCAACAGCCGTGTGGCAAGTTAACAATAGCTTGAGCCTCGCTCGTTATTTTTAATCAGTTATCAAAATTTATCGCTTAAAATTTGTCTGTTTGTTTGGAAACGCTGCGGGATGGTCAGCAGGAGGACGTTGAATATACAATGTATACCGAATATATTGTATATACGGTGTGTATGCATGCATGTATAGAACTTAATTTGAACAGCTCGCTGCTGTGTGTTCATTTTAATTTTGTGCGCGTTATTTTTGCGTTAAACATTTACGCGAGTTTAATGAAGTTGACCACCCAACACCGAAACCTCAACCCCCTCTGTGTTGCGTACACGCTGGCCGGACTCATGTTGCATTTTCCACTTGTTTATGTTCGAAAATGGATGTGGAGCACATTAAAGTTAATGGAAAAAGCCAGAGGCTATTCAACGCGCACAATATTGGATATGGCAACATATCAGGCATCAGAGATGGGAAGAGCAGAAAATAAGAGCGGGAACAATGAAAGCTCATAAAACTCAGCTGAAATGCAATTCGATACTGTTGGCCCTAAACTGAACCAAAATCTATTTGCCAAATGAGCAAACAGCCGTTGGCTAACTAAAAACTCAACTGACATAGAATTTAACCAAATTATTTCCACCCTCTCTTACTTCTCACTTTTGTTTGCAAAACTCATTTGGATTTTTCGTATTAAAAAGAATTTATTGCAATTTTGTTATTCGTTTTTTTGTGTCACAAATAGAATTTAAGTACTTTTAAATCCTAAAATATTGTAGATTATATATCAAATTTGGTTCCATTTTCCATTCTTCAATTAAACGGCAACGACCATAAATTCCCGATTCACCTGACTAAACTGCTCTCTCTTTTATTTTGATCACAAAAATAATTGAAAGCACAACGTCTCGTAGGCCAATACCCTCGAGCCGGGGTGGTGTGGCAAGCAGAAACGTGGTCTGCCTCGCAATTAAAGTCACCAAGGAGCCAGGTGCTGAAATGTTGGTGGTGGTAATGGAAATTGACGTTGAGGCGCACCAACAACATTTACTTAGCTTAACTCTCCGACTCACGGATTCAATTAGAAACAAAACCCATTTTATAATTGAAACGAGCCTGCCACGCCCCGAGGCGGAGACAACGCCTACAACGACTGTAGCGAAAGAAAAAGACAAAATAAACATCAATAAATATTGTGAGCAACTTAAAATTAGCAAATCTGAATAAAGAAAGGGAACCTCACGATAATAATGATAATGGCTTAAAGGGAGGGGAATGAGAAAGAAAGATGATTATTCATTAGACAGCGAATCATGTAATTGAAAAGTTTTTTGACACAACTCCAGCCAGAACTCACATCATCATCATTGTCATTATTCTGAACGTCGCGAACATCATTTTCAACCCAAAGACAAAACCCCGTCAATTTGTCACTAGCGAGACTCGCTATAGAAGCTACAAGGGGGTTTGGGAGTGACTGATGATGCGTGTGACTAAGCAGAAAATGTACAGCATTGGCTCCCCGATTCTTTGCTCCTACTCCTACAACATCGCAGAGACAACTCCCACTATCCCAGTCCTTTTCATTCCGCTTTCCCCCTTCTCGTCGTTCGTCCTGATTATGATTGAGTTGACGTCGTTAATATGTTATCGATGACGATGATGCGAGTTCCTCCATTGGGAGGCCACAACGCCAGCTACACCGAGTGTTTTCCACGCGCTCGCGACTTGCCAGCTTTTGCTGCTGAGGTAGATATGTGAGGATGGAATGGAACTTGCCTGACTGCATTTAAATCAGTTACATTCCTCGCAATGTAAACACAAACGCACACAAGAGACTTCACATACATGTGCACTTACATTTCGTTATTTGTCTTTTGAATTATTAATGAATTCGTTGAATGGCTTTGGGTTCGAGCTTGGGCTTGGGCTTGGGCTTTTGCTTGAGCTGTGGCTGTGGTTGCCTGGCCAGCATCTGAGCTCAACTGAAATGGGGTGTAGGTAAAGTCCTGGTGATCTATCTGGGTCTTAATCAAGTGAATCGACGCATCTTTGTGGCGCCCGCTTTAATCGCAGATAAGTGTAATTAAACCCCGTGAAAATTCCTCCTATTCTGCTGCAACACCCACAGCAGTCTTGACCGCGCAATACAAAACTTTAAGCACTTTTTCATAGCAGTGGCACAAATGTGCTTGAAATGCTAAAAGTGTAAACGGAATAGTAGAGACGATGTGAAAGAGGTTAGAAAGTTTTCTAATTCCGATTTATATTACGGCCAAAAAACTCTGAAACAGTTTTCAATCTGCTGTCATGGCTATTAGAGAGGTAAAATCGGGTACCGAGAAGTTGGCATTCTTAGCAAGAATTTCTTTTGAAAGCGTTTGACTGCCATTTTTCGTCCTTAATTTTCATTTCTATACCAACTCCTCGATTTTCCACCTGGCCAACTGTTTTTGTTTTGGTTCTGACTCTAACTGCACCATTCGTACAGCTGCACGCAATCAACAAGGGTTGCAACAAGAGGGGCATAACCACTTAAACCACAAAATCCACAAGCGAAAAGTTTTACCTATTTCCCTCGTTTGCTATCTCTTTTATTCTGTGAATAATTTAAAACTAAATTATCAAATATTAACAAGAGTTTAATAAAACATCAGTCGAAGCAACTCATGTGAGATTCAATCAGAAGAGCAAACCATAAATTCTTCTCCCTTGCGTAAGTGGGAAGTGTTGCATATGCGATTCCCTAAGCTGTTAATCTTTTTTCAACTTTGTAATTACTTTTGCAGTCACAAAACTTTCTTTGAGCAGCACATTCACAAATTATATTCGAAACAAACAACAAAGCCACTCAACCACACTCAGCTCCACACACTCTTCTACTTCCCACTCTTCAACCACACAGTGTCACCAACATAAACTTCAACTTCTAAGCCTCAGTGACTGTCCAAAACTCTTCACTACATCACTTTCTATTCAACAGGACTTTCTCGTTATAGAACGAACTAACCAACCAACCAGCCAGCCGGGCAACAGACGTTACGACGACCAGACAGAAGAAAAACGACCACCGGAACAACGAGGACAACCAGGACAACCAGGACCACCAACAGCAGAATTTGGTCAAGAGAGGATCAGAAGCAGAAGGAGTAGCCAATAAAAAAGCTAACGAAAGTCCAGCAGAGTCAGATGCGAAAATGCTGATGCCGCTTGCAGTCGACAGGCGAATTCAGCAACAACAAAAACAATAATAACAAGAAAAGCAACCACAACAAAAACAATACTGTAAAAGTTGAACACTGTGTTCAAAACGGGGGTCATCTAAAAGCAGACTTGAAGGGTAAGGAGAGAGTTGAAGGCAGCTGCAGCGGCTGAAAAGTTCCATAATTTGCCAGACTGAATCCCTGTCGCTTTGTGACCGCATCCGGAACTGTTAGCATCAGTAGCCGTTGCTGTGTCTAGAATTTGATGTTAACTCATCAGCTTTGAAAAGAGCGTTGTCTGTTTGGCAACCTATGCAAATCTGAATTCTGGCCCAAACGGAAACATCTCCTTTCCATTGCTCGTTCTTCATTTCCTGCGCCTGTGCGTCCATTCAAAACGCTTCAATGGCCGCACATTAAAATTGGCTGTCACATAGCGACAAAGAGGAACCCACCCTCAACCAAAAGAGAAATGAACGCCAATTGCGGCGTCACATGGTCGGAAAAGTTATTAACTGAACGTACTGCACCCAGATAAGCGAAGCCAGACATTTCATCACGCGGAAAAGATAAGCAAATCTGCACTGGCTCATTATGGCCGCCAGTCGCTGCTTCCTGCAGCAGCACCTCTGGATTTTGCTGCTCACTTGGCAGCTGAATTCGGTCAACGGATATCTAAACATTTTCATCAGCCACCATGAAGTAATGAAACTGATGGGTAAGTCTACATCTTGTATGTATGTATGTATTTTCAGGTTGGAAAAACACATTTTGATTTGGAAACAATTGTTGAAATAGTTTGTAGAAATTCTTGAAACGCCTATAAGCCCTCCCCATAGATATGATTAATAGTTGAGGGGCCAAGAGCGACAGGACAAATTCATTGCTCCTCAACAGGAAAAACAAACAACCCATGTCCTCGTGTCAGTGGTAAGGGGGCAATAAAGGCGGAGACCACGTCGCAATCATTAATAGTTCCAAAATAATTGTTGACCATGACGACGACGGCGGCAAGACGACCACAAAAGTTACGCGAAAACACGACAAAACAAATCCACACAAATCGATTTCCGGCTGGATCCAGTGTAAGAGCCACCCTCGCACCTTTACCACCCTGTTGACAGCTGCAAGTAGCTTCCTTGCCACTTCCTCTCTATCCCTTACTCCGTGCCTACTGCTAACGACTTCACAGTCCGGTGCGGAGCATTTAGTTGTTTGTTTTGCTGTTTTGCCGCTTGTTGTTCAACGCGAGGCTTCGTTATTGATGGCGCCAACCGTTCAAGTGCCTCCAGATTGACCTTGTGCCAGGCCTTTCCCGTCCCTTCCTGCCCTTTCTAAGCTCCTACTCCCATTCGTATCCTCAAAAATAGTAACTGTAATAGGCATTCATTCGGCGTGCCAAGGCGGAATGACGTCGTGCCCGCCACGTTGATTAATGGTTCATGGCTCCAAAATGCTATTCGAAACTGTTCCAATTCGGTCTCTGGCTCTCCCCTCCTCCCTTTTTCCACTACTCAATCATTCGTCTGTTAGCTGTGCACAGCATTTTCCGGCACTTAACTGTAATTGGAGCAAAATCAATCTCATTATGCAGGCTCAATTCGAGTCCTCGCTTCTAATCGCCAAATCACGGCACTTCAATTAGGTGAGCAGCATAAAAGTAATCCACGCCAAACGAGTATCTGATTGATAAAAGACCCACCACTTTGAGCTATAGCTGAAGCCCACATAAGTGGGTCACAGACTTGACCTCTTCGCCTCCCCTTCATACACTAGATCATTTAGAGAGCGTGCACTCAGAACTTGTTCCTCTTTGCACTTATTTTTAAATTGCATTCAAGTTCGCTCATCCATGAAACCCTTTCCCGGGCAATTGACACTTCACAGAGCAATCGTTCCTTCTCACTCCCTCAACTATCTTCTCCTTGAATGCAAATCTGATTTCAATAGCGACATCTTAAAGAGTGTTCCACGTTGTTTGTTGCGGTTTGTAATTTTCTTTGCTTTTGCGATTCCTTATAGTCTTCTTTTTCTTATTATCTCCATCCACAGAGCTTGTTTTGATTTCAACGACCAGTTAACACCCCCACCCAGCAAAGTTTGCCAGTCCCAGGGGCTGAGTAAACTTTAAAATTAACAAGCACCACAAAATTTAGCAAACTGACCTGTCTACATCTCTCACTCCCATTCGACATCATCACTAGCTTCCCTTGCTTTTAAGTGTTTGTGTTCAATTCTCCCCTCCCCTTCCTCTGCATATGTTTCTATGGCTATTTTTTTGTGTGGCAGGCGCGTAACGGCTGCACAACCTAACTTCAATCCCCGTTTCCAATCGCTGTCTCCCTTTTGAACATACGCATTTCTGAAATAGCTTAACTCTCTGGCAGTGCCTCTATTGCTACCCTAGCTGTGATTGACGTAATGCATTCCCGCAATAAAAATCGTGTAAATAGTTCAGTAGAGCGATTTTCCCACACATGTATACTTACAATTGAAAAGTTTATTCCATACAGCGTGCTGTAAACATGAGCTAAAATTTTTTTTATTTTTCTCTTTCTCTCTCTTACTACACTTATATGTACCTTTTTTTCTCCTTCGATTGAGTGACGAAAACATTAAAATTAAATGTTGTTTACGCTTTTGTTAAAGATTTTCCGCTTCTCCTTCCATTGCGTTGCGTTTCCCCAGCAACAAGCAATTTACGTCCCAAAGTTGCCAGCGACACCATCTAGTTTCACCCACCAGTCAAGGGGAGTTGCCCCACCAACATTTCCTGTTCCTGTCTTAGAACTTGCTGTGCAAGGGCGCGTAAAAATGCAATTTCAACAAGTTTCACTTTGATGTGAAAATTTCATGGATCCTACTCCACAAGGAACAGAACCTTTCTTCCTTCTTCTAGAGCACTTTCCCACCTTGTGCTCGAGAAATTCCCTTTAAATTAAAAGTTAATGCAAATGAAAATTATTTTTAATGAATAGAAAACAGCCCGAAAATCGCCACATTAACAAAACATCCCTCGACCCTTTACTCCAACTCCTCCTTGGTTACCAGTGTATTTTGGTGTCGATTCGTTTTATTGCTGAGTAATGCGAGAAAAGATGGAAGAAAATAAAAATTAAAATGAAGGTGTGGAAGATATTTAAACTGTGCCAATTAAATTCCGGGCTTGACTGTGATTTAAGGAGCGCAGGCAATTAAAAGAACTGCATTCAGTGAAAATAGATAAGCCATGTTGAGGGGTCCTTGGGTGAGGCGGGATACATACAAGCAAGATGATAATTTCAGGGAATGCACGTTGCACTCTTTCAAAGCGGCTAATGACACTAATTATCCTCTTAATCTTTTATGCAAATTGTGTGACGGCATTGTCAATGTCAGAATCTTTATTCTCTCACCCTCCTCAGTCCTCAGGTTCACCCACCGAGTCCTTCCTCTCAGCTATCGTCTGTTTTTCTGGCATGAAGCGTCTGCGGTTGCAGTGTCACGTGTGTGCGGCAAAGCCATTCAGACAATCGCAGGTATTATAATTATGGTGTAGAGACAAGCAGGCTGTGGAGAGAATTTACAGGGGCAAGACTCGTGAACGAGCCAAAAGTTTCTCCGGCGATGGCAAAGTTGGAACTGTGCACGGCGCGTGATATGAAAGACGGCCAAAGTTCGACGGTGCAGGACTTGGAACCGTAACCAAGTTGGCTGTCCTCTTTATCTAAGCGAGCACCGTCTTCTTAAAATGAAATGGGTGAAAAGTAAAGATGCTTTTTGGCAGTGCCTTTAAAAGTGTCATTTGAATTGTTTAAAATGAATTACGTTCTGAGAGCAAGTTAGAAAGTGTACTTCAAATTATTTAACTCATTCCCTTTGTGGTAACAAGCGTCCACTTGCAGCACCTGAGTAACCTTCATCATTCTTTTCCTACAGCAAAGTGACATTGTCCTATTCATGTGTTTGTGCATATTTAATGTGACTTGAGGTTATTTTGTGCTATTTTTGTTGTTTGTGGCGTATGCACTAAACGGATGTATAACAAGACCAAAACGGGGAATTGTGAGGCAGATGCAGCTCCTCATACTTTGTTGACCTTTGTGCTACTTTATTGAAAACGGATAACTTTAAACGAAGGCAGCAAACTTTTCAGCTGTAAAGTCAGCGAGGTGCTTTTCTATTTCAAATTCAAAAATAAAATATAAACAAGAATTGGGAAGTTCTAAGAACGAATAGAATAGAAAGAAGCTAACGAAAAATGCTTTTCCTTGTTCTTTAATTGGATTTGAAATTGCTTTAAAATCAAGCGAGCTTTTCTTCTTCCATTCCTAATGCACGCACATTCAGAAACGCGTCTATGTCTCTGTTCCTCTGTCGGCCTCCGCCGGAAACGCAACATTCAACATCCGGCACAGACACACAGTCAAGAGGTTGAGAAAAAGGGTAAGGATTGGCGGAAAGTAAACAACGTTTGAGACTTTCAAACACAAAGCGATTCCAAGACGAACGCGGACGCGACTTAGCTTGATCCCATAGAGTAAATGGTGCAACGTTAAGCAGCCGACTACGAAGGAGCAGAAAGTCGAGAAAGAGGCAAAGGCAACAATAAAAGCGGATAAAGAAATTTAATTTCACGTCTTTTTAGCTCGAACAGCTCGTCTTTCACTACCAGCACGGATGAGCTATTGCAAGGGTCGGGGACAGAGATTAGAACTACCCAAAGCTAGTTACGAGTTTCACAAAGCAAAGTGAACGATGATGTTGATGATAATGATGTTTCTAATGTCTCGACTTCAATTGAATCAGACAACACTTGACACCTTTTAATATTTGGTCTTACCCCATCTGAAAATGCTCTCCTCCAAACGTCATTTGAGAACATCGGAGAGCGAGCACCGTTGTCGCTTGCTGGTGACGGATTCGATTTCGATTATTATTGTGTCTTGGATTTTGTTTACCGAACTTCACTCACCCGGTGGCAACCCGCTTACACCCCCCATTTGTTACGTTGTTGAGGAAATCAATTTCCGTTGAATTTGGAACATAGATGCAGGTGGAGTGAGTAGTACAGAGCAATCATCTTGCGGAAAAGTAAACACAAAATGCACAAAGTTTGCACAGCAGTAGAAAATGCCAGGAAGTGTGGGGACGGTATCTTAGGGGAAGAAGTCTTACAAAGCAAATTGTGAAATAAACTTTCCCTTTATGCCTCCAATGCATCCGCAACCCAATCTCATCCTAATTCTTTTTGCATTCTGCTTCTTATTCGATTCTCATTCACAGGGCTGGAGGCTGATTTGTTCTACGTGCACGAGGGAGCCATTAATACATACGCGATGCACTTCACCGTCCCCGTGCCAGCAGATGTGCACGAGCTGGAGTTCTCCTGGCAAAGTCTCATCGCTTATCCGGTAAGCCACCTTACCCCACTTTCAGCTCATTTGCAATTTGATTTGCACTCCATTAACTGGCTATCTCCCCTGTATCCCAATCTCAGCTGCGCTATACAATCAGCATCGAGTACGCCAACGACCAGGATGCACTGGGTACACCCACGCTTAGCATTCCACACAAGGGTCTAGTGCCTCAGGAGATTGAGTCTTTCCTTGTCTACCTGCCCTGCACAGGAAACACCAGCCTTCAGCTGCCTGTGAATGTCAACATGGTGGTGCAAGGACCTCCCCGCTTCAACGACACTAGACTTCACTTTAAGCGCAACAAAATCTGTGCCAAGGGTAAGCTCACCATGTCACTCTTGCTTTATCCCCACATATTTTCGTTTACTTTCATTTACATTGCAGGCATCTCACCTGAACCTAACCAATCGCCCGCCCCAGCCCACGCTCCTTCTCAGGGACCAGCACTGATGAGCGCGGCTGCCTGTGCTCTGGGTCTAGTCCTGGCCGTAGGCCTCGTGGCTAGTATGATGTATGTGCGAGCTCGCAAGCAACTGCGCCAGGACTCGCTGCAGTAAGTCCGATTGATTGACCTATCAATTCAATTATCTATCCGCTTATTACACCAACCTCCGCCTCTACTTAACGTTCTTCCATTAGCACCAGCTTTACTACAGCTGGTTATGGCAGTCATCAGAACGTTTTCATTCGCCTTGATCCTCTCGGACGACCGCCGAGTGCCACCGGCTCTTATGCGACCATCGCCAGCCTCAACAAATATCCGGTGGAGACCAAAAAGTCGTGCAGTATATTCGACCGTAAGTTATTCAACTCCTCCCTCTTCACAAACGAATATGTTACTCATCGAACACAATCTCCTTATTTCCCTATAGGCTTCCGCAGCTCTCCAACGCCCACGCCCTATGCCACCGCCTTGCTGCCAATGGGCGACCAGTCCGGCGAGACCATTTACTCGAAGCCAGAATCGGTTTGTCCCTCGAGGATATCCTACTATGCCTCCTCGCAGCTGACCCAGGTAAGTTCCAATGTTTTATTCTCTCTCCTCCCTTTAACATTTGGCCACACGATTTTCCTCTTGGGGTTGATTGGGTCTGAGCAGCTGCCCTCCGGTAAATCAATGCCTTTGATATGTTGCGACACGTGCCATGTGCCAGACTCAAATGAAAATGAATCATGTTGATGCTCAGCTTGCAGTGGGTCGGTTGCCTTGGAAACCACTTCACTCGACTCCAGTGCCAATTTGTGGCACTCGCCAGACGATTGCTCCTAAGGCTGCAGCCATATTCAACGCCCAACTCGAGCCACCTTTCCTCGGCGATAAAAATTAAATTCTAATTTATATTTACGAGCTGATAAAGCTCCCGAAGTGCGTTAAACTCGAAACAACAACAGCGATTCATAAATATGCGGCTCTCCTTCTCTTTCAACTTACAGGGCGTCATGATGCCAGCCCAGGACAACAGGGTTGCCAGCTTTCTGGCTTCCATGGGGTTGCTCGGGGCTGGGGAAAGTTGTGCGACCCACAAACCCAATGCCGGCAGAGGTAAATTACATAGATACGTGTTCTCATATGGATGTGGGAGGAAGCGTGTGAGTCTGTATAGATAAGCAAAAGGTGCTTCACAATCCCAGATAAATAAAGATAAACAACTCTTGCTTTCTTTCATCCTTTTGTTTATCTTTCAAGCGCGTTGTACGCGTAGTTCAACTGAATATAAACTTACAGAGAGTCAAAAGACACAAAAACCCTAAAAGCACATTTAAGACCACAAAACTTGTCTGTACGAATCCCTCCGATTAATTTAATGATGCCCTACAAATCTTTTTACACATTGCTATCTCATTTTCAACCTCTTCCTCTCTGACAATTTAACTTCCGCTCTTGGCAAATCTGTCGCAAATTAGAATAAATTATTTAGCAGCTTCTTTTCTGTTGCTCGTGTAAAAACTTTGCACAGACCCAAGAGAGGTCCTAGCCAACAAAGAATTCCATCCCCATTCACTGTTTTTTCCTTTCTGTCGCCATCATCGTAATTGTTTGGACCATTTTCGTCACCATCTTGAAACGCAACTTCTATCGACGCATAATTAAATATTCAATTTCCATGGAGACTCTTCTAGATTTTTATATATTGCTTAACATTTTCTCTTCTATTTCCATTTGGCCTCATCATTTGCTCAAACGATTTCTGTTTGCTTCAGACTTCAATTTCATACTCATTATGGCAACCGTTTCGAGCCATTTGACTAAGAAGCATGAGGGGGCCACAAAGGTTTCTAGTGAAAGGCTCTCACAAACATGTATTCACTTACGCACTCACATAGATATCTGTTATATCCGAATGTCTGGGATAACACACAACGCCAAGAGTCATCCTCGTATCGCACTGAAAGATGCGACGGGGAATTAAATGAATTTCAAAGTGGAGCCCCAAAATTGCATATGGCTTTGTCTGAAGAGAACGAGGAGTTGGGTTTGTTTGCCATAATTATTGCTGTTCTCTTGTTATATCCCCCCATTATGCACCCTCCCTTTTACATACTCATGTTTAGTGTGTGTGAGCTTTAAGCAAAGTAAAGCACCAGCCAAAAGGGAGAGGGACTGTTAGAAGTGGAGTGGAGACGCACTCATTTAGTCAAACAATTATATCCAAGTGCACACACACTGAAATGTTGTCGGCCCTGATCTGCTCACTTGTGTGGAAATATCTCATTTATGTGGGGAGACCCTCCTCTACCATTCCCTTTGGTTTCTATTAAATCAGTCTATAAATGTTGGCCAAATTGCTTTAATGTGCAGCGAAAGTTTAGCTAACGGCAGCGGGGACTACAACAGTTACAGCACATGCAAACTGGTGGATGGAGCGCGGAGTGAGTGGCATAGAGTGGGGTAAATAACAATAAAAACAGCAGCGAACAGAAGCCAGACTACAGCTGTTGAAACATGACTTTGTGCTTGTTTAGAAACACTTGCAAAATATTATTGCAACAGCAAAAACAAAAGTATTTGAGTAGGGGGAACCTCTAACTGGCGGAATCCGGGAGGGAGTCTATAGGCAAACTACATGCCATGTGCACTGAAGGCTACAACAAGCAGCAAAGCGAGGCAAACATGGAAAGGCATTAGGATATTGGATCAGGTCTAAGCTCAGCTGAGGATAAGAATGGGAAAACGATAGAAGGGGATTAAGTGGCTGCTGCGGTTGAAGTTGTCGAGCAAGTACATGAAGTGAATGGGTTAGAGGTTGGCACAAGATACACCTAAACGCCACGGCACGCATCTGAATAGCATCATTTGGGGGCAAAGTTGGAGAAGTGCGTGAGCAATCCATGCGGAACATAGTAGGAGTAAAGAAAAAGACAGCGTAAAGTTGGAAATTAATTTCCATGGCATACGCCCTGACACGGAGTATTTTATGGAGATTAGGACAAGTGTGAGAAAGATTCGTGCAACCTGAACAGGTGCTAATTAAAAATGTTGTCGTCGCCTCATTAAAGAAATTTGTAAATCAACCTGCAAATGACGCGCGCAGCATGCGAAAAGTTAAGTCTAGGCCATAGTCAGGGTAAAAGTAGGCGAAAGGAAATGTTGCACAGAGTACTGTCTTGTCCTTTGGGGAAAATAGGGTGCGGCACGTACGTTGTTAATGGATTTCCCACTGTTGTTCTTTTGATTAAAACGCATTATTTACATTTGCGACAAACACCGGAAAAGGGAAAAGGGGAAGGCCAGAAGGTGGAAGGACAGTTTTATGTGCGACAGCTTTCCAGTCTAGTCAGGTGAGGGGTGTGAAACATTACAGACAGTTGGCCGTTGGCAAAAGTTGACAAATTGCGTAGCCGTCAGTTGATTTTTTCAACATTTTTGCATTACTTTGCTCGACATTTTCGTTGATTTTTTTTCTGTAGTCGCCCTTTAGCTTTGTGGCCAGTTCGACATGGAGGTCCTTCTGTGTCAGGCTTGTTGCAAACTACGTCGGATGCTTTTGTCTTCCATTACACTATTGATTGCTTCCTGTCAGCCGCAGAAAGACAAACAGAAGTCGCCAACGGATGTTGTCTTTGTTGGCCGTTGCCGAGCAGACCAGTTATCCCAGAGAGCAAAAGATACAGAGAGAGAGACAGAGAGAGAGAGAGAGAAAAAGAGAGAGTATACAACTGGGCTTTTGTGGGATTGGACATAGGCTTTTGCGGTTTTCACACCAACCACTTGAACTGGATGCGATAGGATGCCGGCTTGTTGCTTCCGGCAGATTTCATTGCGGTCAGTTCGCGTTACCTACCTGAAGCTTTTTGCGTAGAAAGAGAAATGGGCTTAAGTCCTGCAACTCCTAGTCCAATGAAGTACTCAAATCTGCCGACAGCAATAACTTATGTTTTCTTCCCCGGATTACCAATCACATTGGCTTAAAGTGTCTCTTGAGCTGTAGAGATTTAAGTAGGAGAAAAATAAATGAGGAGAAGCTTTATCGAGAATGCAGTATTTTTGAGCAAAGACTAAATACACAATTTCTACAACTGATACCTTATGTAACTTTAATGCAATTTATAACCTAGTTTTTTTTTTTTAAATTTTAAGGTAAGCCCAACTGATTTGTGATATGATTAATAGTTTTGTAGTCATTTACGCAGTTCCAGTTTCATTGAACGTTTCTTGTGTTGCCCTTTAAGCCGCTTAATCTGACCGTTTACCAGCTCTTCTTCAATCTTAAATGCTGTCAATAAAGTGAAAAAATCGATTATTTTTGGGCTTTCTCAAATGAACATTATTGTGTTAGGCTGGAATAACCAAACAAGAAATCAATAACTTCACGTTAAATCAAAAACATTTTAAATGACAATTTAATTAATTAATAGGTACTTTTAACAAAGCAACAATTGAATAACAAATGAAAGACACTTAACAATGGGCGTGTCGAGAGGCACGCGATGCTTAATTGAAAGGCAACTACCTCTAATTAGGTGTGTGTGCGTGTATGTGCTTGGTCTAAGTAGGCGCCACTTTTAATTAGGGCCCGTGGCTTTGGAGCCCTTTAATTATGCATTAGACGCTTAAGACCACAACAAAGGCGCCCAAAAAGTTTCCAAACTGTTATTAAATGCTTGAATGTTTTCAATGTGAAAAACTGAAAGGATGGCAACTCTGACGACATGGCAAAAACTCATCAAATTGCCATGAATCAAATCGATCAGGCATAAATCAAACGAAAATTCAAATTAGTTTCCCAGCCAATTAGGGGGCTCTCACAGCCCTGACAGCCAACAGCTAAAAGCCAAATGCGAAATTAATGAGAGTTTCCTTAGTTCTAAAAAAAAAACTTTAAATTCTGCCAGCCTTGATTAAAGGCTCGACTCAACTCGACTCGAAACGACTCTAGAGACCTGGGGATTGCAAAATAGGAAATGAGAAAAAGGCAAACCAAACTTGGATGGCAGTAAGGTAAATTGAAATATAATTGAGCTACGAGCTCAGGTTTTCTTCTTACTGCAGCAAGAAACTTCAGGTTTGTCAACTGACTAATTTTAGTTCATTAAGATGCCGCTTGCCTTATAATGCCAAGGCGACAGCACGTACACGTAATCACCCCCAATTCCCCCCGTTGCCTCTGGCAATTGTGTGTGTTGTGTGACTGCAACAAGAACAATAACAGCAACAGCAATAGCGACAGCTTCAGCTTCAGCATCAGCCATTTGCATACTTTCGTCTAATGTCAAACTAAGAACAATTTGAGGTATGCACAGTGGGCATGCTGAGTTAGTTAAATGCTACAAGTTAAAGGCTGGGCTGTCTCGTAGTACATGTAGAGTGCTTTTATTGCCTAAGATATTCTGTTAGATAAAAATTTTAACATGCAAACAGTTTGCTCAATATTTAAATTTTTAAAAAAGGTATTAGGCAAGTCGATTCTAACCTGATAAAAAAGCACAGAAATAAGTTAACTGACATTATAATAGATTTTTTATACATTTTCGTTATAAAATTTATGCAAAAATAAAGCTTCTAAAAATAACTTCAAGCTTCTAAGCTATTACCGTTTCAACAGTGCATCGGTCAACAGCCGTCAATCAGAGCGTCAGTCAGGCAGTCAGTTAGTTAGCAAATGCAATCTATTTATATATATATTTGGTATGCTGTCCGCAACTCCAGCTTCTCAACTATACTGAAACTTTTTTAATTTACCCAAATAAATTAAAAGTTCAACACAACAAAAATTTTTTTTCGCACTTGTCCCACTGTGGCTCAACTGAAATTACGCTGAAATTGTTTCTGCAGTTACTGCTGCCATTGTTATATTTCGTATTGTTGTTGTTGGTGGTGCTCCTGCTTGTTGCAAGTTGTTGCTGTCTGTTGCTGGTTGCTGTTGCTGGTTGCTGTTGCTGTCGCTGATGTCTGTTGTTGCCTGAAAGTTTGTGTTGCATTTTGGTTGCAGGCAAAAATGCTGCGAGGCACACAAAATGTTGGCAAAATTGTCATCAAGCGTTTTTAATTACGAGCTAGGCAGCAACTCAACGCTGTGGTTCGTAGTGGGATGTGTGTGTGTGTGTGTCTGTGCGAGTGTGAGTGTGTTGTTTGTGAGTGGGTGCGGGTGCGGGCAGCCATAGAGCTGCAAGTGACATAAACAAATCAGACGCCTGTCAAGTGTGCAAGCCAAAATTTGTGTGTGTCGGCAAGTGCGAGTGTGTAGCTGTTTGTATGCATGTGTGTGCTTTTGTGTGTGTGTGTGCATGTCATTTGCAGACCAGCAGTTACGCAGCAAACACCCCTCAACAATCACCACCCTGCTCTATCCTGACTGCCTAACTGCCTGCCTTGGTTGCCATGTTTTGTTGTCATTAGAAATGTCACAACAAAGCCAAACAGCTGCAAACCAAACGTCAACATTGCCAACGCTTTGAGCCATGTTGTTATTGTTGTTGTTGTTGTCGTTGCTTCTGGTTGTGTGTTGCTGAATGTCGCCTGTGTTGGCAAGCTGGCAACACACTGAAGCCCCGTCCCACCAGCCCAGCCTCTCTTACTCTCTCGAGCCACGTTTCTGTAACACCCTGCTTTGAGCCACCCTGTTTCACATAGAGCTTAAATTTTGTGCAAATTTATACTAACAAGCAATAGCTGCACTCCGCTTCCCTCTCTCTCTATCTCTCTCTCTCTCTCTTTCATTGCATCTCTCGGAGTGTCAAACGAGAGAGCTGCGACTAGTCAGACAGCTGACATCAGCAACGGATGCTTTCCAATTTTCGGTTCAAGCAATAAGAACCCACACCAATAACACCAACAACAACAGCTACATATTATAAACAACAGCAGAGCAAACCGTATCAGCAACAACAACAACATAGAGAACATGAGAAGCAAAAGCCAATGCAATATTGTCTATTTGACATGCACTTTTAATATTGCTCACAAAAATAGCTTAGCTTTTGGCACAGGATACAGCTTTCGGATGCTTTGGCAGGTGCGTAAGCGAATGGAGGTGCAGTGCGGGGAGGATAAGCGGAAGGTGACTGCGTCAGGTGGTTTCAGGGTGGTTCAATTACCCAAAATGCAGAGAGATTGAAACTCAAAGAGCTGCCTGCAATTTTCATTCCAAATTGGTCATCAGCATCGAAAAAAGTTGGATGCCGTTTAATCGAAAAACTCGTATGAGAATCAGCTGAATTGCATGTTTTAGTTTAGAGTCGATAACGATTTCAATAGGCAAATTAATCTATTAAGTAGGATTGCATTTAGATAGAACATGTTTTTTTTTTGTAAGCTGGGGCTGAAACTCTTTTCTAGTAGAGAGGCATTCTAAAAATGACATTGATTGTCAAAATTGGCTTAGTTTCATGGCAAATTTCGAATCCTTTATGTTTAAAATTGCATTCTTTGCACGTTTATTGATCTGCTAGACGTCCAAAATGCATCTTAAGATTTCTGATTTCCATACCGATGTTTTGAAATGTATCTCTCCCAAAAGAATTTTAGTTTGGGAGAGATACAATAACCCTAAGACTAACTTGTGATTTTTTAAGTGTTTCGAGTTGTGGACAAAGTATCCCTGAGTCAGTATCTTTGGACATCAGAAACTCTATTCATTTGCCTGGGTCGCTTATTAAGCATTTGTATTATTTCTCTTAATTCCGCTCAGCTTAGATGTTCACACAGTTTCCAAATGGATTCCATGGTACGATTAATGCTAAGCCGATTACATAAAATCTAATTACACTTGACCTATGCTCATTAGGGGACTCTGCTCAGATAATGCTCAGCACTAAAACTAAAAAAGGCAATAAACATACAAATTTATATATATATATATGTGAATTGCGCTTGTTACTACACCATACCAGGAGAGAACCTCCGGACGCCGGTAGTGCAGCCCGCAGACACTTTTGTTGTCGGTGACATTGTTGCTGTCGCTGTTTTTCGCCCCTCCCTACCTCTGCAGTTCTGGGTCGCTGGCTTTATCTTTGGCATTGTGTGTAGAGCGCTTTGCATGTTGTTGGACCAGTTGGGCGACAAGGATTTATCGCCAGCGCGCCACATTCACGAGCTACCGAGCTGCCGAGCTGACGAAGAGGAGCGAGCGAGCGAACGTTGATGAGCCTTGCCGAGGCCAGAGCTGAAGCAGGAGCTGTACTAGCTGTATCTAGAGTTGGAGTTGGAGTAGGAGCTTTGATGATGGAGTGCGATACTGTTGCGTTTTAATTGAATTTTCTTTGTGCGACAGCAGCAGCAGCGGCAGCAGGAACAAGTAAAATAAAGGACAACAGACCAGAGATCTGGGCACAAAGGCATAGGGTGGCATGACGTTGGGGTAGCGGGGTGGGTGTGCAAACTGTCTGAGGAAAGTGGCAATAAAGGCAATAATGAATGAAAAAGCACTAACAAAAGGCAAACAACTATTGTTTTTATTGCTGTCAATGTAGCTGTTGCTTTTCCTGCTCCTGCTGTTTGTTGTCCTATTTGCAATTGGAAGGACAATTTCAAGTCGTCTAGCTGGACGATAGCGTAATAGCCATCCACACGTTGTAGTGTGGCAAGCACACGCATATTGTCACCTAAAATTAAGCTGTTTGTTTTAATAAACGAAATCGTTGGGCAGTCACTGTGAAGGTGGCACCGAAACGGAGCGATTCTAATTTCCTTTCCCCAGCTGGTTTGCAACTTGGCAGCAAGTGTGGCAACCGCGCAGTGCAACATTTATGTAAATTTCCACACCAAATTAAGAAAGAAATGAAGAGATTTTTCTTGAGTTTATTAGACCAGCGTATTGAGATTTCTTACTCCGTATCCAAGGATAGACCTCTCCTGCCGAGCTGGTAAATGATTTTCGCTGTGTGAATTTTATGAAAATAAATGAGCTGCTTGCAGGGCTAAGATAAGTCGCTACTGTTGGCTCCCTATCTTTGCTGTGTATCTTGAGTGCCTTTCAAGCCCCTATCCAACCATTTCCGCCCACAACCCCTTCCACCACCAAACAAACACACCCAAAAAAAAATAAGAAAACCTTGTTTATACAATTCAGCTAGCAATTTCCTACAGCTGCGCTATTCACTGTTGTTGTTGTTGTTGTTCTTATTGTACGTCTAGGGCTTGGCTTTTGCTTACTTCTCCCTCGCCAGCTCCTGCTATTTCTCCAACTGCTATTTTTCGTGTGCCTCATCCTGGCTTCAGGCACAAGGCTATGCAAACATAATGCTCGACGAATTAAAGCTTTTTGCCAACCAATAAATTATTCATGCCGTAAGACAACTACGGCTGTCCTGGCGGATACGGGCACAGCCCTTGCCCTAGCCCCAGTGCTCAACTCCGAAAGCCACCATGGGCCGCACTCCCTACTTTATGCAGAAATTATGGCGCAAGCAGAGCAACCGTTTGACGGCGACGTTTGGCTACGCCAGCCAGCTGGCAACATCAGCAGTTCCTTCAAGCGGAAACGGAACTCAATTCATTAAAATGAATGAACGGAGCGCAGCCAAGTGCATGACTAACGGTAAACGGATGCAAACTGAAAGATGCAAATCCGGCAGATGAAATTGCGTTTTCATTGCCCTTTTTGTAACATTTTGCCTGCCGTAAGTGACAAGAGACGCCTCGTTCCCCTCCACTAACAACAATCTAATGCTTCCTAAAATTCATCAATTGTCAAGTCTAAAAAAAAAAAAAGCAATTTTAGTTAATGAAAGTAGTGCAGTTGAGAAGCTTTTGATACAAGGCATTGTAAGAGATTTTAGAATTATAGAATTTGAATTTGTATGAATGTATGGAATGAGTTTTGCCTTAAAGCTGTTGCAATCATTTTTAAAATTTAGCAAAGTTTGACATGGAGTTGTAAGAGAACTATGAACCTAGTCTGTGTATCTTGTATGGTATGTGTATCTTTCATTAACATTTAAGTTTAACCTATTGGTTTGCCTTTCTCTCCTGTTTCCAGGTTTGTAGCATGTCCACCCCAAAGAGCAGTCGTGGCAATGTCAGTGGCAGCCTCTTCGGGGGAATTGCCACCGGTAGCACAATAACTGTGGCAAGTCATGGTCATGGAGATAAGACCAAGGAGCGACTGCGTCGCATTCCCAGTGTGCAACCAGGAGCCTTAACCTACGAGCAGTTGATTAAGGAGGGCACCTTCGGTCGCATTTATGCAGGTAAACTGGGGGAAACGTGCGATGCACTGGTAAAGACGGTCATCGACGGAGCCTCGCTGACTCAGGTGGCCTGCTTGCTGCAAGATGCCTCACTGCTGATTGGCGTCAGTCATCAACACATACTGGCACCCTTGTTGGCCAACACGGAGCTGCCCGGTCCGCCAGAGATTGCATATCCCTATCCGTCCAAAGGCAATCTGAAGATGTAAGTTGAAAGCAGTTGCTTGACAGAAAGTCAACTTTAATTAATGTAATTGACAGTTACTTGCAAAAGTCAAGGGAGTCGAGCACGGCGCTGAGCACCCGACAACTGGTAGAGTTTGGATTGCATATAACCAAAGCCTTGGCTTACCTGCATTCGTTGGGTATTGTGCACAAGGATCTGGCCACACGAAACTGCTAGTAAGCACAAAGGGGAATTTAGATGGGTAAAGGGTTAGATTGAAAAATGTTCTTCTGTCTTTACAGCGTGGATGAGGAGGCTTATGTTAAGATATGCGACAGTGCTCTCTCGCGGGATCTCTTTCCGGATGACTATGATTGTTTGGGCGACAACGAGAATCGTCCGTTGAAGTGGCTTTCACTAGAGTCCTTGCAGAAGAAGGTCTATACCACTCAGGGTGACGTTTGGGCGCTGGGCGTGCTCTACTGGGAGCTGGTCACACTTGCACAGATGCCGCACGAGGAGGTGGACATTTTTGAGCTTACCAATTACTTGGCTGCCGGCTACCGTCTGGAGCAACCCGTCAATTGCCCGGATGAATTGTGAGTAGCCTTTTTAGAGTAGTTTAAAAATCTACCAAGCAACTCTATTTATTAACTCTCATCTTTAACAAACCCAAAACAACACCCCATTCCTCTGACCCACAGTTTTACGGTCATGAACTGCTGCTGGCACTGTGAGCCGAAACAACGTCCGACACCCTCCCAGCTGCTGTCCTATCTGCAGGACTTTCACGTCGATCTAGGCATGTATATCTAAGGATGATAAACTGACTGACTGATAGAGCACTGCAGGCACAGGCAAAGCATTAAAGTGAAGTGGATTGTGAATGCAGTTGGGCAATTTATTGAATGCACACAAAACAAGTTACTTAAGTAAGATAAAATTAATTGAAAACTTTTGCATTTTAAATGTGAGAATTTAATGTGAATTACCTGTTAACAATGTATGTGGCGTGTATAACCTTTTAATGTACTTGAATATGTTTGTGTATATATATATTTGAATTTAAATTCCATAGCAATGTAATGTCAAAGTAATAATTAAGACGTTTAAGTGGCACAAAAACCAATTAACTCAACAACAGTTGCAGACAATTGAACTTCCAAAATACGCAAAACTAACAACTTACAAAAGGATGCAAGCAGAGACAGGTTGCACTTTAAGTGTTTCCAAAAACGTTTTCTCTTCAAAATTGGTTTTAATACATTCTGATTGTCCTTGCGTATTTATGATTTGAGAATTTCACTTCCCAAGTCTCTTGTTGATGAAGCGAAAGCGTTTTCTGGAACGCAGCGTATGTAAGTACATTTGGGTATTTAAGTAGCTAGAAATTGAATACACTTAAGTACACATCCGTATACCTATGTATATGTATACACTTTAGTTTGCGATATGCAAAATATGCAAGCAAAAATTAAAGATAAAAAAATTGTGAGTTTTTAAGGAATGCATGTTTTATTGAATGTGTATAAGAAAAGAGAAAAGTAGACAAACAGCGAGCGAAGGAAAGTTAATGAAAGAGAAGTGAAAAGTAGAGTTGAATGTGCGACAACAAAATACGGAATCTTTTGTTCTTAAATGTTGTCCTCAATTGTTATGAAACGATATATTTATTTATTTATTTACCAACGAGCATTTTTTATTATATATTATTATCACAAATAATATTTATAAGATAAAAAAGATAAACTCGCGACTGATTACAGTCAAATCGAGTCCAAATGAGTCAATATGAGGCACAGCAGCGGCTGAAGTTCAAATTAGAATCAGAATCAGGTGAAACGACAGACACTGTGGGGAAAAAACAAAACACAATTGTTAAATATAGAATTGTCAATGTCATGCGCTACAGCTTAAAGTTATGAACAAATGGAACTTAAAGCACTTAAATAAAGCACTTCACACCCCCAAACAAAATCGCAAAAATGGCACAGTCACACACACACACCACACAAAAATACGCACAAAAAAAAAAGCGACATCCTTACCTATTTACAACAACTGACTACTACTTCAGCTATCTCAAGAGTCTAAACTGTCTTCGTTTTAAGTAAGAGAAACTATTTAGCAGAGAGTCAGCGCAATTAAAGTAACTTAAAGCTTTTACAATAAAATCTTCGCAGATAAAATGATTAAGCTTGTTTCATTGCCTTCGCTAAACGAAAATTCAATGACAGCTCAGTGTACTCGTGGTTTTTTCGAATTTATTGTTTTGTGGGTTTTTTTTCCTACTGCTCGTCCTGTTTCTAGCTTAGAATAAGATATTATTGTTGTTGTTTATGCTTTAGTTTTAGTTTTAATAGCTATTCACTGGTTCTGTTTCCATTTCCATTTATGATATTATTTGCATTTTAGTTAACAAAGACAACTAAAAGTTGTCCACAAAACCATGCAAACAAAAAATAAATTTAAACTTCAAATCAAATCAAAACTACAACCAACAACAAAAAGCTACAGCAACACATCAAAATGTAGATTAAATGTTTTTTGTTTTAATTGTTGAAAGTGCAATAAAACGAAATCACATTCAAAGTGCTAAATAGTCAAAATACTACTACCAATAACAAAAACAAGAAAGCTACAGAAAATACAGAAACTTAGTAATACTTTGAAACACTAACCGCTGCTTATTCGTCTAGCTATGTAAGCTATTATTAATCACTCTAAATGTATGTTTTATTTTTAAGCATAGACAAACTAAAAAAAGCAAAAACAAATAACTAAGAAGCCATTACCCTGAACCCGTTACTTAACGCCTACAGTCATGTTTTAGTTTGGCACGACTTAAATCGATTTTTATGAAAGTTTCACGATTTTCTTGTTATCGATTATCCATGAAATGGGTTCAGGGTATGAAAACATTAAAATACTGTCAACTTTAGCTCAAGATATTTTTACTTTGCACTACAAAGGTAATGAAAACACTGAAGAACAAATATGAATGTTACTACTACTTAAAAATACGAGTACTCACTACAAACACATTAACTAAATGAAACTTAACTAGAAAATAATTCTCTGCTAAAGTGTGTCACTCACATCAGATTCTGATCTCTCTCAACTACTATATGTGTGTGTGTATGTATCTAGTATATACTAAGAATGTGAAGCTGCTAGGCAGTTGCAAGCAACTCAAAATACTGAATTCCCTTAACTAAGTGTAAAACAATTTTAATATAGTTAAAGTTACTTGACACACACAACACACACACACAGCACACACACACACACACAGCACACTCACAATACACACAATACTCACACATAACTATAACTAACTGAATGTGTTTCAAATATATTTATATATATATAATACTCTAACTCGTACTTGTATGTATCCTTAATGTATGTATGTATTTATCTGTGTGTATATTTGTCTTCAAATTGAACAACTTAAGCGAAACGAATGCAAAAACAAATAGCCAGCAATATCCCCAAGGGTTATTTTGCTACTATTCAAATACCAAAACGAAAATACAAAACTGAAAAAGGATACGACGACGACTAATACATGAATCAACTAGGTTTTCTCCATACATTTTTAAGACAACACACACACACACACAGATACTCACTCTCATACACACACACACAAAGAAGCACTGCCAAACAGCAATCAAAGCAAATCAAAAAAAGAATAAAAAACCTTAAAAATTATCATCATTCAGATTCTCAACGTCTCTCACTCTTTAACACTACCCAATTTTTATATAGATGTATTTACTGTCTCTGTCTAACTTAAGATATATGTATGTGTACCCTAGTATACTATGTATGTGTATTGGATAAATATTTGCTAAACTAACCCACACACAAATACAAATACAAACTCACACGCACACACCCTTTAAATCAACCCACCCAACACAAACACACACGCACACACACACACACACACAGACACTAAATGTAATATCATCTGTGCGACAGTTTTTGGGTTATTCTCAGAACTCCGACTCTGTGGGTGTTGGCAGTTTAAGATAGCTATAAAGAAAAACAAAAGCAGAAATTCAATTTTTGCTCGAAACGACAACAAAAACAACAACAAGCTAAACTAAATGAAATGAAAAACAAAAGCAAATTAAATAAATGTTCCTTTTGAATCATCAACAAAACAAACACAGAATTTCTATTTATTATTATTATCTCTCAATGGGTTTGTCTCGTTTTCGTAACTCCTAAGTAAGTATTCACTTAGCTATATTTCAACAGTTGCAACAGACAGCCAAAAATGGAACGTGAACTGCAACTCAGCTGGCAACTTGTTCGTTTTGAGTTTTCCGTTGTTTTTTGCTTTGCTTGCTTCCCTACTTGATTGCCTTGTCTTGTCTTATGCGGCGTATGCGTGATGTCCATGCCGTAAAGCAGCACTGTGGATACTATTCCAACATATCTATACATAATTTTACCGATAACATTCGTGTTAGCTTGTTGAGAATCTTGAAGTTAAGGAGCTGAACATATTTTTTTAATTTCATGTGCTCCGATTTAAGCAGGTAAGAGCAATAAATGATCGACTGAACGATTTTGAGATATAAATGAATAATTTTGTTTTGTTCAGCAAAAAGTGAACTACTCAACATAATCACTGTATTGGCTGAGAAGGAACAATTGTTATAATCATTGCTGAATTTCTTCCTTACCTAAGCAGCACTTCCGTTTTGCCTCTGGTCGGAGACTACTAACTTTTCGTTTTTATCAACTGGGCTCATAACCAACACATATTTTCTGTGCGTGTCAAATGCTGAACTCGTCGCATTTATAATACTCCCTCAACTTTCATTTCTCCCACTTCCTCTCCCCCGCACCCACATCCGCACCTAACTACACTGACACCGCTCTAATTACAAAATCACTGTCAGTTTTTCGGTCTGTGTGTGTTTGGTTTTTTCGTATGTTTTCTTTTTGTTTTTTTTTTTGTGCTAGTCGAAGGACAATCGCTGTTGGTTTTCATAACGGCAGCACTTCGTTGAGTGCCAAGTGGCAAAAGGGGCAAGCGGCGAGTGGCAAGTGGCAAATGGCAAGTGGCAAAATAAAAAGTGCCACGTTGTATGTTTGCTCGCTGAGCTGGCAAAAACTGGAACAACGCATCGCACAGTTGACCAAAAGGCTTTGGTTGCTGTCAAAGTTGTTTGCTGTGCGTGCCCCGAAAACAACTGCCACATACGAACATCAGTTGCGCTCCCAGCAACACCATACCACACCACACCACACCACACGAGCCACTGCCCCACTCTGTGCCACGCCCAACCAATCGTGAACCGTGCTGTTTTTCTGGATCGGTCCGGGCTGCTTAACGGGTTTTTATGCGCTCTCATAATTGTCGACACTAATGACGTGTGTGCATTTGCAACCATTTACAACACTTAACAAGGGACACAGATTGTTCACTCGCTTAGGGCTCCCTCAGCAACAATAAATGGATAAAGAATGTCCAAGCCCATTCACATATTTTATATAGATAAGCTTTAAATTTCAAGCTATCGAACAAATTAATTTGAATTTTTAAATTAAAAAAAAAAAACATTGATCATTGAACATTGAAGTTTCAGCTCGATAGCTCAATAACTGTGTGACTTGTTTGCATAGAAACAGACGGACAGACGAACATGGCTTCATTGAGTCAGCTCGCGATCTTGATATAAATTATATGGTCATTCATGGCAAAACAAGTAGGTGTGTGTGTGTGTATGTATACTGCATTCTTGACATAAGCTCAATGTTCGATATCTCCGGTGTTTCTCAACCGATTTTAATGATTATTTTTACAATTTTCTCTATAGTTTCAAATGCAAGTGTCCAAGTTTTCCAAATTCAAGATTTTATTGTCATCGACTATATGTGTCTATCGGAAACGGAAGAGTTATCGAAAATTTTAAACAATTTTTTATGGTCTCTGAGATCGGCGCGTTCATACATACAGACGGACGGACATGGCTATATCGACTCGGCTGTTAATGCTGATCGAGAATATATATACCCCTTTTGGGTCGGAGATACATACTTTTGCATAAAACCATTATTCCCTTTTTACCCAATTTCAATGGGTTCAGGGTATAAAAAGTCATTCCTCATCCTTATCTTAACTAATTCCATATCTTAGTCACACGCTTCGCAGCTCGTACCGAAAATGTACTAGCTAATCGATTTAACAAAATTTCACACGATGTCAATTTAAATTTACAGCTTAATTAATTAAACATGACAGATGTCAAAGGGTGTTTATTATATAAGGGTTTTTTTGTGTTTTTATAAATGTTGATGACATTTGTATTATTAAAATAGATTTTAATAAAATAATTAAATGACGACATGTGATACAATATCGCACAGAAAGTTTGAAGAGATTAATTTTTAAGCCGATTTTTTTCCTCCGATGTTTTTTCGCATAGGTTTTTTCATGTGCAATTTATTTGATTTTTGAATTGTTTTGAAATGGTAAACAAATTTGTGGCACTCAGGGAGTATAATCAATTTAGTGACTGCAGTGGGATTAAGGGGGGCCAAAGTGTAACGGAAGTTGTGTTTTTTATGCAACCGTTAGCGACTTTAATTAAAATGATATATACACGTATATATTTATATGTATGCGTGTCTGTGTGTGCGTGGGCAAGTGTGCGTATGTGTAATATACATTTTATGGTGAAACGTTGATTGCACGATGCAAAGCTCACAACCACAAAATAAATACATTTCGATGTGATGAAATAAGAAACAAAAAATCAAACAGCAAACAACTTCGTTGGCTTTGTTGAAATACTCTTACTTACTATTTGTAGACGAACATAAACTTAATGAGTGCTCAGAAATAACTAGTAACCAATTCTTTCTCTGGGATATTAAGTATACGTTATGTTGTTATGTTTCAAACCATAAAACATTATGCAAAGCATATTGACTTTTTTGAGCAAGCCAAGAGCAGGGTGTTTAACTAAAATGCTTTCAATCATAGGGTATAAAAATCCGATAGAGATTATGTTTACTGTAATTTGAGAGAAAAACGTTTATGAAGAGGCGCAGTTATGCAGAAATTTAAATATACGGCAATATGTGCACACAGTTCACAAGGGAGCAGCCTCGTTGCAACTGTGATATTATTATTACAGTTTCAGTTATTGTAACGGATTTTCCATTTGATTAAACGTAAATATTAAATGTTAAATACAGAAATATGTGTAGAAAAAACGTTAAACCAAGAATGTGCCTAGCTCAATTGAGATAGTGTAAGTATGTGTGTATTAAACATATACAAACAAAGCTAAGATTCAAACTCTAAAAATATTTTTGCACAGGTAAGTATTTTAGTATGCATGAAGATTCAAGAGAATTGCAATCGGGTGCAAAAATTCAAAGTATGTTTTCTGCATAAAATGCAATTTCATTTTGTCTTCGGGACTCGTTGTTGTTGTTGTTTTTGTATGTATACATATAAACATGTATTGTGTATGCAGTTGTCTGTGTGTTTGGTAATTTATTCATGGCGTCAGTTACAGCTGGGTGCAGCAACAAGAGTTTTCCATTGTTCGCTGGCTTTAAATGGAAACTGTTTCGGGGGTTAATTGCAATTTTCCGCCAAATTTGTTGTTCGCATCTCGCAAGACCAACAATGACGATAACTCAACTCGAAACGAAGCGAAACGAATCGAATCGAATGATAAAACCAGCAATTAAACCACAATAGACAATGGCCAGACATGCTGGCATATAAAGGCAATGGGTAAGCTAAAGATACAAATCGAAACAAGCTGCAGACAGCTGTGAAGAAAAAGTATTGCATAGTTTTTGAGTTGCAGCCAAATGAATCACTTGCAACAACACTCTCTAACTATAACAATAGATAGAAACTTATCTTGTCTGCGGTCAACCGCAAAATTTGTTTACTGTTATTGATAAAAATTGCGCAACTTTTAAGGCAAGCAGTAAAGAAATATTGTGTAACGTGAAAAGGGAGGAAGAGGGGTGGGGGGCGTGGTGTGCAACAAATCAAATGGAAAAGTGCACATATGTATATATGTATTTATATCTGTACTTACATTTATATTGTACGTCGTTTTTCATTTACGTTTAATTGTTGAGAACGTTAAGTCGAGTTGCCGCCTGCAGTGTAGCGATTTAATTAAAGTGCCATTAACTCAGCAATTAACAATAACAACAATAACAACAACAACAACCACAATAACAACAACGACAACACCGACAAAGCAGCAGCTGCAACAACAATGGCAAGCTGTGGGTGGCAACTTTAACCGTTTGCCGCTTTGAGCTCTGAGGCAAAGCAACTAAGCGCTTTTATATGCTTTTACGGTTTACTTTCTACTTTTAACTTTTAACTTTACTGTTTTGCCATTCTCTTCTTTTATATATTTTATTTCAACTCTTTGGACTGCTTCCCATTTCTTTTTGTTCCTTAGCTTTGTTGTCGTTTTCTGTCGCATTAAGTTTTTTACTGCTATTTTGCAGCAACTAATTCCAATTGCTAGCAACAGCAACAGCAGCGGCAACAGCAACAGCAGGAAAATGCGGCACCAACAGCGAAACACATTAAAAACATAAAAAGGGAAAAAACGACACACGCTGTGAATGAGTGGGAAAATGGTTTGTTTCTTTGCCCGACGGTTTTCTAATATTTGATTTTGTTTATAATACCCTGTTTTTGAAGTGACGAAGGAGATGGGGTATTTTAACTAGAAAAAATATTAGGTCTTAGAGATAGTAACATTCTAAGACTGCAAAACCATTTTGAATAAAAACAAAATTGACATAAAATTTAAAAGTAGCTTTGATTTATCGATAACAGTAAGTGTCATTTTTAATAACAGCTTATGGTTCAGTCATCATCATACTTAAATTGAAGTTTTGTGCAATATTTTGTAAGAAATTAATTATTCTAAATTTGTCTATCAATATCGATAACTTTAGCTAATCAAACAGCTCTTGATAAATTCAATTGATAATGATATATGACAATACATTTTTGCATTATGAGCAATAGTTCCTCAGCAACGATAAGGAAACAAGCATTAATGTCACCTATGTGCGGCCTGTGTATCGATATATAGCTTACCGATTGAAAGCAAGTTTAGCTACTAAGCAACTTCGATAAGTTGATCAATGAAAAATCGATAACAGATAACTCATAACTGAGAGTTGCAATACAATCAATTAGCATACATTTTAGTTATCAATACATGTTTGAAGGGTATTTTAAAGTCACGCAATTTGGTTAATCAGTTTGCTTTGCTGTGCTTTTGTTTTTTTGAGCAGGCTGCAAGTTTTATTATGGGTACGTGTCTGGATGGCAGTTAGTGTGTGAGGGATGTTTTAGGGTTAAAGACTGGCTTGTCAGGGTTCACCAGCCGCAACCAGACGAACGGAGAGGAAGTGGGTTTGAGGGTGTTTGTGTGTGTAAGTGTGTGTGTGTGTAAAGGGGGGTGTGAGTTCTTAAGTGTGAGTGACTAGCGAATGAACTGAAACTGTCAAAAGTGCACATTCCGCACTTGACATTTTTACAAAGCGCATTTTGAACTCTGCCCTGCAATGTGGGCCTTTCGAAAGGGGGCAGTGAGGCGGGTGAGGGTAAACTCATAGCCTGTGTCGGCTGTGAGTTTCTCTTTTGGGGTGCGCCTCAATTGGCATTGAAAGCACAAATGAAAGGGAAGTCTTTGCATGTTCAGTACGGAAAATGGAACTGCCAGCACCGGAATGCCAGTCAGGCTCACAACTCACGACATTTGCTGAAGAGCGTGAAGGGTGCGGGGAGCAGGGTGCAGGGTGCAGGCTGTCGGGTGGCACGCGTTTCCTCGTCCCCCCTTGTCAAACAGTCAAAAAAGAAAGCAATAGAAAAAATCGGGGGAAAGTAAAGAACGTGGATAAACCGAGAAATTTGTTCGTACGTTTATTGCTTTTAAATTTGGCAATTGTCGACTTGAGTTTAACATGCATGCGTGTGTGTGTGTGGGTGTGGGTGTGTGTGTGACAATGAGGGTACTTGCCAGCTGTAAATTGCTTATCAGGCTATACTTGCAACAGCAGTCAGCCGCCCTTAATTTGCCCAATTTAAAAATTGGATATCGATTCCCCCGAGACATTTGGACTCCAACCCACCCCCTCATTGTCAAATGTGTCAATAAAATGTGATTAACAAGTTTTGCATAAAAAATGCCGACAGTCGATTGCAATTGCGCTACGTCACACTCCTCACCCCTCATAGCCTCGCAGGCTTATCTGGCCACAGGCATTTTTCCATTGTTCAAATCCCAAAGCAAATTTTTTTTGGTGTTGTTGCTGGCAAGCGTAGCAAATTATCCCTTTCATAAGTGACAAATATGTCTGCTCAACTGCAATTGTAAGCAGAAAGAAACATTTTCCAACCACCAGACCCACATCCTTATCGGACGCGTGCTTTGGACTGCTGCAAGTAATGAGATTTTATTTCGAACCAAGCGACTTTTGGGTTTGTAATTTGCAATAAATATGCAGCCAGGCCAGGCCTAGAGCCACTTCGTCAGCACCAGATAAGACCTGGAATAGTCTATTTTAAAGGGGGGGCGTGTGGCAGCCATAAAGCTCCAGGCGGTCCTTGGCCCAACTGCAACTGGCATCGCTCTCTTAGACATATCTAATGTGTGTGTGTGTGTGTGTGTGTGTTCGGATTTTGTATTCAACTCAATTGGACTGAACAAATAGACACAATGTCGAGGAGTTTTCAGTACGAGCAGACATTTGAAATATTAGTAATCAGCACTTTAATGAACCCACAAACTTTTGAGCATAATTAAACAAATTCCACACATAACGATACTAACCTCAGGCTCTTTTGTTATTGTTATTGTTGTTGTTCGTTGTTAGCCAAAATTGCCTGGCAGCAAAATTTCTATTCTATTCATCTTCTTCTATGAGTGTGTGTGTGTGTGTGTGTGTATCCATTGTTTTCACATTTTAGCCAGAATACTGTAATCAATATTGCAATTGTTTGAGTGCTATTGGATTGGATTTTCGTTTTTGGCTACAAATTGATGTCCTTTGATAAACGATGCCAAGAGCTAGTGGCTTTAAAGTAATTATAAAGTAATTATTGATCCAATAGCAACATTGTCTCGTTTCATGCAATTTAAATAATTTTCATACAATTTTCAATTCCAAACGTTAACCTGGCCACATAATACAATAGTAAACAGACAGCTTTTATTTATCAGCACATTCAAACGTGCTCAAATTAATTACACAACAGCGCTGATAACTGTTCGAACTGTTCTTCAGTAGACAATATTTTATCAGCCACACATTCTCGCATATAATTAGATAAACTCATTAAATTGCGTCTATTTGTAGGCAACTCTAATTTAAAACCACGCACTCTGTTATAGCACAGAGCTCTGTTAATGAAAAATGTTAAGCAGCTTTTTGCAATCTTTTAACATGGGCAAGATCCATCCAGCTACAAGGAGAGTGACAGCTAAGCTAGACTTGCATAGGCAACACCAACACTAGCGCATAACAGAACAAAGAAATGGCGGCATGCGACAGAACCGATAACATTTGCTTACGATATCGATAAGCTTTGTTATTTTCAATGCAAATGTAAATGTAAAAATAGCATTTTTTACCCTTAACCCATTGCAAATGTGTAAAAAGGGTATAATGGTTTTGTGCAAAAGTATGTAACAGGCAAAAGAAAACATCTCCGAACACATCCAGTATATATATTCTTGATCAGCATCAAGTCAAATCGAAATAGCCATGTCCGTCTGTATGTATGACCGCGTCGATTGGTACAATATCTCGGCACATGCCTAGGTAATATTGGTTTGTTTAAGTCTTGCAAAAGTTGAAATTTAAGATATGGAACATTGCACTTAAGTCAAGAATGCAGTACACACACACACATATATATATATACTTGTAAGCACTGACTCTACGAGCTAAGTATAGGACTCAGAGTATCTTCTAGTCGGGGTTTCTCGACTAAAGCCTTCTTACTTGTTACTTTGTTGCGAACGGCGCCAAACATATTCCACTCATAATCGTCTAAAAATACATGGAGGAAAAAGTACCAGAGCCATAATGTAGATATGATAACCAAATTGCATGGTTATCAAAAAGTTTATATTGGACAAGCAGCTTCCAAGAAATTGAATGCCACTTGAATATGTGATTTTTCCTTATAATTTTAAGGTAGCGGTGGTTTTGATAAGAAATCGAAAGCCGTTGACCATTCAAAACAGACACATGTCCGCCACTTAGGTGGCGTGAGTCAATGTGAATTGCTATAATAATAATAACAGTTCGTCCCACCTTATCAAATTAACTGATTACCTGGCAAATACCTACCCAGACGCTATCTCTCTTTTTTTTTGCAACACCTCTTAAGTAGCCAGAGTCTACGCCCATGGGCCCAGAGCGATAAGCTGGTGAAAAAAAGAACACTTCTCAGTAACTAAAAGTTAATTAAAAAGCAAAAACAAAAACAAAAGAGATACTTGTGTGTAAACAGTGTTACTCATAGGAGACTTTCTGCTGTATATATAGCAACGAACGCAGCACATCTAAATCAGAGTCAAACGAGGAGTCGACAACCAAACACAACACATAATCATGAAATTCCAATACAGCTGCGTTCTTCTTTTGGCCCTGTTCGCCGCCAGCCAGGCCTATAGCGCCAACTGGGGCAAGAGGAACAGTACAGACTATCTGCTATCCCGCCAAACGGAGGTTCGTGCTCCACTCAAGAACAGCTACTGGAACATCAATGTGGAATTTCCCCGCGCCGTAAGTTAACCATGAAATCGCATGCACTAAATGCAGTTTACTTGATCGGTTTTGTTTTATTTTAGGGCACCACCAACCCCTATACGATAACCGCCATCAGTGTGACCGATAACTTCCGCAACAGCTCTGGTGCCTCACCCAGCCTATGGAGTGGCGGTGTCGGCTACCGTTATGCCACAATCAATCTGAAGAGCGCTGTTAGCCAAGGCGTTAACTCCACCGTTGAGATCTGGGGACGTTAAGCTTTCGCTGACCCATTGCACGATTCATTGAAAACTCTTGTCATTACTCGCTAAATAAAAATTACAAAAAATAAAAATTGCCAAAAAAAATTAAACAAAAATTAAAACTTCAAATAAAACTGTCTTATTGCATTTAAAAATAATTGTCTACTTTAATTTCTTCAACTTCAAATAGATACGTCCTCAATAAAAGCTGAGAACTCTTATCCTTAATGATTTCTCAGCCAAATTGTTCAATTAACTAATAGTACGGCATTGTACTATGTGAACAAAATTAAATTATTTGTGAGTGACTGTGAAGAATATGTTGGGAATGTTGTCAATAGTCAATGAAATTTTGAAACTTGAATGAATCCAATACTTTTATTATATATTAAATTATCTAAGCTTCCTTGAAGTACTGTGAAAAAGGCGGATAAAACCCCATACTTTACCATCTTTATAGGCCGTTTTGTTCCATTAGAGATATCCATAAGTTGCCATCATATCGAACATCTAACTGTGAGATAAAACGACTTTCTAATGCGCAATGATGGTTGCCATTTTTCGGCAACAAATTGATCATCATCAACATTTGCATATGGAAATATTGGCATATTAACCCCAGTCTGGGGCTGGCTTAAAGGGTGCTCCTTGCCGCAGGCACAAAGGACTCAAAGGAAACAAAAAAAAAATACCAAAACGCAAAAAATAAAGGAATAAATATTTGGCCTGCAGGCGGTGAAAGGCAAGGGCAAAGGCAAAGGCAAAAGAAAACATTCAATATTTAATAAATATGTATGCGAAAAGCACACACAAACACACACATATTTTTCTAGTTAGCTATTTTGCACAAATCCTAAAACATACACTCAGACTCTAAGGGGGTTGCCTGGCAGGAAGAACTCATTTGACTGGGGCTGTGTCTGTGTCGGTGAACTTGTACTTGAAATGTTGCAGAAAATGCCGGTGATAAATAACAATATGGAATAGAAGAAGAAGATGAAGTTGGCTAAAAGAAAATGTTAAGCGATACGGTCAAAAGGATTCACCCTAAAGTCATCTCTCTTCTATAATTTTTTTTCTTGTATCGAATTTCCATTTCAATTTCAAACGTCTTGAGGCGACAATAAAAATGGAAAAAAAGGGAATCCCACCAAAATCGAAACTCCTGCAGGGCAGAAGGATAGCTTTGTCTATCTGTTTGTTGTGGGCCTTTGTCCAGACACACACACACACATACATATAGGTAAATATTTGTGCAGGACGCACAAATGTTTGAAAAGTTGTCAACGAAATGTTTCACTTAGTTAATATGCAAAACGCGCGGCTCGCAATGCAAAGCCCGAGCCGGATATGTTTACGGATGCCGATACGGATACACACACACACACGCCATCTGTTGGCCCCAACGGAACAACTCCAACTTCCTACCCTCCTCATTCTACCCGTCAACCCCTTCTCTCAATATCCTACAAAAAAAAAGGGAAATCTGTAAAGAAAACTCGCAGCCGAGTTGTGACAACTGCAGCCAACGAAGGTTGATAAAAAAAAAGAAAGTATTGCAAAGCAAAGTCACGTATAGTTTTTATCCGAAAGATCCAAGTGGGGAGCAAGAAAAGAATGTTAGAATATCGATGAGATTTTTGTATTCAGTTAAGTTAATCGAGTCGAATCATGATCATCATTTATGTTTTAATCGGAAATGGTTCGGCAATCAATTTTTGGGAGTTTCATTCCCAAAAAAACTAAGAATACTAGAATTGACATTTATTGATAAGATTATAGAGAAAAACTTAAAACTTAGATCGATAGCAAAGTCAGCTCGTGGAATGATTGGCGGGTTCCTAAAAAAGCTTTGTGCATTTCATTGTTCATAATAATAACAATAGATAACATATCATTGGAGGTAAATGAATTGATTTAATATTAACAAGAATTTGTCTAGACAAAAAATAGATGTTAATCCAACTTTAATTCCAATAACATGCAAATTAAATATATATCTGTAATTGAATATCAAAAAAAACTTACACAAAAATAAATAACAGCTTTGTTGTTGTTTAATCGACCCACAACTTTCGAAACGCCTCTCGTTTTGTGTGTTGCAAGCAGCTGCTGCAAGAATTGCCAAATTTGCTTCGGGGCGCATTTACTTTGTCAAATTTCCCATACGCCGCGTGGGTCGCTAGCTTCTGTTGCTGACGTGACTGTTGTTGCTGTTGCTGTTGCTGTTGATAGCGTTCTGGTAAAATGCCTAACTTAAGCCGCTTTCTGGCTAAGTTAAGCTGACCACTACACAGCTGTTCTCCCCCACCCACAGCCAACACCCTGTGCAACAGACTGCGGCATCCTTGTGCCGTCGACGACGACGACGACAACGTCGATGTTGGCAACAGCTTGCAAAGCAATTACTTCAAACTACCCGGAAATGTCGCCTGGCTGACCAGATGCCGGTGACCAGAAGCACCCCCCCAACTTACACCCACAACACTCTGAACTGCCACTGCGCCCTAGCATATGTGCCATGTTGTCTGTAATGTGTCTGTATGTGTGTGTGTGTGTTTGTGTGTGTGTGTGAGGGTGTTGCTGCAACAGTTATTGGAGCATGGCAACAACATCGACCGCACTGTGGCCCCAAGGCTCAACCGTTGCGACTGTCGTCTGTGCACTGAGAAAATCAATTAAAGCGAATAAAGCCAAAAGATTTAACATTAACATTTCTGAATTCACAAGGATCAATGTTATTTTGAACCTACGTAAATATTGCTCTGACATTAAAATAAGCCAATCAATGTTTATTAACATTTTGTGAATTTCGATTTCCAAATGCATTTCGTTTCTCTCTGTGTGTAGTTAGTCTGGAGATTGGAGCAGACACCAACACAGATACACATGGACAGAGAGAGTGAGTATTACGGTTGGCTGCTATGCCACGCCACCCAATTGCTTGCCACATGAGGCTGGTTAAATTGCTGATTTTGTTGCCAGCAACATTGATTTTTAATAAATAGCAATTTGGCAAACCAAACGAACTTGTTATTATTTTTGCAGCACGTTCCAACAATCTGCTTTCAGGTGTGTTTACATTTTACGTTTTACGTGCAACACAACACAACAACAGTTAACGTGCCTCGACTTACACGTCGTCGTACCGCGCATCACCAAGGAGCGACATCCCAATAAACGCTTCAAATATGCAACAAGCCAACAAACTGTTTCGTTTTCAGTGTTGCAATATGCCAAACCGGATAAATTAATGCCAATGCATGCATGGCCCTGCAAATGCTTCACTAATGCGCTAGAAATTACCCCTAGCCTACCATCCCCCATCCCCCCCTTCGGTACCTGTTCGTACGTAACTGCACCTATCGAAACAGTAATCGTCCAAGTTGCCGCTGCACAGTGTAGCTGAATGTGGCAAAGAATTATAAGTTGATAAGTTAAACGTTAAATAATAGTTGCATGAAAATAAATCTTACTTTGATGATGAACATAAAAGGATAGGTAAATAAAATCCATATAACCAAAAAATATCAAATCAATTTACTTTTACTTTTATCAACTTTCGTCTCCAATAAATGAACACTTTTAATCGGATAATGTTATTTCTTTACTATTGGTTGTTTGTGTTTCGGCGTTTCCACAGAAAGTCCATCAACTGAATGTTAAAAGCTGAATTTTAGATTCTGTTGCTTATTTAAAGTATTAAATGTAGTAAAATCAACGTATGAAAACCAAAAACATTTCGATAGAAATTTAAGCGCAACCAACAAAGCTTCCAACCAAAAGAAATATTGGTTACGGTGTCGATAATTATATTGATTCGGTAATGCCGGGTATTTCAAACGGTCATAATACGGGTTGGGAACACTGCACAGAAGCTCAACAAAAATCTTTCAACGAGAAATCCATTTGAGGAGGGCTTACCTGGAAAACTGTTTATCGATAATCTTGCTCTTTAATATAGAAAAGTCTCCCGATCCATCATAATAACATATCACTGAATAACTTAAAAGTTAGACAGATCTCATTTAAATCTTTGTTGTTATTTTTAAAATTCTTTCAATATCGTTGGCAAAGAATTGCTTTGGTATTTCGCTTGTGTTTGTTGCACTGTTGAACGTGTGCCCCCGTTGCTAGGAGTGCAAACGTAATGAAGTATTTATGATTGGCTGATTGGCTGATTGCAACTGGGGTTTTGGCCAATTCGTTGTGCCTCTGTGTTTTTGGGCCAAAACAGTGAACGTGGCAACCAGCAACCAACAACCAACAAGCAACAAGCAGCAACAGTTTTGGACAAGCGCTTCTGGGGATTTGTGGCATAACAAATTTGTGTCGAAAATTGTAAAATAACATGCCACCTGCACAACAACAACAACTTTTCCTCAATCAATATTGATGGCCGAGGTGTGGGTGTGGTCGGTGTGACGGTGAGGGGGGAGGTAAAGGATTTCAGAATGATTTTCAAAAGTAGTCAACTCTGGTCTTTGGCATTTGGAATCTCTCTTGGTGTTATTTATTGTCGCATTTGTCATTTGTTGCTCATTTGCATGCTTAAAGTGATTTAGTCAACTTATCTCAACATGCAATTTTCAATATTCGATTTTAGATTTTTTGGTTTTTGGTTTCATGTATAATCTATGCACTGAATTTTTGGACTTTTGGCATATTTCGTGTAACTCTCTCTGTTAAATGGGTTTTATGAAAATCGAAAGGCAATTACTTGCAGGTAATCCCTGAACACAAACTGCATAGATGACACACACACACAAGCACACAGACACATACCTATACAGTTGTACGTGTTTTTCAAATATTTATAATCTCTAGCTTTCATAAATTGAAATGCAATTGCCACAAATGTGTAAATCGTGAAAGGCGAGCGCTTTAGTCGACGTTGACCATAAAATCGAATGCCATTTAAATAACTTTGGTGAGGATTGTGTGTTGGGATTAGTGAGATTTTAATTGTTATATTTGTTTTTCAAAATGCGCTCAACAAACAGACAGAAAGACGCAAAGACAGCCAAACGGAAGGTCAGGTAGACAAACAGATTATGAAATATATTAAAGTGTTGTAGTTGCAATCATTTGAGAGTTTTTAAAGGCTATCAATTTAAAAGATAAATAGAGAATTATCTATACATATAAATATGCCAAATACAAATACAAAATATTCCTTGCGAATTTATAGTCAAAATATGAATGTATTAATGTTTCTTTAACAATTAAGTTCAGTAGTACAGTAAGTTAAATTCAATGACGTTAAGCATTTAAAAATTACTTAATGTGTTTTTATAAAAAAAAGTTATTTTAAATCGAGTATTCATACCTATGCTGAATCATTTCATTTCTAAAATAAATAACAAATTTATATAGAATCTAACTTAAGTTAACTTTTAAAATTTTGATTTGTTTGAAATTAATAATTTCGCGGCATTCGTTAAGTTCAAGGCGCTAAGTGTACGAATGTTGCAGCTTTAAGCGCAGCCAACTTTGTGTTATGAAAACTTAACGTTAAGCTAAGACACACTCCAATGCATGCTAGTCAGGTCACAGCCCAATGAAAAATGCAACAACGTTCAGTGGAGCTCCCATTAATTTAGTTACTATTTATACAGCTAGGTGGCGCAACCAGCTAAGCACACAACCTCAGCATGAAATTGATCGAAAATGGCAAAACTATGAAATATAATTATAATTATAAGACTTTTTTTCTTTAATGCTTAAGCCCCTTACCGCTTAAGCAACAACATTGTATCGTATCGCAGGGTGTTGATAAATTAGTGTCGTTCAGTTTGACGAGATCTAAAATACAAAAAGAAAGCCAAGCTAAAAAAAGCTAAACTGCAGTTCTGCACTGCTTAGCAATAAACCAAGCAGTAATAATACACTGCTAATTTACACTGCTTGATAGTTTGCTTAAGCAGTGTAAAAACTGCACCTAAGCCAGGTGAGTCTTATCTGAATAAGAATAAGTATGAACCAACCAACCAACTAATAGCTATTTCTGGCTTTCACTAGCCTCAGCTTCTTCTTTCTGTATTGTAGCTGTAGTGCATACTAGGTATTAATCAATTTGTTTATAATCGGTTCCATCCGGAGTCCTGTTTAAGGATTAATTCAAAATTTAACAAAAAATATGTACAATAAATCAAAAAACTTCTTCAATATATCTAGTAATATACATTTTAAAGTACATCATTTACATTTATATGAAAAAGGTACAGTTGACGCAAGTTAACTTTGTTTGAAAACGTTTCGCTTATTCAGTGAAAAAGAACAAATTGCTAAGCAAATATATGAAAAAATATGATGCTATGTTCGCACTTGAATGCGGAACCCTCGTTGCAAAATCGCAAGTTAAACAAAAGTCTCCTTATTCATTTACATAAAACAAACCCGTAATTTGTTCAAGTACATAGCACACAACCCCCCCACCATCACCCCCGCCATCACCGCTGCCCGTTATTCTTACCTCCCACAATCGAAATGGGTTTGCAGAGCAACCCCCAAAAAATGCTCAAGTTTCCACGTTCAACAACACAAATACACGCAACCACTAACAAACTCTAGCTAGCACACACACACACACACAAACACACATACACAGAGAGATAGGCGCAGTGGCATTTTCCTTTGTTGTGTGTATGTTTTCCCATCTACTTCTCTCACTTCTTCTCTCTATCCCTCTGTTCGTCATTTCATTTGTTTGTTTGTGCAGCGCATGGAAAAGATATCTTTCCATATGGCTGATTTTGAATGGTTAGATACTTTTTCCATTTCATTTTCATTTTCGTTTTTCCCTTCTCCTTCTTGATGTCATTTTCATAATGAGTAATGAGGGAAGCGACAAAGTGTTTTTTTTTTTTGTTTTGTTTTTGGATTTTGTGTGTTTGGCTTCGGTTTTTGTTTGCTTTGCTTGGCAATATTTTTGCCAGCAGTTTTCCTCTTTAATTTCAATATTCAGTTTTGCCTACAATCTTTAATCTTGTAGCAACTGTACCTCACATCAATTTACATTCTACAACTAACGTAACGTAATGTAACGTAAGGTAACTGTAATTGAACAGCGTTCTTTTAACACATGTCAACTCGCTCCATTGCAGCCATTAATTTTAAATCAAACGGACTTTACGCTTTCCTTTCGTTTCCTTTGCTTTCCTTGGTTTTTGTTCGTTTCATTAGTTTTTTCCACCCACCCGACTGTGCCCATCAATCAATACACGCGCACATACGTGTTATACATTTGTGTGCATGTGTGTATATCGCATGCTACTCCTGCTGTTGCGACGCAAGAAACTCGCCCCTTTTATCGCTTTGGCTTCTAGCAAAACGTGTTGCGACCACGCCCGAACAACCCGACTAAACGATCAAATCGGAGAGTACTCTGGCCGCAACCCAATCGTTATTCACGCACACACTTCGGCTCACTCGGTCGGCGGCCATTTGATTGGTCGCTCTTTTCGTTCAGTAGCCGACAAATCGCCGCTGAACACTGCATTCGGGTCTTCGTTCGCTCGTTCGTTCGTTCGCTCGTCGTTCGTCTTCGTCGTTTGTTGTGTTCGGCAACCGGTTTGCGTTCTCTTCTTAAGCAAGCGAGGGCAAACTGTTCTCTTTACAGTTAACTCTCTTTCGTTGCAAGAGAGAGAAAGAGAGAGAGAGACGTTTCACTCGAACGACTGAAATTACGCTACGTAACTAAATTTGTACAGTTTTTAAATATTTTATTTCAACTTTCTCCCTTTTTCATTTCTTTTCATTTACTTATTAACACAAGCCACAAACATTCTCGCTCGAACAATAAATACGAATTGTAATGATGAGAATAGAAAAAAGTTGTGTTATTTCAAATAAATATACATATAAGCATAAATATAGTATGCATTACATATATATAACAAACAAAAACACAAGACTTAATGTTTTTTCTCATAAACTTTACTAAAAATGTTTAGAAACCAAGTACAGTCGAGTGTGAACAATCAGCTTTGACAATCAGCTAACAAGTGAAAGCTTTAGCCAATAGGACACCCTCAGTCAACCAACTTGTTTGCGTCCAAAGGGGCAAGAGGCAAGGTAAGCAGCGAAACAAGAGAAAAACTTTTCACTCCACATACAAATTATGTTTAACCCAGCAAAACTCTTTCCCATCCCCAACCACTAGCATCCCAGCTATGCGGATAATATTCCTCCAAATGCTATTAATCAAAAATCTACGTAGACAAGACCTTCCGGCTTACCAATGCACAATTTATGTGCCACAAAAAACCGCTAACGTTGCAATTACGCTTGAATTTCATTCCGCTGTGTGCTTTGGAATCCAAATCGCATTTGATTTCCGTGGCATCCCTGTTTAAGCTCACAATAACAACAAAATATAGCCATATATATGTTTGTGATCTTAACTTATGCACCGATTCTATTAGTTGCCATTTTCATTAGTTGATCAGCTTTAATGGAATTCTATGCGAGACTTATAGATTGAGTAATACCTGAACCACATGGTATCTAGAAATAAATACTTTAAGAGAACTCCTTACCAATCCTTACACTTTCTAAGCTGAAGCATGGCCGATAAGTATTATCTATGGGCGGTCGAGTAGCTCACAGCGTAAAGGGTTGCTTACATCCCCGACTAATTGTGACAAAATCCGCAGGACTTGCAGGTACAACAAGTGCCGACCGCAGTCAATCCGGCTTGTTAAGGCCAAACCAAAAACAACCATGGTGAATAAACAAATTTATTAAATATGCAAGACAACCGTTAGTTTGATAAACGACATGAGCCATTGAAAAATGGTTTAAACAATTGAGATGGGTTGTGTTTCATACATAACTTGAAAACCTATAAACTAAATCTAACCTCGAGAAGAATACTAAAAAAAGTTCAAGCAAATGCAAAAAAACAATGTTTTTATTGATATCATTGGGAAAATGTTGTTTATTATAGTTTTAATGTACATATCCAATAAAATGTATACGTATATATAACACCACACCATATATGTACATATATATAGATATTCGAAATCCTTCTGCGTTTCCAGACACACAATTTGCCTGTGATGCCTTTTTTTATGTTGAGAGGTTAATTAAATGCTCGTAACAATCAATCAATTAAGAGTATATCATTTAGACATCAAGCAAAATGCGTCGACGTCAGCGTCAATGAACCAGCTGCCATTCTGCCACCTTGCCACACTGTCTGTCTGTCTGTCTGTCTGTCTGCCACACACACACATCTTAATGTCTCAGTCAGCCTTTTTGCTTTGTTTCCCATTTTTAGACCTGGCTATAAAATGGCTACAAAAGCAACACTTCGCTCCTTCCATTCCCCTCCATCCTTTCTCCATCCCATTCGCCTCGCATGTGGCATGTGGCATGCTGCTGCTGTTGCTGCCGCTGCCGAGTGAGTTTCGTCAAGTTTTGAAGTATGTTTTTGGGTTTTAGTTTATGGCACAGCGGAAGTTTGAAGCCAGACTTGCCACACACACACACACAGACACACGAACACAGACTTGCCACACAAATCACCATTTTTAATGAAATTAGCTGTCAAAAGTGCAACTCCACGTGACTCTTGCCTCACGGTAGCAAAAACCTTTTTCATTTTTTTTATATCGTATATCGTATCGTATTGTATTGTTTGTTGCTTATTATCGTATTTTACAACATTTTATTACAGACTGACTTTTGAAACTGACTTTTTTTTGTGTTCCCAAATGGAATGAACCAAGTTTTTCATCTTGTTTTTTGGTACACCTTGGTAACAATGGTTACAGGCGAAAGTATTGGTAACATGAGTGTTGTTAAGTGTTGGGGCTTTACCTGATAGTTGGGACACAAATATATATCCGGCTCGAACGGCACTTCATCCCTCTTCTGCATCCAAACTCCAAGATATACTCTGTTCTTACTCTTGATCCGAAGTGAGTTCTTTTTCTTCAAATTATCGATCGTCTTACAAATATCGGTATTTCTTACTTCTATCGAGTAACTTATTGTATTTCTTGTCGATTACAAATAAACTTAAATTGCTATATCTTCATCAACATTGAGCAATATTTTAAAACTCGAGCTAATTTTATTTGAACATATTTCAGCTCTATTTAAACTTTTTTCATTTAGGCAACATTTTAATAATATTGCTATAGAAACTATTTGCACCAAATATATATGTGATTGTTAAAGTACGCGACTTTATAAATATTATTGCAGCTAGGGGTTTCGTTATGTTAGCAGACTGCAGCTACAGTGAAACAACTTTAACACATACACATCTGTATTTAGTAGTAGTTAGCGGTTTTCCCCTATTTCCCTCCTTCTCAACGCTGCAAATGCTGAAAAGCATTTGTTGTTCTAAGGAAAGTTCGAATAAGTTGTATAAAATATTTGCAAATAACTTTGAAACAGGATTATCAAGAAGTTGTATCTGTATGATAGACAGTAGAAAGAAACCTCGAGACAATATTCTTAATCACGAACATATATAATTTTCGTGACGATTTCAAAGCCTATATCGAATGTACAGAACTGTTTTGTTTTCAAATATATCGATAACTCATGGAAAGAGTAACAACTTCAATTTGAAATATCTAACTTTAACCATCAAAAAGTGAGTCGAAACCAGTTGGGAACACCGAAGATTTCGTAGTATCGAAGACAAGCAATGACTATACTCTATAATATAGAGTTTGGTTTTTGAATAGATCTTTCTCGACTAGAAACTACTCAAAAATGTGTGATATCTGCTCGAAATACCGAGTAGGAATTGAGTAAGTTACTTCTTTATTGATGATACTGGGAGGATAGTGTAGAAGTTTTGGTTGTGTTTACTGTACATGCCTAATGTTTACTATATCGAGACGCGATAGTATGTCATTAGAGGTTAGATTAACAATTAAAACCATCTGCTTCGCAATCGAAACAACAAAAACTCCAACTGTGCACAGCCTTTTTTGGCCTCGCAACATACACAACATAAAATGGCGTCGCATCAAACAGCAGCAGAGAAAACTTGCGTCAGCTTAAGCGTTACGAATTGACGTCATGCCGCCTGCACTGCGGGTTCCCAAACACAACAACACACACACACATACATACAAGACGTACAACCGATTTCAATATCGACAGGCATTAGTTCAAATAGGTTGTTATTGCAATCAACACGTTTGTACTTTGTTGTTGGGCCTACAAAATAAGCTAAAATGTAGCGAAAAGAAAAACACGAAACGAACACGCAAAAATGCTATAATTAAATTTTAATCACATGGCAAACCGCAAACGAAACCGAAAAAACGACGCATTTTAAAGAGCAATCGTTGAAAACAATTTATAAATAAATGAGCGTAGATTAGGGAGAAGTGAGAGAAAGAGGGGGGCGGGGGAGACGCAACCAAACACAAACAAACACAAACACACGAAAATCATTAAGCAACAAGATAGGTGATAAATGTGGCGCAAGCTAACGATAATGTGCTAAAAGCAAAATCGTAATTGCAATTTTGATAGGCGACTTCTCGATGCTGTGTTGTCGCCGGACTGTGTAAGGGGGCGTGAGCCACAAACGCACACAGAGTAATGAGGAATGATGAGGGGATGGGTCGGGGTAGTGCATAAAAAACCTCATCAAATGTGCCATCAGCGACAACGACGACAGCAGCAGCAGCAGCGTTAACTTAATAATCGCCATAAATGGCGCCATTCGCAATCCTCCCTCCCTCAACTATGCTCACAATTTCATGCCACTCTTCACCCAACCCAGCAGTGAACGAGCAACAACAAAACAACAAAAACGCTGGCAAACAACCCACAAACGATGACACGACTGAGTTTTCGCCATGCTACGTAATGATGAAATCTGGCAACAGCGCCAACAAACGCAAAAGTAAATTAAAGTAAAATGCGTTCGTATGTGTGTGTGTGTGTGTGACCTTTTTCGTGACGTTGCAAGCGGCAAACGCCAGCAAAACTGACAACATATTCATTCGAACTTAATATTTTATTCGAATTTCGAATGTGAGAGAGCAACATCGACGAATTCGCCGCAAAGAGAGAGTGTGAGCACGAGAGTGCCAGAGATTGTATACATGTGTGTGTGTGAGTGTGAGTGCGGATTTTCGATTCAAAACAGAAAAGCGTGGAAATTTTTATAAGCGCGCCACTTTTTGTTATGTTTTGGGTTTGCTGTGTGTGTGTGTGTATGTGTGTGTGTGCGTGTGTGTTGCTTCATTTTGGTTGTGGCGCTGCTGAAATTCGGCAACAGCGCACTTGCCGCCGTTTTAGTCTCTCAATCGCAGTTCGCGTTGCTGCTGTTGCTGTTGTTGTTGTTGTTTTCTTCACTTTGCCGATGCCGATAAAATAATTGAACGAACGACGAACGAACGAACGAAACGTTCGCTTGCCAAAAGCAATAACAATAACACAACACGCAAAATACAAAAAAAAAGCCTCTAAAATACATACAAACACAGTGTGTTTTGCTGTTTTTTTCCGTTATTTTGCTTCGATTGTTTGTGGCTTTTATCACGGCTCAACTAATTACATACAATATTTGTAGGTGCTTATTGTGTTGTTGTTGTTGTGTGTATGTTTTTTCTCTTTTTGCTGTTTTTTCTCTGCTGTTTTCTGCTTACGTGTCCAGTCACAAATTTGTTGTTGGCATCACTTTTGGCTTGCCATTGTTTTTTCAGCCTTTTTTAGCGTCTGAAAAGTTGGCTAACTCTTTTGTTTGGCCCATAAGTCGTCCCAAATTGCCTAGACGCTTGCAAAACTGAAGACTAAACAAAAACAAAAACAAAACCGAGATGTGCAAAAGAAAAACAGCCTAAAGAATTGAATATTTTAAGGTTGACTTTCTTTTCTTTCGTTACTTTGCTTTCGTTTGGGAAAATGCAAAATTCAGATATGAAAATAGAAAATATAATCAACACATTCGAGGTTGTCTTCAAACATAGCTTATTTCGCCTTTTTGCGTTAGTGAAAATCGCAGCGAACTTTTTGTTGTAGCCATTTTTTGTTCGTTATGCGGAAATTGAACAGCAACAAAGATTTTTATCGATTTATAGCTTGATGGCAAAGCTCTAAAAACAAGGATGAGGCTGATCATCTGTGGAATGTATTCATCTTTCGAATGAGAAACAAGTAAGAAGGAAATAGCTCGACTACCAGATATCCTAAGGTCTATAAAATATGCTTTCATTCATTGTTTGTGTGTAGGTTTGAGTATTTGGAGATGACTGTACTGCGAGCTTAAGTCGGTTTAATTTTCGATAACTTTTGTGCTTCAATTAAATTGTTTCAGATGAATATATATTCTATTTCTTTATATACATCTATAGCTACTTACTAATTTCGAATATTTTAGATTCTGTTTTTATCGAAAACGGAAAGTGTATCGATAACTTACAACAAACTGGCCTATGGTATAAGAATAGTCTCTAGCTCTTAAACTATCTGAGATCGATGCATTTACACATTCAAACAGATGGTAAACTCGGTTGTTGATGCGGATGGTTTCAGGGCCATTAAAAATTGCTAAAATGGCTTAGAGGAAGTTGAGAAAATGTATTCAATAGGCAGAAGGAGTCCTCTTCACCCCGTTATCGTTATATCTTCTTGATCCGCAACAACTGTTGGCAGTTAAATAAAGAAGAAAACACCTATTTGTATATTGTGTATTATTTATTAGTATTTTGCAACAATTGCCACTTGTGAATGCATATATATATGTATGTGCATGTTTATTATTACTAGATGTTGAAACACGGCAAGCAATAAGAGCTTAAATAACGGTCTGTTATAAGCTTTAATAGTGTAAAACAATATTGTAACTCAATATGCCGAATAAACAACAATAACATTTTCCCTCTTACTTTCTAACTTGATTGTCAACCGATATAGTGGACGCCATTTTGGTATAGATTTGTTATTTCAAACAGAAAAATTGTTACCAAAGATGAACTTTCAATAAGATCTGTTCTCTTTTAATGTGTTTTTCAGATCTCATTTACCCAATGGAACACTGTGTTTATGCATTTGTTAACACATTAACCCTAAAGAGCTCTACTTTTGTAATCACGTTAAAAGATATCCAATTTTAGTTGTAAGTTGTGAGGGAAAGTTAGTAAGAAAGAGTTGTAAATACATTCAAATAACAACTTAGTGAGGATTTATAATGCCTTAGTTTGATAACAGGTATAAGGTTATTGGTAGATTTTTGTTCGACCTTACGAATAGACGTACACTGAAAAAGTAAAAATTATAAAGAAATTGAAACCGAACACGAAAAAAGAAGCTTAACTCGAGTATTAATTGTCTTTTCGAAATCGGTACATTCACACAGACAAGAGACAGTCAAGAAAATGGGAATGGGTGTATCGAATCGACGGACAATGTCCATCCAGAAGGGAGAAATATGATTCCTTCTGCTTTGTTTTACTCATATATTCCAAGTTTTTCAAAGTTTCAACCTCAATCAAGTGAAGATATGGTATACTTAACCTGTCTGGACCTGAGTAAGGATACATTAGTTGTAATGTACAAACCTCTGCTATTCTTGGTAGCTCTGAATGTATCACTGTATCATGTCGCAATGTCAAATGCGTTGCCAATGTCCAAAAGTGCACAGATTGTTGCATCATCAATTGTGAAGCAGTTCATATTAACAGAATGCATCTTAAGCAGAGGTCAACTAGCTTCTCCAACGTTTTAACGAAAACGATGTTAAGGTTATAGGTCGAGTGGAGTTTGGGTAGGTGAAATCGGTTTTCTCTGCCTTAAAGATGAAGACCACCTAAGCTCTACTCCAAGTAATCGATACATGACCGTGTGTTAGGCTTCTAACCAAGATTCGTTTCAGGGTAGGTAGGAAATATATTTCTGTCCATGCTGTAGGAATGTTGGTGATTTGCTGATTGGCTTCAAGGCTCCCGTTGCCCATTTTATTTTCACCAGTGTGACCGTCCACTTGACATACACCCAGTCATCAGCAGTTGGTCTGTGTTGTTCCTTTGTTTCGAGTGTTCCGTCTTGTTGCCCTGCGAAAGTCGACGAAAGTCGAAAGTGCGATGCCGTCTTTCAATACCATCGTTCATAAGGCATCTATTTCTTCGCACGTTCTCCCTAGTTTGCAGCTTTCTTCAAATCAACTTTTTCCAGCTTTTGGTGGCTAGTTAAAGTTCCAATGCTGACGTAAATTGTTTCCAGTTTGTTTTCCTAGGGTGCACTTCTGTTTGCATTAAGCTTAAGTTGAATTTGATTCGACATGGATTCTCTTGAGGAGACATGCCATTCCCTAAGATGTGCAATATGAGACTAACCTTTGAGGGTAAACTCAAACACTTCTTCTCTAATTCTATTTACAAATATTAAGTGTTGAACCGACATATCCAATTCCTAAAGCTCTGTAATGCTCCATGTGGAATGTTGCACATTGGTAACGCAGCCGACTTTTACCGGCAGCTTCTCCTTTCTGCCTTTCTATTTCCGGTGTTGGGCAGGCCACGTCACCAGCGAAATAGGCAGTTGCCCCTACCATTGTGATGGGTTGCCTTTACGGCAAGTGGCACGCAGTCCCACAGTGTTACACGCTCTAGGTATTGACTTTGACTCAGCAGTGTACAGGCCTTTAAAGTCATCTTTACCCCATGGCTCCTGTACTAGAACTAGCCCAAGATGTCGGTTCATAAGCATCCTGGCCGCATTAGCCCCATGAAGGTTAACCTGGGCAAACCCGGTGGTGGCGACGTCTGGCATCACCATCACTTTGCCGCTTACCCTAGTGATTTCCCCTGGCGATGATGATCTAGAGTCGTTCCTTCCGTCATCGTGACGGGAGCTAGAAGAAGAAGGACATAACATCGATGTAATGTACCTAGTGTCACCTCCGCCAGTTGGACGCTCCTCTGGACACCCCCGCTTGCGAGTGTCAGCAGCATGAAAATTCATTCTTAAACAGAGAACACTGTAAAGCAAGCAAAGAGGTATTGCAAAACTACACAAGGTCTATATTTATGAGCATTATCATATTACAGACGATATCGAATGGAATGAGCACATAGAGAAGGCATTGATAAGCATGAGCAGCAAATCTGAAAATATCAAAGGTCGCATACGAAAAAGCATGTTGAGAAACGCAATAAATAAATGCGTGTAAATGAATTTAGTGTTGTTTATGAATTTGTTGCTATTACATACATATATGCATAGCTATTATTTATTGTATAGTGTGTGTGTGTGTGTGTGTGTGTTGCTAACTCAGTCGCATACTTTTGTATGGGTGATGGCGCAAAGCACAAACATGAAAATAAACAGAAGCAAAACGCTGATGTTCCAATTTAGCACAACTTTCGCTAGTTGTCGCCGCTGGGGCCAAACGATAAAGCTAGAGGGGCGCTCTACAGGGAGCAAAGGGGATTGCTAAGGTGACGACGTGCAAAGCACACACACACAGATAGACCGACAGTCTGAGAGACTGAGAGACGAACAGTCAGACAAAGCGACTGAGAGACAGCAGCACAAGCAGCAGCAGAGCTGTGCAAACGTCATCAACATAATTTTCATCACTCAGCGATAAACACGAAATATGCTGATGAAAGACGCCGAACAGAGCGCGCCGAACTGCTGAACTGACGAACAGATACAGGCGCAGCAACAAACCCGAACGAACACGAGCCGAATGCTCGTGAGAGCTAAAAGACGAAGAGAGTGGGTCTCCCAAGGGGCAAGAGGTGGAGTCAAAGTCAGTCACGAACGTCAGAGAGCGAGCGTGCGAGAAAGAGAAAGAAAGAGAGAGAGAGAGCGCGCGCGAGAGTGTGAGTGCAATCGAGCAGGCCACTGTGTTTGGATTTTAGTGTACCCAGTTTGCAGTTTGTGTTAGTCGGCGAGTGGGTGTCGCTGTACAAAGGCAAACGGCGGAAGCGAATTATTGAGACTTGCCAGCGAGAAAACAAAAAACTCGCAACTGGCAACAATGAACAATGAACGCAACTGTGTGTCTGGTGTTGGGTGCCGTTGGCCGTTGTCGCAATACACGCCACACACACACCCTCTCCTCCCTTTTTTCCTTTATTTTTTATTCAACTGCAGCCAGTTGTGTGCGGCAGCCGTGACACTCCATTTTTATTTTCCTTCATTTCGCTTCATCGACGTCTGCCGTCTCCCCCGTCGCCCATCGCCCATCGCATACCTACCAACAATAAACAATATGCTCTTGGCACGAAACCCATGAATTCAACAGTACTGCAGTACCACGAACCGTACTGTAGCTCCCAGCTCCCAGCTCGCTGCACTAATTGAAGCTCATGATTAAGTAACTTTTGCAAACTGTAGTCTCTCACCACCACTGCCGAAAGCAGTCACAAAAAAACACAGCGCCAACAATTTCAACAACAACAGCAACAACAACGACGACGACGACGCGACTTTCCGGTATTTGTCACGAAAAGGTCTCTGGAGCTGCAAGTTTTATGGTGCACCTTCTCTTTTTTCGCTACTTTTTTCCAACAACGGAAAATGTCAAAATATAAATCAATTAACTTATGCGAAAAAGTTCGAACGAAACTTTTAACAACCGAATTACACAAACCAAATTCAACGCGAGCTTTTCTCACTGGGATTTGACAATAGCAAAGTTACGAATATTGAGACTGTATGCATAAAGTTTTAAAGCCATGAAATAGTTTGAAAAAAGTTTTCAAAATGTTGCATTTAAGTAAGAAACGAAAGGAACATCGTTGAATGCACTGAATACTGTTAAAAGTTTCATCTTTGATTCCTAAAGAACACTTTTGAGAAGATAATACTGAAATAACTGTCAGAAGAGCAAGTAGGCAAACATTTATTTGAGTTCAAATTACATTACTTCGAGCAAAGTCTACAAGTGTTAAACATAACATTATCAATGACATAATTTACTTTTCTGATGCACAAATATAATCTTAAGCACGTCAAATTGGGAGTTGTAAGATAAACAATCCAGCAATCTCCCAGCTTCAGTCCATTATTTAAGTTTTGGATGATGAGGATTGAGTTACTTTGCTATATCTTATGTAGGAATTCCATAAACCTAATCAAATATTTTTCAGCAAATGGTGCTTAGCTTGTCTCAAAACTGTTATACAGAGTCTTATGAGTTCTGCTAGGCTTAATTGAAAATAAATGCAAGCCCGATCGGATGCTAAACAATAAATTCCCAGACACTATTTTGCAGATTTGTTATTCAAACGTTGGGAGATTTGCTTTGATTACATCAACACACTTAGTTATTACTAACCTAACCTTACCTTGTATACTTACCTTAAATACTTACTTACCTAACCTTATATACTTACCTTAAATACTTACCTAATATACTTACTTACTTTCACATCTTAACTCACCTGACATATCCCACGGAATATTTTACGGAACTTTTTACTCACTTAATAACACTTACCGATTGTATCCAACAGTTATCCTGTTATGAATGTATTCAAGAAAGATGTTATAAATAATATTGTAAGAATAAAGTTACTAATTTTTCCAACATCACAGTAGCTTATTCCAACTTATAGGCATAACTGTGATGCTGGAAAAGAAATGAGGACAATTATCATTTTATATTCGAAGCGAAACCAATTTGTACTAGCTACTGTATATATGAACAAGTTGATTTTGTATATGATCAACACTAAAAGTCGAGTCGATATATAGTATAAATATTGTTTGCAGCGACGTATGTGCTACAGACTCTTAGTTTCATAAGTTCTCATATACCCCGCGCAGTAAAAGTTTTTATCAATACTTCTTCTGTCCTGATTAACAAATGTTATCGATAACAATAATCTGCTGTAAGTGTTTGAAATCGGTTGAGGAAACGCGGATATATCAACAATTATATATGCTGTAGTAATTTCAGACATTTTACAAGCAATCAAGCTTTGACTGCAGGTTTCTAGGTTTTCCCCTAGTCAAGCTATCTCACGTCACGAGCTTTTTTACTTGTAACTCGACATTTTTAGTACGATAACGAACAGAAACCACAAAATGGTGGCTTAACCTATAAAGATGAAATCATTGCAATGTCAAAAATAGACACAAAACAAGATAATAAATGAATGAAACCTTTCTGGGCCAACAACTCAAAGATCGATACAAGATTGTTTCTATCTTAAACTCATAACTCACTAAGTGACTGAACTTTGGTGAGGGTACAAAATGTGCGAAGCTCTTCAGATCACTTTCGTTTGTGTGGATAGATAGATAAACATTTGAAACGAAACGAAACGAAACGAAAGCTCATTAACTTTAATGTCCATCATAGAAAGTTAATCGTAGTATAAACAAATGTATCTCTATGTGAGTGTTTGTCTGTGTATGTAAATAAAATCTTAAAAATGCCTTCATTTGCGTTGTTTCCCAACAAAGAGATGAGTATCTTTGACTCGGTTTGCATCTGTATAAAGATGTGTATGCATATAATAAGTGAGTATACTTATGTTAAGTTATTTTGTGTACATACTATTCGTATATTCGCTCTGGACTCTCGAGACTATCTGCCCAGAAGATAGCTGCTGAGTTAAAGTAAACAGAAATCATTTGAATTCAATTCAAGGCAAACGGACAACAAAAAAACAAGGCAAAAGCGGATGTTTACGTGCCCAGCAAAACAGACAGACAGACTGGGAGAGAGAGAGAGAGAGAGAGAGAGAGGAAAGAAGATAAGAAAGCGAGAGTCGGAGCAATTTAATCATTAAAAGTCGACTTTATTAACAGCACAATTGTTAAATTGTAGAATTGTACAATAAAAAAAAATGTTATTTGGATTATAAAATGAAATATGATTAAGAAGAATGTTTATATGATAGCAATATTCTATGTAGTTTAATGCTCCTGTCGACTTAAAATCAAAAACGATTAGTGCGACTTAGTTGAGACTCCTTTTTTTTGAAAGCAGTAATCTCCATAAACAGTATATATTGGTTCATTATTGTGAATTTCTTATTTGTATCTCGAGTGAAATTTGATACTTTTTGGTGCTAGTATTTGCTCATCCTGTTAGCCAAATTCGTAGTCTGTCCGAATCTTAACTGAGTTACTCACAGCTAAAACTCGCTCGCAGTTGGGGCAGCTGGGAACAACTGTTGGCTACCAACAACTCGAGGGAAACTGCATGACAGTGTTTGAATTTAGATGCCGATAAGTAAAATGTATCTGCGGCAAAAGTCGAGGTGCAAAATTCAATGCGAAAGCCACAACCAAGCCACAACCAAGCCAAGCCAAGCCAACCATCCAACAACAACAACAACAACTAGCACAATACCAAAAGCGTCGCAAGCAACAACAATACTTGCATAAATGGAACCAGTTTTTAGAGGCCGGAGATGGAGACGGCTGAGGCTGAGTTGTAGTCGGAGTCGGAATCGGAGGCTGAGGCTGAAAGCTGGAAAAAAAAAAGCCGACTCGGCTTTAGTTAGCGACAGCGGCGAATAAATTTATGCAGCCTAAAGCGCGTTTTGTGCCCGAACCATTCGTTATAAGTAAGTAAGTAGATAGTAGCAGTAAGGGGGGGGAACGGCGGATGGCCAAAGGTGGATTTTGTGTGATGGGGTGTGGGGAGTGGGGAGAGAAGGGCACACAGCACACAGACAACACAGCACGAGGGAACGGCCCGCTTAGACAGTGAAGAGGTTTGGGGAGTGGGGTTTGGGGAATGGGGAATGGAGACTGGCGACTGGGTTGCCCCGATATCAGGGCCTCCGTAACTGGTCGCGCATACCGACGAACGACATGTGAATATTAATGTTTGCCGCCAACAACAACAAAAACAACATCAACAACAGCAGCAAAAACAACAACAAAACGAATTGAAAACGGATCGCAAAACTTCAACTTCAACTTAAACTCAAACTTCCAACTTCCAACTTCTTCCATACGAAATCTTATGTGACAATTTTAGAGTTTGCTTGCAAAATGATTTGCACTGCATTGAAACCATTTTTGGCTGAATCGAAACGAGGGTCGTTAAAGGGATTCAATTCGAGTTTAGATTTCGATATTATCATAACAGATAAATGGTTGATACATATACCAAAGCAAAAGAGATTCCAAGTTTAAGCAAGTTAGCTGGAAAACATCAGAAAGCCGTCGGAGATTGTGTCGAAAAGTTTCAAGGAAAAGATTTAAAGAGAAAATTTGGAGATCTCTCAATAAAATAAGTTTGCTCTGACTTATTTATATTCATCCTAGATCAGAAGCTGAAGTTTTTTTGATAGTTCGGTCAAGAAATATGAAAAATTCGCGGAAAGTGTAGTATGAAATCATATTGCTCATCGTTTCATCAGGTTTGAACTCAATCTCAAATACATATTTGTTAATTCAGAAGAAACAGCGTGTAAGTGTTCCGGAAAAGTAAACACCATTTGGTGGAAAATGTTAGATTTTAATTGTAATCGTAGTTAAAAAGATAGTCATCCTGGTTTTCGGTATAAAACTAATGTAACGAAGCACTTATTTACTGAGAGATTGCGTGATAAAGTTTTAACCTTTATATAATTACTAATAAAAGTGTTAAAAGTTTGATTTTAGATATGAGAAGCAAAGTATGGATGTGTATAACACACGTAAGAAAGCTATTTCCGCACGTTAAATAAAATGTATACACTTTTAAGATATTTTTGCAGTTTTTACACATATACGGCCACTAAAAACGATCAATGATCAATGATCTGTAGCAAAGACCCTTAGATCTTAAGCTTCAGTTGAGTAGCTCAAAAAGTGAGAGACAAATTTGTATTTAAACACTTAGACGCGAGGCTGATTAAGGAAATGTGCTTTTAAGCGTCTAGTCTATGCGATTAACTAGGAACATCAAATATCTGGCTAACAAATTTAAAATCAGTGAACCTGAAGTGACCTTATTATACCCTGATTATACCCATTCAAAATGGGAAAAAAGGGTATAATGGTTTTGTGCAAAAGTATGTAACAGGCAGAAGAAAGCATCTCCGACCCCATAAAGTATATATATTCTTGATCAGCATCAACAGCCGAGTCGATATAGCCATGTCCGTCTGTCCGTCCGTCTGTCCGTCCGTCTGTCTGTCTGTGTGTATGTATGAAAGCGTCGATCTCAGAGACTATAAGAGCCAGAGACTCTGATTTGGAACATAAGCTTGCCTTACCCCTAGGCAGTACAAGCTTGTTTTAGATTTTCGATAACTCTTCCCATTTCCGGTATACACATGGGAACGATAACAACAAAATTTTGAATTTGCAAAACTTTGAGACGGCATTTAAAACATTAAGCTAAATAATGACAATCGGTGAAAATTTTATTGAAATCGGTTAGGAAACACCAGAGATATGGGACATTGAAGTTTTGTATGCAGTATGCAGTATGCGCGTACACATACACACACATACTTGCAAGCACTGACTGTACGCGTAAAGTATAGGGATCAGGGTATCGTTAAGTCGGGATTTCCCGACTAGAGCCTTCTTACTTACTTACACTCTCCGATATAAAAGCATAAGTTCGTTGCTTAACTATAATATTTCAAATACAAACGAGTAAGAAGGTTCTAATCGAGGTAGCTAGACCTATCAAAAGTCGTTAGATGGACAATACGATTACTGTGCTTTGGTGAGCTTAATATCCGAACCTGAAACCTTAAGATCTTACAGTTATAGGACGGAATGGTTAGGTCAACTCTGCTCTTCGCACATACACTTCTTATTCATTATATCACGGTTTCACGGTATACGGATATTCCATTTTTGGTTATTTGAAAGAAGAGGTTCTCCTTCAAATGAATCCAAAATGTTCACTTACTCAACTAATAGATTCATCGCGCAACCCTCGTTTAGTTGCATATAAATATGTAGTTTTTTTTTTGTGGCTCGTGCTATTCTGCGATTTTGATTGCAAATTGCAAATGCAAATGCGAATGTGAACAACCACACCAACACCAACACCGAGAAGAGTCGGCAATCAAGAAACAACTGTAACAACGACGAATACGAAGTAGTATATTATATCCGTGCGTGTTAAGGATCAAACGGGTTTCATTCACATCTCATGCCAGACTCATTGTCAGTCGTACGCCATGACAACTTGATAAAGATTTCATGCCTTTGATTAATATATTAAGTCCCCGGCGAATGGGCGCACGAACCGGGGAAGAACCGGGGACTAGGAACGGGTACTGCAATGGGAGAGCGAGGTGAATGAGGTGAAACGCGAACGGAACCCGTACCAAACACCAAACACCAAAACCGCCGGCAAACACCAAATACCAAACACGAAACCCACACACAACACACGCACACACACACACACACAGAGAGAGGCAGAGTTGACGTGTAGTTGTTGGTTGGCAATAGGTGTGCGGAGTTTTGGACATGGCCATAAATCAACTGGCAAGTTGATGCCTCCGTTGGGGAAACTTGCAGTTCCGCTTGTCTAATGCAAGAAAGACTTCGTGTCAATTAAATTGAAGTGAACTGAACTGAAGTTAAGTTCAGTTCAGTTCAGTTCCGTTGAGTTTTGTTGATGAATTTCAATTGGATTCCTAATGCTCAAATGCTACTATCGCTCTTCAGGGAATTCGACGAAAAGTTACTCAAACTGATGATGATGCATTTGTGGTAAGTATGAGTCATTTGATTACGCATAACTACGATGAATGTTTATTAAATACTGTTTAAAATATTAAAAGTACACAGAGCGAAAAGTACGATTGTTTTTCGATCTTTATTTCACTACACTCAAAATAAAAACGTAGTACATATTAGCATATTGATGTTGCAGCCAATATTTAATATGAATATGCTTAACTGCACATTTTCAATCAAGAATTACCATGAAATAGTTACATCAACATTTATTATAGGTAATTTTAGGTTTCGACATAGCAAAATTAAAATTAAATATTATTCATATTAAATTTTAATGTATTTTATATTTTTATACCCCGAACGCAGCAAAAATGGGTAAAAAGTAAAAAATCTACGACCCCATAAAGTATATATATTCTTAATCAGCATCAACACCCTAGTCGATATAGCCATGTCCGTTCGGCTGTCCGTTCGTCCTTCCGTATGTATGAACGCGTCGTTCTCAGAGACTATAAGAGCTAGAGACTCCATAAGCTCGCAAAATCCCAAGTACAAGTTTGTTTTAGATTTTCGATAACCCTTCCCGTTTCCGATATACACATGAGGTCGATAACAACAAAATACACACGCACTTTTGCATGCACTGATTGTACGCGTAAAGTATAGGGCTCAGGGTATCATCTAGTCGGGATTTCTCGAATAGAGCCTTCTTACTTGTTTGTTTTAACATATTGGATACCTTAAAACCAAGAATGACAATCGTGATTCTTTACTTGGTCTACTTGAAAACGTGAGAAATATAATTTTAATTATTTAAAACGCTAGAAATTGAATAAAAGTTTATTAAATCAAACTTACCAAACACGAAATATTATTGCCAGCGACGCGATTTAAATCTGCAAACTCTCATTTACTAAGCGGATGCTTTAGCCATTGCTCTGTAGCCGAACATATTGTGCATGCATTTACTTTTGGATGTTAGCCGTAAAAGCTTCTGGGACGGAAACTAGACGCCTGCTCTTAAATATATTTGCTCTTACTTGCTGTTATTTAAAGGGTGTACAAATTGTATATGGTAGTTATTGAGTACAACATTTTATTTAAAGAAATAAATGTGGTTCAACGTTGAAATTGATGTAAATATGCTTCAAAATGCATTCTGTTTAAGTTGTACAGAGCTCTAAATAAAGTAGTAAAGTAAAGTTTTCTATCATTTTTAAGTTATTATCCCCAACAAAAACTATGAGTACTTGATAAAAGTATTTAATACTCATTTTAAGTAGTATCGGTAAGTGATTGAAATTAATTCAAGCTCTTTATGTCTCAATTCCCTAACGAACTTTTTCTCTAGTATGTGTTTCGTGTTTCTCTTCTTAGAAAAAGAAACTATTTGTAAAAAGAAAATTGTATTTTACTGACATGACAAACATATATTTGTAGCTGACACCTTTCCTTATTCGCCTGGATGACGAGCCAAAATATTGTTTTGTCGGACATTGACATTAACAAGCTTTATAAACAATAAGAATGCTTTGTGCTTGAAACAGTTTCCTAACAAATATTTTCTTGTCACATTGCTCAAACACTTATCTTTCCTTCATTATATGGCCATGCATGTAGATTGCTCTGAAGAGGGAAATTGTAACTAAAACTATTTAAAAACAGAAAAGATTACTTAGTTCTCGATTTGTATGAATCAGTAAACACATATTATCAGGGTGCTTTTATACAGCACAAGTAATTAGTTTTAAGCGTGTGTTGGTTGGGAATTCCATTTAATTGAGGGATCCCATCAATTAAGCTACCATAAGAGGATATTAAGCAAGGCCAATAAAGCTTTCGTCAATTTTCTTTAGCGACCTCGAAGGATGACTCCCCAGATGACTGAAATATAAACTGAGATGTATCCAGTTCCAGTTCCAGTTCTCCTTTATGAGGGGGCTAGATTCTTACGTAATCATCGCCAAATTGAAGGGAAGGGGAATGGCTCGTTTAACGAAATCATTTATACGCCCCTTGGCACTAAATTTGTCCCATAAACTAAGGACATCAATTCGTACACACTACCCAAACATCACAAAGTCAGTTGGCCATAAAATATTCACAAAATGTTGCAATATTCACACAGCTCAGCACAGCAAAAAAAAGTCATGTCATATGTCGGAAAAGTAAAGTACTCAGTTTTTATGAATTTTGGACAACTGAATTCGGAATGGCAATGCTGGTGTTTTGGGTTGGTTTTCCCTCTAACCCCAAAAAAAGCTAAAAGTGTCATTTCCGGCGGAATATAATATACACCTACAATGGTCAAAAAAGGAACGCTAGTTTTTTTTAACCTCAAAAAGCTGACTTAAAGCTATACGATATATATTTAAGTTTTGTGTTTTCATGGGTAAAGAGGTCGTTAAGTCTATGGATTATAATGCTTTGGAAGCGTGGAAAGCATATAATGATTTCACTTATGTCTTACCTTTTGGTTCTTGCAATCATTCATTGTATCCAAACTGAGTCCAAACAAAAGTAACATCATTACGAGAAAAATAAAAGTTTTCTAAACGTTCTTTTCAACCCATCTTTCGATGCATGTAGTCCAAAACTTATGGTATCTATACATACACACACATGTGTCAACAAGCTTTATGGAAGCTATATGTGTATGTGCATGTGCATGTGCATGTTTGTGGGGTAAATGATGAACCAAGTTTGGGCATTGAGCTCGAAGCAACCCGAACCAATCATTAAAAGGCATAATTGAATTTAGACAGGACAGCTAGAGTAGAAAATCTGGAAAATATAATCAAATAAAAAGTCGACTAAAGAGGAAATAGCAGAAACAACAGGGTGGCCGGAAATAAGGACAGAACAGACGAGCATAAAACGGAACAGAAGGCCAAACAACAACAAAACAACAACAGCTACAAAAATAGGAACTTTTTAGCCAACCCCAAATGCACACAACAGCAATGTATGTGTCTGTGCAATGTCTGTAATGTTCTTAACATAAAAAGTCAAAAGCAAACACAAATTTACCGCCTGTGTGCAGCTGTGTACGTGTGTTTGAGCATACATATATCTATATTTGCTTGCAAGTATGTATTTGTGCATCGCCTTAGGCGCTGGCAGGCACACAAATGAGTGTAAAGCACGCGCCACAAACTTTTTTTGGAAGACGCGCTCTGGACCACCCACCGCAAACGACGTACAGAGCAGCGACAGCGGCAGCGGCAGCGACAGCAGCAGCAGCTGAGCAACTAAGCAACTGAGAGAAACGAAAGCGACGGACAGCAGCGCATCAAAATAGAAGAAAACGATTTTTTCGCTCGCAAATTCGTTTGTATGTGTATGTGTGTGTGTGTGTGTTTTATGCTCTCCCCCTTTTTTGGATGGTATTCAGTTCGCCTAGTCCGCTACACTGGCTCTCCTGGGCAAATATTTAATTTTTATAAAGCCTTCATGCTCTCTGCACTTGTGTGCTCGTCAACTTCGTGTTCGTCTCTTTTTCTGTGCGTCTATGTGTGTGTGTGTGTGTGTGTGTGTGTGGGTTTTAGCATTTTGTGTGGGCTTTAAAAATATTAAAGGATAAACGAGCGAACATAAAGCTCACATTTTATGACGGTGAACGTTGTGTTTGCCGAGACACTCAGTTCAGTTCCAGTAGCCTCTGCCCTGGGGGAGCGCTCTTCAATGTACGTGTATGTGTGTGTGTGGTGCGTGTGCTTGTGTTTGTTTTGTTGGCGCCACGATTTGCCTTCATCAATTATTGCTGCAACTTTTGCCGCATCGCTGCTAATAGTTAATAAAATATGCATATCAAAATCATTTCACGTCGCACGTTTTTCTATTTGCCTATCGTCCAGTCCACTCCTGTCCTCTCCTATCCTGTCCTATCCTGTACTGTCCTGTCCGGTTGTACGTTGTCCACTGTGAGTGTCCTGCGTATTGCGTATTCAGTTCACCTTCATTACAATGCATGAGCCAGCAGCCCATTCATTAGGCTTATGCCAGTTGTTTGCCATGCTAAGCGTTGTGTATTTTTAGGGTGACCCGCATTTGTTTTTGTGAAATACTTCGAATTAATAACAGTGTATTCAAATGATTTGCATTTCTTTGTATATGTATAGTTATTCACTTGTGTACCAGGAAGAAATATTCTTCGAATTGTTACAAAACTTCTCACAAAGGCGTCTAAAATTCAAGCTATTGATTGGTACAAAGCAGATCTTGATGTAAAATTCAATAAAGCTCTATACAAAAAGCTCTGTCTACAAGTTAATAATTCATGAAAAATCTTCTCTGAAGCTTAAAGCAGTAACACATTATTTTCAAACGAAATGAAATTCTTGTGATTGTTGCCGTCAGCTGGTCACCCTAAAACAGCGCATACAAAATGGAGTAGCTAGCGCCTGTGTACGACCCTTTTCCCTTGAAAGTGTATGTGTGTGTGTGCGTGTGTGTGTGTGTGTGTTAAGGGCTTGGCTGGCATTCAGTTTATTCGTGCGCTTGTTCGTTTCGTTTTCCTTCTTTTTATTTAGCTCTAAGTGCAAACTCAACGAACAAGAAGAAGAAGAAGCAGCAAGCAAAAAGCAATTTCGAGAAATGTTAAAGGGCCGCTGCCTCAGTCGCTGCTGGCAGCGACAGCAACAGCGGAAACATGTTCAATTATCACAGCGCTTTGTTGTTGCTGCTGCTGCTGCTCTGCCTGATTGCTTGTATTTTACCCCGATAGACACACACATGCACATATATGTACGTATGTGTGTGTGTGCGTGTGTGGTGTGTAGCTCCAAAAATGGTTTGAGGTTAAGTTGAATTCATGCAATGCGGTCGTTGTTGTCGTTTACGTGCCATGCCTTTACACACCCTTTACAGCAAAAAAATACCCCCCCTCTCTCTCCCTCTTCGCCCATCACTCCATCACTCCTCTTCGCTCTATGAACTCTTTTAAGCATATGGAATTGGCGTGTCGACGTTGACGAGCTCTCATATGTTCGAGTAGATGACTCTCTCATTCTCGCCCTCTCTCTCTCTCTCTCTCTCTCCTTACATCATCACTCAAGTGCTGATCCAAAGGGGGCGGCGTAAAGCACTCAACTACAGCAATAGCAAAAACAACAGCAACGGCTACGTAAAGCGCCCCTGGGAATATGACGTTATAATTTATTTTAAATCTCGCCCGTTTTGCTGGCTTGCTTTAAATGTGAACATGAGCTCTTTTTATTTGCCTGCCTGCTGCCGTCAGCCATAAAAACCGTTGCGAAATGCTCGTGTATGAAAAAAAAAACAAAAAACACATTTTCGCCAACTAATTAGCCTGCGGCCAGAGGAGGCGGGCTCAAACCCACCGAGGGAGTGTTAGTCAGAGTTCCCCAACCTTATCTCATATTGACTGTTAAATGTTTAAAGTTATTGTTATTAAACCAGGCTTTTATTAGTTTTTGGATTATAACAATTAAACAATTATGTTTAACTCAAATCGTAGTACGATAGTTAGTTGTTATAAGTTGATAGTTATATGAATAGAGTTTATGGGATTAAACAGTAAGAATAGATAACTAAAGTTTATGTCATGTTGCAACTACTAAACTAAATCATAACTATATTCCACTCACTAAGCACCTAAGTAATTGTTTAACAAGTTTCAAATCTCTAGCTTTAGTATCTTTTGGGCAACAGCCACTAAGAGTTCAGTTTTTAGTGCAATAAGTTTGTTGTTATGAATTTCTTAGCCAAATGTTAAACAGCTTACCACATTTATCTCCTAATTTCGTAACAGCCCCGCTGTGTATGACATATAAGGAACTACATATATATATAAACTAAATTTATTGACACTAATTATTAACCGACTTCCAAAAGGGTGAAAGTTATATGTTCGTCCGTAAGTATTTACATAACCTGAACCCATTGAAAATAGTCCATAATAGGATATAATGGATTTGTGCTAAAGTATGTAACAGACACAATACAAGCACCTCCGACCCCATTAAGTATATACATTCTTGGTCAGCATCAATGGTCGATTTATGGGTATGAACGCTTCGATCTCAGAGACTATAAGAGCTAGAGACTCCAGATTTGGAACATAAGTTTGCTAAATCTCAAGGCAGAACAAGTTTCAAATTTTCGAAAACAATTAAATCTTGAATTTAAAAACTAAGAACTAAAAGCTAGAGATAGAAATGATGAAAGTCAGTAAAAATTATATTGAAATCGGTTGAGAAACACCGGAGATATGAAACTTATGAACTTATGTCAAGTAAGCATTTTACGCGTACACACACACACACACACACACATACTTGCAACTTTACACGTAAAACATAGAGTTCAGGGTTTATCCTAGTCGGGATTTCTCGACTAGAGCCCTCTTCTTCCAAATATAATCGATATTTTCGCCAATTTTGATACGTTCGAAATGTTATACGCCCGCGATGGTCCCAATATCATTAAGTCGGGACATGTTGATGGAATCTCAAGGAAATCCAGATTTATGGTTAAATGGGATTATTGCACTTATATGCAAGTTACTATTTATACCCTGATCCCATTAAAAATGGGAAAAAAGGGTATAATGAATTTGTGCAAAAGTATGTAACAGGCAGAAGGAAGCATCTCCGACCCCATAAAGTATATATATTCTTGATCAGCATCAACAGCCGAGTCGATATAGCCATGTCCGTCTGTCCGTCTGTCCGTCTGTCTGTCCGTCTGTCTGTGTGTATGTATGAACGCGTCGATCTCAGAGACTATAAAAGCTAGAGACTCCAAATTTGGAACTTAAGCTCGCCTAATCCCTAGGCAGTACAAGTTTCTTTCCGATTTTCGATAACTCTTCTCGTTTCCGATATACACATGGGATAGATAACAAAAAAATCTTGAATTTGCAAAACTTTGAGATGAATTATAAAACAAAATAATGACAATCTGTGAAATTTTTATCGAAATCGGATAATAAACACCGGAGATATGGGACATTGAAGTTTTGTATGCACTATGCAGTATGCGCGTACACACACACACACACACATACTTGCAAGCACTGACTATACGCGGAAAGTAAAGGGATCAGGGTATCGTCTAGTCGGGATATCTCGACTAGAGCCTTCTTACTTGTTTTCTATTCAACTTGATACAATCAACTCAATTGAATTATTTTTTACTAAATAGCTATATCATTTCTTACCGTCTCCCTTAAATAACGATATATTTTAAATTGAAATTATTTTCATTAAAGTTCATAATTTGTCCGTCTAGTATAATTTAATATAATTACAAAGATTTCGCGTTTGCTTTAATTGTTTTGTGCAAAAGTATGTAACAGGCAGAAGTAAGCATCTCCGACGCCATTAAGTATATATATTCTTGATCAGTATAAGCAGTCGATATAGCCATGTCCATCTGTCCGTCCGTCTGTATGTATGAACGCGTCGATCTCATATACAATAAGAGCTAGAGACTACAAATTTAAAACATAATCTCGCCCTATCCCTAGGCAGTAAAAGTTCACAATTTCGATAACTTTTATCAAAATCGGTTGAGAAACACCGGAGATATGGAACATTGAAATTAAGTAAAGTATGCTGTATATGCGTCTCACACACATACTTGCAAGCACTGACTATACGCGTACAGTTTAGGATTCAGGATATCGTCTAGTCTGCATTTCTCGAGTAGAGCCTTCATACTTGTTATACTTAAATCTTTGATGAATTATATAAAACCCGAAACTACTTTATTTTTAACGTAGAGACGCTAGCTACTTCAGTTCTTTTGAAATGTTTTTGAGAGTTAAATAAATAAATAAAAAATAAATGTTTGAAAACAACTTTTAAAATGATCTAGTAAGCTTAAGGGATCTATCTTTTGTAATTCGTAGGACCTGTTAAAGAACTTTGACTAACCAAAAAAAAAGTCAAGCATTTACTTAATTCACATATTTGAAACTTTGACTTTACTTCAACTAACATCAAGAAAAACAAGTAAGAAGGCTCTAGTCGAGATATCCCGACTAGATGATACCCTGCTCCCTATACTTCACGCGTACAGTCAGTACAGTCAGAGCTTGCAAGTGTGTGTGTGTGTATGTATGCGCTTACTGTGTACTGCATACACAACTTCAATGTCCAATATCTCCGGTGTTTATTATCCGATTTCAATAAAAATTTCACAGATTGTCATTATTTTGTTTTATAATTTAAATTGCATCTCAAAGTTTTCCAAATTCAAGGATTGTTGTTATCGATCCCATGTGTACATCGGAAACGGGAAGAGTTATCGAAAATCGAAAACAAACTTGAACTGCCTAGGGGTTAGGCGAGCTTAAGTTCCAAATCTGGAGTCTCTAGCTCTTCTAGTCTTTGAGATCGGCGCGTTCATACATACAGACAGACGGACAGACGGACAGACGGACATGGCTATATCGACTCGGCTGTTGATGCTGATCAAGAATATATCTACTTTATGGGGTCGGAGATGCTTCCTTCTGCCTGTTACATACTTTTGCACAAATTCATTATACCCTTTTTCCCATTTTTAATGGGATCAGGGTATAACAAGTAAGAAGGCTCTAGTCGAGAAATCCCGACTAGACGATACCCTGATCCCTATACTTCACGCGTACAATCCGTGCTTGCAAGTATGTGTGTGTGTGTGTGTACGCGCATACTGCATACACAACTTCAATGTCCCATATCTCCGGTGTTTTTCAACCAATTTCAATAAAAACTTCACAGATTTTCATTATTTTGTTTAATAATTCAAATGGCATCTCAAAGTTTTCCAATTTCAAGATTTTGTTGTTATCGACCCCATGTGTATATCGGAAACGGGATGAGTTATCGAAAATCGAAAACAAACTTGTACTGCCTAGGGATTAGGCGAGCTTAAGTTCCAAATCTGGAGTCTCTAGCTCTTATAGTCTCTGAGATCGACGCGTTCATACATACAGACGGACAGACGGACAGACGGACAGACGGACGGACGGACGGACGGACGGACGGACAGACGGACAGACGGACAGACGGACATGGCTATATCGACTCGGCTGTTGATGCTGATCAAGAATATATATACTTTATGGGGTCGGAGATGCTTCCTTCTGCCTGTTACATACTTTTGCACAAAACCATTATACCCTTTTTTCCCATTTTTAATGGGATCAGGGTATAAAAAGAAAAGAATATTGAGCTTAACTTAAGTAGAGTTGAAATTACATCAAGCAAAGTTTTACTTGATTTATGATTATTTTTGCTTTAATTAAGCTATTTGCACCCAGCTTAAGTTGAATATTTATTAAAAATCGCAAATATTTACTAAATTTTGTTCGAACCTCTCTTTTGTGTGTGTGAAAAGTTTGCCAAATGGCCTTTGACATTCCCCTTTCAATCCTTAAACATGGCTCAAAGCGCAACTAGTAGAAATATCACAATTGAAGCCAAATGAAAACAAGTTGGAGTAAACCTTGTTATTATAGCATTATACTAGTTGATTTTTGCAGCAGGTTCGCCAACATCACACAGACGTTCATGCAATGAATGAGTGAAGGAATGATTGAATGATGGAATGAATGGGGCAGCGTTGCCAATGTCTGAACCCTGTCTGAATGGCCCAATTGACATTAAACGCTGCCTCTGACCCCTGTGCTCATTGTTGCCGCACCCCTCATCCAATTGTTGGGTAGTTGGTAGTTCTGGTAGTGATGGTAGTTCTGTTGATGGTGGTAGTTCTGCTTGTGGTGGTGGTGGTGGTGGTGCAATTAACCGCAAAAGGTTTCCTCTTGTCACTTGCCCGTCGTTCTGCGTTGCTTACAAAATACAAAAACAGCGTCTTGTGTTCGCACGAACGAACACCGTAATACTTAGTCTAAATGTATTAAAAATGTACGGTCCGAGTTGAAGTTGGGTGTTGCCGGGTTCCCATTGTCGTCGACCTTAGCTTTAAGTCATAAAGTAATAATAGACCTGGGCATAACTTTAATGGCACTGTTATTAACTTTTGTCCATTTGTCCATGCCAGAAGGGAATGATTGTTGTCCAACACGAGACTCCCGATAATATGGTTTTCGCTTATCGCTATCGCTATTATTATTATTATTATTATTATTTTTTGGGTCCTCATTATAGCTCAAGGCTCCCCTCCTCTCCCCTCCCCAACCCCTGCGTGTCCGTGTTATTCAATTCCCTTTTCTTTGGTCGAACAAAAGCAATTCCAATTACTTCATTTTGTGTTGATAACTTTTGCTCTTTGTCCAAGTACAACAAGTAAAAAAGGCTCTAGTCGAGAAATCCCGACTGAATACCCTGAACCATAAACTTTACGCGTACAGTCAGTGCTTGCAAGTATGTGTGTGTATGTGTACGCGAATAATGCAGACTACATACTCAACTTCAATGTTCCATATCTCCGTTGTTCCTCAACCGATTTGAATATAAATTTCACACATTTTTATTATTTTGTTTAATGTTGCAAACGCCGTCTCAAAGTTTTGCAAGTTCAAGATTTTGTTGTTATCGATCACATATGTATATCGGAAACGGGAAGAGTTATCGAAAATCGAAAACAAACTTGTACTGCCTGGTACTGCTTAGGCGAGCTTATGTCTCTGAGATCGACGGACGGACAGACGGACATGGCTATATCGACTCGGCTGTTGATGCTGATCAAGAATATATAGATGGTTCCTTCTGCCTGTTAAACAAAATCATTATACTCTTTTTACTCAGGGTTCAAGGCATAAAAAACGCTTTTACTAGATGAATTCTGACCGAGAGAGTTTCTTCGTTTTAACCTATCCTTAATTTGTGCTTAAAATCTTTATGCTGCACATTTTGAAAAATATTGCCCTGAGGTGCATTAGAAATATGAGCTAAGTTTTTTTATTGTACCTAAATTTGTTTAGTGGGAAAACACCTTTTGTAAAAATGGACAAACAAGCTGTAATTGAGCGCTAAATAATAAATTATTACATCCTGAGGGAACGCTTTGCTTTTTATTGCCAAACGAAAAAAGTTTGCTCCAAAGCTTAAAGCTATATTTTATAACATATTTCAATAGCTGCAGATGTTTCTGTTCCCAACACCGTTAACATCTAGATTTATTGCTAGAATTCATAGGCACAACAAACACACAGAATTATAACGGTGCGAGAGTTCCCTGACATCTGAAAGAAAAATACTCATTATTCAAAAGTATTTGTAAATCTTTTTCAATACATAACAACTCGAATATAAATCAGGTATGCAGGTGTTGTGTGTTCTGAACATTTTTTTATCGAACAACATCTAGCTTTTATCAATATATTTAAACTGATTCGTACAGAGGTAGCCATTAGATATAGGAAGCTGATGAGACAGGCGGAAGGAATCATCCGACCGAATAAGTCGATATAGCCGTGTCCAATATAAGCTCTCCTAAGCCATAGACAGTAAAAGTTTGTTTAAAATTATCAAAAGCAATACTTGTTTACGATATACACAAGGTTATCGATAGTATATTAATAAAATAAGGTTTTCCTCGAAATCGGTTGGGAAACACCGGAGATATTAAGAAACTTTAGGCGTTATCGTAATTGCAAATTTGATTGTTATCGATAATATGTGTATACTGTTACCGAAAAGAGTTATCGACCTAACAGAGATTAAGATTCTGCTGGATCCTTCTCATCTCATTACATCTTGATATGAATAACCGATAAAAGATTTGAAATGCAAAAACTAGGACAATACAAAAATAATTCTAAAGATTCCTGTTTTGAATAACAAGAGCTTCTCAATTGTCATGTCGTGTCAGTTAAGGAACGGAATCGAATGGAATCGAATGGAATGGCAGCTGGAACGTGCAATTATTCAAAATAACACTCGCAATGCAAATATGTGCGGTATATATATATATATATATATATATATACAACCTACCATGTCTATAACAACAGCAATAAATCAATCAATGAGTGTTGGACAAGTGTTGCGAATAGGGCAGTAGAGTTAATGCGGATTCGATTACCAAAGCAATGCATTGCAGAATTGTATTGTGTATCCATATCGACTTTCAGTTGTTTGTCATCGAGAGATTTGCAATCGATATGCCATATTATTATGAATGAATATATAGTTTGCATAGTGCAAAAGTTACTTAACCAATATGAGAGCATGAGCTAATATTATTATTGTCAACAAGGCAATCAATAACGCGCAATATATATATATACATATATATACATGTATATGTATGTGAGTTTTAATTGGTTTTTTTAAGAATTTTATGGGGCAAGAGCAAATGGAATGCAAAATTCGTGTCGTAAAATAAAGAAAGTCATAAATTAAATAATTAATGCAATAAAATTTAAATAAATATTGCACACACACACACACACTAATACAAACCCACAGCCAGCATGTGGTTGTGCAACCAGTTTGTTGGCCAGACAATAAAAAACGAAATAAATAAATTTAATAATATACAAAATTAAATGCAAGAATTGCTTTTGGCTTATTCAGTCTGAACTCGAAATCGAAATCGAAAAATGCAAATTAAAAGCGATCAATACAAATGCGAATATATCAATAAAACTCAAATGCAAATTTCGCTACTCAAAAATGCAGCAAGCGTCAAGCAAGCGTCGGACGAGCGACAAAACAAAAAAAACGAATAAACAAAGCTGCAAATGGAAACGAATCAATATGAAAATTTATTTCTCCGCAGTTGTTTTTGTTGATATTGTTGCTTTGAAGACGTTGTGTTGTATAAAACTTTTGCCAAGTGCAACCAAAGGGGCTGGCACAGAGGGGGTGGGGGGCTGTGTGTGCCAAATATAGCAACGATCCGACAACGATCGAGAATACCCCCATGGGTGCTAAATATCGAAATAAAAATAAAAACCGAATAAATTTTCGTGTATTTTTCGTATGCAGTACGCACAGACACACACAGATACTAGTGCTTAGAGATGAGAGCGTGATACACGAAAGGATCTGTGAAAGCACGATAGAGCGTGAGTAATACAGTTTGTTACCACATTGAATTATGAATTAAATCAGGAACTTCTTTACTTTTCTTACGTCAAACATTCAAATAAAGATCTTGTTATTACTTTAGTTAAGCTTACATTAACTTGTATTTAAGGCAATTGTGTTTCGAACTCAAACTCATTGAATGCAATTTGCATGCTATAATGCTTGCTATAATGTTCGTGCTCGCTTGCCTGCACTCTCGCCATAATTTGCCATCACCAAAGCAGAGTCACGACGCTTCGGCAGTCAGAGAGCAATCATCATCATTAGCAGCGGAGCGCGAGCGTAGGCAGCGAGCAGCAGATCCCTAGTCGCGTCGCGTCGCTGCCCACCGCCTTGGAAAGAGCTTATTTGGTGTGTGTGTGTATGTGTGTGTGTGTGGGGGTGGGGCGGTAGCTGAGCTGGCGACACGAAGCGTACGCCGCGTCGTTTGCTAATTAAAAAATGCGCTCGCTACAAAATAAAACTTAATTGCGATTGCATTTTGCGATATGCGCAGCGCAGCGCGGCGCGACGCGGCGCGACATCGTCGTCGGGCATTGGCGCAGCAATTGAGTGGCACAGACAGTGGCAGTGGCAGGCAGCACAGGGTGAGCGAGAGTCGGCAACGCGCGCCCGTTGACAACAACAGCAACAACAGTAACAACAACAACTGCAACATAGCGCCAAATTGAGCACAAGAGCCCACTCGACTTTTGTGGCACGAAGACGAAGAAAAATAAAACACACAAAAACAACAACATGAAATAAAGTAAAGCTGACCAAGTAGTAGAAACAACAGCAACAAACACAACAACACCAGGCAGCACAGATGGAGAAATCTGAAGCACAGACGAGGAGTGCAAACTGCCGCAAGTTGCACTTTAAACAGGTTCAGGTTGTTATTGTTGTTGTTGTTGTTGCTTCTGGCCAGCAATGCAATTTGGTTTTTTATTGCGCGACGCCACTGCAGGCAACGGGCGCGCTTAATAAAGATTGATTTACACACATACACACACATACACACACACACACATACTCAGACTTACCCAGTTGCGGTTGCTGCTTTTGAGCAGCTTTAATGGGCTGCAAGTGCTTAATACCCAAAATTATGGCGAAATTATGGCGCAAAAGCTCAACAGCGCGCAAATTGCTCAAAGCATCGATCGCTCCCACTCACCGAACCGAACCGAACCGAACCTTCAATGTTCGTTCCAAAGGGCATCTTTAATGAGATCCCAAATTATAGCAAATCAATGAGAGCGAGAGAGCACACGAGCACACGAGCACACTCAAACATGTTCGACTGCTCGATCTCGCCGTCGCACAGACATCAATTTCGACTCTCAATCACGGCGAGTGCAAGACACGCTCAAGTGCCATTCAGTGCACAAGGCGAAATCAGAACGTCTTTGGAGTGGGAGAGGCAGAGCGCAAGCATACACATGCATGCACACAATTCCAATCACAATGCGACGACGACGACGACAACGACAACGACGCTGCCTGCTCCCAATCAAAGTGACGTCGACGTCGACGTCGGCGTCGAGCGCAATTGCCATTTATGGCCTTGATTTATGTATCTCTGCTACTGGATCTCTAATGCAGAGAGCAGCTGTACGAAGCAAACAGACACACACACACACACACACACAGACATCTAGGCAAACGTACACAAGCGAGTATATTGAATTTATTTGCAATTTATTTCATTTCCTTGGCTTGCGGCATGCGGCTAATGTCCGAACAGTCCAAAAGATGCATGGCAATGTCTCTTTGTTGTTATTGTTGTTGTTGTTGTTGCATGTGTACAAGTATCTGTTACTGAGTGGCACAAGTATCCAAGGCAATAGGAAAATGCTGACTTGCCACCAATTTTCCCAAACAACAAACAGAAAGGGTCAAATTGGATCCCCTCTCACGTCTCCCGTCTCCCAATCCATTCTCTCTAACTTGTTTTCGAAAAGCTCTTTTCTTACCAGGTTGCAAATGGGCTAACTAAGTAATGGTTAAACATTGCATTAAGTTAATGTTCCCTATCTGTCACCACAAATCCAATAAACCCACAAAAAGAAAACCACTATCATCACTTGTAGAGAAAAGCCCACAAACAAATCAAAATTTTATGTGCTTCATTGGTTATGTGTAGAGTAGAAGCAGAGAGAAATGGATGTGGCACATCGTTTATACGTCGTTTGCCTAAAAATCAACAAACAAATGGTCCAAGGACCAACCCCAATGACGAAAATAAAAGGGCAATCGCTCTAATCAGTAACATCCCTCGTTTCTGCGGTCAATGCCGAGACCCGAGCCCAACACAATACAATTTTTTTTCTCTAAAGCAACAACAATGCGAATTGAATTCGAAAGTTAAGATGCTTGATATCGAAGCACTCAACTCAACTCAACTCAACTGAACTCCACTTCAATTTTCGTTCTGTCCTTGTCTTCTTTTCGACTCCACATGCCTCAAAACTCGATACTCGATACTCTATTGGAACGGCAAACGGACATTAGACGCCATTGTTGTTTAAAGGACAATAGAAAAAAGGAAAATGGAATGAAAAAGTAATACTCAAGATACAAATTCGCTTTTCAGATGAATCTCAAATCTTGAGATTTGTTTCAAAGCTGATTATTAAAATTGTTGCTTATATCAAAAGTTTCTTTCTTGCTTGAGTTTACTTTTAAACTTTTATTTATTTTGCCTTGAAAGTTTTCCTCCTCTTACTGCGTTTACTTTCTTACACTTTTATTTACTTTATAAAGATGCCAAAGATAATACTCAAAAAAAGTACTTACCAACGGGGCTTCCTACAATTTTCTCATTTTGCTTATCTGGTTAACAAAAAGAACAAAAAAAACTCACCCAAATGCCTTAAGATTTGACTGCAGATATTTAGGTCAGAACTAGACTAGAACTAGACTGGTTACCTTGCATAGATTTTAGAACGTTTAATTCGAATCAGAAGTATAATCACAAAAAACTTACGTTTAAGGCTATAATCAACATATGGTATGGTTTTTGAAAGTCCAGAAGAGAATAAATAAAGTTTCTCGAAAGCCTTGAAAGATTTGTCATACTTTGTTTGCTTTATTAAAGCTTTCTTTTAGTCGAATAAATCAAAAAAGTTTTCGAAACATGCAAAAAATATACAAAAATTACCAAACTATCTTTTTTTTTGAGCTTAAAATATTAGCAAAAAACGATATTGTCATTCTCAAATATTAATATTTCATATTAATTAATAAATTTAACTTCAATAAATTAGTGAATTCCTTTTATATTTTATAATTTCAAACTTTTGCACAAATATCAATGTTACAGAAAGATTTCATTCAAAGAAATAATTTCTTAATAAAATAAATACCAACTGAAAAAAACTTTTATGTATTAAATTTATATTTTGATTGCCTATTTAAAAAAAATATTAAAAAAAATCGAGCAAGTAAAAGTTTCGAAAAAAGTGAAGAAAATATGATGCACAAATATCAATATTGCTGAGGTATAACATAAATTTAGGACTAGGAAATTCATAAATATAAAATAAATATATATAAATAATAAATATATATAAAATAAATATATTCCTTGATTTTCTCGCCTGACAAAAAGACCTAAAAATTGTGCTTATAAGCTGAAAATGTTGAAAAATCTACAAAAGTCTTTTCACTTCTGATTAGGATAAGCCTTAGAAATCGTATAAACTTGTTTATATCATATAAAATTGCTTGTTGCGTTAATCTTTTGATATCAAACTTAATTCTTACATTTCTGCTGTCGAACAAGAATCAGCATTAAGAAACTTATTCGCAAAACAAACACTTGAAAGCAAGTACAACAACAACAACCATAATTCGGTAGTGAAAACGTTTTAAGGGGGATAACATCCGGACAAATTAGCATAAGTAGAGAACTAACGCGAACTACAAAGAACTCGAAAGCACTTGAAAACACTTTTTGCTTTTCGCTTTGTGCTTTGTGCTTTACTAATCTAATGGGCTTGTTATTGTTTGCACAGTTTAGTAGAATCAACTTTGCTTGCTTTTCGGGCTAAAAATGTGCGCTTAATGAGTTCACATCGCAGGCTAAATGTGCCCCCCCCCCCCCCCCTCTCGCACGCTCTCTCTCACTCTCTCTATTACCCATCTGCCCTGGCTGGGAAGTGGCAATAACACATTTGTGCACATATTTACCTATTTAAAAGCGAATAAGAAATTTTTGAAACTTTAAATTTTTAAAAGGGAAATAGAGTTGGCCTCAAAACTTACCTAAAATCCCCATCAACTCGGTCAAAGTTAAAGCAGCTTTGGCACACGGAAATATACTAATAAGCAGGCACATATATATGTACGAATATGTGTGTAAAGTATGATTATAACTATACATGAGTTCAAAGTTGAACTTTTAAAGCTCAAACAAGCTTCGTTTCTGTGTATCAGTTTAGCCAGTTTGTGAATTTGTTTGAATTATTTAGTAAAAAACTCTTTTTAAATAATCGAGATTCTTAAATGGTTGAAAGAAGCTGTGAAGTTGTTTTTTTTTTTGATTTTAATAAATAAATGTAGTCAAATTATAGTTAAATAATAACTGCATGATTATAATATCCCTTTTCGTTTGGATTTAATAAACGACAACATTTTTGGGTTAAAATAAGCTGTTAGCCACTTTATATGTTAATTATGATTTAAACTTTACTTTCAAAGTTCAAAGTACAAAATTGTGTTCTGTATTTTTATTAGTGAAAATGTTTCAATTTTCAAGAGTTCGGTTTCGCATTCAAAAACATAATTTAAGTTTATCTTACCTATAAAAATCAACAATCTAATATGTTCTTTGTTTTATTTATACAATTATTTATAACAAGTAAGAAGGCTCTAGTCAAGAAATCCCGACTACAAGATACCCTGAACTCTTACTACTTAGCCTTAGAGCCTCGTATCCAGCACTACGCCAAGTTGTAAGGATATACTGAATACTTTCTTGATTTCAATGTTCCTTATCTCCCGTGTTTCTCAACTGATTTCAATACAAATTTCCCAGATTGTCGTTTGATGTTTAAAAAAGTATCAAAGTTCTCCTAATTCATGATTCTATTGTAAACAATCACATTTGTATGTTGCGTCATGCTTATGTTGCTTATGTTGCGTTCATACATATAGACGGACGGACATGGCTATATCGACTCGGCTGATCAAGAATGTATATACTTTATGGGGTCGGAGATTCTTAGTTTTGCCATTTTTACCTATTTTCAATGGGTTCAGGGTATACAACTTTGGGAAAGCGAAAGTATTTTGGCTGACGATAACGTCAATAAGTTGATCTTAACTTAAACTTCGATCGCTTAAAAAATGAATATCTTTTACGTGAGCATTTGTAAACGAATGTGAAATATTTTCCCCATTGTTAATACTAAGTATTAAATATACTAATTAGTTTAACGAATGCAAATTATATTTCAGATAAGAGGATTTTCTGTATGTCTTGGCTTAAAAATATGTGAAAAAAAAAACTTCAAAAGCTTAATATGAAAATTAAAAAAAATTAAAACTTAATAATGATATCTTCAGTTCTTATGGTAGTGTGTAAAAATAAAAAAACAATCACAAAGACATGATAAGATATAGTATGTAGAAATAATATTAGTTGAAAGTTCTCAGCAAGGGGATGACCCCAAAATCAAATATATCTCAGATCTTTAAGCTAGAAATATTTGCGCTTTAAGATCTTACTTGTCTTTTAACCATTCTTGTTGAAATTTTTACAGATTATCAATGATGTGTTAATATTTTTAAAGCAAGACCTAAAATTTCGATTTATGTTTTATCATTGTGATTAACTTATGAATGTTTGTTCTAATAATGTAATGGCAAATACTGAAACGAGTGAAATTGAGTTTGAGGTGAAATTGATTTTTTCTAAAAAAAAAAAGAATTGAAAATGAGAACGGGGTATAAATATGTTTTTTGCTTTAAGACAACGAGCAAAGTACTTTTACGGATGTATTGCAAAATTGTTTGCGAAAATTGTGCAAACTCATGGCATTTAAGACACGAAACAAAGAAAGATTTTCTACTTTGGACTTGCCGCGCTGTTGAGTGTTGGAGACTTTAAGAGACGAACGATGGATGACTTTGAGAGGTCAGACACAAGACGACGAACGTACAAATTAGTTTCTACGCATTTTAGCGCGAAATCCAACAACAATAACAATAGTACTATGGAGTAGCAGAAGGAAGAAAAAGAAGAAGAAGAAGGGTAAGATGTAGAGTAAGAAGTAGAAGCAAAAGGCAGCGCTAATGCGACGCGAGAACAATGGGAATGAAAATGCCAAAAATATACAAAAGCAAGAACAAAAACTAAGGCAAGCATACAAACACTCAAACACATACATACATAGAGAGAGAGAGAGAGAGAGAGAGGGAGAACTTAAGTAGGAGCGAGAGCGCACAAGTTTCTAAAGCGAGAATAAGTTTTTGTGCGGCTTTGTTTTTATTGCATGCGCAGCTTAAAGTCTAAAAAGTATCTTATCTTTAGTGCGAGCAGCAGCAGCAGCAGCAACAACAACAACAACGCAACGTCTCAAGAGAAACGACGCAAAAGCCAAAGCAACAGCAGCAAAAAACGAACAACTACTCACATGCAGTCACTCACACTCGCAAGCTTTATTTTTAGCCGCTGCTGAAGTCGCCGTCGCCGTCGCCGTCGCGAACACCGCAGCCGCCGATGTCGATGTTATGCGAAGCGTAAGCCTGCTAACTAGACGCTCGTGTGTAAAGAGCAGCCGTGGCCGAGCGGTTAAGGCGTCTGACTAGAAATCAGATTCCCTCTGGGAGCGTAGGTTCGAATCCTACCGGCTGCGAGAAGAGATCGACACACAAAACACAGAAATGCCGAAATCAATTTTTTCTTTTTACTTATACTTACATCATCATTACCTTATGGTTGTGTGTGTGTGTGTGTTTCTCCAAAACACGCTTCATTTCGTTTTCGAGTTTTCATTCTACTTTTATGACGCTTAACACGTTGAAAACGAAAAAATAACAACAAAACACAGAGAGCCCACCCACAACAACGTCTGTCTGTTGTCTGTTGTCCGTTTTTACCTGCTGTGTGTGTGTGTGTCGATGTGTGTGCCGCTGTCCAAATGAATAAATGAATATGGGTGTATGAATGAATGGGCGAATGCTGTGTGCACTTTGTTATCTCCTTGTTGTTGTTTCTGTTGTTGTTGTTATTGACTTTGTCGGTCTGCGTGTAGCTTACCTGCGGGCAGCGTCGGCGTTTTTATGGCATTTTTATCTCGCATGTGAGGCCATACAATAGCAACAACAACAGCGAACACAGCCTGGGCACATTGCTTAATCTGGGGCTGGCTGAATGGTTAGCTCTGGCATCGCCGCCATTTTTATGGTTAAGGTCGCCCCCGTCGGCTGTATAGAAATTTGTATGTAATTGTCTGACGTAAAAGCTTCGTTTCGATTTCTTCTTCTTCTCCTTCGGTGGTGTGTGTGTGTGTGTGTGGGTGTGCGGGAGTTGAAACGTGCCGATTGCCACTTTTTATGTTCACCCAAGCAGGGACATTGCCTAATAATACAAATACAATACGGGTTACGGTTGACTGAAAGCGGCTTACGGGTTACGGGACACGCGATACGGTATACGCGATGGGGATATGGATATGACAACACGGCATACATATCTAAAACCGAATTATGGCAATTGTCATGGCATTCTCTCAACGGAATTAAGTTAGCCTGTTAACAGTCTGCCCCCGAATGTCTGGCCAAAACAGACAAATTGTTCAAACGTGTTAAGTGCCATTGAAATTTTAAATGTGCCGCCACGAATATTAGCTTGAAAAGCCAAACAAATAAAGCTATTCACTCAAATTGACACTTTATTTTAAAGCTCAAAAGTATTGCAAGGCAAAAGGAAACGTATCTTTTTCGTTCAATAAATTCGTAAAAGCTCATTAATAAAAGGGCGAAACCGTTAAGTTCATTTCCCCATCCTTCTACCTACCTCTTCATATGCATAAATGCATCGATTTTTAAGACTTTAATGTTTAGCGAATTCAAATCAGGAACTTAAGCTCTTTTGTACAAGAAGCAGACCAAGTTTGTATAGGACAATGTTATTGATATACACCTTTTATTGATAACAATTCAAGCTGTGATTAAATATTTATCATATGTTAAAAGTTTTATTCAAATCTGTCAAAGAACATTTAAGAGATCGATGATTGGAGTTTACTCTAGCGGGCTGGAAGTAAGTTAAGGCATTTTCTGTGTAGGGTATGGGAAATCTTTTAGTCGCACTTTCCCGACTAAAGTCATCTTATTCGTTATCAAAGTCTGTAAGTTTATTTACTCGCCTAGCTTTATGCAAGGTTCAATGAGTATAAATTATACTTGAAATATGTATGATAAACAATGAAAAGACAATTTAGATATTTTCTCAGCATTTTGTCAAATTGTTGTTCTTAAAAATCTCATTTTAATAATTGGATTCTTGTAAAGCAAATTGCAATTTCTTTTCCTAAGGTTGAAAATAATTTTATTTTTAGTATCAGCTTTAAATACTGAAGATAATGTAAATTTATATATATATATTTTATGGTATTATATATATAAAGCTCCCTTAAGTTATCAAGTCTTATAATATTTGGCACCTTGGCTTATTTCAGTTAATTTCCTAATGGAAAACAAAGTATTTTAAGCATTAACAAAACCATGATAAGCTATGTATATATCTTGCATACTTATGAAATTTGTATCTTGTATCTGAATAAGCTGATTAGCTGCATTAATTAACAAGAAGAAGTTGTCCTTGTCGATTACAAAATTGTTTCGATATTGATCTTAACGCGTTTCAAACTATTTCTCGACTTTATAAACTTATTTATCTAAACAATAAACATGGCATATATAGTAGATAGTATATATATATTTAACATTAATTCAAGTTCAAGTCTCTGATGAACACAACAACACAATCGCGCCTTTTACATTCATCTTAACTTTATATGGTTATAGCTATAGATATTATATTGCCTATATCTATGACTGTATATCTATGTGTGTGTATGTATGATTTGATGTTTGTACTTATTGAAGGCCTCCCCAACTTGTCGTCGTTGTCGTCGTTGTGCTGCATATAAATTTAGTGCTTGGTTTTTATGGATATTTCGGGCTGTCGCCAAATTTAATGCTTTCCAGTTTCTATATTTGTCATAACTCAAGACTTTTAGGGCAATAAAGTATCTCTCAAAATGGCCGCAGCTGGTTTTCGTTTCCGATTTTGGCTCTTGTTCGGTGTTGTTTTCTTTTTTTCTTTCGTTTTTGGTTTCTTTTTGGTTTTTATGATGACCACAAAAAAAAACCAAGTAAGAAGGCTCTAGTCGAGAAATCCCGACTAGACGATACCCTGAACCCTATACTTAACGCGTACAGTCAGTGCTTGTAAGTATGTGTGTGTGTATGTACGCACATACTGCATACTCAACTTCAATGTTCCATATCTCCGTTGTTTCTTAACCGATTTTAACAAAATCATCACAGATTGTCATTATTTTGCTTATTGTTTTAAATGCCGTCTCAAAGTTTTCCAAATTCAAGATTTTGCTGTTATCGATCCCATATGTATATCGGAAATGGGAAGAGTTATCGAAAATCTAAAACAATCTTGTACTGCCTAGGGATTAAAGGAGCTAAAGTTCCAATCTGGAGTCTCTAGCTCTTATAGTCTCAGAGATCGACGCGTTCATACATACGGACGGACGGATGTTGAAGAATATATATACTTTATGGGGTCTGAGATGCTTCCTTCTGCCTGTTACACACTTTTGCACTAAACCATTATACCCTTTTTTCTCATTTTTAATGGGATCAGGGTATAAAAAAAAAGTATTGCACATGTTTTTTATGTTTAAGTGGGAAAGAAACGCGCTTTTAGGGAAATTTAAGTATGGAAAGCAGTAAAATCAGCAATATAGATACGATTTTATATACGTATGTGTATTTGAAGAAATAGAACATATATACCGTGTCTATATATATGTAAGCCCTAACCAAGCTTGTAATACAACTGGATTAAGGAATCTCGACTCGAATGAAACCCTTTAGGCATGGCATAAACCTTCAAATGGGTTGGGTTTTGGGTTCAATTTAGCATACAACTGTTTGCTTTTTCACCCCTTGCGGGCAAAGTGCTCGTTAAATGACTTTAAAATATGCACCCCCGTTTCGAGGAATATAATTATAAATATTTGGGATAGATTCGGGAACGTATGTGTTGCTTTTAATAACGTTCGCATCCAATTAAGATTTTGATTTAATATTTAAGTGAATTTCACAAGATACAACACATCTAAAATATGAGCATCAAAACTGCTTCTCAGACCAACAAAAAGCTTTATGAAGTTAAAGTTTGACATTGTAAGCTTAAAGCTTAAGTTGGAACTAGTTTTAAGACTTTTGTGGATTGATTAAAGAATTGCACTTGGATACTTAATACTAAGTATTTACGTGGCGTTAAGGAAAAGTAATGTTCTTAAAGTAATATCGTTTAAAAAAAATATAAAAACCTTAATAAAAGGAAGAGTTTAACTTATAAATCTTCTACTCTTTTTGATCGCAGAATATTGTTAGGAGTAACATTTCTTTATAAACTAAAACTGGTTAAATTGATTCTTCTCAGACCAACAAAAAGCTTTATGAAGTTAAAGTTTGACATTGTAAGCTTAAAGCTTAAGTCGGAAGTAGTTTTAAGATTTTTCTGGATTGAGTAAAGAATTACAATTAGAGTTAAGAGTTAAGGAGTTAAGGAAAAGTAATGTTCTCAAAGTAATATCGTTTAAAAAAATATAAAAATCTTAATTAAAGAAACAAATTTATTGAATCCAGATGATTCTTGATGTGTTATGACTGTAAGCGAAAACTTTTATCTGAAATATCTTCCTTGCTTTCAAATTTCACAAATGTTAGGTATTATGTCAAAGTTTCTAAAAGCAAGTCTAATTTTAAGATTTTTAGGTTTTAGTTAAACATCGAGGACGAAAAACCTTTTAGATAAGTTAAGGTATTGAAAACTTTATGATCGCGTGGTTTCCAAGAAATAATATTTCAACTTTAAACTTTGTATACACAAAATATAATCGGTTTAAAGTTGCAAATTGCACAATTTTATGCTTGATTATTATAATCAATACATATTGAGGCCTTTGCATTGCTTGAATGCTTGTTAAAGCATTAAATTCAATCAAGCTTCCACAACATTATGTATCTGTATATGTGTTATATAGGTTATTTGAGCATTACTCACGTATTATGTGCTGGTGTTTTTTTGTATTCATATCCATATGACAGGCAACAAGAAATGGCGTAATTGAATTTCCTGTGCTGTTTCCATAGTATCTGAAATTGTTGTTCATGCAAAATCGCAACGATTGCTGCTGTAGCTGCAGCTGTTGCTGTTGTGAATGCCAATCAAATCGGCGCACCTTGCGCCGCATGGCGTCGGCGTCGGCATCCGAGACAAAGTCATCAAAAAGCTGTCAGGGACACAGTACAAGGACTTTCATGTGTATGTGTGTATGTGTGTGTGTGTGTGTGACTGTTATGACGCCATTTTCAAAGCAGATGACAAAGCTTAGAGTTTGAGTTTAAGCTTTAAAGAGCAAGTTTTGCATCACCATCATGAGCATCATCATCATTAGTGGTAAGGTCGTGTTGAAATTTAAATTGTTAATTAAGATTTATGTAAGCGAGTTGCCAGCTAATCAGCAACATTCACACTTAGCGTTGCCTTGCTGTTCATTTCAATTAATTAATTCACCGAATTCACCCAACGCAATATTAAGAGAGCCAAAAAGTTTCAACAACAACAAGTTGGTGTGGGGGGAAAGAAAAAATAATTTCATGAAATTTTACGAATATAATTAAAACGATTTTCCATGAAATTTAAAATGAACATTTTTCGCAAAGCGGACAAACTTTGCCAACCAAGAAACAGAGAGAGGAGCAAAAAAAAAATGCGAAAATAAAGCAAAGTCCGTAGTCCGTTGGACCCAGACTGAACTTTATGCCTTGCACACACACACACACACACACAATCACACACACAATTACACACACAGCCATAGAAGGCGAGACCTCCCGAATGCAACCCATCGCTCGCCCCGCAAGAAACCCAAGCAACAACCAACGAACTGCACGCGAACAAGGCGAAAAAGCTAGAAAACTGCAAAGCACAGACAGCAAACAGAGAGAGAGAGGCAGAGAGAGAGTGAGAGAGAGAGAGAGGGCACACTTTTTGTTTTGGGGCCAAGGGAATTTAGTAGTTGAATAAAAAGAAGCAGCAGCAGCACAACAAGCAGTTGAAGTATAAAAGACGAAGAAGAAGAAGAAGCAAAAAAGTTTGCAGCTTATGAAGATTGCGGACAGCTGTATGGAGGGGTTAAGGAAGGCAATGAAGGATGTAGAAAGGCTGCATGCAGTAGTGAACGCGGCAAACAAGAGAATTGAATAGAAAAAGCAAAGGCAAACTAAGCTAAGCAACTGCTTGATGAATGGTGCGAAATGAAACAGTTAGAACAGAAACAGAAGGGAAATGCTGGCTGCTCGGAAGGCAGGCGGGTGGTGGATTTGCCCGCAGAGAGAAAGAGCAAATAAAAACGGGCGACGCCGACACATGACAAATGGCGCACTAGTCGACGTCGACAGCGACTGCGACTGCGAAACTTGTGTAGTGACAGAGCCAGAATATGTCGAGAGAAGAAGAAAACAAAAACAACATTGTAAAATAAAATGTCTGCATACAAGGGTGAGACGTGTGTGTGTGTGTGCGAGTATACATATGAGTGTGCGTGTGTGTGTGTGTGTGCGAAATTGCAAACCTTGAGCTGTGAAAAGTCAAAAAGTACAAATCGTATAAAAAATGTGCTCCATTTTTGGGTTGGGAAGGGGAGGGGGGGGCGCCGTGCGCTGCAATTTAAAATTGCTGTCAAGCAGTCAGTCATGTAATGAAATACTACATACGCCAGCCGAATACCAGAAACAACAACAACAACAAAAACAACAGCAGCGTTCGTTCAATTTGTTCATACGAATTTATCGCTTTTGTCAGAGACGCGAGCAAGCAGAGCGATGCAGAGAGAGAGCGGTTGATCGAAAGACGTGTTGGGGAGACGGTGGTAGAGGCAGGGGCAGGGGCAGGGGCGACGACGGCGACAGCAAAGCTGTGGAATTTTTGACCGAAAAATCAAATTGTTGCTAGTATTTTGTTGCTTGTTGCTGCTGGTTGTTGTCGGTTGTTGGTTGTTGTAAAAAGCAACAAAATGAATGCTTTGTTGGCTGTTTTGAAATGTTTTCCTGTTCGCACAATGAGCGAGAAAAATGCGCGAGCATTTATTGTTTATTTATGATGCCCTTGTCGACACTAAATTGCAAGTTCAAACTTTTAGTAGCGCTCCATTAAACACAGTGAACATAATATCAATAAACATACAAACATACATATATATATACATTTGTATAAATAAGCTTATTTACAGAAAGCCAATAAACTGTTACGACATGGTGAAAATTAAGATATTTTCACTTTAGAGCTATAAGGGACACGTTGGTTGTGGTTTTTAATTTTAATATTTATTTTTTATAAGTAATTCAGTCAATTATCTCTTTAACCTATTTAACAGAACTTAAAAAACATTAACATTAACAAACAAACATTTAAAATACTAACAAACACACTAAATTCAACTGTTTCGACACTGCGTTTTTGGTGCATTTTCGTTGTGAGATTTGTATGAAATTCGTATGTACAGTTACATTTAATTAAATTAAATGTATGTACAAATAAGCTTATTTATATGTAATCGTAACGTGTTACTGATCTATCAAGCATTTGCTGACATTAAGCGGTTCTATTTGCACCAAAAAATGCGAATTTCACAATTTGTAGCTGTTATAAGAGTAATTTCCATTATTGAAACTATTAAGAAAGGCTCACTTAAAGTTGGCTTGAAACTTTTGATATTGCACATCCATAGAAACTTGGCTCTCTTTGATAATGATTGCGAAGCATTGCTTAAAGCAAATATAACCTTAAGAGAAATAACAGATTCGTTCTCATTATACCCAGAATCAATGAAGTTTTCTTATACACGTATACGTTCTCGATGTCAGAGACTCCATCTTTGGAAAACAAGCTCTTCGAAGTCAATACTAGTTTGTTTTGCTTATTTTCGATTACTGATTTAACGAAAAGTTTTCGATAAACACTTGAATTTAAAAATCTTCCGTCTGTTAAGATGCATGCTGATCGGGTGCTGATGTATGCTGATGAAGTAAAGTTATGCACATCGGATGAAACTATTCTGTAAGCTCAAAAACTCAAAAGTTAGTTAAGCAATTTTCAAACTTGGTGTAGAGAAAACTTATTAAATCTGTGTTTCTGTTTATGCCTGGTGTTAATATTCAAATTCTTGATAAAAAATCGGTAGATCGCATTGAATGGGTTGAAGATTTGTGTATCTTAATGCATCCAACAAATGTCTTCTGTAACAAATCCCTCCATAACAAAAACTTTGTCTCCTATATTGTATCCCAAATACAGTATTCATCTAGATAGAATAGAATCAATGCATCAAACAGTTTCTGCTCGTTGCACTCTTGGTTCTTAGTTGGAACAATAACATTAACTTAACTTCTTACCACTTTAACTTATGAATCTTCTTCGCAGAATAGTGTTAGGAGTAACATTTCTTTACAAACTAATCAATGGTGAAACTGATTCTTCTGAATTATTCGGATTTGCAGTTCCGTCCGAGAAATACCAGAAATTTTGTACCTACTTTTCTTAGCTCTTGAAACTTGTTATGATAACATTGCTATCCATAACCCTTCAACATGTTCAATCTTTAACGATCTTACCCACTTAATACTTAGTGCCACACCCACTTGCTCCATTAAGAAATTAGTCTTGTGGCATCTGTCTGCATGTTCGCAATCTTCGTAACCGCGTCGTCGGGGCAGGCGGGAGGTGGGTCGCTTTATGTACAATTTTGATCTAAATCGGTTCAAAAATCATTAGAGGTATTTAAGACTGGCACTTTGTATATACTAAACGCTTAAAGTCTGGGGTACAGGGTATCTGCCTGTCGAGCATTCTGTTCTCGTTTAAACGTGCAAAAGCTCATTATTAACAATTCGTTTGTATAGCTACAGTTTTGAGGCACAGTAAAGCTTCATATTTTGCAAAACAACTGAATACGGAAAGATGAATTTATTCTAAATGTATTCGAACGATACCTAAATACGTAAACTGTATCTATCTATTTAGCTTTGCAACAAAGACCTATCCCTACTTCCTTTAATGTTCCATTAACAATTTCATTTTACATCGCATCACATTAAATATTCAATTGTGAGAGCTAATAAGCCAATGCATACAAGAAACTAAGTAAACATAATTATGGCTACATTATGTATGTGTTTGTATGTATGTATGTAGTGTTCGTAACCGACTTAGTGAACCCTTTCATGTGGAGAATACTCAAAATGAAGCAAAGTTCTATTCGTTAATTCAAGCAATTTGCAGCTTCAACAAGGATTCCGTCTTTCAAATTATTTACTTTGAGACTTTAACGCACCTTTTGCTCCATTGCAATTTAATAGCTAGGACACTTCTTACCTTTTTGTTGCAACCTGAAAGGAACCAAAGTGCTCTCCCAAATCATCTTTTATACAGAATACTACTAGAATACTACTACTATATTACGAACTAGGTCCAATCACATTGTTGGTTAGGTGTAAAAGCCTTTACTTGATAGTTTTTGGAGCTTTGTATCAATTTCATCGTAGACATAACCAATCGGTCATCTAATATGTTAGATTTTCAATATAATATAAATTTTTTGATGATTTACAACAATAAGGCGTGGCTCTGCCCCCCTTAACCGGTCGTTCTTACTTGTTAACTATTCAATGATCGAAATAATAGTTTAGAGAAGTAAAATATCTAAAAAACTTGCACTTTATATACCCAAATTAGGTAAATAAAACGAGTTCTACAGGCAGAGCTCGAGTGGTGATTTATTTCCTTCGAGTGTATTGCATATGGCATAAATTCTTGATATTTTACAAAGATATTTAGAAAATAGAGCAATTGTTAGCGTGAAATAGAAATCGAGAGTTCTTTTTAGCGAGCGAACACTGTATTTGTATTTATAAACACCATTAGCTAAGGAATTTCAAATCCAATTCCGTTCGACATTTATAGAAAACGAATTGCTTGCCGTTTTGCATTCCTGAAATCGGGCTTTTCTTCTTTTAAATATTTGTATTACAAATTTGTTGATTTCGAAATCTGTTTTAGAATCATTTTTACACCCGGAACACATTGAAAATAGATAAAAAGGGTATAATGGTTTTGTGCAGAAGTATGTAACAGGCAGAAGGAAGCATCTCCGACCCAAAAATATACATGTATATATATTCTTGATCAGCATCAACAGCCATATTCGTCTGTCCGTCTGTAAATTTGAACGGATCTTAGCGAATATGAGAGCTAGAGACTCCAAAATTGAAACATAAGCTGGCGGTACAAGTTTGTTTAAAATTTTCGATAACTCTTCTTGTTTCCGATACACACATGTGTTCGATAACAACAAAATCTCGAATTTGCAAAACTTTGAGACGATTTTTGAAACATTATACGAAATAATTAAAATCTGTGAAATGTTTATTGAAATCGGTTGAGAAACACCGGAGATATGGAACATTGACGTTAAGTCAAGTATGCATTTTACACAGACACACACACACACATTCATGCAAGCACTGGCTGTACACGCTAAGTATAGAGTTCAGGGTATCTGCTAGTTGGGATTTCTCGCCTAGAGCCTTCTTAATTGTTAAAATACTATCATATATATGTATATATGTGTGAATGGAACTAATTGAATTGAAATGAACTTTGAATTTGAATATCGAGCTTATGAATAAAGATATGAAGGCTTAATACATATTTATGAATGCAACCAAGTACGTAATTTGTAAGCGTATTCAAATCAGAATCGCTCAAAGCACTTCTCAAAGATAATTAAGTGATTAATTGTTAAAAGAAATATATGTATGCATATATATATATTGTGTGTAACAAGAGTGAGAGGGAGAGGGATAAGGGCCTTATTCAATTGAATATCTGTTAGAGTCAAGTAAAATCAAATGCCATATGAAATGAAGGGAAATGAAGGGTCGAATATGAATATCTATGAAAATGTTAAGTTCGAATATTGAAGAGAGAGAGAGAGAGAGGAGAGCGGAACGAGCGAGTTGAGGGTTGCGATTGCTTCAATTGAAAGCAATTCGAAATCAATTAGAAATGAACTTCAAGTAGCACCGCTGCCCAAGTTGCCCAAGTTGCAACGCAATGTTGCAAGTTGTATTTTCTCACGCACAAAAGCGCCGCCGCGTACTTCACAAACGAGTGCACATCTCCAACATAAACATACATACATATAGTATAGGGAAAAAGAAGAAGAGGTAATAAAATTTTATTTACGAAACTGAAAATCAAAAGCAAAAAAACATAACAAGGCGAGAGCTGCTTGATGGAAGGCGGCGGCGAAGGCTATCATCATCCATTCAATTCCATTCCATTCCGATTCCAACGAAGCGAAATATTTCGAAAAACACGCCAATTGGTCATGTCTCGACCTCGACTACAGTCTCTACTCTACAGAGTGCACTCTGTCTCTCTGTTCTCTCTTATGTGCACATATGTGTGTGTGTGTGTGTGTGTGCGCTTATTATTCGATTAACTCGAATTCCCCTGCAGCGGCAATATAACTTTTATTTGAGTTCCGCCTACAGAGTCTGCAAGCGACATCAAACTGACAACACACACGAAAACAACAACAACAACAACAAGCAGCAACAGCAGCAGCAGCTTTCTGTGCTTTTTCGAAGGTAGGCAAAGCAGAAAGAGCAAAGAGCGTACGGAACGGGAACAGGTGCATTGTGAAAGAGTCGCAAAAAGTACTCAACCACACACACACATACGCACACAGACAGAACGTCACTCACACTCATCATCAGACATTCATTCTAGTGCAGTTTTGTTCGCTTTTTGGCGGGCACAGCTGCAGCAGCCGCAACGATGCGATGCGACGCGACGCGACACGTCGCAACGTGCACAATCTGAATCCAGAAGCTTGGCAATTGCCAAAAGGCAAAAAGTTGGCACTCCAGCAAGCAGGCAAGGCAGGCATCTGCTAACCAATGCTTTACCTCGCATTCTCCCCCACTTCCCCGCTTTGCTTATCTACACATCGAGTGCGCCTGCCTTTGGCATCAGGCATCCAATGAAGCCGCAAAACTGTGGCTGGCTGGCTGGCTGGCTGGCTCCTCAACGTTGTTCAAAATGGCAAATTGCCATGCTAGACCTGGAGCCGGAGCTGGAGCTGTGGAGAGAACAAAAACAGCAGGCAGCAACAACGAAATCGAATTCGCTTTGCGTGTTTTTCGCATTTCGTGTGTTTTTTTCTGAAAGGAGTCGATGTTTAGGGGTTGAGGAGGACGGCGGGAGGGCAGGGCAGGGGCACACCTTGAACGCCCGCAACTCCACACACAAAAAACGTGCAGAGGATTCGCTTGGTTAACGCTCATTTTGTTGTTTTAACACTCGCTCTCTCTCGCTCTCACACACGCTCATTGAAAGCAGCACTCCTTTCACTCTCTCTTTTTCTGTCTTTCGTTCTCTTTCTGACCTTTTCATTAGTTTTAATCGCAGCACAATCGCAGTATTCCTCTCGAATTCCAAACGGCACTGCCACTGCCGCCTGGGTTCAAAGTTGAAGCGTGCAGCGGAACGTGATGCAGAACTGGAGAATGAAATAAACTAAAAAACTGGCTGCTGAATACCAAAGTTGTTGTTGTTGTTGTTTGGTTTTGTTATTGTGCTTATCGTGCACACAGATCTCTCTCTCTCTCTCTTTCTCTCACTCAGATATTTCACAATACTGCCCGCAGAGATAGCGCCGCAATTTTTGCAATTCTCCGTAATTGCGACGGCATGGTGAATACAAATACAAATACATACAAAGGTATACCAAATGAATCCCTCCAGATAAGATTCGACCACTTAAATGTTTGAGCCCAAAACTTTCCCATTGTGCTTGAGCTTTTTGATGACCTTCATAAAACTATTGCGTTGCAAATGATGATTGATTTATAGACCTAACTCAACTAATATCATAAACAACTATCTGTATATACTTGAAGAATTGTAATAAACCCAATGCGATACAGTTGAATATCCGATATTAAAATTTGAGTAGTTAGACTTGAGAAAATGTTGCGAAAGCTTAAAAAGTGGTTTGTCGATATCAATATCAATCAATTTATAAGGGAAAATAATGAAAATTTAAGGAATATTTCAAAGATCTCACATTTCTCACAGTCCAAAGTTGAAAATTATATCAATCCTTAGAAATTGAACATTATTTCACTGTTGAACAGAACAGATCCCTGCAACTCCCAAGAATCTTCACGCAATGTCTAACGCTCCAGTTCCATTTTTTCTTTCTCCTCCTGAATATTCGAAACTTAGCATTACAACCTATCGCGCAGTATAATATCTAGGAATCCTGCCTTACCCTTCCTTTAGTTGTATCATAAGAAGACATGATTAGTTGCTCAAAATGGTTGAACTTTTTCCTGACAGACCCATCAACCTCTCCAACCTTCAAATATCCTGAGCACAATGCCTGAAAGCCATTTATCAAAGAAAGTCTTCCCCTTCCTCTAAACAACGCTTTATGTAATTAATTAAAGTAGTTTCATTAACGTTGCTCTAGGTTTAAAGTTATGCCTTAGCTAAATTTGATAACATTTAACAGTTTTTGAACAGGAGAAACCAAAAGATTATAACGCAAGCGAAAAGGTTTACAAGTTAACAAAATGGCCTTAACGAAAATAAGTTGGTGGTAAGCTTGAAAATAGTTTTGTCAGGCAGCTAACTGCTCATCCCGGCAAATGTTGTTTGTGGCTTTTTCATGTTGCATGCCACGCCGCATAAGAACTTCACTTCCTCGTCCCAGTTGGGAACCCTAAGAGCTCAGCACACAAAGTGTGCGAAAGTGTGAGAGCTAGTTTAGGTTAAATACAAAATAGAAAAGAGAAAAGAGAAAAGAGAAACTGTGTGAAACACACTAAAGAAACTCAACTCAACTCAACGGACCCGAGGGTACGAATCTAGCCAAAAGTTGTATGCTTTTGTGCTGATTGTTGTTGTTGCTTTTAATAAAGTTTACTCCAAAGCATACAGAACTAAACAAAGTAACCGAAACTTTTAGTTAAATGACGAGAATTTCGTTGCTCCAGAACATAATATATATATATAAGAAATAAGTATTAAAGAACATACCACAACGAACTAAATGTGTTTGTTATATATCATACTTTTGGTAAAAACTTGTTTTAAAAGTAAACGAATCAAGCCAAGCATATTTTTTGCTTATAGCTCTACGTCCAGTTACTAAAAAGTAACAAACAGTATTTTAATATTGTTAAGCAAAACTTCAATTATTTAACAAATGTATAGGAAATAAGTCGATTTATAGGAAATTAATATATGCGCCATTAATTATACCGCCAAAAAAAAGAAAAGAAACGTATTGTCATGTAAAGCGGATTATACTAAAGATTTCTTATCAATTTTCGACGTCTGAATCCGAACCGAAAGATTTGCAAATTTATATGAAGTTCAAGGCTTTAAGATATGGTGAAGTCTCATTTAAACATTTTCTAGCAAAGTTAAGATAAAACTAAACAAACAATCCGTTAAAAAAAACACAATTTACACATTTGAATTATTTGGTGTTCGTCTAAGAATCTATCACGTTAGAGAATTGTTTTGTGTGGTCAAAATTTGTATCTGCCCATAGTAACATATCGATAAAAAGATACAAATCTATTCTTAAAAGAATACTGAATTAAACTAATTAGAAGTTTCAGTAACAAAGTTATTAGGTTTCTTTTGAAGAGGTAAGAATGTAATAATTTGAAATAATAAAGAAAAAATCATTTAATGTGGAAGAGTCTCTTACACATAAACTTTTAGTAATCAACAACATAAATTTACTTAGATTTTGTATCGCTTAACAGCATTTAACAGCATTTGAACACATTTAATATATAGTTGATTGTACTCGAGATAAACAAAATATTACGATCAAGGCTAACAGTCTTGACAAAGTCCCAATTCCAAATAGAGGTGACGCATATTTTAAAGTGCCATCTGGTCTATATAATGCAGGTAGAACGTTGAGTTAATTTGGGTTTCGTTTGATGATCTGCCTGTTAAGAGTTTACTTAATCAACCTTAATATGGCAATGATGTGGTCGAAAGCTGCATTTAAGAAACTCTGTAAAGGCCGAAAGAACATTGGAGATAAAGATTCAGTTCATTCAGTTTCAAACAAGTTAAAGGCTTAAGTCGAGAGAATTCCAAAACTTTTTGAGTTACAGTTTTTGTTGGTGTTGAAGTTAATTTGGAAAATACAAGTTTATTGTTATCGATAATATATGTATATCGAAAAGAGTTATCGATAACTCGAAGCAAACTTGCTCGGCATTTAAATACAAGTTCGTTAAACGTTTTTTAACAATTTGTAATGGGTTCAGGGTATTGAAACTTACCTCTACAGTCAACCTTCTCTATGACGAACTTACGTACAACAAAGCATTCTATATAACGAATTCATTTCAAGAGCTCTGCAATTTAAAAATCAATCGATCAATTCCATGTTTATTTTCGACACCTTGGGATTCGATACCTTAAAGTTCGACTTTAGTTTCATTTAACCAACACTAAAAACCATCAGTAACCATTTTTTTGAGGAATTTTAAAAAGTTGCTGGAAGGTTTCGTATAGTTTCGGGTCTCATAAGATTTGAAACACGAGTTTCACATAACCCAAAAAACAAGAAAGCTCTCTTAAAATTTATCAATCAAATACTTATCAGTTGATACATGTTGATACTGTTGAACTTCGTTGATTCGTTGAGTAATGGTTTGAACTTCAGACATTGAGGATATGGAAATGAAGCTCAAACTGTGTGGAGACCTCACTAAAATGCATGAATGTGTATGTCATAATAATTGTATTGCATACGTAATGATATTTTTGTGTGTCATTTAAAACTATTTTAGATGGCAGGAAAAGGCATCCATCAAACAGAATTTTAAAGCTGATGTACGTATGATTGATACATTTTTAATAACCCAAACTGTAGATAGTAAAAGTTTTTTTTTTCAGCCACGAGTCAAATAATTGCAAAATATGAACAACTAGCAATAATGATGGTGAGTGGGGGGGGGGGGAGTGGAATAAAACCCGACGGGTAGTTATGACACTTACTATATATCACGGCACATAATATAGATAATAAATCATAGCGGTTAAGTGTTTTCAATTACCCAATTTACCAATCGCAAATCGCGAATCTGGGCACGTTCCAAAGCTGACACAACAACAACAAACACTGGCGCAGTGCAAAAACAAATACAACATTGAGAAATGTTAAATGCTATTTATCAGCAGTGAAGTAACAAAGCTGTCTGATGGCTGTAGAGAAGTACTATGTAGTAGAAGAGGAGGGGTGTGGCGAAGGCCGGACGCGACGAGACGACTTTAGCTTAGCGGAGAAACAACAGCAAAAGCAACAAAAAAGCTGATAAGTTCGTTTTCGCAAATGGGCGCAACGATTGTACGGCGCGGTGCGGTGCGGTGTGGTAGAGCAAGAGCCAAACGTCGCTTTGCCCCCCGCTCTCTCCCACTCACACTCACTATCGTTCAGTTGTATGTGTGTGTGTGTGTGCCATAAAGTGCGACATTTTGCTGCTGATTAAGTAGCGTTCGTTTTTAATAAAAGTACGACAAACAAATAAAATACAACAAGTAGCTGCATACACACACACACAGGCACACACAGAGATATAGACTGGAACCCACAAGCTTCGGCCTCGGCCTTGCTCGCTCTCACTCTATTCTTTTCGTCTTCGTCCTCGTGCTCGTCTTGTCGTTCGCCCGCCTGCCAGCCAGCCAGCCCGCCCGCGCGCCTTTGTCATTGCCTTGAAGGTTATGGCACGAGCTCGGGCACGTGCCAGTTGTTACGTTTTTGCGGCTGTGGCTTTGGCGTTAGGAATTTGTATGTGTGTGTGTTTGTGTGACGACAACAACGACGTCGACTTTGGTTTTAGCGTGCCGCCATATGTTTCCGGCAAGTGTCCTGCCTTCACTCACTCCCACACCAACTCCCTTCCTTCACGAAAACGCGTTAAAGTCTGTGCAGTGCCAACAAGTAAAGCAGCCAGCACACAACACACCCAAGAGGACTTTGCCTTGACACTGGGTGTGCAATTTTCCATGCGGGGGTTGGAAATCCAAATGAAAAACTGACAGCGGCCCACGGTTGCTCTGTTTCCCTCTACCTCCCTTCACCGCATAACCCAATATAGCCTAGCTCGACCACAATGCCATTTGGTAATTCATGCTAGAAATGCGCGCGTGACACCTCAAAGCACGATTGATATACATATACACGTATATACGAAACGTAATGAGCAAAATAGTTAAGAGTTAACTTTAACAAACTTTTCCTCTTATATTTTTCGATACTTCTGCTCCATGTCAAAAGTCAAGCCAAATTACAAGTAAAAGAAAACGTGTTCGCTCAAGTCAAACTGTCATGTAAAAAAGTCGTGCGTGAAAAGAAGTTCAACACGCGCTCTGCTCTAATCCAAGAGAGAGAGAGACAATAACTGTAACGGTGACGGCGACGGTTACTGTAACCCGATACTCGTATGCGTATCGTGTGGAATAAGTATCTTCGTATGTATCTTCCTGGCCGCATAACGACACCTTCTGTCGACGCCGTTGTCGCCTGCCGTCCTCCCTTCGTCCCATGCCCTCTCTCCGTCGACGCCTTCGCACTGATTTATCAGGGTCATAAAAGCACAGAGAGAGAAAGAAAACCAAAAAACGCATTTGTCTATTTGTGAGTGTTTTTATTCATTTTATATTTGAAAATCTGCTAATTTATTGTTTAACTTACAAATTTGTGTGTGGATTACATGTGAATTGCGGCGAAATGGTTCTAACAATAATATAATAATATATATGTATCTAATAATTATATAATTTATGCTTTATGTGTACACATTCAGATTTCTAAATATATATATATGTTATATATGTTAATATATTTATCATTATTCATATTTTCATATTTTTATTTTTTTTTTTTGTATATTTTTGTTGATTTTCAGCTTCAGAGTTCAAACATTTCAATGGGAACAAACATTAATATCGGCTTAAAAATAATATAATTAGAATTATAGTTGTTGCACGGGTGCTAATAGCCAGAGTATTGCTATATAGATATATATATATATGTATATCAATTTATTAAATAAGTTTGAAATAAATGTACAATTATTAAATATATATTATTCAATTCCTTTCAATTTTGCGGGAATCTTAAATCTAGATTGAGTTCCCAATTTTTGAGTTTTCATTATATCTTTAGCACAGTTTCCATGGCTACGCGACCATATCGATAATGTTTCGAGGGTATGAGGGTATGAGGGTTGGGGTTTGATTTATGTAAATTTGAACAAATTTTAACCAAAAAAGGTGGTTGCAAGATTCCTATCAGCGAAGGGTTGTTTCCTTAACATTAAACGTAGATATTAATATTTATAGCTACACGGTATTTTAGAGAGAGCCAATTTACGTTATCGACGATAGCGATGACGATATACACGGACTGAAAACTGTGCATCTAGGCCATATACACGATGTATACTCTATATATATATATATATTTTACATTTTGGCTGTTGTTTGCGGCCTTTAAACTTTATAAATTATGTACATATAAATAACAGATAAATTGTATACACAAAATGCGAATTGTGAAATAAATAAACTACGCAAGTCAAAAAACCAGCAAGCGAACGTCACGACTTATATAGAAAGATATACAGATAACGATATTTATCGATATAACCGACAATAAGCTACTAAAATTGTTTTAATGTGCTGATTTTCAAAGCATACTCTGATACATTTATCGATTACATCAACTTATCGTCTAAGTGTTATCGATAAGCTACAACTTATCGATAAATCCATGCTTTTGGATTACAAATTCATGAAATACACAGCTAATATAGTTGATTTGGTTGAAGCTTCTAAAAATAGATTTGAGTTTCTGTCGCTTCGATATTTTCAAATTTATGTACAAAGTTCGTGCTGCAATTGAACGTAAAATGCTTAAAACACTAAATACGATAAAAGTATCTACAAGTAATTTATGTGTATATGGGTACATTGTACAAATATATATATATGTATATATAGTAATTTATGTATATATATTTGTTGTGTTCTGTATTGTTTGCATCTTTATGCTTGACACGCTAAGGCTCGAGCGGCGCAAAATCGTTAAAAGTTTATCGCTTCAACGAACGTGCCTACTGGAAATATGTGTGCGTTTGTGTGTATATGTTTGTGTGTGTGTGGCTACTGTTCACCACCACCACCAAAGAAAAATCGTACGAGCCCAAAAAGCGCCGCCAACGCTCGTCAAAGGCAACCTGCGCTAAGTGTGCGTTTCACACTTGGCCAGAGACGAGAAACAAAATATGTATAGAAAAAAAAAAGAAAAAGAAAAAGAAAAAGAAAAAAAAATAGAAATTTAAATTGAAATTGAAAGAAATAACAATTCACTTCCGATATAAGCTTATAAACTTGTTTTTGTATGCTTCACGTTTTCTCATCATATATTGAATAATTTATGCATTCTTCATGCGATTTGTTTTGATTTTTAGCTACGCGTTATACTACATACGAAAAATACGCCTTTTCATTCGAATACGCGTTCGTTCGTTCTACGTGTTATCAGCTTAGAAATGTACTCTATATAAACTCGCAGATACCCTAACAAAATAATAGCATACCCCTTTTTCTTTCAAGTATTCGTAACGAGTTACATTTTGGATATTATATCAAGGACCGGACCGGACCACTAACTGCTATAGGAACATATAAAAAACATTATTTAAGTTTTGCGACTTGTTCATTTATGCACTCGTTACTTTAACGACGAGTAGTCTGAGTAGTCTAACGAGTTTGTTTTTGCCCTTTATAGAGTATCTGGCAGCTTTTATTAAGCATTTGCATTTGATATTTGCTGATATTTTATAATTAATTTTCGTTTGCCTTTTTTATTTTTCGCTATACCAACAACAACAACAGAAACGGCTCGCTTTGTGGTTATTTACTTATATTTCGCCGCATATTTGTGTCAGCTTTTTCGCTTGTTGTTGTTATTGTTGATGCTGTTGTTGTTGCTGTTGTTGTTTGTAGATACACTACATATATACATATAAATATTTCTACTATATATATATCATATATTTCCATTACGTTTTTAATTTATTTCGAGGCGTACTAATTCCAGGCGCAAATATTTGCACATTTATTAGCACACTTAAACATGTATGTATGTGTGCGTGTATTTTTGCATCTGTTTTGTTTTTCAGACATACGTGTATGTACGTATGTATGTATGTATATGAGTGTGCGAATGATGTGTGCTGTGTTTGGTGTTCATATTGCTTGTCAAATTAAGGTATTTGCGGTTAAATTTTAAGGCTTACTCGCTGCAGCGTAAAAGTGACGAGAAGTTGACGTTTCTATGCGATTCTCATTCTCGTACTATCAAAGTGTTCCTTCCGATTGGAACTGCAACTGGTAGTCGAAGTTGTACTGGGCGCTTCATGCATCAATTTGTGTTGGTTTGTTGTTGCTGCTGTTGTTGTTGTAGACTCTCCAGTGGCGCCACAAGATACATTTGCGTGCCGCACATCCAAAGAAACGCTGCATAGAAAGAAACAAAAAAAAAGTAAAAGAATGAAAATTGCTATTCATGGATGAAAATGATGTAATGGGCAAGCCAAATGCGAGAATGATAAACTGAACAAATGAGGGACGACGACGACGACGACAACGACTGCTGATGTTCATTAAAAGGCAAAAAACAACAAAATCAAGCACTGCATAAGAGCAACTACAAAATAAATAAAAAGAGTTGTGTTGTTGTTTTTGTTGTTGTTGTTGTTATAACGGCAAAAATAAAGCAGCGCGCTCGTATGAATGACCGACCCAACGAACCAGCGAATGCCCGACAAAAACAACGACCCACAAGCAAGCAACAGAGAGAGATATATGTATATGTATACAAAAAGAGAGACTGCAAGAGAGAGAGAGCGAACGCGTGAGCGTTAATATAAGAGGGAGGGGGGTGAGCACAGAGGTGAGGCTAACGTGGAAGACACACGTTGACGTTGAACGGTTGCCCGCTAAATTTGTGTATAATGACTACTTGAGAAAAACTGAAAGAGGAAAGCAAATGGAAAGAAATAACGAAAAGAGGAAGAAAACGCGCAAACACGAAATGTAATTTGTATAATTTGAGTCTCTTTTTTCTTTCTTTTTTTTTCGTGTGTTTCGGCTAAGTGTGGGAAACGCGCCAAAAAGAAAATATATATATATATATGTATGTATGTGTATAAGTAATTGAAGAAACCCCTTTGAGATATTGAAATATTGAAGAAATACCTAAGCTACGCAAAAGAACAAGAGAACATGTGTCTTACTCAGATACAGAGTTGGAGTAAAAGTAAAAAAAAAGAAAAACTCTTTTAACATCTTGTAAATGACAAATTATGCGAAGAAATTTACTTTGAATGCTAAAACAAGTAAGAAATCTGTTTTCGGCAATCCGAACTACATTTTCATATTAAGAATAAAACGGATCTTGCGTTTGACTATATGATAAAGTTATACGATCTGCCATTATTTCGACAAATGATCTTACTACCAAAGTTTCAGCAAAATAGCTCAAAAACTGATAGTTTAATCCGAATATGATCAGACTGACATGACTGAGACATTAAGGACTCAGCTCAATATACTGATGAAAAGTACATAAAAAGAATAGGTCTTGGATGATTGCTTCTCAGCGTTACGCAGTTCACGACAAAATTATAGTTATTTCTGATATTTTCATTTAAAAACGTTCCCTTATTCATCTATATTGAATTTTCCTGATAACAATTATTTTTAACAAGTTTTTATGTTTGTTTTTATCGTTTTCCAAACACTATTTGTTCGTATTCTCGCTTTTAAACTCAAATATTGACTTAGTTTAATAATGAAAGCCTCTTCTGTAGATTTGCTTAAATCCATATTCGTTATTTTGTTGTTTAAGTCAAAGACTTTCTAAATAAGACAAACAATATTCTCAATTATGTTGCCAACAAGAATCAAGTCAATTGAATAAATTCCAATACCTTCATTAGTAAAAGTTAGTTAGATGAACATTTGCTAACTGCCATAAATAGTAGAAAGATTATTTGAAGTTTTAATGTTGCACTTACCTTGTGACTAAGCGGAACTTGCCACCGATGCCAGAGTATCGGTGGCGGCGATTTGAACGGGCGGCTTTGACATTGATTCACTGGTCACACTGTTTGTCGCCGGCTTTGGGAGCGATGGCAGCGGGAGTGTTGCAGTTGCCGCTGCTGTTGTTGATGCTGCTGTTGTTGTTGCTGTGACAGTTGTTGCCTTGACATCCGTTTTAGTCACATTGATCGTCTTGTTGCTGCTGTTGCTGCTGCTGCTGGCAGACTTTTCTAGTTCCGGCGTTTTGACGATTGCCGTTGCAGTCGCAGTGTTGGTGGCACTGTTGGTTGCTGTTGGCGTCAGTGGCGCCTCCACGGAGAGGGCGGCTGCTTTCGCCTCGGCGCGTATGTTCAAATTGGCAGCCACTTGATCAATGGTTGTTGCCTTTTTTATAGCACGCGGCGATGTAGCAGATGCATTGCTGTTGTTGTTGTTGTTGCTGCCGGGACTAAGCTGTGATGTTGCTGTTGCTGTTGGCGACTTGTGCTGCTCTTCGGCCTTAACAGTTAGTGGCTTGGCAGCAATTGTTGCTGCTGCGATTGTAGCCGTTGCTGCTTTCAGTGTTGGTGTTGCCTGATTGCGAAAGGCCAATGCTGAAGGATTGGGTATGCTACGCACTGAGGCATTCTGTTGTCGCACCAATGCATTCTTTGGCTTGTTCTCAAACTTGATCGAGATCTTTTCACGCGCTGTTGCCGACTCTGAGAGCATATGCAGATTTTGTAAATCATCGCCAGAAGCAGCAGCAGCAGCGACAGCAGCAGCAGTTGCTGTTGCTGTTGTACTTGCATTGTTGTTGTTGCTGTTACTGGTATTGTTGTTGTTGTTGTTGTTGGAAATGTTTTGCTTGATTTTATTAAGCGCTGCCTCCAGACTGTTGCTGCTGCTGCTGCTGCTGTTGTTGTTATTTAAGGCTGTTGTTGCTGGCTGTTTGGTGCTTTTACTGCTGCTGTTGTTACTTGTCGCTGCTGTTGTTGTTGTTGCTGTTTGTTTGGCATTGCTGCTGATGGTGCTGTTGTTGTTGTTGCGTCCCGTGCCTGCTGATAAATCAAGTATGTCAGCATCCTTGGCAACTGTTGTTGCTGTTGCTACTGCTGCTGATGTTGTTGTTGTTGTTGTTGATGTTGATGTTAATGTTGTTGTTGGCGGCGGGCGAAATTCACGCAAAGTTGTTTTCGACCTGGCTGCGCCATTGGCAACATTAACTGTGCCGGCAGCAACAGTTGCTGCTAGTTTCTTTGCTGCATTCGCTTCGGCGGCTTTGGCTTTGGTTGGAAATGGATTGCGCAGATTGATTAAAGCAGGCGGCGATGTGCGATAAGCAGCATTGTTTAGATTCAGGTTGTTGTTGTTGTTGTTGGTAATGCTGTTGCTGCCACGTTGCGAACTAAGCGCTACTGACAGCGGCGGCGATTTAACCATTGCCGGCATGGACAACGGAGGAGATTGTGCGGCTGCAACAGAGGCACGCTTATTGTTTTGCCTGGGCAGACCAACAGGTGGACCCATTAGACGTGCTGCAGCTGATGCAGTTGCTCCTCCTCCTCCTCCTGCTGCTGCTGCTGGTGCTGGTGCCGCTGCCAAGCGTACAATTTCCAATGCTGGCTTACTTTGTTCCGCATAGGGATATGTTATGCCATGCATGGTGCTGTTGTTGTTGTTGTTGTTGTTGATGTTGCGTGCTCTTGGCGTTATAGTCAGTGTTGATTGTGGCATCGTTAGACTCAGCATAGGCATGTTGTTGCTGTTACTGCCGCTGCTGCTGCTGCTGCTGGGAGTCGTTGTGCTCTTGACTAACTCCGGACCATAGAGACGCATTTGCGAATTGTAGTTTTGTAGCTTCTTGGCGGCGTTAAGTTTATTTAGTTGTTGCTGATAGTCGAAGCGAGGTTGCTTGGCTAGCAGCAACTGCTGCTGTTGCTGTGTCTCGTCGAAGGATATGGAGCGTTTGGGCTGCTTATTGGCCGCGCTGGCTATTGAACTGGGCGTGGAGAGATAACGTTGCATGTGATGCGCTGGCAGTGGCGCCTGTCGCATCGGCGATTGTGGCACAACAAAATGTGGCATCGTTGTTGGTTTCCTATTGCTGTTGTTGTTGTTGTGTGGAGGCAACTTGGCTGGCTTAGGCTGTAGCTGCTGTGTTGCAGGCTTCGGCTTGACGGGAGCGGGAGCGGGAGTGGTTGCGGGAGGCATGGCTGTTGCCGTTGCTGTTGCAGGTGGAGCGGTAGCAATTGCCGGCGCAGTTGTTGCTGCTTTAAAGGCTTTGAACAAACTGGGTGGCAGCGGTGGGGAGGCGGGCAGTTTCAGCTCCTTCTTATCAGCCGCAAATATATTGGAGTTGGAGTTGGAGGTGAAGTTGGAGTTGGTATTGGCTGTCATCAGGCTATTAATGCTGCGCGCCTCCTCGCCCAATGTGCGATTCAGTGCATCTGTTGTTGTTGTTGCCGCTGCCTGCTGTTGTTGCTGTTGTTGCTCGTCGAACTTAAGTTGATGCAGTGAAGCGAGCTCCCCGCCAGCCAAAGAATGTGAACGCTTCAAGTCCAGCTTGTGCGCCTTGTGATTATGTGTTGTTGTGATTTTCATTTTCATTTTGCCATCCGCTTGTGATGAGATTTCGGCATGGAGTTTCTTGCGCTTGCCATTCGCATCCTTCGGCTCCTTGGAGTGCTTCTTCTTGCGCTTGCGATGCGAGGAGCTGGAGGAGCTGCTGGCATCGGCAATGCCATTCGAACCATTTGTGGAGGCGGAACAGGAGCTCATGGGCGATGCATTTGGACTGTATTTCAGTGCATCCTGAGCATTTGGAGCAACAGTTGCTGCTGCTGCTGCTGGTGGCTCGATTGGTTTGAGTCCAATGTTTTTGGCATATGTTTCCAGATCGAGTTGATGCTGAGGTAGTGCATCCGATTGCTCGAGACGCGCATCCGCTGACTTGGGCATCGTTAACTTCGCCTTCATGCTGTTCAGCTCGATCCTCAGTTTGGGCAAATGGGCTGGTGGCGATTTCTTGTTGGCTGTCTTCAGCTCAAAGCCACCTTCATCCGCATATCCAGCGGATTTGCTCAACTGCGATTGCGGTATGCTAACCACAATGTTCAGATTGCATATGTTCGATTGTTCCTCCGGTTCGGGTTCACTTTTCACCCGCAACAATGCAGTTGGAGTTGGAGTTGAAGTGGAGTTACTTACTCCAGTGTAATCGCTGTAGCGCATATCATTGCTGCGTAAACTTTTGAAAGTACTTGGAGCTGAATCTTCGTGTTGCTGTTCCTTTTTGTTAGCCGATATCGTTTGGCCAGAACGCTGTTTGCTTTTGGCCAACTTCGTTGTCGATTTGCTGCTGCGTGTGGATTTGTTTGTGGCATGCAGCTGACGTGGCAGCTGACGCGGCGTCTGTGATTCCACATCGTCCGCAAAGGTCACAGACTTGCCACTCGGCTTGCTTGCTGCGGCGGCGGCGGCAGCACTTAACTCAATATCCCGATTAACCTTTGACAAACTCTTCTCATCGTTTTTTGTTGTCGCTCGCTCGTAAAGCAAAATTTTATACCGAAATGCCATGGGCGCGTTCTGTGGAATTAACGAATACAAAACGCAACGGGGTTGCAAATAGTAACAAATATCGAAATTACGTTGTCAGAGATTAAATACTCTTACACAGAGTTATATAGTTTATATAGTAGGTAAACAGGGAGTAGGAAGATTTATGTCCAATTGATTCTTACTTTGATTTAAGATTGTGAATATTATATTTTGCCTGATTATCTCCATTAACTTTATATGATTTTTAAACCGCTTCTAAAAACTTTCTGCTTTAAGATTGACATTCATATTATTAAAGAAATTTCTAAATCAATCTTTTGGTATTTCATTTAAGATTCCAGATTTAAACAGAAAGATTTTGTCTGAATATAATTATATTGAAATAACAATGTAAATTCTCTAAGTTTCAGATAAAAGTCCTAATTATTATTTCAATCATGATTTAAAACAATTATTATAAAAGAACTCACATTTTTCTTAAGTGTATTTATTATATTGACTAAAACTTTCATTGAAAACAATAGTCAAAAATCAAGTTGACAAAGATTTATTTGCCCTCAATCTAACTTTAATATAAAATCTATCAAATTTCGAATTGAAAAACGAATATAGAATGTTTATCAAGTTCTGTTTGCAATACTAAGAGATGAGTTCTTATAAGTGAAGACTTCACGTTAAAAACTAATCAAGAGTACATATATCTAATTATGCCGTACACATCTCTAATGACTTTTGATTATAACAGCCGATGGCAAGATGATGATTATCAGGGGGATGTTCTATGAGTCGTGAGAGTGGACAATCCCAAAGGAGGACACTAAACAAGCGACACAATCCGATTTGCCAGCGGCTAATTTTAAGTGCCAGGAACAAACACATGGACAGTGAAATCGCTCCCGGAGCACAAAAATATTTGACGAAAAAAACAAAAAGAAGAAGAAGAAGGCCAGACAACTTACCCGCTTCCAATGGTAACAATAGCCGACGTCCATTAGGGTGAAGCTGGGCGGCAATACCTCATCCTCGTACGTGACCTCGACCTCAACGTGTTTGTTCTCCGCATCGATGTCGTACTTGGAGCACAAAAACCGCTTCAGATGCACAACCCTCAAGTCAGCGGGGCACTGCAGATAGCAGACAGGCGGCTTATCGTCAGCGCCGCAATGTTTTAGCATCGCGGGATGATATTCTAGGGATAAACTGTATATGGAAGAGAAGAGAACATCGAGAAAAAGAAAATATGAGTAAGTAAGTAACTTGATAAATATGAGGAAAAACATTATTAACTTGAGAATAATCAAGTATAAGGTTATGCAAGAGCAAACTTGTTAAGAAAATAAATAAATTTTAATGTTTTCAGAAAGGAAAATATTTTCTTTCATGTTTAATGTTGGAAGAAACACAAAGTTTTCAACAGAAACATAATTCCAAAGTTAATTAAACAGTTGTAGATTTCTTCGAGATAAATATCTCAATGGTGTTTATAAGACTTGGGTTAGTTTTCAACAAGAAAGTTATACTCTTATATTATAGAAAGTTAGAAACGATTACAGAGACAAACTCAAACTATTAAAACCTAGTTAACATAAGAATAAAGTCTTAAGTTCCAGTAACTCACCTAATAGGTTCTCCTGGCGTAAAGAACTCCGGCTGCTGCTGGTCCTGCTGTTGAGTTCGGAGTACATCCTCTGAATCGGCAAGCAGTTCCCGATGCTGTTCCCCAAACTCAACGAGACGCTTGCATTCGCGCTGATAGAGACCCGGCACCAGTTTATAAATCAGAGAGCGCATTGTGTCATCGGATCTGCATGGGTTTTATGTTATGTTTTAAAATGGTGAAGCCCAGAGAAAGAAGAGAGAGGAAAGGGAGAGGAAGTTGCTCCTACCTGAGATTATCCTCGCTGATGTGCTTGCCACCGTTGCCCTTGCACTGTGGGCAGTAAACATCGCGCAGCAAATGCTTCAGAATGCAACTGCGACAATCTGCAACAAAAACAAAAAAACGAAAAGTTTGTTGCAAGTTGTTTGTGAGTGGGTTGTATAAGTTATAGGGACGTATAATCTGTATAAGATGTCTTCAACTTACATGTGTGAAAGCAATTGTCAACGGTTGTTGGCTCTATCATGTAGCCCTGGCAAATGCGACAGGTTAGAAGTTCATTGAACTGGCTCAGCTCATGAGCAGCTCCTTCGCCCTCAAAATGGAGCTTGTGCTGTTGTTGCGTTGTTTCTGTTTTAAGATGCATTTTGTTTTTGTTCTTCAACTATCTATATATATATATATAGCCTCTGTAAATTTTGGTATTTCAGAATGATAGCATTTCCTGCAAAAAGATTCGAGTTGCAAGAGCTTAAAAAAATGTCTTTAATTCATTAATGATTGTTATTGAAACATCGACTCAGATGACGAAATTATCAAAAGCAATAACAAATTAACTTTTGTGCAAGCGTGTGTGACGTCACACATGCAAAACTGACTGCATTTCACATGGAATTCGTTTGAGACTTTGAAATTTGAGTAAAAATTTGAACTATCGTACTACGAAATGTTAAGTTTTGAGTTTGTTGACGCAGTTATTGAGTTTGGTCGAGATAAGTTAAGGAACTTCTGAATCATCGATTGAAAAACACAAACATTGATTATATCTTTCAACATGAGTTTTTCAATAAATGTTTGTCAACCTATTCAAAGCATCTAAAGCTTGAAAATATTTCAATTGCGATATAGTATGCATTTATACCAAGTTTAATACCGAAAAAAAAGGCTGAATGAAAGATAAGTTTAAATAAAAAATAAAACCAAAGATATTACAACTGATCAGTTATATAAATAAACATGATGAATATGGAGATATAGTGTGGTGAACTCCTTAAAGAACTATTAATAAAGTTGAGTTGAATTGAGGGTTGTCCATATAAGGTACCAAGAACTAAGGTAAAGAAACTGATGACCACAAACCGACTGTTGCGACTGTTGCGACTGCGCAAGAAGAGAACACAATAATAATGATAACAAATAACAAAAAAAAAAAAAACGGGTGGCAAAGACAAGACAATAAAAAGCTTTTTAAAGCGCCACATGGACAGCAAAGACACAAAGGTAGTAACAAACAAAAAAACAAAAACGTTGTGAAGAAAAAAACACAAACTGTGAGAAATAACATAAAGCAAAATCCCATCACCACAACACAGCAAAACCAACCAAAGACCAAGAACTGGCAAAACCATCATCACCCATCAGACATCAACCATCAACATTATTGTGGTCGGTTCGGTTCGGTTCGGGTCGTGTCGGGTTCGGTTCCGTCTCTGGGTCTACGTCTCGTTTCGTTTCGTTTCTTTTCGTTTCGTCTCATCTCGTCTGTCGTCTGTCGTCAGAGCGTTAAACAAAAGCCGCACATAGAGAGAAAGACTTAATGTGTAACTCTGTGTCTGTGTAGCTGTAACTTTGTAACTTTGTATCTTTGTATCTTTGTTGTCTATATCTGCAGCTGTATCTTCAACCATAGATATGGCAACGTCAGCGGCACTAGCTAGACACACAACTTTAGACTAGTAAGTCAGCCATCCATGAATCGGAACAATGCCGAAACATACACAAAAATACAACACTATAACAAAAAAACGCAAACGACACTAACAAAAAAAAAAAAAAAGAAGCTCAAGAATAAAACTGTTACGCAGTAGGGGCTTAAGAGGGGGAGAGGGGGGGGTGCTCTTTCGGGCGCACTAGCGACGCCCTTCGTGCCATACAGAGGGCACCCTACACACACACACACAAACACACACACAGAGGCGATTGTGCACTCGACGTGTGTACTTGAATCTAGTTTTAGGTTTTGCCTTCTCGTCGTCGTCGCCGTCGCCGTCGTCGTCGTTTTCGTTTTCGTCGTGCAAACGAATAAAGTACGAAAATTACGCTCTTGTGTGTGCCCTACACATACCAACAATCAAACGCACACACACACACACACACACATAGTCATACAGTCAGCGAGTTGATAATAATAATAATGATGATGATGATAATTATTATTATGTGGGCAGCGAGTTGGATCAGCAGGTTGGGTTGTCTGAGAAGCGAAAGAAGCGGAAGAAGAGGAAGACGAATGTATGCCATATGCGAGAAGCGTTAAGTTGATGAAGATGAGATTTGAATGGAACAACATAAATAACAACAAAAAGGCCCCGCAAACGTCATGTGTATATTTTAGGTTACATACTAGTTGAGTTAGGGATTAAGCCCGTAGGGACTAGTCCTTTGTGTGTGTGTTGTCTATTAATATATTTAAAGTGTTTTGTCGAATAGTTAACATTTTGTTGTTAAGATAGTTAACATTGCCTCATTAAATATCTGTTATAATCTTGAAGCAAAGGTCACTTACCCCAAACAAACAATTATAATTAAAACTTATACTTAATGCTTCCTGCCATTTTCGAAATCAAATCTCAAAGCGAAACAAAATTGCTTCACGAGACTTTTGTTCATCTTTTGAATTTGAATCTACCATTTTTAAGGTTTTCGTACGATAGCTTAAACATTTTATTATAAGAAATACAAAGTTCGAACAACTTTTTTCAAGTCTAATCTCTAAATTGCACGATAAACTTATCTAAAACTTATTTTAAAAACATAAACTTAAAGCTTTGAAGTAAAATGCTTGTTAAAATACAGATTTCGTCTTATTGGGTTTCTTTGCTTCACAGATCGAAAGTTTTTTCGAACAAAAGTCGATCCTAATAAGTCGAAAATGAATTTCGAAGGGAATTTACGGTAACCTCTTACATCTGCACATACAAATCAATAAAACTTAAGGGATTCAATTTATGTGTTTTAGTTTCATCAACCCAAACGGAAGCTTTTCGGATGACTACCCCAAAATATAAGCCTAAATCTAAGCTGTAGGGCAAATAAAAGTCGCCTTGGCCCGAAATGCGCTGCCCACTTTTTAGTTTTTGTTTTTGTTTTTGTATTTGCCCCGTTTGCCTTTGACATGTTTGTGCTCTTTGTACGTCACACGCTCACGCGAAACTGGCACGAAAGCAGCTTGTAAAAGGCAAGACGAAATGACAACAAGCCGAGAGAAGCTGCGATGCGATGCGATGCGATGCGACGCGATGTGATGCTAGGCAAAACAAAAACGAAAACAAAAACAAAACAAAAGCGTTTCGTACAGCTGGAAACTAAGCCAAAACAGCACACAAGGATTGTTGTGTGGTGGGGTGGGGTGGGGTGGTGTGGGGATTGGGCGGTCATGGTTTGGAGTAAGAAAGCTGGACACAGTGTTGTTGTTGTTGCAGAAAACGCAAACGTTGCTGTTGCTACAGTTTTTAGATGAGGATAATGAGAATGTGGGCTTTAAGTAAACAAGCTAAAATGCCATCATTCATCAACGCTGCCCACGCCCACATTCCACCCCACACTCCACCCCACAAGACGCCCACTTACGTTGAGTGTTACGTTAAAGTGCCCCACTGTGCCGGTCATTTTGTGGGTTGGTTGCCAGAGATGGCTTCAATTGACAACGACAACGACAACGATGATGACGTCCTCAATGCCGCTCTGACGTATTAGTTTACGAGAAAGGCTCACACACACATACACATATACACGCACACACTTATACACATAGGCGCATGATGACAGTGACGAAATGGCCACAGCTTGTACACAGCTTTTGCCGCGCCGCGCCGTTATCGCTATCGAAACGAAAACAATAATAACAACAAATAACGGCAGCGGCAGCAACTACTGGCGCCGGCACGAGCGCACTTTACAACAACAATTCCGCAGGGTGGTTGCTAAACACACTCACACACACACACATATATATCTATATATATATATAGAAGTAGACACGACGCGCACGCAACAAGCTTTGCCGAGAAACGCTACAGCGAAATCGGAACAGAATTGAGCGTAAATATTTGTTATATGAACGTACTGTGTGTCCACTACAGCAGCCGCTGAAAATACAACTGAAAGCCATGCACGAAATTCAAATGCTACGACGCGTTGCGTTCGTATTGTTTTGTGTTGTACTTCGTACTTTTTGTGCTTCGTACTCGTGTAATTCGTGTACTCGCCGCGCAATTGAGGCGAAACGAGCGAACCCACGAACACAAAGACGACTACGAAGCGGACGACACAAATTTGTATCTATTCGCCGCAGCAACAACAGCGACCGAAAGAGAGCCGCCCCAATGTGGGCTTTGTGCTGTGCTGTGGGAGAGCCAGCAAAACGCGGCAAGCCAAAAGTCATAACAAAACTTTCTACAATTTGCGCGCGCGTGTATTCGCCGTGTCGCCGCGAAATTCGATCTCGGTTTTTCGAACTCGTCGCCGTGCGATGAAAATTCCAATACGACAATAACAGCAAATGCACACACACACACACACACACACACCAATGCATTAACGCACTTGTCACGTGTACGTGTGTTTACAAAATTTTCACACACACTGTCAAAGCACGGGCATGGTTTTTTTTTCGTTATATTTCGCCGCGCTCAGCGCGCAATCAAAAGCAAAGTGAAATTTTCTAATTAGAAACGTACACACACACAAGGGTATTTTCAAATACTTTGCCCATTTTTGCCTGCCAACTTCTTTAAACTGCGACGCAATTACTTTACATTGAGCACGATTTTCATGTTTTACTGCGTTTGGGTGCCGGCTGCTCAGAAGCTGCAGTCAGAATTGAAAACAATTATACGCACATCCATAAATCGATTCAAACCAAAAATGATGAGCTCTTCTTCTTACTTTATAACACTTGCCGACACACAAACACATGCGGTGTATGTGTATGTGTGCGCGCTTCAGCTGCTGCTCTTATCGATTTCTCATACACGTTTTTATTATCACGAAAAGCGGCTGAGATTTTCGAAACTCTTGCTCTCTGTATCTCTCCTTCACTCTCTCTCTCTCTCTCGCTCACTCTCAGTCTTTAAAGTCCGTCTCTCTTTTGCCGACACAGCGGGAAAAAATTTACTTTACTCCGTCCACAAAGTGCACGGCACGAAAACTGTTCAAAGACTGATTCTGATTAGACCTGGCAACGATTTCGGCACCGTGCTGCCGCTGTTCGCGTCTGCGCCTGAGAGCCCCTCGTGAGAGCGAGAGCAAGCGAAAGCGAGACGAAGAGACTCGCTGTTGCCGTTTCGCGCCATTGCTGTACCGCCCACCCTGCGGCTGTCGTGCGGCTTGATTGGCTGCAACTGGCGCGTTCGGGTCTTCGGCTTCTGGCACGAGCTCGTCGTGTCTCAACGCCTGCTGTATGCGTTGTGTGTTGTGTAGCTGTGTTGCGCTGTTTTTACCTTTTTTGGGGTGGCTGTGCGTTTCGTGCTTGCTGCTTCGTGTGTGTGTGTGTGTGTGGGTGTGGGTGCCGTTTTTAATTGAATTCAACTGTCAAATGAGAGATTAACGCTTCTGCATTGACGCCGACAGCGGCGTCGTAGCCGTCGTCGTCGTCGTCGTCGTCAACAATCGTGCCAGCTACGCATTGGCCTTGGCGTTTATAATTATATCGCGAATTCTTGTTTGGCCGCGCTGTCGCTGTTGTTTGTTGTTGTTGTTTCTCGCTCACTCTCTGTCCGCTGGGCATTTTGTATAAAATATGAATATGCATATACATACATATATGAAATCCATGTCAATTGGAGCCATATGCAAACGTATCATCCTCTCCCTTTTCGCCTCTGTGTGCGTGTGTGCGTGCGTGTATCTTTTTCACTGTATCTGTATCTGTATCCGCTGCCTGTCACAGACACCACTTGAGACATGAAACATACTTGATCTTACGTATTCGCTTCTTGTTTTGACAGCCGACGCAAGGGGCGGCGGCACGGCACGGCACACACATACAATTTATGCTCAATTCAATTGAAAGCGATTTCAGCGAATGCCAAAAAAATTTGCATTTCAAAGGCTTATACGACGACTTTGCCCCTGCCCCGCTTCGGCGACAAGTGCAAAATCGCGTGTCCTTGAATATTTATTTTTATTTTTTTTTTTTCGTCACGTCTTCGCGTCGATTTCAAGGCTCGTTAGATATTAACATGCGCGGCAATGCTGAACAAAATGTATCCCATGCTCTTTATACAGTTTGATAAATGATGCAGATAAGATATTCCTTTTTTTACGTCTTATGCGTATTTATCAGCGTATATCTTTGAAGCAGTTGGTACAGTTGAACAGGAAATAGCTATGAACTATTTTTATTGATTCTAGATACTTGGGTTTGAGTTTCTTTCTATTCTATTACTATCTCTGATTTCTCTCTCATAGTTATGCTAATCCTACAAGAACACAGCAATAGGTCGACCACAATAAACATCAAGTTACAATCGAACTTCTTCTACGAACTCTCTATTACCATACTATTTACCTCAATACATCTTTCTACCAAATCCGCCAAATAATTTCTTTTTTTTAAATGAAATAATAAAAACAAAACTACTGAATATTTTCTAAAATTTCTTTTTTTTATTTGAAAGTACAATCCTTCCGGTTAATAATCAAAAATAATTTCATTCAAATTTCAGTATCGATTATCGATTATCGATTGTGTGCAGCTGTATTTCGCCAATTGGCTTCACGAATATTCTCCTTTAAGTCGTCTTTCAATTGTCTCCGGCTCGTCGGCGTAACACTTATCTTTGACGTAACGGCACCCCACAAACAATAGTCCAGCGGGGGTGTCAAATCGCAGCTCCGAGGTGGACATTAAACGACATCATCTCTGTGACTGATATCGAAAGGCGATCTTCAAAAACAGAGCGCAAAACATTGAGTGTAGCTTCGGCTGTCTGGCACGTAGCGCCTTCCTGTTGAAACCGAATGTTGCCAATATCCTCCTCCTCTTTTTTGTGCCCCAAATGTGACAATATTGCTTCTTTACGTACGGATCTAATGGAGCTTCTCTTCTTCCAAAATCCGTACGCAACATTCTCACACATTCTGCAATATTAGCATGATTTTCGAAGTAATCTCGCATTATTTGCCAGCGTTGTTCTAGCGTTTACACAACCATATTCGTTCAGCGGAAGGATAAAACTAATTATTGGTCAGATCAAACATGAGCTAAGTGTTATCATTCACCAAATAAGCACTAGTTGAAACAAGTAAGAAGGCTCTAGCCGAGAAATACTATACTTCAAGCGTACAGTCAGTGCTTGCAAGTATATATGTGTGTGTGTGTGTACGCGCATACAGCATAGTGCATACAAAACTTCAATGTCCCATATCTCCGGTGTTTATTATCCGATTTCGATAAAAATTTCACAGATTGTCATTATTTTGTTTTGTAATTCAAATTGCATCTCAAAGTTTTCAAAATTCAAGATTTTTTTGTTATCGATCCCATGTGTATATCGGAAACGGGAAGAGTTATCGAAAATCGGAAAGAAACTTGTACTGCCTAGAGATTAGGCGAGCTTAAGTTCCAAATCTGGAGTCTCTAGCTCTTATAGTCTCTGAGATCGACGGACAGACGGGCAGACGGACATGGCTAAATCGACTCGACTGTTGATGCTGATCAAGAATATATATACTTTATGGGGTCGGAGATGCTTCCTTCTGCCTTTTACATACTTTTGCACAAAACCATTATACCCTTTTAACCCATTTTTAATGGGATCGGGGTATAAAAAGTATAGATGGCGGACCCTGTATATAACGAACTTATTTTCAATAAAGACTTATCGACTGTGTTTCAGTTATCAGTAATCTAAAATTAAGTTTTTTACTTGAAGTTTCATAAATAATGTGTTAAACAAGTTAATACTTAATTGAAGTACAATCTCAAGCCATTTAAACGGATTTTAATACGTTTGTGCGAATACAAAAACAAATTCTAACAAATAAATCAATTCAGCAAATCAGCATCGTACCTTCTCTCTCTCTCTCTCTCTCTCACACTCTCTCTCTGTGTGTTTTGGTGTCACGTAATCGAAATAGATTACAAAGCAATTGATTATATATTCACACACATTTGAATGTTATATTTGTGCCTTGTTACAACAACATCTAACAATCTAACAATAAGCACAGCAGGTATTTAAAGCTGACTTTTTATTACCTTTGATGATGCTCAGCAATGGCAAAACAATGGAAAAGCAGCCAGCCATTGTGTTCGAGGTTTGGTTCCAGGGTTTGGTTTCTTCCTTTTCACATTTAAACGTTCTGCTCCTATTACAAAATGATTTCGATATTGTTTGAATGTGTCTTCTATTATTGTCTGCTTAGTTGCATAAACGTGCTTTACGAACATAGAATATAACTTTAAGACAATGAATTTAGTGTGAGTCCCTTTTGATGACGTCACAAATGTCGCATAACATGACTGAATCTAAAGATTAAAGATACTGTGTATGAATTTCAATTGAATTTTGGACATTGAAAAAGGGATGAAGTACATTAAGGTATGACTGCATATGCGAACCTATAATATATATATATATATACCTAGTTAGCATCGACATTCGAGTCGATATGGCATTATCCGTCTGACATCGACATCAAATACCATATTATCTAAGAACACAAGATTTGGAATATATAAGTTAGCTAATGTTAACATTATTTCATTCTACACTTGACCGAATGAAGTTTTTGTTGTTGTAACTGAGAGGCACAGCAGTGTTGTTGCAGAAGTCAGCTCACAGGAAATGGTTAAAAGATATCGATGTTATATCACATATCGATATAAGAATAGTCCCTTCTTTAGCTTTAAGCGTTTTCGATTTACTTCCTTTTGACCCTTGCTACTAAGCAGCTGTAACACAAACACGTCTAAAATAAATAATCAATATTGAATCTTTAAAAAATATCATCTTAATATTTTTTTATACAATTGCATTTATAAATGCATAAATACATTCATTTCTACCTTAACTTTTGGCAGATCAAGTTTGATTCAAGTTTTCAATAACTTTTCTCATATAAACTAACTAAAATAGTCATCGAAATCGGTTGAGAAACGCCGATAATATTAAAAATTTAAGTTAATTCAAGTCAACTTTTTTGAATAACTTCAACTTTTTGAAACCTTCATACGTAATACCATAAAAAAAAGGTAAAATAGGTTTGTAACACACAAAAGGAAGCATCTCTGACCCCATTAAGTGTATATGTTCTTGATCAGCCGATTCGATAAAGCCATGTCTATCTGTTCTATCTTTCCGTCCGTCTATATCAATGAACGTATCGACCCACAGACTATAAGAGCTAGAAACTCTAGATTTAAAACATTAGCTCGCCCAAGCCTTAGGCAGAACAAGTTTGTTTCAAATTATCGATAACTCTTCATGTTCCGAACTATCGATAACAATAAGTATAGAATTTAAAAAATTTTCAAATTGCTTTTAACATTGGTTCCGCAACTAAACACAAAATAATGAAAGTCTGTGTTGAAATCGGTTGGGAAACACCGGATATGGAACACACACACATACATACATACAGGTACTAAATGTACGCTTTGTATCTATTGTAAACAACATTTTTTCAACATTTTTTTCGCTTTCCATCCGATGAAAAACTTCAAACTTGTATTTGAACTTCTCTATGAGAGAATTCAGAATAATCTGTGTAACAATTTTCAAAAAATCTTTCACCATTGATTAAAAATTGTGGATTATGTTAGACGTAAGTGTGGGATGAGGTTAAAAGAAACATGAAAAAACACACATTTCTATCAATTTTCTCGTATGAAAATTCGTTATACTGAACTTCGACTGTACTAACAAAATATGACCCATCCATGGGGGGGGGGGGGGAGGAAAGGATAGGCGAAAGTCGATTCTCTCTCTCTCTCTCTCTCTCTCTCTCTCTCTCTCTCTGTTGCCATTAACCATTTTGACAATGTTTATGAATGCCACAGATTGTACGTGTGTGGCAAGCCACAGTACTGCATGCAAAAGTAATTAAACATGACTCAAACTGTTGCAAGTAAATGCAAAAACCGATTGGGGAAGCTGCTCCTTGCATCTTGCATCAAGTATCCACATAAGTATCTGTGTATCTACGTGGAGTGTATGCATGTATGCGTGTATCCTTGCGACCCAGCTGCAAGCGAATCCTCCTGGCAACAACAAATAATTAATGTCTGTGCAACATTTGGTAACTAGCAACTGGCTGCCGCAACTGGCTGCGGTTTTGTCTATGCGGTTGCATATTACAGTTAGTATCTGCAGCTTCATATGGTTATGCCGGAAGGGGGGGGGGGGGGAAGAGAACATTTCTCTGTTAGATACATGTAAGCATTCTGTTTGATGCATATATATATATGTTTGTACAGTGGCTCACAGCTTTAATGGTACCGATGATGCATATACATATACATTTTGCACCAAGCTTAATATTTTACCCCAAAACACTGGCGATTTCCCCAAAACGGCTAGGTTGGGTTACGCAATATTGTACCTTTACTTTAGGTCAGAGTTAATATATATCTTATATATAACTGGGCAATCATTTGCAGTCGAGTGTGGCAAGCCAAAGGGAATATTGGTTCAACGAAAGACAATGGAACAACGAATACTCTTCCTAAATCACTTTTAAAACATATATTCACAGCGTCAAATAGCTTAAATATTCAATCTTTCATTCGGGGTTTTTTCCAATCGAAAATCGGATAGAGAACAATGACAGAATCGAACCAAACAAGATTTTCAGCAGGAAAATTAAGGAAAACGCAAAGTTATCGGCTCCAAAACTGACACGAAAGGTGTAAGATGAAATGGGGAAAATGGGGCGTGATGATCCCGGTCGAAGCCCTCTATAACCGCGAAGGGAGTTCATTGACGTTCGCCAAAAGCCCACAAACTCATTTAGTTTTACAGACAAGTCCGAGTTCAATCTTTTGGCTCGGATGGAAGGAGTTTTGTGGGGCAACAGTTCAATACTTAGCTGGATTCCAAGTCAAGAGCGGCTGAGGAAGTGTTTTTTTGGAAGAGGCATCGCGGAAACATTGCGATTATTGAGACAACAGTGAATAAAGTAAATATACATATATAAATATTTCCAACTAAATTTCAGCTCAAGAAAAGAACCCTAGGCATAAGTCCGGAATAATACAGTCCTGGCTTATCTAGAACTGTCGCCCCCATGAAAATTCCTTCGGCTCAGAATCTCCACATTTGAATGTCATTTCTGGAGAACAACATTAGGAATGTTTCACAGCAAGTCCAACAAAATGGACCAAAAGAATACTCTGCTGGATGAGTGGTACCAAATAAAACCGTAAAGCTATGAACTAAAGGTTTGGGTTCGTAGTTAAAGCAATATTTCAGCAGCAAATAAAGTTTCCTTATTAAAAGTAGGCGTTTTTAGATATTTCGTTTTCTTTGCTAGTTTATACTTAAAAGCACTTTTCTTTTTTGTCCTTGCCACTGCTTCAAATAAGCTGTGAAGCTGTATTTGAAATGTTTGAGGATTTTAATTGTAATATTTAGATTTCATTCATTAAATGATTGTTTGATTGATTAATTTCATTGCCTTTTCGATCCGTTTTTGAGTTCGTTCCGTTTGCAGCTTGCATTTAACAATAATTTCATTGTTACTAACTGACATAAGTAAATATCTTAATTTCGATAAGTTCTTGGTATTATTTAGGTTATTTGTAACTCAACGTAGCTTTCTGTTCGTTCTTTGTACATTCAATAAATGTAAAGGTTATTAATTAGTTAATTAGTTATTTATTATGTTAGTTAAGTTTTTAGTGTCCTCTTCTTGCCTTACATTACTTTGAGTACCTATTTTGGTACCATTGTACATACTTTAAGTCACTTTGTGTGTGTTCCATTTGCCATTCCATTTCATTACACGCACAATTCGAAGCCTCTCCACATTCCATTTAGACTCAAATTGTCAGTGCTTCCTTTTTCATGTACATTTCAGTCTGGCACCCAGATTTCATTTCGTACTCACAGCAACAACAACAAACTGTTAAATGGGAAATAAATTTTGACAGGTGCGCTTATTACGGCTCTTTTGTAGCAATTAATGTCCCAGTCGCTCTCTCTCTCTCTCTCTCTCGCACACACACACACAATGTGTCTTTGAGTGTGTTTGCAAGCGTTTTTCGTTCACGGTCTCGCCACAATTAGGTGGAATGTGCTTTGAAAGTGACATTTATCAAAAGGGCGCATAATTTATTTGGAAAGTACGCACACACAAAAAGACAAAGACAATTGCTGGCTTTCGAAATGAGCTCAAGAGCAGGACAGAATGTGGGTACGAAAAAAAAAAACAACAACAAAAATATGGAACGAAAATAAAATCCGAAATGAGTAAAATTAAGGGTATAAGCGAGTGAGTAAACATGAAAGATTTGCGGATTTGCGAGGCAGCAAAAAAATCTGTGTAGTAGAAGTATCTGTATCTGTTCATATTAACCCTCAAAAATTCCGTACGTTCGTTCATACATAGCTGAGTATGTGTGAGTTTGTGTGTGTGTGTATGTGGAATACGTAATGAGTACTTGCGGTACACGTAAATGCGGCACTACGTCTAAAGCTGAATGCCAGCTACACTCTATACAAACAACAACAACAACATCAGCCGCAACCGACGGCTGCTCACTCACCACTGCCAGAACACGCACATACACACACACTAACACACATACACACAAGCACATGCAAGTGCTCCGCTTTCTTGCTGCTGCTGCTGCTGCTATTGCTATTGCTTTTGACTCGTCGTCGTTCATCGTTCCCATTTAATGTTGCGCACACACAACCACACAGCAACTTACTCACACGCAACCCAGCGCCCAATTTAGTCAGCGTCTGGCACTGTACATGCGTTGCTGCGCATTAAATTTCCTGATGGGTATGTTGCTATCTGCTGCTGTTTCATTTCATGCTCTGGCCTAGCAGCCAGGCAGGGCAGGCAGCATACAAATTTTGCTGTTGCTGTTGACGTTGGCAGCGACAGCAGCAAGTTTCACGTCGTGCGCAAACATGGCGATGGCGTTGTCGTTGCTGTTGCTGTTACTGCTTTGCGTTGTTGCTTTGGCCTTTGCGTTTCGTTTCGTTCCGTTTGCATTTGCGTTTTTTGCTTCAGATATAGAGTGTGATACACACATACTTGTCTGCCTGTGGGTGTGTGTGTGTGTGTGTGTATGTATAATATTTACTTTTAAATTGCAAACAGGCAGTTCGACAAGGCAAGCAGACCGGCAGGCAGGCAGACAGGCAGGCAGGCAGGCCGTCGTCCAGCCCCAGTGCAGCCCCGCATACACAACACACAACCACCGCTTGCCTGACGCTGCGACGCTGACGTTGGCAGCGACAGCGGCATATTTACATTTTGATTGGGAAACTGTTAAGGCGCATTTTCGATGCCCGCCGTTCGTGGGTGTAGTTTAACAGGCAGCGGCTGTTGTTGTTGTCGTTGTTTTTGTTATTGCATTGCCTTTTTTGTTTCATTTCGTTTTCACATAAACACACACACACACACACGCACGCACACACATACCAACGAGTGAGCTTTTTGTGTTGTTGTTGTTGTTGTTGACGCTGCTTTTTGCTTTGTCCAATTATAATTTGTTTCGATTTATCACACACACACACACAGACAAGGCAAACGAACGGGACCATGATTAATGATTCGGCCAACGCGCAAGCCTTCAAATCTCTCTAATCTCTTAACAATCGCTATACTATACTATTTGTCATATGCGGCTAAGATACAAACAACTCTGACTGTCCGACTCTCCGACTGTCCGACTGTGCTATTTTCTGATCCGAAAGGTATTTTATTCAGGTATTTTGATGTTTGTGTTGGTGTTGGTGTGTGTATGTGTGTGTTTGGGTCGCATAATTGAAATGGCAAAACAATTTTTCATAATTATTATGTAATGCCCGGGCTATGTGACCTGTGGGACTAGCCATCCCCTCCCTCGCCCCCTCCCTCCATCACCATCACAATAAAACGCGACTTTTCCAAATTATAGCACTAATTAGTTTATGAATGTTGCGCGACGCTGACAGCAACGGCAACAGCGACAACCCTGACGCCTTTTTTGTAACGATCGCGGGAAGGGTGAAGGGGTTGAAAAATTCCAATTTGCTGGCGAGCATAGTGGGCGGGAGGGTTGCTCTGCCCAGCGGCAGGGATGCGTTGGGTGGGGCGGGTGGGGTGGGGTGAGTTGGGGTGTGACTGGTGGCTGTTTGGCTTGACAGCTCGTTTTCCACCCCCCCGGGATGTTGCGAAATGTGCAATTTAAGAGATTAAATTGTTGCCGCATTGTTGTTTGCTATCCCCCCCCCCAACGCCCTTGTCGGCAAATGTTCCTGGTTGTGCTATTTAATTTTTAACTTTAAAATTTTCATTAAAGTGGATTTAAATTGCTTGCCTTGATTCGAAGCGGCAACTTTTACTCCCTAATCAAATTTCCATAATCATCATTTAGAATGTTTAACTTATGATAAATATACATATATATACATATATACACTGTCTGTTTTACACTGTCAAACCTGTATTAACAAATACAATAATGTGTCAAACTCGTGTTGTATAAAGTTTGTTAGAAATGGGTGTGGTTAAAACGAGTGAGAAAACATTAAAGCTCATTTTTAAGTTTTGACATGAACTAATCTTCAAGCAGAACGAAACTTTTCTTCTTAAAGCAAAAAACCATAGATAGTGGACCCTTTAGTTAATCTTAACTTAACGCATCAAAAAATACAAGTTATAAGGCCAAAACTCGTTTGAAACCGATTGACGGATATTATGAAATACTAATTATCATAATAACAAACATTCAAAGCTAGCTTTTATATCTCTGTTTGTCATATGCACATTCAGTTAACTTCCATTTATTGATTAATAACTTCCCCGTTTTCTAGAACAGTTCAATTGTACAGTTATGTACCTTTTCATATTGAAAATGCAGATTAAAGTCTTTAACTACTTTGGATGTCTTAAATCTTGTTAAATACCTTTGTTTAAGCTAAAACCTTACCATATCACCAAATAAAGGATACCTGGGTAAAGGATATGTCTCAGTTGGGTACCTGGTCGCTATATACTTGCCATACCATTGAAAATATATCTTTAAAGTTAGTTAATTAACATGATACCATTACCTTTTGCTAAGGCATTAAAACATTCCCATTGACCGAGACATATTTTGGATTGAATTATCAACTTAATGACAATGACAAGGATATTGACATAAGTGTTGAATTGAAAGCTTATTAAGATAATAAATACTTAAAACAGACTGAAAACCATTTTGGACTTCTTGGTTTGGTCAAGTGGCCTGCTTGACACGAAGGTTAAGTTGATTCAAATCTTAAACTGAGATAAACTTGAAATGAGATGCTAAAGAATTTTACTTTTCATAGACTTTTATTAATAAATCTTCCTCTCTTACTAATCGTAGAACTATGCTAGCAATAACCTTTGTTCACAAATTAATACATGGTGAAATAGATTCCCCCGTACTAATAAACCAAATTAACTTTGCAGTACCCATTAGAACTAGTAGACATTTTTTACCCATAGCCCTGCATGCCTGTTACTCTAACTATGCTAACCATAACCCTTTTCGGATCTTATGTTCCTTATATAACGATCTTTCCCACCTTATAACTAGTACCACTTCTCTCTTGGTCTGATGGGCGGGAGGTGGGTCGCTTTGTGCGTGGGTCCGCACGCGCTTCAAGCCTGTACTTGGTATCGTTGGGCCACTTGAATGGACTGTCTCGTTTAGTACATCTACGTCCAATAATAATAGCCGGAACCCATTGAAAATATATATTAAAACGGTATGATGCTTTTGTGCAACAGTATGTAACAGACGAAACGAAGCATCTCCGACCCGATTAGATATATATTTTTGATCAGCATCAACAGCCGAGTCGATATAACCGTGTCCGTCTGTATGTATTAACGCATCGATCTCAGAGACTGTAGATTAAGATGTCGATAACTCTTCCCGTTTCCGACACACACATGTTATCGATGACAATTAAATCTTGAATTTGGAAATGAAACTTGGAAATGGCGTTTAAAAAGGGCCGAAAAATTAAAACATTTAAAAATTGTATTCAAATCGGTTGGGAAACACCGGAAATATAAAACATTGAAGTTGAGTGAAGTATTCAGTACACACGCACACACGCACACAGCACACGCACACACTTACACACACATACTTGCAAGCACTGACTGTACGCGAAAAGGTGGGGTATCTTCTAGTCAAGATTTATCCTTCTTACTAGTGTGTCATTCATAATTATTGTTTGCCTATTATTTCTTCTTGATACTAAAAACAGTTCGAATCTCAATACACAACCATTGATTTAAGTACTTGCTGATTATGTTTGGCAAGTGCATAAAATTGAACTGTTGATTAACTTGAATTTCAAATAAAAATTAACTTATTTTTACTTGTTGTTTAATTTACCTCACCGACCAGAAGTTTTTGTCATTCCAAAGTCCTATTGGGAGATATCTGGTGCGATATTCAAGAAGTGAGAAACATTTATAAGATTTTGTGTGAAAGGGGGGGGGGGGGGGGACGTTTTCTTTACCCTCAGACTAAATATTAATAACTTAGGTTAGGTTAAATAATAATGTCCGTTTGAAAGTAATCTCTGAACCTTAACATACGATATTGGAAAGGCTTTTCATATATCTTCAATTCCCATTTTGAGCTTCATTTATCTTTCTTTCATGAACAGCATGTAAGCAATATTCTTTTATCTCGCGAGTTTAGTTTCAAATTAGTTTCGCATTAAAAGTTGCTTTAGGAAATGTTCTGCGCACAAATCCATTGGAAATGCTCTTCTTTGCTTTTCAAACCTTTCAAGTCAGCAGTTGCATTCAATTTAATTGCAGGTTAGGTTCTTGAGGATCAGTAAGATCAGACAAGAAGAAGCAAGAAGGCTCTTGTTGAGTAAGCTTGACTACGAGATACCCTGAACTCTAGACCTTACACGTACGGCCTACACTTCTACTACTGTACTAATGGTTAATGACTAGACTAAACCGCTATTCATGAAACAGATTTTCATTATCTTATCTAAAATTTCAAAAACAATTCAAGTTTTCTTAATTCAACATTTGATTGTTATCGATTTCATGATTCATGGTATATCGGAAGCGGTAAAAGTTATCGATAATTTAAAACAAAGTTGTTTTGCCTATGGCTTAAGAGAAGTTATGTTCCAAATCTTCATTCTCTTGCTTTCTTCGTCTCTGATACCCTTTTTACTCTAGACCTTACACGTACGGCCTTCACTACTGTACTGTTAATGACTAAACCGCTAGTCATGAAATATGTACAGATTTTCATTATCTTATTTAAAATTTCAAAAACAATTCAAGTTTTCTTAATTCAACATTTGATTGTTATCGATTTCATGTGTATATCGGAAGCGGGAAGAGTTATCGATAATTGGAAACAAACTTGTTTTGCCTATGACTGTTCCAAGTTTTCATTCTCTTGCTTTCTTCGTCTCTGATAACGAACTGTACGCATGTATGTACATTCAGACAGACAGACACACAGACGGACGGACGGACGGACGGACATGGCTATTTCGACTCGGCTGTTGATGCGCAAAACCATTATACCCTTTTTACCCATTTTTAAAAAAGGAGAAAAACCAAAAATCATAATTTTTAAAATTAACATAGATCACTAATGATTTATTGAACAGGTTTAAAATGTCTTCATACCAAATTAGCATTAACCATAAAATAAAAGCGCATTTTGCATTCAAATACGTAACATTGATTGTCCTTATAATTTAATTAATATATATATTAATAGTTTCATTGACCTTAATTGCATATTATTATAAAGGGTATGTTTGGCTACGCATCAGAGAGGATTGAATCATCATCATCATGATTCAATCCTCTCTGGTTACGCATGTATCCGCGCCAAACAACAACTAAAGCAGCTTCGCTCTTAATATTTAACCTTTCGATAAGTTATGCTCTGCGCAGCATAAGAGCAAATTAACGTAACTGTCATAACTGTTGTTTTGCATATGCTCATCGGAGTTTCTTTGTATTGTATTTTCTATTGCTTGCCCTTGGCCTTAGCTGAGCGCAAGCAGCTAATCAGTTCTGTTTGATCGGCGACGCGGTATTCGACACCGCTTGCTAAAATATAATTCTACTAAACTACAAATTTCGGTGCATTTTTATACCCTGATCCCATTAAAAATGGGAAAAAGGGGTATAATGGTTTTGTGCAAAAGTATGTAACAGGCAGAAGGAAGCATCTCCGACCCCATAAAGTATATATATTATTGATCAGCATCCACAGCCGAGTCGATATAGCCATGTCCGTCTGTCCGTCCGTCTGTATGTATGAGCCAACCGATCTCAGAGACTATAAGAGCTAGATACTCCAGATTTGGAGCTTAAGCTCGCCTAATCCCTAGGCGGTACAAGTTTGTTTCCGATTTTCGATAACTCTTCCCGTTTCCGATATACACATGGGATCGATAACAAAAAAATCTTGAATTTGGAAAACTTTGAGATGCCATTTGAATTATAAAACAAAATAATGAAAATCTGTCAAATTTTTATTAAAATCGGTTAAGAAACACCGAAGATATGGGACATTGAAGTTTTGTATGCACTATGCGCGTTCACACACACACACATACTTGCAAGCACTGACTGTACGCGTGAAGTATAGGGATCAGGGTATCGTCTAGTCGGGATTTCTCGACTAGAGCCTTCTTACTTGTTATTTACTTACTTATTGTGAAAAATTCGATAGTTATTGAAAAAGCTCAATAGCTTAACAGGGTATTTAAACACACTGTGCAGACGTTTCGTTTTTGACGGCGACAACAAAATTTTAAAGTACAAGCCAACTCTTTTCATTTGAAAGCAAAATAAACAAGAGCCCAGCAATTTCAAATGATAAACTTAAAAAAATGTTCAATTGTTCAATTCAAACTTCGAAATACGTATGTATTAGGCTTTCAGCATTAACAGACAGTGGCCCAAAGTACATGAACCAATTTCAGCACTCAAATTTTAATATCAAATGGTTATAGTACAGAAAATATACAAGATGAAGCGACTATTGACCAAGTTTCAACAGCACTAGCATTAATTCCAGTTGATTTTTTACCTTTCTATTTAAGTGAAGCAGAGTTTTTAATGCTACCCAATTCTGTTAAAATTGAAAATGTAAATTGTACAGTAACACCATTGGGAATTAGAACAGCTTTTGATACGGGAACAACATTAAGTGGTACGGCAACGTCAGAATATGTTCCAATAGGATTAGTAGGAGAGGGTTTAAACGTTCATTTTTATGGTAAAAATGCAGAATATAAATGAACTCTGGTTACCTCTCTTGGTTTACATACCTTTTGAATGTTTATGAATGGTCTACAGAAATTTATTTTTTTTTTGCTTTATTTTTTCCATATAACAAAAATGTATTACAACGGCATTAAAAATACAAATCGTAAATCGTCTTTCCTTCTTAATTGCCAGCTGCATTTGTTTGTCTTTAACTTTAACTGTTAGAAGGATTGGGAACCCATTCCACACATCATTCACAATTCATATGCATGGCGGTTATTTTATTGTGAATTCGCAACTGGACGCTCTCTATATGTTCGGAGTGGTGGTCGGGGACGCGGCCAATCTGGTATTGCTACACGATCTTGAATATGAGGTACAAGGAATGGCAGCGAACCTCCATCATTGCCATTATTATAATCACCACTTTCCGGCGGATTATCATGTATCCTGTATGTAATCAAATGATGAAGAGTTCCTTCATCATAACGACAATTGGGACACGTTCTGTCATTGCGGAGCCATTCTGCAATGCAAGTCTTGTGAAACCAATGTCGACACGACAGACGGAAGACTGCGGACATCTCCAGCTCAAGATTGCTCAAATTCTCCATGCAAATTGTGCATCGATTATCAGTTGGCAAACCCTTCCAAGGCCGTTGCAGCAAAAAGCAGCTAAATAATCCGTCGATGATATTCAAACCAAACTGACTCATGCAACTGATAATAGAACTGACCACGCGATTCATTTTGCGGTTTTATGTTTGTTTTTAAGTTATGTGCCAATATATTTTTGTGCTCTGTACGTTGGTACAAATTGAACTAAACGTTCTTCACCAACGATCCTTCTGGACTATGCAAACGACACGCGCACACATACATATGTACGTACATACATCAACGAGTACAAAATACATACATAAGTGGATCATACAACCCCCACCATCGATTTACGTACTTCTCCATGTCTAAACATGGACACCATGTGTATATGTGTCAATACACATGCAATCAAATTAAAGAAGAAGAGTGCAGCATTTAGTCACACTTTCACACGAGGGAGAACAAGTAAGAAGGCTCTAGTCGAGAAATCCCGACTAGACGATACCCTATACTTCACGCGTACAGTCAGTGCTTGCAAGTATATATGTGTGTGTGTCTACACGCATACTGCAAACTACATACACAACTTCAATGTCCTATATCTCCGGTGCTTATTATCCGATTTCGATAATCACAGATTGTCATTATTTTGCTTTATAATTCAAATTGCATCTCAAAGTTTTCCAAATTCAAGATTTTGTTGTTATCGATCCCATGTGTATATCGGACTGTACTGCCTAGGGATTAGGCGAGCTTAAGTTCCAAATCTGGAGTCTCTAGCTCTTATAGTCTCTGAGATCGACGCGTTCATACATACGGACGGACTTCATTATACCCTTTTTCCCATTTTTAATGGGATTAGGGTATAAAAAGAAGGAACAAGTAAATTAAACTTGAAATCTTGTCGTGCTCTTTCTCTCCGTCTTTCCGTATAGTCTTTTTATTCTCTCTCTCTCTCTCTCTCTCTCTCTCTCTCTCTCTCTCTCGCTCTCTCTTTCTTTATTGTTAAGTCATATTTAATACAGTTGTGTCTTTAAGTAATAGTTTGGCGATGCAATTTTGTGAATCTGATTTTATCTTTCTCTAACATGAAAGTATTTACTTGAATGCTTTTTGGGTCTCGAATTGATTCATTGACAGAAACAGATATATGAAGCCTTCACATTTGTGAGGCTTATCTCAATTAAGGCGTTAACAAAGGACGAAGACTCACAAACTGTCCAGTCATTGTGGAATACCCTATTACAAATGGGGGAGTTTCTTCTTTTTTGCGGTAAGAAAAAACAAGGAAAAGGTATTCCCATACATACCTACACGTACATACTCTTCCTATACATATATGTACGAATATGTTCAGCTTACAAAATGACGCCTTTTGAATAACTTATTAATAAATTTTCTTAACTAGGCTTTAGAAGTTTTCAGCGTGTATTTCAGCGTGTTTTCTGTTTTTGCCTTTTAAGGTTAACAAACGAAATAGCTGATCAAAGAATAGTCGCAACCGTTGGGTTAACATAGCTTAAATTCTCGCAAATAGAGAACCAATTCTTATGCTTAAAGTAAGTACTAAGAATGGATTTAGAAAAGTTCTGTTCGTGAATGGGATAAGTTTGCGAAAGACTTCTTTCTGTATGCAAATGATTTGTTTAAGATCTGAAAACTGCAAAAAAAACTCTTAGAAAGTCTGTCTTTAATGATCAAAGTTTGCTTGGGTCATCTTATCATCTTATAGGTATCAAAATTGCCATAAAATGATTTTTTCAATGGCCAAACAGATTTTATTGAGCTAACAGATAAAATGATAAATATTAAATTGAATTTTAGCCGCTTTCGGGTCGAACTTTTTGGCCAGCTTAAGTCTACTCCTTTTCTCCCTGACTGGCAGACTTTTTTATGTACATATGTATGTATGTAGGTAGGTAGGTGTATGTGTGTATGTGCATGTAGCCGGATTTCCTTTTGCATCTTAGTTGTTGTGGCTGTTCCTTCTGTCGGAATACTAAGCATCAAATTGGCGTGAACATAAAAAAAGTTGTACGCGACTTAGTTGAACTTTTGCACAAGTTCTTTACTCTTCCCCCAACTCTCTCTCACTCTCTCTCTCTATCTATCTCTCTCTCTCTTTCTCTGTGCCACTCAGAAGCTTAAGTTTTTCGGTTAAACTTTTGCCGATTTTTAGGGCTTGAAGTTCTGTTTGTGATGTGTTACGCCCCCGTTTTTAGCCACCCCCCCCCCCCCCAACCGACGTCACCTGCCCAAAAACCCATATCAACTTTTCGCATATTATTTTTTGTTGCTTTTACTTTAACTTGTCAGATTCAAGAGTTTCAAAAGCTGTATTCGGCTAAGTGTGTGTGTGTGTGTGTGTGTGTGGGTTGGTGGAATATTACGGCTATTGTCAATTTCGGTAGGTAACTTTAATCAAAAAATTTATTATCGGCAAACGCCGCACACGTTTAATTGAAACTAAAATATTTTTGATTAATTATACGGCAGCGGCAGCGGCAGAAACCTTTTGTTTTCATTCACCAAACTACACCAAAGCTAAAGCCACGAGCGCCGCTCTCTCTCTCTCTCTCTCTCTCTTTCTCTTGCTCTCATACTCTCTGCTCAAGGCTGTGGGTATATGTTCGGTATTCGGTATCATGCTGAGCGCTGCTGGCGTCGCTGCCAGCGTTGTTGTTGTCGTCGTCGTCAACGTCAACGTTGTCTTCATTGCCCAACCTTTTGGCCTCCCCTGTACTCGCTTCTTCGTTCGTTCGTTCGTCCCTCTGGCGTTTGTCAAAACATGCACACACACACACACACGCACACATGCAGACATTGTACATGCATTCAGTTCGATTGTGCGCTATGTATTCGACTCTGCGCTTTGCGCCGCTCATTCGCAGCACACACACACACACAGTTTCGTCAGTTGCCTTTCGCTTCTTTATCTGCCTGTGCCTCTGCCTCTGTCTCTGCCGCCTGCTGCTCTCAACGACCCACACGTACATCCATATACATCGTTTGCTTTTTGGTTGTTATTTTCGCTTCGCTTCGCTTAATGCTTTTCGTTTGTGTTTTCAGTTCGGTTCGGTTCGGTTTGGCTTGGCTTGGTTGTCGCTGCATATGGCTTCGCTGCCGACGCCACTGCTTGCTGCGCTGCTTTAGTCGCCAGTCGGTTTACCTACTACTTCATTCCACACATCTTCGCTAGCCGCTGCTGCTGCGGCTGTCTCTGGCAACCAGTTTGCTGTGGCTGACTCTGCTTGTGCCTTTTCGCCCATTCGCATTTGCTTCGTTCGTGGCGCATATCTTTTATCTGGGATAGTTAGCAGCCCTCGTTGCCTAACTTATTATGAAGCCAGCATATTATTTCTTTTGTATTCTTCTTCTTCGCCTTAATACTTTTTGCCTACCCCCGACGACGACGACGACGACGACTGTCACTTTGTCTGTTTGTTCGTTCGTATGTACGTAAGTGTGTATATGGAAAATGAGGACGAAGCGTATAGTGAGAAAACTCATTATTATGCTCTGGGCAGCAGCAGCAAACGCTTAAGCTCTGCCGCTGTCGCTGCCTCTGCCAGTGCCTCTGCCGCTGTCCATGGCTCTGTGCACGCGTAGATGATAAAGAAACATACACAAACAGGGTTGTCGAATGCGCTCAATACCTGTAACAGCATATTGTTCGAATGAAATAAACAAAAAACGAATGTTGTAAAAATAAAGCACTCTAAAATATAATATGTAAAAAATATTTTAAAAATAAAAATTTTTTTAAGGATTTTGTTCAGTAATAATTGGATCTATTATTATTTTGTTCGTTTGACAACCCTAACGGGCCTGTGGCTGCATGCCACGACCGCCAGCAACAGCTTAGGCAAGCACACATACACACAAATGCAACTATTCACACACACACATGGATATGTATAGTGAGGGCATATAAACATCTGCTGCTGCTGTTGACGTCGCTGGTAATTGGGAATGGTTATATGAGAGGCATGCGGCATGAGGCATGAGGCATGTGGCATGAGGCTGTTGTGAGATATTCAGCATCGTTATGATGATGCTGAATAATGATGTGAAATGATTGCGCGCATTTGTGACGTCACTAGGGCAACGCGTATTGGGATAATCTACGGCCAGATACAAATGCGTGTCTATATACATGTATGCATTTAGTTATGTGTGCGTGTGTATGTGTGTGTGTGTGACTGTCTCTCGGCATGCGCTCTGAATAGGCGAGCAAAACAAAGTAAAACGAACGCACATGATTCTGATTCTGAATAGCTTCGGTTCGTTCGTTCGGTCATTGCTTGCGGGATTTGTCGATGCGCTGCTGTGCGGTGGAGTAGGAGAACCGACGACGAAACCAACGACATCAGCAGCGAATGAGAATATGAGAAACAACAACAAAACAGCGACAGCATCATCAGCAGCAGCAGCAGCAGCATAACACGAAGAAGAAGATGGAAAAAAATAAAACGCTACGTCGGCACAACTCACAAATTAAACTTAAATGCCCCCCATTCACTTGGAGGCTGCTACTGGAGTTGCCGTTGTTGTTGTTGTTGTTTCTGCTGCTGGGAATCGTCGTGCCACTGGCCACGACTTTAGCAACAGATGAAAAAAACACAGTCGCAGTCGCAGCGTCATCGTCATCCATCTGGGCACATTATTAGTTTCTCTTTCTCATTGTTGTTGCTATTGTTGTTGTTGTTGTGGCGCTTTATAACATTTATTGCTGCACGGGGTCTCAATTAAGCTGTTAAGACCAGTTGAGGCCAATCTATCGGGACGGAATTAAAGCCAATCAATAATTTACGACAAGGCACAGAAAGTGCCTCTCGCAACTCTTGCAACTTGCAACCTGATACCGAATCGACACGACACGACCCAAAGCCGACAGGATGAGCTCAATCAACGTTTAATGCCGAGACGTGGCACAGTCGACGGGAGAAGGGGGGGGGGGAGTCGAAACAACAGGCAAGCAAGATGCAACTACAGTTGATGCCACACATCACTTAAAATGGCGTTCACTAAATGATGTTGCTGCTGCTTCGACTGGGATTCAATTGGAGACATTCCTTAGGATTAATGTTTAACATAGAACTATAACACATGACAGATATGATCTTTAATAAGGAGATGTGGAATGGGGAACAACAGTTCCGAATTGATACGATGTAAGGGTAGTTCGCAGTTCATCTTATTACAGCTTGAAAGTGCTTGCGAGTCCCGTTGTTTACACTCATAACTACTCTAATCTCTCCCGTCCCTAATGCCACCATATATATATATATATATATATAGTGATAGGTGAACTTTCCAGAGAAGTTGAAGTTGCAGTTTGTCATGAAACCTTCTACAAATGTTGTGCAACAACTTTGAGCTTTATCGGATAACAAACAAATTAGTTTCACTTCTCGAATTTTCCCGATTTCTTCAAGGATTCTTAAAAATTGCTTTGTTTTTACTCACTTTCAGCACAAAAAACAGCAGATATTTACAAAAGTTTGAGCCAACAAATCGGTGGATTAGTCATGTTATAGAGATTCACATATACATATGATTATTTATCGAAATTCGCTATTTAACTATTATCACAAATCTGTGAAGTTAAATTATAAGGATTTTCCTATAAACATAGCCTAATGTTATCAGTCTTGAATCCATTATTCGCATTCAGTTTCAGTTAAAACTTTGATTTACTAATCTTAATAATAGTGTTGATGAAGAAATATCAATTTAAGTTTGTAATCGATAAGAAATATACTAAGTTACTCGATGTATAAAAGTAAGAAAAATACCGATATTTGTTACACGATCGATAATTTTAAGAAAAAGATTCACTTCGGATTAAGCGTAAAGAAGAGAAAAATTAAAGTCTAAGTTTATATCGTTAATCTAATAGCAAAAGTGTTTAATACATTTTTTAAAATATATTAATGTAGAGTATATCTTGGAGTTTGGATGCGGAAGAGTGATAAATTGAACAGGACGGTCTTTCGAGCCGGATAGTATATATATTTGTGTCCCAACTACCAGGTAAAGCCCCAACAAGTACAAACTAACATGCTTAGGGGTAACTTAGGCACAATCTTCAAGCATTAAGATTTACAATCTTGAATTTTGTGAATATATTTTCCTTTTAGAAAGTTTCGAGCAATTCCAATCCTTAAGACCGAAAACTTTGTAAATCTGTTGTGTGCAACGTTTTTCTACCATCAACCTCAAAGCAGCTCCGACGCCATCAAGTGTATATGTACTCATGATCAGCATTAGCTACCGAGTTCATATGGCGGCTATACCAGATGCACGATTTGATCTAAGAGTCTATAAGAACTAGAGACTCCAGATTTGGAATACCAGATCTCTCAAGAAATCGGCAGATAAGGTTAGTTTCAAATCACTGTTGAGTCTACCCGTTTCGATATGCTCAGAACAATCTTATAACTTGTTTATCGTTATCGAAGATTGACCTGTACTTTCACATATACTCAGAAAAACTATTGTACGAGAGCTTTTCTAAGTTTTTTGTTCTCAAATTCAATTGGTCTCAAAGGTTTTTTAAAAGTTGTTTAAACAAAATATTTTATACAAATTTTACCCTCTTTTCGAAAAAGGGTTTAATTTTCCATCAGATTCGACTTACTTGAAATCTCATATATAGCTTTAAACCCAATTTTGCAAAGAATTTCAGTTCGATAGGGCTTGAGGTAAGTTTCAGAATCTAAATAAGAACTTACTCTAAGCTGTTGATGGGTTTTCCGGAAAAAATGCAATAAAATTGTGTTGTAAAATTTAATTTCATGTTTTTTCCGATTGCGTTTGAGGTCGCAAAGAAAATAGGAGTCGGATAGGATAAAATAGGAATAGAATATAATATCGCTTGAAATCCTACAAGAGTTTAGATATCGGTCGAAAGAAATATCATTTATAATAATAAAGCACATAATCTCTGGTTGCAACACGAAATACGCTTTGGATGATGCAATGAATGCTGTGTTGTGTTGTGTCATGGGTTCGGAATTCATTCGGAATGATTCATTCAGTCAACTCATGAAACTTATTTTCAAAACTGATAAAAACTAACTAAATACAAATAAAAACAAGTAAGCCGGCTCTAGTCGAGATATCCTGACTAGATGATACCCTTATCCTTATACTTTACGCGTAGAGTCAGTGCTTCCAAGTGTGTGTGTTTGTGTGTGTGTATGCGAATACTGCACAACTTCAATGTCCCATATCTCCGGTGTTTTTTAACCGATTTCAATAAAATTTTCACAGATTGTCATTATTTTGCTTTACAATTCAAATGGCATCTCAAAATTTTACAAATTCAAGATTTTGTTGTTATCGATCCCATGTGTATATCGGAAACGGGAAGAGTTATCAAAAATCGAAACTTGTGCTGCCTAAGTGCCTAAGTTGTGCGAGCTTAAGTTCCAGTTCTGGACTCTCTAGCTCCTATAGTCTCTGAGATCGACGGGCTCATACATGCGGACGGACAGACGGACGGACATGGCTATGGGTGTGGATGCTGATCAATAATATATATACTTTATGGGGTCGGAGATGCTTCCTTCTGCCTGTTACATACTGCTGCACAAAACCATTATACCCTTTTTCCCATTTAAAAAGAAAAAAAACCAACGATTCTCGAGTTAAATAACGAAAAAATGAATAAAAATAATTAGAAAATTGATGTTGGGTTTTTTAAAAATTGAATAGCATTCAGTTGAATACCTTTTGGAACTATTTCACATATATTAAAAGCGTTGCGGTCACAATTGAAATTGAATAAAACACAATATTGACAATCGTTTGTTTTGTAAATAAAGATCAAAATGCCGGAACTTAATTTCTTTTTGAGCTACTTCAATCAGAGAGTTCGTTAGAAGAGATTGCATTGAAGTTTCTTGCTTAATCAACGTCAACTATATCTATTGCGATTATATTTGTACGAGTGTATGAAACTAGAAAAGAGAACTAACTGTAAACAGCGCAGAAAAGAGATGATAAACAAAAAAACAGAAGTTGAAGTTGTAGCCGAAGCAGCAGCAGACGAGTGGAGGGGAGAGGAGAGGAAAAAGTCTAATGAACGAATGTGCAATGTGCAAACGTCGACTGATTGGGAGAGCTTTTTGTTTCTTTCTTTCTTTTGCCATGAAGTCTTTTGAAGTTTTAAAAGGAAAATAAACAAACGCAAACGGAACACAAATGCTGATTGTTGTTGTTTGTTGATTCACATGGGCAAAAAAGCACAAGTACTACAACACACACACACACACACACATGCACACACTAAGAATGTGTGTGTGTGTATATCTTTATCATTATTAGTTTGCCTGTGTTGCGTGTAAGTTTGTATTACAACGACGCCTACGTGCGAAAATGCAAGTTCTGTCTTCTACGGAAACAACGGAATTGAAAGCAAAGTGGGCGCATTAAAAACAACAACAAACGTATGTATGTACTTGAAACACAGTATAAACTATTCAAAGGTATACTACTACCAGTATATTATGTTCATGTGTATATGTATGTGTATGGTGTTTGTATGTACAGAAACCTTTTGGAATTGCAACCTGAGACCTTCAACTCACAACGCCACAATCAAATAAATAAGTTTGCAATTGATTGTAATTGAAAATTGGTAAAAAGAATAAGCTGTAATGTTGTTATTATTGAAAGAGTGTTGCCTAAGCACTTAAATGTTGACAAGTTTACATTAATTCGAGTCTTTCTTTTTTATAAGGTGCACAATCAGTTTTTTATTTGTACAGGGTCCGCCATCTATCGCTATTTTTTCAACTAGTTTTGTTTGGTGAATGGTAACACTTAGTTAATGTTTGATTTGACCAATACTTAGTTTTATCCTTCCGCTGAACGAATATGGTTGTGTTGTACGCTTGAACAACGCTGGCAAATAATGCGAGATTACTTTGAAAATTATTTCATTTAAAAAAAAATCAATTATTTAACGGACCCTAAATAAACTGAACAACTAAACTGAACTCTGATAGGGCAAAAAAATGTTTTAAGCACTATGTTTGTCAAGATGGAAAATCAATTTAAATCTTTATTATATAAAAGAACTTAATTTCACTGGTATTAAATACAAGAACGCTAATGTTTTCGAAAGAAATATGATTGTATCTTGTTCTCAACTTGCTTAAAAAATAATACAAATGTCGACTAATTGGCGAATTTCTGTTACCTGAGTCAAAAACATATTCAGGTCTCCAGAATAGGGATGTGTGGTAACACTGGCAACTCAGCTCCGTAACCTGAAGCCAATGGTTAGCTCGAAACACATAAAACATCGCGGCTTATGTACAACAACAAATGTGACTTTATACAGCTAACCACCCTCGAAGATACCTAAATACGTATGTATGTATGTGTGTGTGTGTATACAAAGCGGTACACAAGAACTTACTTATAAGAAGCGAACTAATATAAATATGTACACACTTTTTCAAAAGGCAAACACAAAAACTGGATTTTATGTGAACAAATATACATATGCATATATGTATGTATGTAGTTAAAGTATCACATGATATTAAGTGCAGAGAGTATGTGTACAAATATAATTACATACTTCAGTATGTGAGCACATCCGCACTTTGAGCAGAGATCAAGGCAAATATGTATGTATGTATGTGTACTTATATACTATGGTCACACTCAAAAGCTGAAGAAGCACTCCTCGCAAACACGCACATGGTATGCCTGTGCGTATGTATGTATAGTGTACACACTTATTTGTACATAAGGCATTTGGTACATAAGCCATATACGCGTTTCAGTCGTCGACAATGAGACAGCCGACAGCCCTTTCCTTTCACACAAATGTGTGGAACGGCTGCGAGTCGAAGAAACAAAGAAACAGCAGGCGCAGTAAAAAGAGGCAAAAAGCAACGGCAACGTCAACGCCAGACGTCGCCAGTCGACAGTATATACGTACACAGAGCTCAGTGCAAAACAAACTTCGAACGTGAACGGTTCGTTTCTCGGTCGCTAGAAACGAATAACGAGAAAGAAAAGCCGTCGCTGAGCTGTGCTGTGCTGTGCTGACTTGCCGTATGAGAGCAGCAAAAGAGACCAACGCAAATAAAACGAACGTCGACGAAGACGACGTCGGCAACAAAATCGTAGTGCACACGAGTGTAAGCGAGAGCGAGTGCGCAGCAATTTCACGCCCAGTGAGAGTTATTGTGCGAGCGAGATAGCATTGTGTCAGCCACTGAGCGCACAGTAGTCAAAAAGGAAAACGAAAAACTGGCAGCAGAGGGCAGGCAGTTGGCAGTTGGCCGCTGTCAATGTAAATAGGCGTTGCATATGTGTGTGAGAGATTTCAGTAAATAACGCAGTGTTGGCAGCGCCGCTGCAGCGTCAGTTGAACACGAAACATTGATTCGAACGGACGTGCGCGCATTTTCGCTGCCAGATTTCAAAGTAAATCAACTTGAAACACAAAACATGGATTAATACTAAAAAAAACTTAAATGTTCGCCTACACATAAATTATTAAATTAAATATAAAAAAAAAAAAATATTAATTAATATAAATTAATTACTATTATAAATTTAATGCAACTATAAATGAAAAGTGTTGCCCGTGCTAGAAATTTCCTTTGTGTCTCGTGTAACAAATGCCGCAACAACAAAAACACAACGAAAGCAGCCTGCGCTTTATATACACGAAGTCGAAGTCTATGTGTACGTCGCAGTCGACAGCGTTTGTGATTGTGTGAGTGTGTATGTGCGTTCGTGTATGCAGAAAACATAAGGCAAAGCATAATACACAATAAAGGTGCTCACAAAAGCAAATAACCCAAAGTGACAGCAGCAGCAGCAGCGCTCGAGTTTCTATGCTGTATGTTTGTGCTTGTGTGTGTGTGTGTACGTTGAGAAATATCCAAAGCAGCAGAGGCAGCGAAGTAGAGGAGTAAAGTGTAAAGCAAGCAAATAAAACGTAGCAACCAACGCAAACAGCTGAAGCTGACGCTGAAGCTGATACTAAAGAAAGAAAGGCAAAAGAAAAATTGTTGAAAATCTAATTAAAACCGAAACGAAGAATAATAAGCATATTTGTGTGTGAATTGTTTGTTTAAATTGTGAAAGTGTATGTGTGTGTGGAAATGTGCCAGTAACTGCACTTTGGATTCAAACTACAACAACAAGTCTGCAACGCGTTTTGGATTACGAATATTATTTTGCAGTTAATGAATTGAAACCATTATTAACATCAACATCAACACAAAATGCCGCGCATTCAACTGGATTAGCAGTCAAAATACAACGCTGGTAAGAATACTACACACATGAAAAATGAAGATACCCGAAACGCATACAAGCATACAAACAAACTCTGAGCGGGATTTGCAGTTGCAGTTACATTTGCTTGCGCTCTCTGTCTCTCCGCTGGTCGCTGGTCTAGTGTCATTTTACAACACTGTCACAGCTGGCGGCCCGGCCTGTCAGTGCACAGCTGTTGCGCTCCCCTCAAAACACAAATCTCTCCACACACACACACACAACACACGTACATTTTCTCTTCCTTCATCCATACGAAACAACAGTTGCCTGCTCTGTCCTCTGTCCCCCAGCCTCTGAGCAGCAGCAACAAGAACTCGCAGAAGAAGAAGAAGAACAAAAACAGTAGCAGCAACAGCTCTTTTTTTTTTTGATCCCCCCCACATTGTACATTGTGATTGTCTTTGGCTCGCAAATATTGAAGAGGAGAGATGTATGTTATTTGTTTTTGATATATGTAAAATAGTAAAATATCAAACATCCAACATCAAAATATAAAGTCACCTTTTAAAACTGCTTACTTGTACTTTTTTCCCGCACTGCTTGTACTCAATGGGAAAGTAGTGCGTGTGTGTGAGTGTGAGAGATTATTTTTTTTTTCTTTGAACAAAAGATAAATAAGCCTGGGTCGTGCTGTCGCTGCTGCACTCAGTTACCCTACCCGCTGCATATTGTATGGGCTGGCGTTTGTGTAGCGCATATTTGCAGTCGCACATGCCGAATACTACACACTCGGTTTTCAACGTTTACTCACGTGAAATTCCGCTGCTGCTTGCTTTAATTTTTTTTCTTCTTTTTAATATCCTTTTCATGTTTCGTACTCACATTTTTTGCGCGCGCGTTCGCCGCTGCCTGACGCCGTTGTTGTTGGGTCTGCCGGTTTTTTTTTGTTGTTTTTTGTTTTTTTGGGAAAGGGTTCAACTTGTGTACACGCTATGCGTCTGCGTGTGTGTATTGGTGTATATGTGTGTGTTTGAGTGAGTGAGTGTACACACTTAAATTTTATGTAAAAAGGATTTTAAAGCAACCGAAGTTCCGTTTGTTCGTTCATTCTCCTGTCCCTGAACGCATTTCATATTCATTCATATTTCCTTATAGCTTCTTCGCGCTCCCCTCCATATATATATATATATATATATATATGTGTGTGTGTGTGTGTGTGTGTGGGTTTGTGTGTTGGCGAGCTATTTTTTTTGTTGTTGGTCTAAAAAGTTTTGTGTTCGAAAAAGTTTTCGTGTCCGACTTTTTAACGGCGCGCGTTGATGCAAAAACAACTTGAAAATTGTTTTTGAAATATATAAATTCCATTTCGCACTCACATTTTGTGCTCTGCGGCTGCGGAGAATTAAATTTCAAGCTCAAACATAACCCCAACTTATCTGCCTGTTAAGCAGACATCACCCGCTGCCCCACCCCCTTGATTGCTCTTTTGCATTCTGCACAGGGTTGCCAGGCAGTCGTTAACATTCCCATGGCAACTATATGTACGTATATATACATACGGGCTGCAGTGGTAGCATAGGATAGGGTGTAGGGTAGGGTGTAGGGTTGGGTTGGGTAGGGTGTGGTTGTAGGATGGGGTAACTGGCATCCATTATCCATCGACTGATTGCATATAATAGCTCCCCATATTGTTTGTCCGTTACATTTGACCAGGCCAAAAACGGAGCTCTTTTGCCCGATGATTCAACAGTTTTCGACTTTCAATTACTCGCCGTTATATAAACACGATATTAAAACGTATGAGAGAAAAGGTCCAGTTATGAATTTAACATGAGCTGAATGTGCTGTTTATGTTCCAGTTCCCTGTTCCCCGTTCGCTGTTCCCTGTTTAATGTTCTGTTCATGAGGTAAGAACATTATTTTCTTATGATTATTATGCAATTGGCATGGCTTTCCCAAACAGCTGTTAAGTCCTCTTTAGTTAACAGTATGTAGTAATACTTTGTTAGTGTTTATATTCATACAATCAGCACATTTACTCAGGCCAAAGACTTTACTTCGAATTTTTGTTGCTTGTGTGTGTGTTTCTCCGAAAAATGTTCGACTGCTTCGAGTGGAACTGATGATAGTTGTTTTTGGAGTAACTTGAAGCGATTTATTTTGTGTTTACATTTCACATTAAAGGATTCGTTAAGTTGTTGAAGAAAGAACTATACCAAAACTTTAATAAAGTACGTTTTTTCTAATGATTAAATTCACTTGAGTATATAAGTTTAATATCTTGAATATTGTTGACAATTCCAAAATTCAATAAATAAAGTAAAGAGTTTTTTCTCTTTAAACGAATACCACAAATATCTTGTATATGCTTTTTATTTAACAACTATTGCATACACATAGCTGTATATATATATGTGTATGTGTGTGTGTGTCTTTATTTGCATTTGTTATTTGCCGTTTGGCTGCATTTTAAATTCATTCCACTTCTCTTTCTTTTTTCCTTCTCTACTTTTAGCAGAAACAAAAGCAAAAAGCAAATATATAGCGCGACTGCTGTGTTAGTATTATTATTATTATTATGATGACGCCGGAGTCGAAGGCAACAACAACAACAACAGCTACAGCAACAGCAACAAAAACATCAACAATGGCGCTGGCACAAAAGCCAGCAGCGACGTCGTCGTCGTCGTCGCCGCTGCATTTGTCAACACTGGCAATCGCGAGTAAAGCGACAAAGACTGGCAAAACCTTTGTCAGCAATGTGCACAGCAACAACAACAATAACAATAATACTAATAAAAACAAAAACAATAGCAACAGCAGCAGCAACAGCAGCAAAAAGCTTGCAAGTGTTGATAAAATGCAAATGCAAAAACAGCAACAACAACAACAGCAACAACAGCAGCAACAACAAAACTTTTCTGTGAAAAGCATTAAAGTAAAAAGTGAAAACACAGCAACAGTAACTAATGCATTCACACAAAGCACAACAACAACAACAACAGCAAAAACATTGCTTGAGTACAGAAGAAGCAGCAACAACAACATTAAAAAAGAATCAACACCTCCAGCTGCAACAACAACAACAACAGCTGTTGATGCTGGCAACACATCATCATTTGCCTCGTCATGTTCATCATCATCATCCTCATCATCTTCATCCGCTTGGTCCACTATCGAGGATGCCAACAGCAACGGCGGCGCCTCCGCCGATGAGGAGCCAACGACCGAAGTACGGGCGCCAACAACAACAGCAGAACAAGACACAACAACAACAACAACATCATTGTCAATGATGATGACAACGCCACACCCCGTTCTTCTAACAGCCGTCAATCCGCACATAATCTGCCACTTGTGCCAGGGCTATCTGATCAACGCAACGACCATCGTTGAATGTTTGCACTCATGTAAGTAACGTAAACACCATTACTACACGCCTAACTCTCCTCTTCTTCTTCTTCCCTACACCCTTTGCTACAGAGTTGCCCACACTTCAAAGAAAGCATAACTGGACTCGAACTAAACCGTTCTATTACTCCTTAAAACCCTATGATTTATAATACTAATAAAACAAGTTAGAAGTCGAGAAATCCCGACTAGACGATACACTGAACCCTATACTTGTGTGTATGTGTATGTAAGCGCATACTCCATACTCATCCCGTCCCATATCTCCGGTGTTTCTTAACCGATAAAAATGCATAAAAATTACACATATTTTTATTATTTTGTTTAATAATTCTCAAATGCCATCTCAAAGATTTCCAAATTCAAGATTTTGTTGTTATCGATCCCATGTGTATATCGGAAACGGGAAAAGTGATCGAAAACCGAAAACAAACTTGCCTAGAGATTAGGTGAGATTAAGTTCTAAATCTGAAGTCTCTAGCTCTTATAGTCTCTGCTGGCTCATACATACAGACGGACATGGCTATATCGACTCTTGTATTGATGCTGATCAAGAATATATATATACTTGGGGTCGGAGATACTTCGTTCTGCCTGTTACATACTTTTTCACAAGACCATCATACCCTTTTTACCCATTTTTAATGGGTTCAGGGTATTAAATAACATTGCCCAAAGTCTAAAAAGAAAGTCGGAATTTCCGATAAAAATATTTCATTAATAATGATAAATTTCTAAAACTTATTAAAACTCATTGTATAAGTTAGGAATAAATGTTCTTTAAGAAATATCTTTAAAAAAAACCTTATATATCCCAATACTTCTGACTTGATGTCTCAGTGAGAAAGACATTGGTAAAGTTATAGTAAAGTTTTACTTGATTGGTAAAGTTCTAATAGAGTTTTACTTGATTCCAGAACATTTTGCTTTATATAAATAATATTTCCCTTGATTTTAGTACACACGGATTTTAAGAATCGTAAATTCATTTTAAGTTAACTTAAGAACAACTTTTACCTTCTGCTTTAACCATCTGAAGAATTCTTCGCTGCGGTGTGCTCCTTTTTGAAATATTCTAGATTAATGGTCACACCCTTTTCTGTAGTTAGCACTTGTGGTTAGGCGCATCGACTAATTAGAAAACTGGCAAAAGAGCTTCTTCACCCCTTCACCCACCCTGCAATCCCTCTTTGCCCTGCCCTGCCGCTAATGTCTGATGTCTGATGCTGCCAAACGATAAGCAAAACATTAATGAACCTTCTTCTCTATTTCTTTCTATTTCCTTCTATTCTGTGCATTTTGCATATGCCTATACATATGTGTGTGTGTATGTGTGTGTGTATGTATATAGATAGCCCCAAGTAGTACTTGACTAATGTTCAAAACTCATTTTAGAAAGGGAAGTTAAATATATGTTATTACAAATCTGTGGTATGTATGAATGATGTACCATACATACACATACACATACACATGCACATATCTTATGTGTGTGTCTTGTCTAAATAATTACAGATGGGTTCTGGTTGGCGTTTTTGACTGCGCTGTGGTTAGCAGAGAGGATACACTCGAGCTTAATAACTACTACTGAACCATAAATCAGACAACTTTCAAGTGGCAACTCTCTCCCTCTCTCTCTCTCTCTCTCTCTCTCTCTGTCTTTTAGAGAGTTTCTTAAGTGCAGACGTAAAACCAGACAGCGAAAAGAAAAACCATTTAGTTGGACTTTAGAAATTTCGTTACTTCAATTTCCGGTTCAGTTTTTTCTCTTTTCCATATCTCCAGCGACATCTTAAAGTTGCAGCTTTAGCATTTGGCATTTGGCATTTTCTCTCAATAATAACTCAATTTGACTTGATTCTGGCAGCGACAGTAGAATCCCATTAAGTAGCAGTGTTGCCAGATTGGCTGACAAATGCAATTAGTCAAAAAGTGTTTCTCCGTACAAATATTCACAAATTAGAGCTTTATCTGCCGCTGCTGTTGTTGTTGTTGGTGTTGCTTCTGCTGAATGGTCAACAACAACGTCATTTCTGACGTTGATTCTAATGACATCCCGAAGCGTCCATTAAGTTGGCTAAAACTAGCTCAAATGCAGTTTTCCGTCCATCATTCAAAGAGTCCTCGTCGTCGTCGTCGTTGAGAGAGTAAATCGGACAAACCAAATGTGTCGATGGCATTTCATGTCATTTCATTTGTTGTGTGTGTGTGTTGTGTGTGTGTTGTGCAGCACCCGAGGCTCATTTAAATCTGTTGCCACAGTACGACATGCTGTGCTGCCCCCCCCCCCCCCCCCCCCCTCTCCACAAATATGTGCTGTATCCATGTATAGCTCTCTAGACTTGCAGAGTTGCCACCAACCATGTTTGCCGCCTCCCCCTCGTTGCCAGTTGGCGTTTCGTAACTCACTAAATGGATGTCAGCAACAGCTGTTGTTAGGTTTTTGCCCTTGTTTCGACTTTGTTGCATTTTTGCAGTTCTTTCTAAGTGTTTCTGTGTGTGTGTTTGTTACTCGAGGCCATTTCTATTCACCCACCCAAAACCACCCAAAAAAAAAAAAGAAAGGACGCATCAACAACCCTCTGCCCGCGCCCACCCACCCAGACCTATGTACTACTACTGACATAAGGCTACAGTTTTTTCTTTCCTTTCTGCTTGGTGTCTCGTATCCAGAACTCTGACAGACAAGCGTAACAGGCGAACCGAATGTGCTTTCCCTCCTTCCTTGTACTCCTTGTATATCGCCCCCAATGTCTGTCTGGTTGCAGCCAGCCAGCAGTCAGTCAGGGTCCAGTCTCAGTCTCTGTCTCTGTCTCGATGTCGTTTCACTGTTCCTGTCGCTAGTTGACAGTTGTGTAGCGCTGTGGGGCGGCAACGGCGACGGCGACAGAGGGATAGCAGCAACAGCATCAGCAGCATCAGACACACTGCCATTGACATTAAAGTCAAAACAAACTTCTCTTTCTTTCTTGTTTCGTTTTTCGCTTTTTATGCACTGTACGTGAAACAGAAGAATGGGGTATATTTGATTTTGTGCACAGATCAAAGTGGCTAATTCTTAAAGTGAGTTTGTGGTTTCCGGTATTCCCACTTTTGACAGCTTTTTCATTTACTGAACCTAAGAAAACTGCCGAAAACCGGTTCAATTTAGGTTTTTAAGCTATAATTGTTATAATTTCTTAAATTTGGTATACAAAAATTAAAGTAATTCAAATAAGCGTGTAGAAAAGATTCATTTTATAATCTACTTGTAAATATGACTTTTTCCATTTCGTCTGAATTATCTTAACATGTCAAACAGAGTATCTCTTAGTCGATGCAGTTAACTGTTGTTATACTTAGAGAAGTGTTTTCTAAGTGGGTATTTCTACATCAAATATAATTGATGAAAGGGTATCTTGCAGTCGTTATTCATCAACTGAAATGTTTCAACTTGTATCTACTTTTTTTTCTTTCTTTCGTTTTTTTGGGGCATTTTCTGGGTTCCGTGGGTGGCACTTTGGAATTGAATAGCTGGATTTTGTTGCCTTTCCTTTTTTTTGCTCCATATCGTATCCCCATTTCGGGCCAAGTTAAAGAGAGGGAGTGGAAGAGGGGGATAAGCCTGAGTTGTACAAATGTGAGCGGGACTGAGAAAGTTGGGATTTGGTGATGCGTTTACGCTAGGGAATTATTTTTATATATATCGTTTTTTTTTGTTTTTGCACAGGTTTAACATAAATTTGTATAATTTCGTTAAACCAAAGCTCTAGTGTGTTTCCTCAATGTCATCACCACCACCTTACCTCATCACCACCACCTTAGCTTAACCAAAGCAATAATTTAACTATATATTTGTTGTTGTTGTCGTTGTTGTCGTTGTGTGGCTGTACAATTTGTAACTGTTATATTAATCTCTGTTGTTCGTCTCTTTTTCTTTTTCGGTATCTTTTTCGATTGCAGTCTGCCACAGTTGCCTCATCAATCACCTGCACAAGGAGCGCTATTGTCCACGCTGCGAGATGGTCATCAACAATGCCAAGCCCAACATCAAGTAAGTACAAGAACGCACCCACCCCTCTTCCCCCTTACTCCCCCCACCCTAACACAGATATATAGATATAGCATGTGCCAGAGTAGTTGGATCTGTCAGTGACAACTACAATTAGATGATATTAGAACTCACAGTGGAGCACTTAAATTCCCAACATTTGTCCGAGGTGGGGGGGACCAAGGCAACAATACGCAAAAGTTGCTCATTCTTTGTTTGCTGTTGTTGTTGTTGTTTTTCCTTGGTTTGAGTTCCAAGGAATCAGTTTCGTTAACTTTAATATGACAGCTAATTGGAATTTATCAAGAAACATTGCATTAAAACTTTATTTGGCTTTAATTCCGGTTTATCTTCAAACATATTCTGTATTAGAAAAACATGTTATTGAAAACAATATTTATATATTCAGTTCAAAAAAAAGTATATTCACATTTAGTGTTGGTCAACTTATAGAAAAAGTTATTAAAATCTCTTAAAGTTTCAATCTTTTAATGATTATTAATCTGTTTGGTTTTATTCTCGGCTTTTTGACTCTTTGGCAAATACAAATATTTAAAGGTTATATTGAATTATTTGACTTGACAAACAGTTAACCTTTTAATAAAATAAATAACGACCCTTTTTGGTAAAGTCAAAATCTGTTATCTGTTTCAGTTATTTCAAAACTATGGCAACACGGAACAACTTTTTTGCGCTCTTTGTTTCTTTCTTTTACTTTTGGTGGTGGCTTCTTTTGCTTCGCTTAAATTTCGGTGCTGCCAAGTAACTACCAAAAAAATAAAAAACTGTGGTCACCACTCAAAAGCAGGGGGGAAAGGACCGTTGGGGTCGCAACTTGGGTTGCCTTTGGCTTCTGTGAACTGTTGTTGTTATTCTCCAGCTGGTTGCTGTTCTGTTCGCAGTGTTCCTCTTGAGTTGCCGTCGGCAGAAATGAGCGCAAGACCCGCCCGTTAATTATCTCTGGCGTTTTTCGATTTGGGGTTTATTCTTCTGGGTTTTTTTTTCTACTTCTTGGAAATGCGTTTGGTTAAAGTGAGCCTCGCTTCATTTTTTTCTTCTGTTTTTTGCGTTTGCAGTTTATCAGTTGGACAGTTGTTGTTGTTGTTGTTCGAGGCGGGGGCGCCACGTAACAATAAAAACATGGCCGGCACATGGCGACAACCACAAACCAAAAATACGAAAAAAAAAAACTCAAAGCAAGTTTTCAGCTGAGTAGCATTCTTTGCTTTTTTTTTTTATCTGGTTTTGGTTTTGTTTACCTTTTTCCAAATAAGAAAATAAGTAATAAAAGAAAAATAAATAAACAGTCGTTTTGCTTTTGTTCTTCTTGTGTTGGTTGCGTTTTGTTGTTTTTTTTTTCTTGTTTTTTCTTTTTTGTGTGGGTTAAACAATAAACTTTTGCAATAAATTTAATTGGAGAGTCGAGACCACGTACAAAAACCACTTGTCTACGCTTTTATATACACACACAGATACAGATATAGATATAGATACACAGAGACGTTTATGTATATATATAGAGTAGTTGTGGTTGTTGTTGTTGTGCTGACTTCACACCATTTGGCTGCCTTCCCCCCGCTCAACCGCGCGCGCAGACCTATCGGCTTAAAAAAGGTTCATTCATTCATTCATCCATCCATATAGGCGGTTGCAAGTACGGTCAACACTTCGGTGCCCCGCTGCCTGCAACCCCTTTTGGTTTTGTGGCCTAGCCGCGCGTCGCTATCTTTTCAGTTTTCAGTTTGTGTATTCATTATCTTTGTTATATATGCAACCGACAAGAGAGAGATTACAACCTGACTCGCTCGCTCTAAATCAGCATCATCAGCAGCAATTGGGAATTGTATATATATAACCTTAGTCGGTCTGCTGACTATGAGGAGGTGGGGGTGCTGCCAGCGGGTGGTTGGTGGTGCTTGGATATTTATTAAAGCTGTAACCTTAAATTGATTCGATGCTCGGAACGTGTTTTTCATTAGAAACGTGCGTATCTAAAGCCATCTAAAAGAGACAAACAGTCGAACAGACAACCGTATTTCGACTACTTGTACTTGTACCTAATAAAAAAAAAGATAGATAGAAATAGATGTAACGAATAAGTGTGTGTGCGTTCAATGTTTTGGCAGGCATCAAATAAAGTTAAGCAGCCGAGTCAACTTTGTCGACAGCAACAAACTTCAATTGAAGGTGCGTAACAAACCAACCCAACCCAGCCCATTCAACCTGCTCCTTCTAACGACTTCGTCGTCTTCTTCTTCTTTAACCCATACCAGCGTGTTCGCATTTGATGCCTATCCTCCCCCCCATGAATTGCTTAGCCAAGTTCGCTAAGGGCCAACCCCAACGCTTTCCCCGCCTCACGCTCCAACCACAAGTACCACAGCGAAAGTTGTTGTGCGGTGTCCTGTGTGAGTTCTATGTTGCCAAAAATCTTCCCTCCATCCATAAACACAAATATATTCTAGCAAAGTTTACACTTGAGTTAAGTTGCGCAATTTCAGTGGGTGTGGGGAAGAGAGTGGGAAGATGAAGAAGAAGAAGCACAGCTAGAATTCCAATCTGTTTTATGAAACTTCAATTTCTTCACCTATGTACTTTCTCGAAGCGTTTGTCATTCATGTGGCTAAGCTAACCTCGAAAGCCTAAAGCAACGTTTTCACCAAACGACGCCTCAATCGGTCAGTGGGATGTAAGAGTTTCGACCTCAATTCTGATGCATAGCCTACGATTATAAGAAATTGATACATTTTGTATGGGTCATCTGAGATTCAGGATGGAGTAACGACATTATGTGAACGATGTGTCAATTGACAAAGTGATAAAACAATAAAATAAAAGCTCTTAATCTCAATTTTAAGGGAATTCAACTCAAAAAGGGTTGAAAAGTTGTTTCATCTGAATTTTAAGGTTCATAAGGTTAAAAATAACCTGATTCCCTAGTCAATGCAGAAGGTGAAATGGAACGTACTGACGTAACATTATATTTAACTTTCCTCTATATTCATATGAGAAGTATTTATTAAATCAACAACGTCTAGATTAGTTTTAAAGATTGACTTTGGTATCATAATTTACTTAAAACATTATCAAAATAATAAAATCTCTTTATTTACCTGCTTTTCGAACTACGTGAACGTGTTTGCTTCCTTTCGCTTCGAAAGGTTGCTTTTCTGTCTTCTGTACTTATCTCTGTCTGGGTATGTAAATGATCTTCTCTATCTGCGACGAGTATCTGTGATTTTTGGCTCATGGTATAGAAGCAACGACCGCGACCCTACCGACTCGTACTCAATCTCATTACGCTTCTTTTTTCCCTTTTTCTAATTCTTCTTCTTATGTGCACATTCCATTTCGTTGCGTTTCCTTTTCTTTGGCTGTTCAATTGTGTTCAATTCCTCCTTTCACAAAGCAGCGCACATTTGATTGAAGGCGGCGGCGACTGCGACTGAGTTTTCTATGAAAAGTGCGACTTAATGCGAGTTCCTGTTCGCCGGCATTCAGTCAGTCAGTTAGTCCGTTCGTTCGTTCGTTAGTCAGGCACTATTGCCACCACCACCACCATCGTCAGCACAACAACAACTACAGCTGTGTGGCACAATCTAATAGCTAAGCGCATGCCACACGGTCGCTTACCCCTCATGCTACTGCTACTGTCACTGTCTCTGTCTTTGCCTCAGAGCCCCTTGCTCATTATTATTATTATTTCTTTTTTTTTTTTTTGGCGGCGTTTTGTTGCGTGCCATAGAAGCAATTGCATCTGCCATCTAATTTGTACTTCTTTTCTCTCTCTCTCTCGCTCTCTCTCACATTTTACTTTTGTATGTGTTATTTGCCTTTTGTGGATTGTCATGCGCTCATTTCCTTTTGCACCAAGTAGGAAGTTTATGCGCTGCTGACTTTTATTTTCGACTCGATTTTCCCGCTTTTCAGCAAGGCGAAAAGCAAAAAAAAACTACTTGTAGATAACGATGCCGTCTTGTCTGATCCTGCCGTCTGTTTCCCTCTCTCTTTTTTTTTTTTTTGGTGTTTTCCATTTCACTGAGCACACACCAAACACACACGCAGACACACACACATATGTCGACCCTTTTATGCAACACCTTAACTAACCACTCTTTCTTTCTTTCTCTGTCCATTTGTATCGCTTCTTTTAGATCTGATACCACATTGCAGGCAATTGTCTATAAGCTCGTGCCTGGTCTCTACGAACGGGAGCTGATGCGTAAACGCGCCTTCTACAAGGATCATCCACAGGAGGCGGCACTGGCAACGCCCGAGCAACGAGGCGATGATACTGAGCATCTGATTTTCAGTCCCTCCGATGATATGTCTCTGTCGCTGGAGTATGCTGAACTTGGGTAAGTTTCTTCACATATCTCTCTCTCTCTCTCTATATGTATATACATATATGTTTTGTGTGCTCTTAATTTGATGGATACCTAGAATTAAGTAGATACAACTGTTCTGTTCCACTTCAACTTCTAATCATTACGCTTCCCATTCTTCTCTTTAACAGCGAGTTGAGTTCGGAATCTGAAGTAGACTTCGGCGATACACTGCGACCACGTTATCTCCAGTGTCCGGCCATGTGCCGAGTGAGTCATTTGAAGAAGTTCGTCTACGACAAGTTCGAGATTGATGCCCAACTCTTCAGCATTGACATAATGTACAAGGTGAAGACAATTGTGCTGTTGGACTACTATACGTTGATGGATATAGCGTATATATATACGTGGAAACGGGATGCACCGATGCGTTTCTATTTTCGTGTCTACGAATCCCCCAAACCGTTGATCAAACCTCCTGTCATTAAAGCGCCAGTGATACCGCCATTAAAACAGGAACCGATTGCAGACGCACCCTCCACGCCTCCATCCCCACCTGCTCCAGCCGTTTCTCCGGCTCCTGCGCCCACGCCCCCAGTACTGGTAGTGAAGACAGCGACACCCTCACCTCCGATTGTGCAACCTGCTCGCATTAAAGTGGAACACACACAGGATGAGTTTCGCATAATGCCAAAGTTGAACTCACCCACGGATCAACCCCTCAAGCTGGTCATCAATCGTCAGGTGGTGGAGAAGCGCGAAAAATCGCCACATGAGAAGCATCAACATCAACACCACCATCATCATCATCACTCGCCTAAAGGTAGCTCCCACAAGAGTGTACCCTCCCCTACCACGCCCACCTACAACAAGGAGGAACCCAATATTAAGCTCAAGATTGATCTGTCCAAGCATAATAGTGTGACAATCATCAATATGTCCGATCCGGATCGCAAGGAGATTGTCAAACCGCTCAAGCCTGAGAAGGAGTCACGCTCCAAGAGCAAAAAGGACAAGGATGGTAGTCCCAAATCCTCTTCCAGTAGTGAACGCAAACGGAAGAGTCCTTCCCCGTTGACAGTGCCACCATTGACCATACGGACAGAACGCATCCTAAGCCCAAACGGCGTGAGCACCGTGCTCAGTCCACGTGTCACCAGCGGCGCCTGTCACGAGGATCCCAAATCGGAGTTCTTGAAATCCTTTGCTCTGACACCCATCAAGGTTAAGGTGGAATCGTCCGAGACGAACAATCGATACAGTAGTCATCACAGTATTTCCATCAAACCCAAATCACATATGGATGATAGTTTGTTGATGAAACCACCCAGCGCCATGCCACCCAAATCCATTGCCTCCTCGAAGCGCAAGAGCAAGGAACCTATCAAGGCCATATCCAAGAAGCCCAAGTTATCGCCGCCACTGCCGCGCGAGGACTTTAAGATTCGACTGCCTGCGACTGGTAACTCGAGCACCACCACTGTGGTGCAACCACCAGCTGCAACCACGGATAAGCCGCTTATGCCACCACCATCCGCCAAGCCACCAATTGCAGCATCTCGACACAAAACTTCTTCCGGCAGCAATGCAGCAACACAATTGCCACCACCACTACCCTTCTCCACACCGCTGCACCACCAAGGCATGCAGATGGCAGCACCTGGCAATCGGACGCCCATTGCTAAACGTTATCAGCCCATCTTGCCAAAGGCAGCGCGTCCCAATCCCTTTGCCAATATACCCAGTGATGTGAATCGTTTGCTCAAGGATGCGGGCACCGAAATCAAGTCCATTGCCAGCCAAGCCAAGCCACAACATATCTATGGGCCCAAAAGCCAGGACCTGAAAATGGGTCCACCACCAGCCCCAGTCAGCAAATCAAACAACAACAGCAACAGTCACTCGAACTCCTCCAACAGCAACAAGTCAAATAACTACTTAAACTTGGCATTGTTCAATGCAAGCAAATCGAAGGGCAAGGAGGCGCCACCCGGTTGCCGCACGCCCATGTATACACCCAATTCACCCATCTACTCACCGAGTTCACCACAGTATGTGCCCAACTACAACATACCCACCATGCCCACCTACAAGTATACGCCAAAACCCACCACCCTCAACAACACCAACACCACAGCAGCAACAACAACAACAGCAGCAGCAGGAGGAGGAACTACAGCAACAACATCCTCATCAAATAGCAGCAACAACTACTTGCAAAACATGCTAAATGGCAGCAACTCTGGTTTGGGTGGACTCTTTCCCTCACCGCCAACAAAAGCGGATCAGAACACGAATCCAGCTGAGGATGCGCCCGAGAAGCAGCAGGTGAAGGTTAAATCATTGCTCAACTCTTGCAACATCAATATTCCGTCATCGCTGTCGATAACCATATCGAGGGATAATGGCGATGCCTCCTCGCCCAGCAACGCAGCGCATGCCAAGCACAAGAGTCCAGTGAATAACTACATTGAGATTGTCAAGTTGCCGGATCAGCCAGCAGCAACAACAACAACAGCAGCAACACCAGCAACCGAAAAGGAACCCGCTAAGCCACAGCCAATCAAATTGCCTGCACCACCCAGCAAGACAATACCATCGCCACAGCATCTTTTGGCACGCATGACACCGCCACAGTTGCCCAATCCACCAACTGTTATGCCGCCGAAAAGCTCACCCAAAACAGCCGCAACGAAACCTGCGGTGCTAACACCTCAGCAATCCGACAAGAAGACGCCCAGTCCAGAGAAACGTAGCGCAGCTGCTGCAGCTCATTCACCCAACTCGGGTGAAAACAGATCTCCCAAATCTTCGCAAGCCGGAGGCGCTACCTCAAACAACAACAACAACGGCACACCCAACGGTGATCCGGCTGCCAAAAAGTTTCGTCCCATTTTGCCGCGTCAAAATGCTGGTGTCGCCGCCTCTGAACTGTCACCCAAGTTGCCTCCCAATGTACTTCCCCACTCGCCTGGCTATGCTAGTTATGCAAACAATTTGCCAGCGAGCAACAACAACAATAACCACAAGAAAGTTCCCGCCAGCAAGAAATCACCTGGTATTCCTGCGAATACCAAACAAGCCATGCCCCCGCCCACGCCGCACAAGATTGCCGCGAAGAAGAAGCAACCAACACCGCCGCCAGCAGTAGCCGCAAGTAACTCTCTGAAGATGCCACCACCGGCAGCACATCCACATCTGCCCAATATGAATGCACCATTGGGCATTGCATCGGCTGCCAATCAACTGGATTTGAGCAACTTCCTAATGCGCGCTCAGGCTGCCCAGGCAGCTCAAGTGGCTGCCCAGGCGGCAAATCAAACGAATCTGTTGTACAACTTCGGACCCTCCATGTACAACTATCAGCAGGCGTACCTCATGGAGCAACTGTCACGTATGCAACGTGCCGGCAACGAGGTCTTCAACGACTATCTGCAAAAGCTCAAAAGTGTCGCCAGTTCGAGTGATGAGCACAACAACAAGGCCGTGATGCCCATGTTGCCCACTGTTACGCTACCGACGGCTGCCAGTCAGGCGTCGATTGGGGGTGCAGCTAGTCCCAAGACCTCGCCGCATGCCGTAGCAGCTAAGCTGACGCCAGCAACGACGCCAGCGTTGGCCAAAAGACAGCTAAGTCCACGGCCACAAGCGGCAGCGACCAGCAACAACAACAACAGCAACAACTCCATGTCCCTGACCAAAAGCAAGTGAACTTTGGAGTGGAATGAGAGCTAAAAGCATCCATCAACCAACCCAACCGAACCCAACCCGAGCAACAAAACCACCCCACGAACCAGCGAAACCGGCTTACTAATTAATAATTAAAAAGTTTTACTTGTTTTTTTAGTTTCTAACTGTTATACGAATCCATTTGAACCTTTAACACAAAAATGCACAAACCCTGACGTTACTTGTTTCACATTACGTTGTATATATATAAGCATTAGCATATTCGATGTATATACATTTTATACGATATTCATTAAGCAATATGCAGCGATTCAGAATCAATAAAGTTAGGTACTTATATACCAATAAATATATATATATATGAATTATATAGTAATAAATTTAAAATTGGCATAAGACATGAGCCAGAATGAGCGATGCTTTGCAACACTTATATTAAAGCTCATTTGTTAGCTTAAAGCTGCTAAATACCAAATTGCAAGAAGCATCGCACACAACTGAAAGCTCACTTAAAGCTCAAAGCTGCAGGCTTAATGCAACAGCGAGCTATTTTAAATACGTAAACTATTTCTAATGCCTAGTTTTAAGTGCCAAGGCCAAGTTGAGCTAATATTAAATATTTGATTAAGTTGAAACTAAGTGTAAATAAGCAACAACAAAGCTAATCGATAATAAAAACCTATTTATATATGAAAATCAAAAACAAAACACAAAGCCGCAATTTCTTTTCATGCTTAAACTGAGAGTTAATGCTAATCAACAGGAAGAGAAACAGAGAGAGGGAGAGAGCGAGAAGGACCATCAGCTGGACAGCATTAGCTCGGGTCACAAGGTCAATGCAATGCGTGAAGGTCGGACTGTGATTTACTGGCCAAGTACGGTGCGGTACGATACGGAACGGTCCTTTTCTAATCCCCGCTGTTCGTTCGTGGCCGCTTTTGTCTGCGTGACGCGTCTTTAAAATGAAAAATGCCCGAGACAAAGAAAATAAAAGATTACGGATTGGTTCGCAGTCGGGTTGTTGTTGTCTTTGGCTGTCTCTCCGTCTCTGATTCTTGCTTGGTTCAAAGTCTGGCAGACATTTTTTTGGGTTCGATACTCAATAAAAACCATTTGGAAATTCATATGCATTGTTGTTGTTTTTCTTTTTCTTTGCCTTTATTTTCCTTCTTCTTTTTCTTGGTTTTCCTTCGTTTCGTTTTTTTTTTCTTTTTGCAAAGTTTCCGATTTCGAAATTGGCAATTTTCAAGGAACGAGTCCCAAAAGACTAACTGAGGTATCTCTAGCTCTTGTTCTCTGACAGGCCGCTCCCGGACCATCACATACATCTAACTAATGAATACGCCGAAGGCTGAGAAACGGAAACAAGGGTGAGGTGAGGGTAGTGTATATCAAGATAGCTGCAGTGCTTTAAGGGTGGATTAGGTGCGAATTGGTTTAACGCCGTACACAATCAAAAGAGATTTATATCCAGCCAAATGTCTATAAAATAAGGAATTAGTTAGTTTCTTTTAAATTGCTCGCAGAACATAACATAGTCATTTAAAGGCGCTATCACTATCTGGACTTTTCCAGCAGTAGATATTATAGAAAAGACTTTAAGCATAACATTAAAATTTATGTTAACAATATGCGCATCTTTCATTTAACATTGTATTTAAATATCATACCAAAAAACGGGAAAATGAGTATTATTGTTCTGTGTAGTTTAAACGGCATAAGAAATCTTCTCCGAATCCTTAAATTTAATCTGTATGAACTATTCTGTCTTGTTAAAGATACTCGATTTAAAGTATTATTGCTCCTAAACCATAATTAGATCAAGTATTTTCAAATAATCAATAACATTTTCCAATTCCAATAAAAGCATTATAAAAATTACAATAAAAACTTAAACTTTCAAGGTTTGGTTATATGTATTTAAATACTTGGGCATAATATTGGTTATGACTTGACCCAAGCTTACGGTAGCAGTTAGGGTATTTTTAAGTCGAGCTAAACTGCCTCATCTTGTTAGCCAGGTGAGCTACCAACTATTATTCCAATAACAATTTTTCTCTAAATATATTTAATTCTTGAAATAGTTGCTCCTTGATTCTCTGAGCTTGAAAAAATAATCGGCTTTAAAGAAAAGTTACTTTAAGTTTCCTTTAAAGTTATTCCGCATCTAACTGGTTTGATTAAAGTCTTGGCTTAGAAAGGTTAACACCGATTAGATGTATCCTACTCTCAAACTTTCCACACTTGCATACATCATGTCAACTTTATCCCTATTTCCCAACCTAAATGTAAAAGAAAAAAAACAAATAAATAACAGACCGCATCTAAAGTTCAGAGAGTGGCATAAAAGTTTGGAATTCATTCAAAATTCATTCATAACATTTTGGGGATAATGCTGCGCCTTTTACTTGAACTCAAACTCGCACTTGCCTGCGTCTGAATTATTTATGGCAATTGTGTGGTTTGGGCCAAAAACTCGCAATTACAATAATTAAGCAGGCAACTCTTGAGTGTATTTATGCCTGTCTTATTTATTCACATATGCATGTGTGTGTGTGTGAGTGTGAGTGTTTTGGGCGCATCTGAAAACAAGTTTAATGCGCCTGGCTTTTAACGCATTAAGTCAGCATTTATAAATCATTTGTGTAAGCGCACAAACAACCAGATACAAACAACAACAACACACTCATAGTTACCACTGAAAAAGATACAGGTAAACCAGCAACAGCTGCTCGTGCTGTTAATTAGAAATGCAAAATTGCACTCAAACACACATACACACACACACACATATATGCACATGTGTACACATTGTGGAATGAAAATTTATAACGATTATTCAGATTGGCAAGCAAGAGTCATAACAATTTTGATATAATCGCTGAGCTACTGGTTTTATTCGATAGTTATATCGTTCAACGATAATCTCTCTATACTTTCACATTGGTTTGATTTAATCGATAAGAAAACTCTACTTAAAGACTTCCGCCAAATGATTTAATTCACTTTTTATATGCAATGTTTAATAGTTATTTCAATATTAAAATTAGATCTTGATATCAAATTCACTTTATTAGACTTAGTTTATTTGGAACCAAAAACGGGTTTAAATCCATTAGCAATCCCTATCTTGACAGTCATTTCAAAATTTAATCAAAATTTCGGTTGTTAGATGTGATTTATCCCATGAACCCAGTGACAATGGCTAAAAAGGTTATAACGGTTTCGTAGAGTATGTGCATGACAGAAGAATTGATCTTCGACTCTATAAAGTATATATACGCTTGATCAGCACCAACATTCGAGTCGACAAAGTCGTCCGTCTGTCTGTATGAACGTGATGATCCCAGTGGCTATAAAAGCTTGAGACTTCATGCTTTGAATATAAGCACTTTTATACCATAGCCAGAACAAGCTTGTTTCAAATTATCGATAAATATTCCCGTATTCGATTTACAAATGAAATCGATATCATTTCGTTTTTTTGAACACTTGAAAATTGTTTTCGAAACTATATAAAACTTATGTCATTTTCATTAAAGTCGCCTAAGAAACATATATTGAAGGACATTATACATTAGTCCAATGGGGCAGACATAGGCCTACTACGCGTTAGGTTAAGGGTTCAGGGTAAATCCCAGTCGAGCTTTCTCGACTAGGATTCTTATTTATATATCTTATTAATATATTCTAATGAAATAGGTATTACTTTAAAAAAGCCAGTACGTCCGATCCTAGAATATGGATCATGTATTTGGTACCCCAAATACAGAATTCATCAGGAAATATTAGAATCAATTCAGCTTTTTGCTCTCAGGAATCTTCCCTGGGATACGAATATTAATTTACCGTCTTACAGTAGTAGACTCCTACTAATAAATTTGCCATCCCTATCTGATCGCAGAAAAATGCTTGTTGTTTTTGTACACGAACCTTTTAATGGTGAAATAGATTCTTCTGAACTATTTGCACGATGTCATATTCCATACTCAATGGCAAACATGGGCCTTTCCAATAAAAAATAATTTTGTTAATACCTCACACACAGCTTGTTTTATTCCATTTCAACATCTACCCGCCCTTATTGAAAGACCTTGTAGTTAGCCAACTAAGTTTTGCAGTTCCGATTAAAACTATCAGAAATTTCCTACCCATTTCCCTTAAAACTTGTAATACTAACTACGCCATACATAACCCCTTCCGAATCCTTTGCTCAATCTACAATGAGCTCTCAAACTTATTTGATGGTTCCACTTCTAGTGTCTCTCTGAAAATAAAAGTTTTGTATAATTTGTCTTTATATTCGCGATCATCGTAGTCTAACGCAAACCGATGTACCCCTCGGTCGGTTGGGCGGGCGGTGGATTGCGTAATGCTTTGGTCCGCGCGCTAACAAGCCGGTGCTTGGTATCGTTGGGCCACTTGAATGTACTGTCTCGTTTAGTACATCTATGTCCAATAGTAATTAACATTCGCCAATTCGTAACAGCTGCAAAGTTACAATTTTTACAGACGATTTTATTTGGGCTAAAAGTTGGCATAAAGAAACTTGAAAAGATTTGTAACCAATGCCTAGAAATTTCTAAAAATGCATGCATAAAACATTATTGTTTTATTAATTAGACTATCATGAAAAATCGACATACGAATTTATATAAAACGGAACACCAGGAAAAGCTTCTACTCCTAGGATTACAAGGTAAGGTATGTATGGCCAAAACTATACCTTTAAATATATATAAGTTGCCAATCTTTGCATATCTTTTTATACCCAGATCCCATTAAAAATGGAAAAAATGTACAAGTATGTTTTCGATTTTCGATAACTCTTCGCGTTTCCGATATACACATGGGAGCGATAACAACAAAATCTTGGTTTGGAAAACTTTGAGATGTCATTTGAATTATAAAACAAAAAAATGGAAATCTGTCAAATTTCTATTAAAATTGGTTAAGAAACACCAGAGATATGGGACATTGAAGTTGTGTATGCAGTATGCGCGTACACACACAGACACACACATACTTGTAAGCACTGACAGTACGCGTAAAGTATATGGATCAGGGTATCGTCTAGTCGGGATTTCTCGACTAGAGCCTTCTTACTTGTTTTTGCATGAGGCTTCATTAGGTTGAAAACGGGACGTCAAGTTTATGTGGAAAAAACTATATTTTCGTTTCGGCAGAACTTAAGCTCATTTTTAAACAGATTTCGATTTGAGAATACAAAATTATTGGCAAATTCACCATCACTTGCCCAAGAAGATGGATAAGGTTGTATAGATTTGGGGGACTGACCTACAAATCACTAAACTAAAATCTATAATCAGATTTACCTACGAGCCCATACAACAAATGTTTTACAATTCTGCACTACAGTTTCGCTTGGTTCGGGATTCGTTATAAGAAAAAAGTCAGATCCTCAAATAGTAATGAAAAGAAACGACTCTTCGTGGAATTTATATGCCAATAATATGGTATTAGGATATATTCATGCTTCCAAGTAAATTTTGTTTCTAGGCACAATGGAATTGAATTGTTATCTAGAATCTATATTCAAGATTTGTATCTATTTGCGCAAACATAAAACAATATTATGTGCAACTAATTTAAAGATTAAAAATCATATTCAAATATACTTAAGTTGAATTTGTGTAATTGAATTGAATTTGAATTGTGGTAAGCCTTAAAAAAAAAGCTGCTCAATGCTAACCGCAAGATGCTTAGCCATGTACATACGTATTAGATGACCAGGTCATTAAAACCACAAATCTCGATCGAGAGAGAGGGAGAGAGAGCATCATTTGAATGCGACGTGTTTGTTGGGTATTGTTTATGCTCGTGTAATTGTAATTAATGAAACTGTATTGAATTACAGCTGAAGCAACAGCTAGCTAACGTATTGAAATAACCAACTGCACACACATGGCATGGAGTTCGTTTTAACCATTAGCCATTGCCAATAGCTCAGTAAATCAGTTCCCACAGCATAACGTATGTATGTATGTATGTATGTGAAACAAGGGGACATCAAAGTTTTGTTTGCGCATTGAGCATGGGCTTTAATTGAATTTGGGGAGAAAGGAAGCAAGGCTAAAGTTTCGTCCCTGTGTGCGATGTGTGCTTGGAAAACAAAGTTTTCTCGCAGGGCGCCAAAAGTCCTTTAATTGCAATTTGTTTGAGTCGTTTTCCTGGGACTTTTCCCCGCTTAAATCACGATTTATGTGCTTAGCATTTGTGTAACAATAATGGTGCTAAATTAGATTTTGACTCTGCTTTTGCCCTTGCCTCGTGCACAAGGTACGAAATTTAATTAGCAATCTTACGCTTGTCGCCACATTAAGTGGCATTGATTGCGACATTAGACGGGTCGTAGGAGCAACGAACAACTTAGCTAAACACTTAACATGACTTATTGCTGTTGTTGTTGTGGTTTATTTTTGGAATTTATTGTGATATTTCAGCCACTCCTGCAACCTGTGGCGGCATAAGGTCATTATTTTAATATACATAGATACATACCTCAGCAAAATTGATATTTGTGCAAAGTTTGTTTTGCGTGTAACAGGAGTTAATAGGTGTACCGGTTAATTCGTGTGGTTTTACAACAGATGGCTTTACTTGATTATTATTTCAGGGAATCACCTTTCCCAATATTTGTTGGAAAGCCACTGTCATATAGTTTGAGAATCATTATGTGTCATTGAGTTGAAGCGTCAACAACAATACTTTTTAATTAACTGAATATGTCGAGTTTCGTGCCAAATATAGTGTTTTTGCGGGGAGTTTTACTTCATTATTTCAATATGAAGAAAAAAGCAGCCGAAAGTCATCGCATTTTAGTGGAAGTTTATGGTGACCATGCTCTAGCTGAGCGAACGTGTCAGAAGTGGTTTGCACGGTTTAAAAGTGGTAATTTTGACTTGGAAGACAAAGAACGTCCCGGACAGTCAAAAAAGTTTGAAGATGAAGAATTGGAGGCATTGCTCGATGAAGACCCGTCACAAACGCAAGAAGAACTTGCGAATACACTTGGAGTCGCTCAGCAAACCATTTCCGATCGTTTAAAAGCAATGGGAATGATCCGAAAGGTAGGACATTGGGTGCCATATAAATTGAAGCCAAGAGACGTCGAACGCCGTTTTTCCACGTGCGAAAAACTGCTCCAACGGCACAACAAAAAAAGGCCACATGTTGCACAGCCGGTCAAAACATACTTAGAAACGCTGAAATGGGAAGTTCTACCCCACCCGCTGTATAGCCCAGACATTGCCCCGTCGGATTACTATCTCTTCCGATCGATGCAACACGGCCTGGCTGACCAGCACTTCTCCAATTATGATGAAGTCCAAAATTGGACCGATTCGTGGATTGGCGCCAAACCGGTTGACTTTTTTCGAGATGGTATCCGTCAATTGCCAGAAAGATGGGAAAAAGTTGTGGTCAACGATGGGCAATACTTTGAATATTAAATTTGTAATCATTTTTTCGCAATAAAGCATTGATTTTCGAAAAAAAAACCACACGAATTAACCGGTACACCTATTATAATAACGGTATTAATGTTTTGAGTATACACATCTTTTCTCTTATGTTTTGTGATGTTATTCCATGCATTGGTTTCTTATCTGCTTCTAATCTGTAGTCCCGTTACAATTTTAAAAGAGACAAGGTCTTGCCTTTCATAGAAAATTGAAAGTTTCGAAAAAAGTGAAAAAAATATGATGCACAAATATCAATTTTGCTGAGGTATATTAAGCCGGAAAATTGTATTCCAGTGAGAATATACTTACTGGAAGTCAAAGTTTAATAGCGTAGACAAATCGTTTACTGAAACAAAACAAATATATTTCTACATACTTACAGCTAGAGTTATCGAATTTAGTTAAAAGCTTGCTAATGGCATTTAACTTCCGTCGGCGACTTTCCCTCTTTTTTCTATCGGCTATACCTATATCTTTCTCAGCTTTTAAGCTAGAGTCCCAAGACTTGGTAGAAAGATAGCTGATTACTATTCCCAAAGATCTGCTACTAAAGAATTAATAATTTGCTATAGTTTGCTCTAACATTAAACATTTCATTGATTAGCTTTAACGTATTTTTACATCAGTTCAGCTCAAACACTTAACAGCCGTTTTTTTTATTATTTTCTCTGCACACTTCGGTCCATCAATTATGCTCTATTTGGTTGTGGACAAGAAGACTTCATCGTCGACATTTTGCTGTTCTTTCTTCCTTTTTTTTTATGATGTCACTGTAATTGAATTTTGTTTGGACATAACTCAGTCATGTTATGTAATGAAATGAAATCCCCGCATTAGAATCCAATTAGTCCACCATTATTAAAATGAGAGCCGGAGACCAAGTGCTGTGCTCTCGCCTTCTCTCGCATTTTCTCCCTCTTTTTTATGCTCTCTTATATTTTGTGCTTCTGGCAACAACAAAAAGCAGTTTTTTTTCTCCATCATGCTCTTTGAAAGGAAAAATGTGAAACCCAAAAAAAGTATCAATTTACGGTGGCGAAGAAGAAGCGTCGTATGTGGTGCAGGGAGCAGGGGCGGCAAAAATCCTTAACCGGAAACAAGAAAAATAACTGCAGGAATTGCCGAAGAAGCAGCGACCGAACGAAGAAGAAGACCAACCGATAACGCAACGGTAAAGTTGTTTTCTCTGAATAAAAATCGAACGTCAGCAGCTTAAACTGGGCAACTTTTGCCTCCTCTTTCTTGGCTTCTTTCTCCTGCCGCTCTTTCTATGTCTATGTTGCCATTGATTGATTTGAGAGTGGCGGGATTGAGTACTACTCAATTGTCTTGGATGATGAGCTTCTCTTGATGACTTTGCAATGATGCGGCCGCGGGTTGCGTATTGTGGGAGAGGAGCGGGTTGCGGGGGTTGTCTATCGCTAAAAAGTCACTTAAACAAGATAAATTGTCTGGCTGCCACCGCGGGTGGCGGCATCCAAGGCAAGGAAAACAGCAGCAACAGCACCAGCACCAGCAACGACGGCAGTTTCGATGGTGGTGCCAAGCATTGGCGGCTGTTGTAATTAGTTGATTACACAAGACACACTCCACGCCGTTGCTTACGACACCTTCTCTCTCTCTCCCTCTCTCTCTCAACGACTTTCATACTTCACTCTCGTTCCATACCAAACCACTCGTAACTCTGTTGCGTTACGTTTGCATTGCAAATGAAGTTGTGCCTGGCATTATTGGAAGTGGGGGAAGTTCGTTAGAGTTTGAGTTTGAGTTGAAGTTGGGCCTGTAGACTGTAGTCGAGAGTTGATGATGCTGTTGAATAAGAGCAAACAGTTGCAGCTTGCATGACGCTGCCAGTTAGACGTTGGCTACTTTGTGTAGATTTTACATAACGTTGAGTGCCTGTAATAAGCGCAAAATACAGTGCACACGTACAAATGTATGCACTTATATGTGTGCATGTGTGTATGTATGTCATACAGTCATTCAATGCCAATTTGCAGTCGGCGGCTCATGAAAAATGTTGACATTTTTTTGCAGCTTATTGAATTATCAGCATGCCACAGCTTCAGCAAATGCTGGCGGCAGTGGTGGTTGTGAGGTGGCGGTGTTGGAGCGGGTTGGTGCCACACATATGTATGTACATGCTTATATAGCATTAAAAATATATACAAACACCACTCAGACGAAACCTTTCGAGTATATAGGAAAACACACACACTCGAACATACACTCATAACCGCAGCGACGGCAGCCAAGCAACCGGGCAGCCAGTGAGCCGTGCGGTTTTTACACATAGTCGATAAGCACAACCTAAATACATACACACACAAGCGTTCATACATACATATATACAAATCCATTAAAACGCTCGCACAGCCCACTTGATACATCAGCAGCAACTACAACAACAACGGCGTTGAGGGTGCTTTTGGCAAAAGCTGAAGCAGCAGTAGCAACGACGTCGACAGCAGCAGCCGTTCGCTCTAGCAAATGAACCTAATTTGATAGAACATAAAACAATAACAACAACGGCTGCAATAGCAAAAGACAGCGAGAAAGACAGAGAAAGAGAGGTTTAAAAACAAAAAAAAACTGTTACATATCGAGTTGGCATTGCGAGCAATAACAGAACAGAAACAACAACAACAACAACTTAAAGCGGAACAGTAGCGCTCATTAAATACTTCTTTTTTGCAGAGTCTGTCGTGTTGCGTTGCGTTTTTCCATCTCTACCTTCGCCCGTTTGTCCCATTCCTCTGTGCGTTTGTCCTTCTGTCTGTCTGTCTGTCTGTTTTATTCCTTACCGGCTCTTTTGCTACGTGCGGGCATTGGATGGGAATTTAAATTGGTAATGCGACGAGGCCCAACTCGTGTTTGTAGTTGTTGTTGCTGCTGATATTCGTTGCTATCGCAGTGCCGCACACTTGAATACACATACACAAACACAAACACAGGCGTACACACATAGAGCGAGGTTGTGCTATACATGGTTGGGTATGTATGTATGTTTGTGTGTGTGTACAAATGTTTTGTATGTACAGCGAGGTTCGAGATAGAAAACAGTGGCGTACGTTGTAATTGCTAAAAAGGGGATTTCGTATGAGGTCCTCCTGTTAAAGGTTAAGTGAAAAATAATGCGGTGATTAAAATATCATATTTAAAATACAATTTATACAATAAATAAATTAAGTATATTTAATATAAATTGTGTGGTTTTTCAAGCCCCCCTTCATAGCTACTTGCCTAAGCCACTGCGCTGTTGGTGTTCGCAAGCCCGTGTTAAAATGTTTTCGAGGCAAGCTGCGTACATAACGACGCCCCCTTCAGGCACCGTCCATGTCCAATTCCCCCCTCCATGGCCATAGCCAGTGCTGGCTGGCGTCTCTGACGCTGCTGTTGCCTCGGTCGCTATTTTTATGTACAAAATACATGGCACATAAATTGTTTCAGCCCCGGCAGAACCAGAGACAGAGCCAGCGCCAGAGCCAGAGCCGACGACGAGGCCGTGTATTCCCTGATTGTGATTCCGTTCCTGTAGCACCACACCAAACCACACCACACTCCACACAAACACGAATGCCGATGAGAATGAGTAAAAACAGGGTTGAATGCAACTCTGTGCGTTTTGTGCGCTTGCACATGGACATGGCGTTTGGTTTTTTCGGTCTTTGCTTTTTTGGCTGCTGGGAAAAAAAAATAGAGTATTTCTCTGTTCAATTCTTTCTCTACGCCTGTTTCCGCTTGCTCATTGTTGTTGCTTCTGCTGCTGCAGTTGTTGTTATTGTTGGCTGCTGATGCAGTTTCGAGTGCCTGCTGTTTGTGTTGTTGTTGTTGTTGCTGGCTGATTCACACATTCCTAATTGAATTATCACGCATAAGCGACAGCCAAATCCAGATGAGAGATGTGAATGAGATGAGGTTCAGGTTCAGGCCTGAAGCTGTTTTAGGTGCCAACTGATGCAGATCAAACAGCCGCCCCTCTTTTCCATCTCTTCGTTCCCCCCTTCTTATTCATATTTGTTTCAGTGCATATTTGTGTTATTTTTAGACACTGATTTTTACAATAAAAACTAATTAGAGTGCTGAGTGCAAGTTCGTCTCAATAGAGATGGGAGCGTGTCGTGACTATTGCATACGATATGCGATTAATGAGCACTAGGTTCATTAATGTAGCTTCAAAACTGAAAACTGTCATAACACAGGCATTATATTAAATCAATATACTAATTAAATTTATATAGAATCTCTATAGAAATCAATAAAATGCTTAATCTTTGCAATTATAAGGAATCTTTTTTAATATAAGCTATGTAAATATTAGTTTTAAGCTAAGATGAGCTGAAAATCCAACAACACATGTTCATTGCACTTTTCGTGTCACGCGCTCACCTCTAGCTTGAGATTGCGGTTCTGGGTCGCTGCAGCCCTAGAGCACGAGGCAACTGACTACCGCGTAGATGGCAAACAGAATCCAAATGCTCTTGCAACAACACTGAGGGTATACCCTACATATTTTAAGTACCTAAAGATACATATGTACTTTTATTTCTATGTACAACTCGAAAAGGTTTTATGTATTATGTACGTACATTTTACGCCCATAGTCGTTGCTTTTGCTTTTGCAGCTCGCTTCGAACGAGGGTTAATCAATGCTGTTTCCGCTATCCGTTGTCCCTTTTATATTTGTTGTCGCATTTCCATTTTTATGTACAAATTTCTCATTTTGCGCTTCACGCTTTGGCTTCGTTTAACAACTTGCATTTCTTTTATCATTTTCATTTCACAACATTTGCGCGTGAGCGAACGAACACACACAAGCACACAAGTACTAATTTGTATGCGTGTGTGTGTGTGGTTTTGTGTTATCGCAGTTGCAGTCGAAGCATCTGATGAGACACGTTTCAATATTAAGCCCTGAGAGTACAGCCCTGCTGTACCCATTCTCCCATTCTTCATCCCTAAGCCAGGGCTTTGCAATGCCCTGCAAATTTCATCTTTGGGCAATCTCCGTTGGCAAGGTAACAACAAAACCCACCACAACTTCCACACTCCACTTGCATTTCGCTTAGCACTCACAAACACATACATACGCACACTTACTCACCCACTAACTCATTCTCTTGCTCGCACACACACAGTGACACTCAAAACCGAATCGTGTGCGCTTATTGTTCCAATCTTTTTCGTTTCTTGTCGCCACTAATTGTAACTGCAAGCGTACAAACATGCACATATGTACGTATCTGTATGTATGTATGTTTTTATGTACATATTTACTTGTGGCATATAGGGCTGCCTTTGTAGATAACATCCATCCACTCATTCGCAGCATGTACATAACAAGCAGTCGCTGTTTGTTAAATACATATATAGCGCCCTTCCTTATTCCCTTCCCTTCCTTTTGCTATGAGTTTTTCTCTTGTTTTGCTGCCTTCATATTCGTCCGCTGTCTTTGCCGCCTGCGTTCAACGCACTTCCTTCTCCACGTTTTTTGTCGCTACGTCCGAGTGTGTGAGTGTGTGTCTAGCGACACAGCGACAGCCCTACAGGCCAAATTTTGTCATTCGTTTCATTCCTTTTCTGCTTTTGCTTCTGTAGAAGAAACTGATATTTCATAGCCACTCTGCTGCTGCTGATGCTGATGTTGTTGCCGTGACTGCTGCTGCTGCTGTTGTTGTCTGTTACCGTTGCTCTGGGCAAGAATTTCGAGCATTTCTCGAAAGTTATTTGAGGGATGGCGCGCTCGGCTCGGCGTTTCTGTGTCTGTGTTTTCTGTGTTGTCTGAGAAGCTTGAATGGGATGGAATGGAATGGGATTGGATGGGATGGGATGGCTTCTGATAGCATCTGAGTTACTTTTTAATACATTTTAGCTAAATGGATATTGAGACTGATAAGTGGAAGCGAACGAAGATTCCGTTCTTAGCATGCGTGCTGAGCAAAGAGGAAGGGGCAATGGCATGAATAAGGCACCGTCTTATACTGTATATTGTTGTTATAAATTCAAATTAAATTGCTAGAATTTATATTGACGGGAATCTACTTAAACAGGGGTCTCATACACATTTTTTTTTTACCAGCTTTTTTAATATTTGTAGACCCAAATGTTAAAGCTTTAACGATAAAGACACGAAACGCTTTCCCTGCCGACGGCAAACTACTTTTTAAATTACTAAATTTAAGCTCTCAGTTTTGTGCGTGAAAATCTATTTTAATTGTATGTTCAATTTTCTTATAGTAAATTTCCCAATATTAAACAACTCTATACTTTTGAAGAAAGATCAATTATACAGCTTGACACGAATTGCTTTACACAATGTAAAAAATGTTGAAAAGGTTGTTGTTTTTAATTTTTTTTTTAATTTTTATAAGTTATTATATAATTTATCTCTTAAACGTATTAAACAAAACTTGAGAAACATAAACATTCCCAAAGAAACATTAAAAATACTAAAAAAGCCACTAAATTCAACTGACACGAATTGCTTTACACACCTCCGTTTTTTGTGTTTTATGTATTTTCGTTGGGAAATTCGTATTTACAGGTACTTTTACGCAGATCCACATAAGTCCTACTTTTTTTGACCATATCGCTTGCCAATGAGAAGAAGGATGATTGTCGAATCACCATATCTCGCGAATGTGCCGGAAAAGCCATTTTCCTTTTGAAGACAGATCAATTACATCTATTTAAAAAACAAAAAAAACCTGTAAAGAGTAATAGTTTCGTGAAATATATATAAGTTTTTAAAGAACGGTCAGCTTAATACTTTGACTCAAGTGCAATACTTGTTTAAAACATTTAAGAACAAACTTTTATACATATATAATAGGTATGATGTAAAAAAATAATAGTTATTTAAGAATTGATGCCGATGAATTGATGCTGTAATATTTTTCAATTGTTCGTTATTGTCAGAAGAAGGTTTTTACGAAAGAAGTTTTTGGGGAAGATGTTAAAAAAAACATTTTATTTTTCTCATACGAACATGAAGCAACTATTTATGTAAACTGTATATATTTCAATATTTCGACACATATCCAGCGGACCTAAGGATATAATACATTATCTAATTTGTTCCTTACTTGTAGAAAAATCAAAGCGTATTTGGAGTTCACTAGTTGGTATATAGAATCGCTATAATTAGTTAAATCAGTTAAGTTTATCTAGCTTTAAGTTTATTATATAAACAGAGGATTTATCGATAAGCTTTTTAACGTATATCAAGAAGGTTTCGATGTGCAAGCCCCAAGGAAAACCAAATTTTTATATAATATATATAGTGTGCTTAAAATCAGTAAACATTGAAAAAAAATTGAATGGTAAACTCGTCAAATTGTGTTAAATTAAGTTAAACAGCTTTAATTATTTAGAAATTAAATGATATTAAAGCAACTTTATTCTACCCTATGCCTGGTAAATCTTGCTGCTGATTTCCATCTTTTTACGCCAAACTCATTAATTGCTCTTCAGAAAGGAAGAATAAAATCTTTTCGCTAAAATTTGGGTTTTCGACCTGCGATGCTTTTGTATAAATCTATGGACGCATATGTTGTATACTAACGATAAAATATACTTTAGATGAGAGCACCCACAAAATGGTATAATTGTACTTCGTACATATTCCATTAATGATTTCAATACGAAAAATGTTTCAACATCATAAAGCGAAGCACAAAGCAAAAAAAAGTTGTCAGTTCTCACAAAAGTCGCATACACACACATACAATGGTTGTTGTCAAAGCGACGGCATTTTCAACACTGAACACTGTGCTGCATTGCCAAAAGAAACCAGTTTTCAATGTTGCCACAACTTCGGTACGGAACCAAATGCGTTAAAAATGAAAATAAAACAACGAAAAAAAAACAGAACTTGTCACGAAATAATAATTAAAAAGTTTATAATTATTGTAGACGGTGCTGTACCAACCCATAGCAAGTCTGAACTGAACTAAGCACGCCCCAAGAGTGTTGCAAGCGGCAAGCAACCACCAATCAGAAATGAGGCACTTAGCGCTGTGCACCAATCGCAAACGAGGCACGTTGAGCGACCAATGCGTTGCCGGCAGCACGATGTGTAGAGTTCGTATTTAATGTGAGACATGGCAACTCTACAGCTTTACAGCTCTACACTGGTGTAGCAAAAGGCAATCGAAAGCTTCTCTTAAAGCTCTCAAATGCACTCGTATACACACGACAGCAGACACGTAAGTATATTTATGTCTTAACAAATAACTAAAAAAGATACTTAAACGAGTTATGGTACACGTTTACCTACATGTTTTATTTGTTTTGTAGGTTATGTTTCATTATTGTAGAGTTGAAAAGAGTAGCTAAAGAGATGCATGTAAATTAGGTAAATATGCAAGTTTTATGGGTAAAAATGAAACTTTTGTGAGTAAAAAGTATATATTTTTACGGCCTTTGCTGTGTGCAATGATTTGAGTTTCAAAGAATTCGTGGAAAAAGTGCCGTTACTCATTTTTAAGCACTTTTTTTCAGCTGTTTTTTAAAGCTTTTTTTGTTTTTGGTGTATAAGAAGTTTGTGTATTGAAAAAGTTTGCTTCGAGTATTTGAGATGATTTCCAGTTAAATTCTAATGCATACTTTTGGGTTGACATTTTGTTGAGTTCAATTATATATTTTTTAACTAAAACTTTTATGACTAAAAAGGCTGAAAAAAGCTAGAAATAGAGCCGAAAACGCTTAAAAATGAGTAACGGAAGTTTTTCCAAGAATTCGAACTAGTTTATTTTCGTATTTTATTAATATAAGTAAAATAATGAAATCGAAATTGGAATTGTCTAGTTTCGAAAAAAAGTAACGTAAGTTCCAATGTCGCCTATATTAAATTTGAGAATATTTTTTATTACGATCGAATTTTTGGGAAATGTTTTAAATAAAATTACTGTCCAGTACAGTTGTTAATGTTGTTGTTCAACCGAAAGACTAAAACTTATCTTAAGATACAAATCTTATTAATGTTATTTAATATCATAGTTAAAAGAGATTTAAAAGTTTTTCTTTTGGTTTTGTTTTGTTTGGTTTTTTAATAATTGTTTAGTGACCGATGAAATACAAATAATTTAATTGATAGGCAAGAAATGTTTGGGAAAGTAAATGAAAGTAGAAAAACCCGGTTAGGAACGGACGAGTACCTCGTAGCTGTCCAGGCGCACCTCCTGTCCACCGAACGGAATGTACAGGCAGCGATGAGACTGATGGATCTTGCCGGGAGTGAAGCTACCATTGTAGTGACCGCGACCAATGTACAAGGGTTCGCCATCGTTGGTACGGCCGCAGATGACGGCACCGTGGGGCACATTGCCATAGGAGTCGGGCACCCAGCCATAGCCGTAGCCGGCAAGCAGCTCAAAGTCATACTTGACATGCTCCGAGCCGCCGTAGGGAACATAGGCGCAACCCTTGCCGGGGATGACCTTGGCCGGAAGCAGATCACCCTCGTGATAGGCACGACCCACATAGATTGGATCGCCATCGGAATCGTGTCCGGCCAAGATGGTGCCGGGAACAATGTTGCTGCCGGAGCTATTAACCCAGGTCTCTGGCTGTACCAGCACCTCGTATGCCTCCAGCTTTTGCTCGGCACCACCATATGGAATGTAGAGGCAGCCATGGGAAGGATGCACCTTGCCGGGCGTCAGACTGCCCGCAAAGTAGCCACGACCCACAAACAGAGCCTCACCATCAGAGGTCTGACCCACGCGCAGGGCATGCGGTGGCACCTCACCATTGCTGGCCGGGATCCAGCAGTAATGGTGTCCCGTTAGGATTTCGAAGTCATGCTTGGTGATCTCCTCGCCACCCCAGGCAACATAGGCCTGGTGCTTGTTGGGAATCACCTTGGCGGGCAGCATGTCTCCGTTGTGATAGGCGCGACCCACATAAATGGGATCATTGTCCGAATCGTGGCCAGCGGCGATTGCGAATGGTGGCATCGGATCGTAAACATTGCGTGCAATCCAGGTGTGATCTGTAAATATGAAAATTGTTCTGTAAGTATTGTAATACTTCAAAAAAACTTGATTTTGTTCTGCTTTCACAACACCCGTTTATTGCTATCTCACTCACTGTAAAAAGCAGAGCTTTGCTTTGAGTTTATTGCAATCTCACTCACTGAGCATGAGTGCATTGTGCACTCAACATATAAAAAGCAGAGCTCTGCTTTTAGTCGAAACTAGAAACAGAGAGTGGGAGATGAAATAGCAGAGAACGAGAGTGCGACGTCAGCATTTACAAAGGGACAGAAATTGAGTAATAAATAAATAAAATGACTAAGTGCTTAAACAGCTGAGCCGAAAAGTTGTGCAGTGTGGTGAATAGTGTGTGTGGTGAGTACTGTTTGTACGCTCTCAGCAATCGATTGTGCCAAAACAAGCGTGAAGTCATAAATATATAACTTTTTATTAGATCACAATTGATAACATCACTTCTAATAGCACCTTTTTTCGGCGATATGTACATATGTGTGTTGAAATCTTAGATAAGGCACACAGTCAGTTGGGAAGGAAGGGCAGTACAGGTGTTTGTGTGTTGTCAAGTACATTATGAAGTCGTGGCATTATTCACGCCAACCGGCATGTTATCTCGACGTCCGTAAAAGCTCATAAGTTAGCTTTAAGTCGCAGGGATTGTAACTGTCGTGTCTTGATACACCGCATTTAATACATATGAGTTTAAAACTTTATATCGAACTGTACTTTCTCACTTAGTTGAAAATATATCAATTGATTGCTTTGTGCACTTGAATAGTCAGTTATCATTATGAAAAATAAAACTTATAGCACTTCAAGGTGTATCGATTACATCTTTATAAAACAATTTTTTGATTAATTTTATTTGAAATTGTTTTATTTTTATGAGTTTCACTGGAGTAATCCGAAGTTCTCTCTTTTCTGTCATTTATAATAATCCTTTTGGCTAATCCTTTGCTTACCCATTTTGTGTAAGAGTGTGTTTGGTGAGGTTTATGTTGCTAAATCTGACGGATATATGAAAGCGCGTAGCGTTCTGTCCGTAGCTAGTATATAGACTGACTGGACGACGCGTTGTCACTGGTTTTATAAAGCTGCAACTCTTTCTTATCGGACAAAAAATATATTGTTGACTGGTTTTTGTCGTTTGCCGGCAATGATAAGATATCGTATCAGACAGAGCACAGTATTTTGTTACTTTTTTCCAAGTAAATACGTTCTACTTGTGAGCACCTGTCTCAAAGTACTCTTTATACCCTGAACCCACTCAAATTGGGGAACAATGGTTTTGTGCAAAAGTATCTAACAGACAGATAAAAGCATCTCCAACCCCACAAAGTATATATGTTCTTGCTCAGCATCAACAGTCGATTCAATATAGTTATGTCCGTCTGTATGTAGGAAAGTTGATCTCAGAGACTATTAGAGATTGAGACTTTGGAACATAAACTCGTCTAATCCCTAAAATTTAGATTTTCGATAACTCTTCCCGTTTCCGATATACACATGTGATCGATACCAATAAAATCTGACAAGCTTCGAAATGGCGTTTGAAACTATAGATGAAATAATAAAATAAGTGAAATTTTTATTGAAATCAGTTAAAAAACACCGAAGATATACAATATTGAAGTTAAGTGAAGTATGCCCTATACGCGATCTCACCCTCACGTACTTGTAAGCACTGACTGTACGCGTTAAGGGTATCTTCTAGTCGGGATTTCTTGACTATAGCCTTTTTACTCTTGTTTTTTTTGGCGGTGAAGCAGTCTGGCACTTCGCCATCAGAGACAAAGTGTCAAAACTCTGGATTTACTCAAGCGGCAAGCGATCAAAAGTTTGAATGTGCTTTCTACTTGTTTTACATTTAGCCAGCCTTAAAAAAAACTCAATAAATGATTGGCTTTATCTTTGTGTGTACTTAACTTAACGTTTTCTATGCTTATCTTTGAGCGATTTCATGGTTAAATTTTATCAAATAGCTCTTAAATACATTTAATCAATAACCTATACAAAAACAAGTAAGAAGGCTCTAGTCGAAATATCCCGACTAGACGATACCCTGATCTCTATACTTCACGCGTACAGTCAGTGCTTGCAAGTATATGTGTGTGTGTGTGTGTACACGCATACTGCATCCATTCAATGTTCCATATCTCCGGTGTTTCACAGGTTGTCAGCTTATGTTTCAAATCTGGAATCTCTAGCTCTTATAGTCTCTGAGATCGACGCGTTCATTTATACGGAGGGACGCACAGACATGGCTATATCGACTCGGCTGTTGGTGCTGATCAAGAATATATATACTTGGGGTCGGAGACGCTTCCTTCTGCCTGTTACATACTTTTGCACAAAACCATTATACCCTTATAACCCATTTTTTATGGGTTCAGTGTATAAAAAGATTATGTCACAAATTTTTCCCAGTAGAACCTTGACGTGTTCTTTGAATTACAACAACATTTTCAGCTGAAGTTATTTGTTTGAGGCAGGTCCATAAAAATTCCCCGGCTAAACGCTCACCTGACATCATTTTGCACTCTTAGTCCAGGAATTCAATTTTATATAGGGCGATAGTACAACTAGTCGCGACTGCACTTTGAATATTGAACAATTTGCAAATAACCGTGGTTTTTATGCTTTTGACTTGTTGCAGAGCTTTTAAAACCGCACATTAACAATGAGTATTACGGTCTGACTTTCGCAACTTCTCGTGAATTATAGAAAGCCGCAGCTGTTTCTGTTTCTATTTTGGTTCCGGTCTTGACTCAGCCGAGAGAAGTTTCATTTGAACAGCAGGAACAATGCCTGCTTTAAACAAGTAAGAAGGCTCAGGTTGAGAAATCCCGACTAGACGATACCCTGGACCCTATACTTGTGTAAGTGTGTATGTGTGTGTGTGCGTTCCATATCTCCGGTTTTTCTTAACCGATTTTAATAAACATTTTACAGAGTATCATTATTTTTCTTAATGTTTTAAACGTTTCAAAGTTTTCCAAATTCATGTGTATATCGGAAACGGGAAAAGTAATCGAAAATCTAAAACAAACTTGTACTGTCTAGGGATAAGGCAAGCTTATGTTCCAAATCTAGAGTCTCTAGCTCTTATAGTCTCTGAGATCGACATCGATTCATACATACAGACGGACGGACTCACGGCCGCACAGACAGACAGACGGACATGGCTATATCGACTTGGCTGTTGATGCTGATCAAGAACATATATACTTTATGGGGACGCTTCCTTCTGCCTGTTACATACTTTTGCACAAAACCATTATACCCTTTTTAACCCATTTTTAATGGGTTCATGGGTTCAAGGTATAAGAAAAATTTATGAATCAACATAATATATTTAGCAAACATTGTTATTTTCCAATTGGTGCGGGAGCCTCAGATTAAGGGTTGTCAAGTTTTGCAATTTTAAGATTCTAATTTTCTTGGAGCTTGGGAGCTTAGTTGCAGATTAAGGGTTGTCAAGTTATGCATTTTTTAGATGCTAGTCTTCTTTGAGCTTTTAAAAATATGCGTTAAAAATCAGAAAATATAAGCTCTTTATATAATTAGTTCTAAAGGAAGAAATATATGTGTGATATTTTAAAAGATTTAGTGATATATTTCAACAAACAAGAATCTCTCTACCTACAATACAAGCGACCATTAGTTCTTACTTTTTACAATAATCATCAAAGAATTCCCCTTCTGTTTACTTATCACACCTTACTATAGTATATATATATAGTATATATGACTATATATATATATTTAAAGATGACTCAAGGTTCTTTAGACATAAAAACAACATTTGTAAATTTTTATTGGTACAACAATCAATATCTTATCGCTGAATAAAAACACTTAAATTAGATGAAATTGACGCCTAAATACATAATTTATACGCTTGTGGTACTACGTTAGTAATTCCTATTAAGGGTTAGGGGCTGCACCTTTCCACTCAGTCAAAATGGTGTTGACAACTTTTCCTGCTTCAATTTCACAATGCCAAAAATTCGTAAATGACTAGTTAAATGGTATAGATACGCGAAAAGTTAGAAATGAACAACGTACCTTTCGCACACCCCAGAACTGATATATCAGAATATACGAGTATACCAAAAAATTCCCCAGCAACTGTCAATAAAATGAGTCATTAACACTGGAAAGAGCTTTTTGCAGTGAAACATGGAATTGGAAGTGATAAACATAACTACAAACATTACTGATAGGGAGTACCACCCGTCAATATCTAGACTTATTATGGCACCATCCATACTGGAGAAAAGCTCGTCGACAAAAACGAAAGCACGATAGCACGATTACTGAATCACCGAACCACCGAAGCAGCTGATAAATCGAAACTCGGGCGTTGTTTTAAAAACCATTTCAATAGTCGCTGCAGCGTTTAGTGGAATATCAAACACCTAACTAAAAGGTTGACGCGGTACTCAAGTGGAAAAATCATTACACGGAACCAGTATTATTGTATACTGAACAAGGAGACATAAATAATTGAACTCTTATCAACACAAATAAAAAGTGAATCATGGGTAAGTTATTTATTAATATTTAAGGCAAGAATAAAAAGCATTATAAGATGTTAAGCGGCTCTAGAAGAATGACATAACATAGTTTAGTATAGTTTTCACACTAATCCCAAGTATCCTGAGCGATCCTCAGTGAACTAATTGCTAGTTGGAATAGTGTTGACTATTGTGTTTTGTTCTTTTCTGGCACTTTTTTAGGTGCTGTGCAGCCAGGAGCAGTTGTGAGCATTGGTAGGTCGAGTGCAAAAGGAAGTGATTCCAAACTAAACTCTTTCTTCAACCCTAAAATCCGAATGAAACGAATTGAATTATTATTTGGCATTGAATTAAACCCGAAAACAACTAAACTTTTGCACCGCGCTATTTTTATCAATGCTATCTTATCGCGCTTGAATATTGCTTATCGGTGAACACCAGCTAATACCCCAAACCGCTGTCCTCCGCTCCTCTCGTTGCAGAACACACTTGGGTGCACTCGACGCCATATGCCGCACTGCCTCCGTACGCTGTCGTTGGGGGTCACGATGCCGATGGCTCACCGATGTATGTGGGTCGCTCGTTTCACGAGGGTGAGAACCTGCCCGCCAAGGTCATACCCAGCAAGGGTTGTGCTTATGTGTGCTACGGCGGTACCGAGCATCAGAAGAGCCACTACGAGGTGCTAGTCGGCCAGGGATTTGCCTGGGTCAGCAGCTGCAGTGGTGGTGCTCCACCGAATGCGGTACGCAGTGGCAACACCCGCACCGGTGAGCCACTGTATGTGGGACGCGGACACTACTCCAATTCGTTGTGCGTCGGTAAGGTACATCCGTCGCACGGTTGCCTCTACATACCGTTCGGAGGTCAGGAGGTACGCATCAACACCTACGAGGTGCTAATCCATCAGCAGCAAGATGTATGGGTGGCAGCGTCGCCCAGCTATACACCACCAGGTGCAGTTGTTGCAGGACACGATTCGGATCGTACCCCTATCTATGCCGGACGTGCCATGCACGAGGGAGAGATGCTTCCCGCCAAGGTAGTGCCCAGTAAGGGCACAGCCTACGTGTGCTATGGTGGCTACGAGTTCCAGAAGCCCACCTACGAAGTGTTGACTGGTTATGGTTATGTCTGGGTTAGACCACCACCACACGGTATTCCACCAAATGCAATCAGCACAGGACGCGCACGCAATGGCGAACCAATCTACTATGGCAGGGGACACCACCAGGGCAGTTTGACTCCGGGTCTGATCTCTTCCCGCCAGCGTTGCCTCTACATTCCCTACGGAGGCCGTGAGATTCGTGTTGATTCTTACGAAGTGCTCTGCCGCCAATAGAAACTCTATTATCATTTCCAACATCTATATTTTATATATCCACTGAGACACTTTTTAGACTGCAAAGTCGTACCGCTGTTAATACTAAATTCAAATGATTTACAATAAAGGGTGCGACTGCTTACATGACAAATTTATAACATTGTGCTATTTATCCTTCCATCTAATTTTGTGGGATACAATTCATTGTAAGAAGACTATACTAACTTATATATATTTATATATGCATATGTTCGTTTTACGATAAAATTATAATCCAACAAGGTTCTAGGAGTTACCCTGAACCATTGAATCTAGAGAAAGCAACTAGGGAGCTTGAGAGTGAATGTTCAACCCGATCCGATTTTACTTTCAAACTAATCACGACTGCGAAGACTCAAAATAATATTTTGAATACAATTAACAAGTTTTTTATTCGAAAAAGCTCGACTAGAAGATACCTAGAGCCCTAGACTTTACACGTACAGTCACATAATATGTCTGGTTCTCAAGGAACATTAAGTGTTAAATTTTTTCAATGATTCCCAATCGATTTTGAAAATAATCAATATTATGTCAGAGTTTCTAATGAATGATTACCACTTTTAAAATTGAAGATTTAATTGTTTCGTTATTTGACAGTGTATCGAAAACGAGAAGAGTTGTCAATATTTTTTAAAACCAATTTGTTCTGCGTATGATTAAGAAGTGATTTTATCTTATAGTCTCTAATATTGTATACATATTCGGACAGACAGAAGGACAAAGCTATATCGACTTGGCTCTGTTGGTGTTAATTATGACTCTTTATGGTCGAAAATGCTTAATTCCTTTTTCCTTTCAAGCAGACCCTTTACACTGCCAAAAGAAGTGACTAATCTATTTCGCCAAACGTGACATGATATTTTTTGTTGGGCGGACTGTGTTGTTATTCCAAGCAACGATAATGAAATAGCATTGAAATGTGTCTTTATGTATCTATTTCTTAGTATCTTATTTGATTTATCAACCACTCACAAGTTGATTTATTTGATTGGTAAAACATCTCAATTATAACAAACACAAGCTGATTAATATATTTCGATAAACAGCTCATTATTCATATGTGTATGTGAGGCGATATGAACTTGACTAATAATTAGCGAAAATAGATTTAGAAAATTATATGGCTTTAAGTCTTTGTTTCTTTGTTATAAAGATGAAGGAATACTGCACTGAAGCCATAAATATAAATATGTGGACAAAAGAGTATAAATACAAAATAATTTCCTTGTTAATATATTTTTACGATTCGTGAATATTCTGTATAATATAATCAACAATTTTAATTCTCTTACAGCCTATAAGTGGGTGCAGTCCTCGGCGTATGCATCACTACCACCGAATGCCGTTGTTGGCGGCAATGATGAGGATGGTGCCATGATCTATGTGGGTCGGGCGGAGCATGAAGGCGACATGCTCGTATGCAAGGTGGTGCCCACCAAGCAGATCGGCTATATTTCGCAGCGCGGCGAGGCTCTGCCCAAGGACATATTCGAGATACTGTGCAGCGAGAACCTTGCATGGGTCAAGTGCTACGATCATGTGATACCAGATACAGCTGTGCTCTGTGGACGCACCTCGCTCGATCAGCCAGTGTACATTGGACGTGGTCACTATGAGGGTCACTTGATTATTGGTAAAATATCCTCAGTGCATCGGGCTCTCTTCATTGCCTATCGTGGTGCAGAGCGTCGTCTGGACTCGTATGAGATACTCGTGGAGGAGAGTCGTGCGGTGCCTGGATGGCAACTGCCGCCACCACCCGAGCATTTGGAGCTGGCGGAGAAGTGCCCACTTACACCACCACCGCCACCACCACCTCCGCCAGCGGTTGCCCGTAAGCCGTATCCATATCCGCCAGACTTTGATGCAGTGCCCTTCCCATTGCACGACAGACCGCCACAGTATACGCCAATGCCAACGCCGATGCCGATGGCGATGCCCATGCCGGGCATGCCAAGCACAGATCCGTATCCACCACCACCAGAGCCAACGGTCTTGCCCACATACAAAGCCCCGCTGGCTGTTCCAGTGCCCATACCACCGAAGCCATACATGCCACCGCCCTCCTATACGCCAGCTGCGATTGTTCCAGCCGGCACGAGTTCCTTTACGCCAGCTGAGGTTGCGCCACCCTCTGCCTCGGGATACACTCCTGCAGAGACCTATGGGCCACCACGAGATCCGTATGCGCCCAGTTGCTCCTCCTACACTCCAGCTGTGTGTGCACCCTCCTACTCTGGTCCACCCACCCACGGCACTGGCTTTGATCTGTGGATGAATGCCAGTCCAGGCTACACACCACCCGATGCCGTCTTTGGTGGTCACGACAGCGACATGGCACCACTCCTAGTCTGCCGCGCCTACTTCAATGGATCCCAAATACCGGGAAAGGCGGCACCCAGTCGTGGCTGTGCCTTCATCGCCCATGCCGGACGCGAGATTGTCGAGTCGCGTTACGAGGTGCTCATCGGACAGTCCAAGTATCACTGGGTACCCGGATACGAGGGCAGCATAGCTGCCGGCGCCGTCGAGGCGGGACGTGCTGGCAATGGAGAACCGTTGTTCGTTGGACGCGGACACTATTGCGGCAGTCTCACACCCGGCAAGATTCAACAGTCGCATCGCTGCCTGCAAATACCGTTTGGGGGTCAGGAGGTGCGTCTAAGCAGCTATGAAGTCCTTGTGCGCAGTGATTTCTATCATCGCCAGCAGGCCATAAATTTGAGTTATTAAATTTGAGTTGGTATTGAAGTCAGTGTTGAAAAGAGAGACACTTAAAAAAAAACTAACTAAAATATTGAGAAAGTATTTAAACCTCTATAAATTGTTCTTAAATTTAGAAAAATCATGCTTTAATTTGTTGTTAAAAAACTTTTCAGTTTACTATGTTCCCTGCTTTAAATTTAAACTGTATTCAACTTTTTCAACTTTACACACTATATCTAATTCTAAAAACAATACTTAGGCAATTACAGTTGAGCAGTGGAAACTATAAAAAATTATTACTATAAAAGTCAAAACTCATGCTTAAACAAAATTGACAACACTGAAGCTAGCTTTAAAAACCTACATATACATATCTGCACAATATATTCCTTGGCAGCTACCTCAGAAATGGAAATTCGTTAACAATTGTACCTACTTATTTATCGATATCATTTTATATATTGTATACCTGTTGTATTTATATCTAATTAAAAAAAAAGTGTATCTGTGGAAACTTCATTGCCATAATCATGGGAATTCCCTGCTAAATGTCTTTTTAAGCAGCACGCAAGGTATTTAAGTAATTTGTGGCTTTTATATGGCTCAACAAAGTATAGATGCTCATAAAACCAAGAAGAAGACGTACTTCCTATATTTAGCTCATAAACACAACAATATGCGAGCTTAGCCTCGAGTTAACTAAGGTTTATTGACCTAATGTCGTTGGAGGGTCACACAAATAAGAGTCATCTTAGCTATTGCTTACATTCTAATTTATCTTAACTTACTGACAACGTTTTGCGCTTCGATCATAAAGTTACGCACAGTTTTGCCTTGCTTCTTCAAAACTGGGGCATCGCAAAACCCCCGTTTATAGTAACTCATTTTTACTATCAAATCTCACACGTACCTATCTAAAATGTAGTAAATAATGCTAATAAAATAGTAGCAGCCATATTGTTGTCTTATCTCTTTAAAATGGATTTTTTAGAAATAAAGTCACGTTTCAAATAAAGGCTAAACAAAAACGTTAGCACAATACTGTGTTTAAAAATTCATTTCCTTGGTCATGCAAAGCCAACCGAAAATCACAAAATCTATTTTGGGGATTTTCGATTAAGCTTAAATATAAATTTTTGTTTATAAATATGCTTAAATATCTTGAATGACACCCAAGGGGAGTGCTATTTGTTATGCCTAGGATTGTTATCTGTAATAAATTATTTATTAACACTTACTGATAAGAACAATTTTAAATTTGTGGAAGCTTTCTTTTATCATAAAACCACTTTTTACATTTTGAGCATTTTTATTTGACTAAAGGCACATTAAAAACAAACTTAAAGAAACGATAAAATGAATTTGTAGAGAGACTTGCTTACCCATGTGCTGAGACTATATTATGACCTGACCAAGTCAATATTAAATAGCATGATAGGTCGTTTTGAAGTAAGTCAGGTAATAGTGACGATAGTGGAGAGTGGTTCCCAGGTTGTACTGTCTGAGCCTTTGTCCGAGTATAAATATCGTAGCTTTAACTCAACTAGAGCTCAGTTCAATAGTTGTTAGTGCTGTTAGTGTCATTGTGCGCGACTTGTTATACAATTGCAACAAAATATTTCATCATTCAAAACACTCGTACTTTACTCCCACGAGCCAGTTGGTAAGTGTCGCTAATTTAAACAATGCGGTATTTGCCATCAAGAATATATAATTTATGGGGTCGAAGAAACTTCCTTCTGTCTGTTACATACTTTTACATAAAACCATTATACCTTTAAGCCCATTTTAAACGGGTTTAGGGTATAAAAACAAGTCCGTTGCGATGCAAAGTGAGCGCCGAATTAGACTTAAGAAACTTACCTTCAAACTAGTAATACTAGTAATACCATCAGAGATACCGTTTAGACACACACCGATGTTGATTTGCAGAGAGACTTGCTTACCCATGTGCAGAGACTATATTTTGACCTGACCAAGTCAATATCGAATTGCATTCACAGGTAGTTTTGAGGTAAGTCGGGTATCAGTGACGAGAGTGTAGAGTGGTTCCCATGTAGCTGTTTTGTGTCTGAGCCTTTGTCCGAGTATAAATATATATCAGTTTAATTGTTGTTGGTTCTGTAAGTGTCATTGTGCGCGACTAGTTAAACAAATGAATTTCATCATTCAAAACACTCGTACTTTACTACCACGAGCCAGTTGGTAAGTGTCGCCAATTTATACGATGCGGTATTTGCCATTATAGCGTTGAAGGCCTGTCGTTCAAAATATCAATATATGCACGAATTTGTTTTTGTTCTTTTTTTTTATAACGTTTATAAATTATAGTGTTCCCTCATAAAGGTTCGGCTCTTACAACAGATAAGTGCCAAATGTTCCCTACACTTGCCTACATAATTATTATTGTTATTAATTTTTATTACACGATATTGTGAAATTAATGGTTGCCTAAAAATAATGTCGATTTTTTAAGATTATCTTGAACTATCTGTTTAAGTTTTTTTGTTGTAAATTGCATACTCGCGAATAAAATTTTCTCTTTTTTCTACCAGAATCAACTTTTTTTATTATTTCTTCTTTTAGGGAAAACGTTTGTCATATTGTTTTATTATTTTGGCTTAAGGCTGAGCATGGAATAGAATACTTTAATAATGAATTTACGCATGGGATTAACAAATAATATGTATGTATATATATCCGAACCACAAACCTTGTTGTGCTGTGTAGTTGCAAAGCTAATAATGTGTATCTGATTGCGGGCGTCTATCGCAATCGTTTCATTTGCACTTGAATCAGTTTTTAGGGAACTAGTACCACATTAGTATAGATGTGGGGAAACATGTGCTTAGTTTCAAGAGTTTTATACGTTTTGTTTGTTTCTCTTTTATAATTCTTACACACTTTTCATTAAATAATTCTTTTAACACCACAACAACCCTGATTCCAAAACCTTATTGAATTGAAATAAGAACCTTTACTAGTTATAAGAGTATTTTTCAATATTTAGTCTTTAATTTATATGTTCAGGATTGTTTGAATTCGTTATTCACACGCATACTTTGCAAATTAGTGTAATTACTTTTAGATCAGCTTCGGTTCAGCAATTAGATGATGACAAATTTCCTAGCTTTTCCAAGGAATTGGTGCAGGGAATTTACTTTGTACTGGGTTATTTCCATTAGTTGCACCAGGTTACTTTCTTTTCATGTGCGTGATATGTTTTTGTAATGCGACTAAGAGCAAAACTGGAAATGAGCTCCAAGAATTCGACACAGTCATGCTACCAGTTCGTCTGGTCCAACACTAGTTCGCATTCCCAGGAGGGCGAGCAGTAGTTGGGAGGAGGGGATGTACCTGCAACAGGTGCCCGATAATACACATAGCAGACGATTAGCGCGTGTTGGTATCATTTTAGCTGATTTGTTACTCGTTGATGGTATTAAAGTTGTATACAATTTTTTTTTTTGTGGTTTAAAAAATTTTTTTGTCAAGACTACTCGTACTTCAATTGCTCATTGTTTTTTTGTCGTCTAGTTTAATTGGCGGCTCTTTCCGATTATAATTGTTTATGATCGTGTTAATTATGGCATCAATTCAGTTGCGTTTGAGGCGAGTCGCATATATCATGTACGTACTATGTATGTATCTTCCTAACGACTAAATATGTATGTATGTGCATATGTACTGCTCGTAGAAGTGCGCAGAGCCGACCGACACTCTGGCACTACCGAGGTATCGTCGTAGGCGCTTGGTCACTGGCCCTACCAGTACCAATTTCAATCGCGTGCTGTCGAGATGCAAACGCTGCCTGTTGCCCCCAACACTGTGAAATCGCTAAAAAACCGCGACCCCAGACTGCAACGCCGCCAATCAGTGAACAATTGAATACTCGAATATTCAAAGTCTACAAAAAAAAAAAAACGAAAAAAAAAATTAATAAGATCGGAGCTTATCATTTCCATACCGATGCGAATACATATATATAAATCTATATAAATAAAATTGGTAATAGTCTAGAGCTGGGGTACTTAAAAAGATTACGGCTCAATTGTTTTGTTTCGAATTGTTCGATCGACTGTCAGAAAACAAATACTACGTAAATTTCACTTTCGAATTGGTTGTAATTTATTAATTTATGGATGCTTTTCCAGTTTCAATTGCCACAAGTGTGCAATCATCAGCATCTGAATTAATCAAGCTGCAACAGCTTCAGCTCACATCGTGAATTCATCTTGGGAAATATGTTTTTTGTTTTTGTGTTTATTCCAATTTGCCTTTATTAATTGTCGCTTTTGTACGACACAGAAAAAACCAAAAATACTTTAATTAACTTTTTTGTGAGTGTTTTGAAATTGTAATAAATAACTGTGCAACAATCGATCGCAACGGCATTAATGTGTGAGACACAAATGAATTAAATTCATCAACTATTTACAGCTAACGAGATTCGGAAAACTTCTGCCGGACGAAAGTACAAAAATCCACGATCTCAAAATGTCTACACAAAAACAACAAGAATATTCAAAGGAGACAAAAGAGCAGCGCTCCAAACTTCCCGATTTGGCAGACTTTAAGGTCAAGAAAGCCACTGGAGATTCTACAGCAGAACCTGATAAAAAGTACACTTATTTTGATTTGGTAAGTAATGAAATTCATATAACGAGGGCATTTAATTTGCACCTGGCGAGTAACAAGTAGAGTTGCTAAATTTGAAATGCAAATTGTTTTAAAAAATGTTTAAGAATTTCTGCAGGTGCCTGTAATTGTTTAATGAAACATTTTCTTCGATCAAACAAACACAATTAACAATGTGAATAATTTTGATCAAGTTTCAAATATAATTCTATATATTTTTTTTTTTTAAATACGAATTGTTGTCAATTTATGTAAAATTAAAAATGCAGTACTAAGATATTTTAAATAATTACTAACAAATATATAATTATTTAATAAATCTTAGTAGCACAAATAACAATGTGAATAATTTTGATCAAGTTTCAAATATAAATCTACTCATTTTTGTTTTAAATACAAATTGTTGTCAATTTATGTAAAATTAAAAATTCAGTTCCAACATTTTTTAAATAATTAAAAAAAATATATAACATATATTTGTTATTTGTATACCTTAAACCCATTCAAAATGGGTTAAACGGGTAAATTGGTCTTGGGCAAAATGATTTTACAGACAGAAGGGAACATCGCCGACTTCATAAAGTATATATATTCTTAATCAGCAATAACAGTCGACTCGATAAAGCCATGTCTGTCCGTCTGTCTGAAAATTGAAGTTGAGTCATCAAGCATGGGTGCCGTAGTGCAGGCTTGACGTTACGTTTCATTCAGACCATTCTTACTTATTTTTAATCTTTTTATCTTTGCTAATTGGATAATGCTTTTCCTTTTTTATTTTTAACAGTTTCGCTACTCAAGTGTTGGAGAGCGCCTTTTGCTTGTACTTAGTATGATTGTGGCTACCATAGCATCGGTTTTTATACCATACTTCATATTGATCTATGGTGAATTCACATCCTTACTCATTGATCGCACTGTGGGCAAGGGAACTTCTTCGCCAACTTTTATACTCGCACTCTTTGGAGGCGGCACGCGACTGTAAGTAGTAAAATACTAACAAGTTAATAGAAGGGAGTTCTCAATGAGCTTTTTTGTGTTTTTATAGCACGGATGCTAGCAAGGAGGAGAACACACAGGCTATCATTGATGATTCGATTGCCTTTGGCATTGGCAGTCTGGTGGGTTGTGTGATAATGCTAATACTCATTATTATTGCCGTAGATGTTTCGAATCGTGTGGCTCTGAATCAAATTAATCGTATTCGCAAACTCTTTTTGGAGGCGATTTTACGTCAGGATATGTCCTGGTACGACACAACATCGGGCACAAATTTCGCCAGCAGAATGACTGAGTAAGTAAAATAGGCAATTCCAAGATTATCTTGAAACTTATTTATTAACATGATTTACAGGGATCTGGATAAGGTCAAGGAGGGTATAGGCGAAAAGGTGTGTAAGAACAGAGGATGTCTATAAAAAGCTTCTTACTCTATATTCTCCATTTCCCTCTTTTAAGGTTGCTATTGTGACGTTCCTTATCATGACTTTTGTGATGGGCATTGTGGCCTCGTTTATCTATGGTTGGAAGCTGACGCTGGTGGTGCTCACTTGCAGTCCCTTCATTATAATATCCACAGCCATGGTAGCAAAGATTCAGAGCTCCCTAGCTGAAAAGGAACTGAAGGCCTATTCAGATGCGGGCGGTGTTGCCGAGGAGGTCTTCAGTGGTATACGCACTGTTCTGGCTTTTAGTGGAGAGCGCAAGGAGAACGAAAGATTTGCCAAGCTACTGGTACCCGCTGAGGTCACTGGACGCAAGAAGGGTCTCTACTCAGGCATTGGTGCGGGCATCATGTGGCTGATTATATATTTATGCATGGCACTTGCCATTTGGTATGGCGTCAATCTCATTCTGGATGATCGCGACCAGGAACACCGACAGTATACGCCTGCGGTACTCGTTATCGTCCTGTTTGCCATCATTATGGGTGCTCAGAATTTGGGTTTCTCATCGCCGCATGTGGATTCCTTTGGTGTTGCACTAGGCGCTGCACGCAATCTCTTTAGGATAATTGATCGCAAGTCGGAAATTGATCCTTTGGTTGAGTTGGGTCTCATGCCGGAGAGTATAACCGGACGTCTGCGGTTTGAGGACATACATTTCCGTTATCCCTCCCGACCGGATGTTGAGATTCTAAAAGGTCTAACAGTGAACGTGGAACCGGGTCAAACAGTGGCCTTTGTAGGTGCCTCGGGCTGTGGCAAGAGCACCGTTATTCAACTAATGCAACGCTTCTACGACCCGGAGCAGGGCAGCGTCAAGCTTGATGGCCGAGACCTAAGAACCTTAAACGTTGGCTGGCTGCGCTCTCAGATTGGCGTGGTGGGTCAGGAGCCGGTACTTTTTGCGACTACAATCGGCGAAAACATTCGCTTTGGCAATCCGCAGGCTTCACAATCGGATATTGAGCGTGCAGCTCGGAACGCCAACTGCCACGAGTTCATCAGCAAGCTACCCAAGGGCTATGACACAAAAGTGGGTGAGCGTGGTGCCCAAATGTCCGGCGGTCAGAAACAGCGCATTGCCATAGCCCGGGCTCTTGTGCGCAATCCCAAGATACTGCTGCTGGATGAGGCGACGTCGGCATTGGACCCCACCTCCGAGAAGCGTGTACAGGATGCACTGGAGCTTGCAAGCCAGGGACCAACCACCCTGGTTGTAGCCCATCGTCTATCGACTGTGACTAATGCCGACAAAATTGTGTTTGTTAAGGACGGCCGGGTGGCCGAGCAAGGTACACACGACGAGCTCATGGACAGGGGTGGTTTATATTGTGAGCTGGTAAACATAACTCGTCGCAAGGAGGCGACCGAGGGTGCGGACATGGTTAAAGTGCCACTGTCACAGCACAGGGAGGATGATATCATACTCGATGATGACGAAGGGGTTGACGATGATGATGTTGATGACGATGAAGATGATATTGATGAAACTGTAGCGCCACAAAGCAACAGCAAGGACGATGTCTTCAGTGTCAGTTCGCGCAGCAAACGTAAGATAACCGAGAAAATTTGAAATCCCCCTTTGTTTCCCTATCTCATCCCTAAATCCTGCAGGTCGTTCGCAACGTCGCAAGAAGAAGAAGAAGCAGCAAGAAGATGCGCCCACAATCAGTTTCAAGCAACTCATGAAAATGAATGCCCCCGAATGGCGCTATATATTGTGGGGCTGTCTAGCTGCAGCCATGCATGGCAGCACCTTTCCACTGTGGGGTCTCTTCTTTGGCGACTTCTTTGGCATCCTTGGCAATGCGGATGAGGATCTGGTGCGTCACGAGGGCAACACGATTTCGTTCATCTTTATTGGCATTGGCGTTATGGCGGGCGTGGGCACAATGCTGCAAAGCTACATGTTCACAACGGCTGGCGTCAAGATGACTTCCCGCCTCAGGCAAACGGCCTTCAAGACGATTATGTCGCAGGAGGTGGCCTTCTTTGATGATGAACGCAATTCAGTGGGCGCACTGTGCGCTCGACTTGCCGGCGACTGTTCCAATGTGCAGGGGGTGAGTTTGAATAATGCCATTCTCAGGCAAATATATACACGTAAAATCAAAATTTTAAGCTTCTTAGTTAAAATTTAATAAAAAAATTATGTCATTCACAGCAAGTGTATATATTCTCCAGTGTTTCTCATATAATTCCATACTAATTAGTCATAAGTTCAAACGCTTGAATATATCCTTTATTCCTTTTCACCCATAGGCAACTGGTGCACGTGTTGGTATCATGCTGCAGGCGGCAGTTACTCTGGGCGTCGGTATGATAGTTGGCTTTGTTTATTCGTGGCAACTGACGCTTTTGACCCTGGTTACTCTGCCCTTCCTCTGTATGTCTGTATATCTGGAAGGGCGCTTCATAGCGAAGAACGTGCAGTGGTCCAAGGTGGCCATTGAGAATGCCTCCCAGGTGGCTGTTGAGGCAATAGCAAATATACGCACTGTCAACGGCTTGGGACTGGAGCAGCTGGTTCTGGAGCGATATATCAAGCAAATTGACCAGGTGGATATTGCTTGCCGCAGGAAGGTGCGATTTCGCGGCTTGGTCTTTGCTTTGGGACAGGCGGCGCCTTTCCTTGCCTATGGTGTGAGTCTATACTATGGTGGTCTTTTGGTCGCCAATGATACTTTGCCCTATGAGGACATCATCAAGGTGGCCGAGGCACTAATCTTCGGCTCCTGGATGCTGGGTCAGGCCTTGGCCTATGCGCCAAATGTGCAAGATGCCATTATATCCGCCGGACGCCTAATGAAACTGTTCGAGCAGACTCCACAACAATCCAATCCCCCACTCAATCCCTACAACACAGCCGAGGTGAGTGAACAACTAAGTGCAGTAAAAAGTCTAAGTTCTTATCCAAGTCACCAACTTCTTTCAGAAATCCGAGGGAGATATTGTATACGAGAATGTCTGCTTTGAGTATCCAACGCGCAAGGATACACCAATATTGCACGGTCTGAATCTCTGCATTAAGAAGAACACCACCGTAGCTTTGGTGGGTCCTTCTGGTTCAGGTAAATCCACATGTATACAGCTTCTGTTGCGTTACTACGATCCAGTCTCGGGTTCCGTGAACTTGAGTGGTGTGCCCAGCACCGATTTTCCACTGGACACTCTGCGCTCCAAGCTCGGTCTGGTATCTCAGGAGCCGGTGCTCTTTGATCGCACAATTGCCGAAAATATTGCCTATGGCAATAATTTCCGTGATGATGTGCCCATGCAGGAGATTATTGAGGCGGCCAAGAAAGCTAACATTCACAATTTCGTCAGCTCCCTGCCCCAAGGCTATGAGACACGTCTGGGCAAGACTTCACAGTTATCCGGTGGCCAGAAACAGCGTATTGCCATTGCTCGAGCACTAGTGCGAAATCCAAAGATTCTGATCCTGGACGAGGCAACATCCGCCTTAGATCTGGAGAGTGAGAAGGTGGTGCAGCAAGCTCTAGATGAAGCCAGAGCCGGTCGTACTTGCGTCACAATTGCCCATCGACTGAGCACTGTAAGGGATGCGGATCTGATTTGTGTGCTTAAGAGGGGCATCGTTGTGGAGAAGGGCACCCACGATCATCTTATGGCCCTCAATGGTATCTATGCTAATCTCTACATGATGCAGCAGGTGTCTGGTTAATAAAAAGCAAAAGCACCATCTCTAAATACTCAGTTTGTAGTTTCTCTTAGTTTGTTTAGTCTTGGTATACTTTTCTATTGTACATTGATTAAAGCTCTAAGCACTAATGTTACATTACTAAAGCCGACTGTCCACCATGGGTCCGGGATTGGACAGTGCGTTACGACGCTCCTGTATAGCAAAGGTGAGCTTGCGGAACGGTCCCAGTGGAAGTCCAAGAGACTTTAGATCCGCCTCTGTTAGCAGCATTAGCGTCTCCAGATCGATTTCTTGTTTCTGGAAACTAAAAACGTTTCTTTTAAGATATTGCCGCAATTTCATTTATCTAGAAGGTATAGGCAATTTAAATACTCACACTGGCAAATATTCATCCAATGCCCAGACGGTAAGAAAACGATGCAAGGCGCTGGCCGCCACCTCCTGATCATCTTCATCCTCGCTGTAGACATCGTCACCCTCACCTTCCGAGTCGGAATCGTCTGATAAATTCAAATACAAGCGAGCCTTTCCATTACCAGAGCGTGTCTTGTTGTTGTTGCTGCTGCTTCCAGCATTTCGCATGGTCAAGCTGGACTCGTTGTCGACAGCATCCTGCGTCTGCAGCTGGAGCTGGCTTAGGGCCGCTGTCACCGAACGCCTAAAGGCAATGCTGCCCAACATGGTCGGACGATCGAACAGTCCAATAGGTCGCTGCAGCACCAGGTCTTCATTGAGCTCCTGCGCCAGATGCGCATCACCCAGAATATCCGGCTGGGAGAATGAGCGTGCTAATGCTGTGCTGTAACCGGATCTGCCTGCATCACGATCTGTGTCATCATCCACTTCGAAGACATCAGCGATCTTGCCACGCTTGCCGCTACCATCCTCGTTGGAACTGAACGTGCCAACATAGAGCACCTCCGAGTCGCGTTGCAAGCCGGTTAGCGATGTTATTGTCCGTTTGCCATCCGGCTCCAGTTCACGCACCTTGAACCCACCATCGGTTGCCGCTGCATGGGGACAAGCACTGGAGTGTTGCTGTTGTTTCGCATGTTGTAGCTGCTTCATTTGCATTGACGGTTTCTTTTGCACGGTGCCCATGCGACTGGCAATGGTGGAGCCACCACTGCTACTGCTACCACTGCCCACTAGATCACTAAACTTGGCACCACCGCGCAATGGCTGCGGGGGCACAGGCACAGCTGGCTCACGTTCCCGTGGCGTTTTGTTTAGATTGCCCTGACTGGACCATATCTTCTGCTTTAAAGTAGATAGCATATTGCTGGATTTGCTGATGCCTCCAAAGGCCTGACCGTTGTTCTGCTTTAAATCGGTGTAATCGTGGCTTTGTCGTTGATGTTGCTGTTGCTGTCGTTTCATATATTCCTTAACGCGCTTCTCGCACTCCTTTTCAGCGATCTCTTTTAATGCCTTGGCCTTTTTTCTTTAAAGATTAAATATTTATTTAAAAGCATTCAACGTTTTGCTCAAATTTTAAAAAAATTCCCGCAACCTTCGTTAATTTAATCGATTTACTTTGTGCTTGTAAGTTATCGATATCAGATTGCACATTTTATCACACTTAAATATTTCCCAATAATTTCAAATTTGTTAATAGCGCTTACTTTTCGGTTACTTCAAACTTGGCAGCGGCTGCATCTAAATAACGCAATATCTCATCACGATTGTTAATAGCAGCCAGATCTTTCGCATTGTGTCTATCAATATCCAAGGCATAAATGTTAACACCGAATTTAATAAGGAAATCAACGCAATGCAAATGTCCTTTAGCTGCGGCCAAATGAAGCGTTGTATTGCCAAATTGATCACACTTATCGGGATCACCGCTGCAAGGCAAATATTATAAATATTAACAAGATGTTGAATTTTATCAATGGTCATTTACATACCCCCTGCCACAGAGTAATCGCAGAGCATCCAAACGCCCCTCGAATGCTGCCCACATAACCGGAGTCATTGAGTCATCGTCCTTGGCATTTGCATCCTTGCGAGTGGCTTCCTTCAGCACATCAAGCAAACCATCTTTAGCAGCTCTGTTCGGGTGCAAAACAAAAACAGTTAATGAAACTTGTGTCGGGCAGAACAGATAAGATATGCGTAGTTGCTTTTAATTGCTTGTTTTCGTGTCTCCAAAACTCACTTGTGAAATCGATCTGAAGACATTTCAACCGCTCTTATCTGCTAGTTATTTCCATAGACTGCAAACTGTAATGAACAATATCAAATATGAGAATAACCTAAAAGTTTGCTTAAAAGACAAATTAGATTTAATATTTACAGAATCAAAGACAGTAAATCACAATTTACATATTTTGATACATTTATATACATAGTATGTAAGTTCATAGTATATCATATAAGACGTCAAGAATTTATCATGGAAAAGACCAAGGCAAATAAAAGAAATAAACTTAATTAGATGACTTTTAACGAAAATTCAAAAAAATTACGTGTAAGTTGAAGTTATCAAATATCATTCTGTGAATGTTCAATTATTATAATCATTGTCTTGGTAATCTAAAGCAATCTAGATACATATATTTTTCACGTTTATTTACGAAAAGTAAGCTTTTTGCCCTTTTCAAAAAACTAAAACAAATATTATTGATCCGCTGAGAACATTCAAACAATGTTTAACAGTAAGTAAAAACTTTATATATATAAAAAAGTATATTTTTTAGCAACTATGGATGAGAATATTGATCGGCAACTTGCCATTATATGTCTTTCAACTAAAAAAAACGATTGCATCGAAGAGAATCCATTTTATGTTCCATATGCAACAACCGATTTGTTACTCTGGACAAAAAAGAAGTTTGTTTTGAAGGAACCCGTATTGAAATACTTGCGAGGATCAAAGTCAACGTGCATTAAGTGGCTTCAATGCCTCCCAATTGATAATATTGATGATGAGGAAATTGATTATAAATGTAACTGGGTACAGTGCAAGACAGATAATTATGACTTGTCAAGTTCCATTGACAACATGAGCCATCTTATAAGTGAATGCGTCGAGATCGAAAATAATATTTATACACTAAACAGCGCTAAGAGGATACCATTACAAGGCCTTTTTGTTCGCAAAAGAATGTCTGCAATGGCAGAAGCAATGTATGTCTAAAAACAAAAGAAACCAATGAGGAATTTGTGTTAACTGTATGCGCAAAAATTCACACGCTTTGAGTTCAAACAAATGAAAAAATCATGTCTATATGACACTTTCAGTGAAGTGAAAAGGAAAAGTTCAAGCTACATACATAAATACGTTCCGGTTGGAGTTCATGCACACACACACACATACACACACATCCAAATTAACTGTACATACAGTTGGTCACATAAACTTGGCCAAAAGAAATTACTTGCATATGTATTTACAATGTTGTACACATACCTAATAACAAGTTCACTCAACCTTGTTGGTTGGTTTTAAATTGCCCAAAATCTCAACTGGTATTAGATTCGTATGAAGGCGCACTCAAGCATTAACGCAGGCCTACTATAATATCTTTTGATTTTGGCAAAGTTCACACACGAAATGGTTTTCCAAAAAACTTGACACTTAGTTTTTGAATACAAACAAAAACAACAATCGAAGAAGTTGAAGTTTTGCTTTCTGCGATCAGTAAGAGAAACAAGCGTAAGCACTTTCTGCCGCGGCAATTGTTCGTTGGTAACTGAAACTAAAGTTGGCTTAAAACCGGGAGCGAGCAAACACAAATGGCCAAGAGAGCGCGTAATTATGTGTAGAGTTGCCAAGTTGGGTTTGGGCTAAGCCACCAATCGTTAGCCTAATATTACAAAAATATACAAAATATTGTACTTATATATTTTTATTGAATAAAACTGTTGCTAAGTCAATGAAGTACAATCAACAAACATATATCTATTTAACAGCTTTTATTTAACATATCGGAAGAAAATAGAATCCAAATTGAAACATACTAGCAGCGCAGTGCGATTCATTTATTGCGCATATCCAGCCCTGTTTTAGTTCAAACCTATCGATACATCTGTGCGATAGTTATTTGAGGGCCAGCAATTCTGAAGAAAAACAGCCTCGTGAAACACAAACCATTTAATAGAAATAAATAAATAAGGACTCAACATGATGGATAACTATCGCAGTGCAGTGCAAAACAATACAAAAAGATGTGAAATCTACTAAGTTGAAGAATACACGCACACACGCTTTGTGGTGGTTTGCTGACTACTACAACTGTATATGTATGTATACATACATACAAATACACACACATGAGCTTGCGTAGGAGGCATCAAAATAACAACAGCAATAGCAGTAGCAGCAGCAGCAACAGCAACAAGGAAGAAGTCGTCTCCACCATATGTTCGATGCATCTATGGTGCGTCGTCAGTAGTAACGTTCCATGGGAATTCCAGTGCCAATGTCAAGCTGTCAAAGCAAGCTAACGCTAGCTAAGTAATTAACAATATCATTATCAATAGCCTTCCACATCCACTAAGAAACATAGCCATAGCCCATATAGTTGCCAGTAGCCAATTTAAAAGGCAAAACAATTATCATAAGCAACATCGATACCGATACCTCTCACAACTGTTACGCAGTCAGTTTAAAAACAAGTGTCAACTACACCTAAACACACAACACACAAATACACAGCAGCAGGCAGGCACAACATTGTTAAAGCAAAGTGCCCGCTGGAGAGCGTGCAACGCACTATGGGCAATTGCCTGAAATGCTTCCAGTCGTCGTCTGCCGCACCATCGTTGCCAACAAGCTGCTCGTCCACACCAAGCGCACTGCACCACACAAACGCCAACAGCTGCCAAGCGGCAACCAGCATTGCCAACTGCTACGACATCGTTGGGCCCAATGCAAATGATCGTTGCGGTAATTACAACGACAGGCCACGCGGTAAGCACTTGAACTAGCTCTTCCTCTTTTTCCCACTATTCAAACGTTTTTGATTTTGTGTCTTTGCAGAAACCGATGAATTGCTCTCTAATCGAACTCTACTCAAGCCAGCTAATAATTGTGATACTAAGCGTAATAGTTTTAAGTCCTTAGGCTTGCTTAATGGAAGTGCGCCGACCATGAGCGAAATTATAACAACTGGTGCGTAAAAACAAAACAAATGAAGAAATGAGCTTTAAATGGAATGTTTAAGTCAATTTCATTTGTATTTTGTATTTTTTGCAGCAGTCAAGGAATCAATGGAGGTGTCACATCAATCGCTAAACAAATTATTCGATGTGTACAAAGATCCAGATGATGAAGATATGATACTCACTGATGGCATTGAACGATTGTGCAATGATCTTAACTATCAGCCCGATGAATTTGCAATACTTGTGCTTGCCTGGTGCCTGGACGCCTCACAGATGTGCCGCTTTACCAAAACGGAATTTATTGATGGCCTGCACAAGATGCGGGCGGACACAATTGAGACCATACGCTTAAGACTTGAGCAAACAATTGAGATGCTTGTGGTGGACTCTGAAATGTTTAAGCAACTCTATCGTTTTACCTTCCGGTAAGTCTTGAGCTGAACACACACATATATCAGCTGATAAATTATCAATGCTGATAATAATATATAACATTGATTTTTAGTTTTGGCTTGGAGCCGGATCAGCGCGTTTTATCGCTGGAAATGGCAATCGATTTGTGGAAACTTGTGTTCACTGTACAAACACCTGATCTCTTTTCAAACTGGGTAAACTTCCTCGAAAAGCATCCGAACATACGCCGCATACCCAAGGATACATGGAACATGTACCTCAATTTTACTGAACAATGTGATATAGACAATTACGATGATACGGAAGCGTGGCCAAGTCTCTTCGATGACTTTGTCGAATATGAAAAGAATCGTGCGCTCGAAGTGGCCGTCCACGATGATGACAACAACAATGATGACCCACTACACAGCCATGTGAAGGACGGCGGCAACGAGACGAAGCACATGTCATAGTTTTAAATGCAAGCGAGTTGCCAAACACATATACATTTAACCGTTTAGAGGGCCAAGCAACAACAACATCAACAACAATTTTAAAGCTCTATCGATGTTCATTTGCGCGCTCTCTTTCTCTATCTAACTATGAATCAATCTGTTGCTGTTGTTAGCAAAACGCTTAATATTTTGGTTTTAGTTGGCAACAACAAGTAGCACACCAATGTAGTCGGTTCTGGGCAACGGTCAAAGATCTACGATGCGGTGCTGGCGCTGCTTGATGATGATTCACAACCACGACGAACAACAATAACAAATGCACACACACACCTCTCACACACACACACACACACACACACAGAGCCAGTCAGTCAGCCAGCTAGATGATGAGTTACCTTTTGCGAACATTGCAAATAGGGCAACGGACGCATTTGTTTATGTGCATATAAATTAAAGACTTATCAACAAGAATTTTGAAAAGCTCAATCATACGAAACCACATGTGTATATATGTACTAAAATTACTTTGATCAAGTAGAAGAGCAAACATGTTTTCAATGTGTGCAAAAAATCATATAAATAATATATATGATATATATATATATAGTTATATATACATACATTTAGCAATTAACTGATGTATTATTTTAAAATTGAAAAGATTGCAATGTTTTATGGCACTTAACTATTTAATTGCATATAATTACATACTTAATTCTAAGTAGTGGATGTGAATTAAATAAACATAAACTAAACTAATGCAAGTACATTATAAACCTTTTTTCCATTTCATGTACAATCAAATTGTTTAATTTGCTTTTAAAAAAAAAAACTTTTCTAATTAAGCAGTTTTCCATGACGCTTTGTGTGGTTGGTGATGAGGAATCTAAGTACTGCATTAACAGGCAAAAAACTATACAAAGAAACACATGTGTTTTTTAAGTTAAGAATTGACTTCAAAACTCAATTTTTGGATCGCCAGTATGCCTTCGATTTTCAAGAAAGACAAACTCATTTTAATCTGCGGCAAAAGTATCCTTATCTAGGGCAAAAAAAATATTTTTTTTTTGATTGTGTTTGTTGTTAGCTTTTAACGGTAGTGTGTCTGCTGGGCAAAGGCATAAAATATTATAAATATATATGTCTGTATGTATTTGGGCGGTTGTTTTGCCAGTCTCTTATTACGATAGTGCTATCGATATATTTTGGAGCTAATCGAGTTTCCTGTGATGTGTTGATTGTTTTGCACCACAAATACATTGTAGGTATGTATGTATGTACCAACGTGTCTATTGCATATTGATAAAAAAAATAGTAAAAATCCACTTGCTTATTGGTTTATAGGCCCTGATGAGTAAGTAGCTGTCTAAAACGATTACCCCAGTTGTGAAGCGGAGAGTCAGCACGCAGCAGCTTGCCGAAAATTGCGCATGTAGTGAAATTGATTCACGATTTGACATTGAAAACACAAATGCAATGGTGTGGTGGGCGTAGAGCAAAGGGCAAGGATAAGCAGCAGCAGCAGTAGCGGAAAACGGAAACGGTCGATCAAAGGACTTCAAGCAGACAGCATGCCCTGTGAGAGTTGTGCCGTTGAGTTTACGGTATTTCGCCGTAAACGCAGCTGTTTCGATTGCAGGTAACAAAAATAAATTTACATACGCATTAATACGAAATTGGTCATTACAAATTTGATATTGTATTTTCAGACGTTATTATTGCAACAATTGTTTGACTGCGACGACGGCGCGTCGCTGCCAGCGCTGTGCAATATTTGCACAACGGCCGCTTCAGCGCACGGATTTATTAAAATTGAAGCCAAAAGATTTAATATTCTATTTGCAATCTAAACACATTTCCACTGAGGGCTGCCTGGGTGAGTCATTGCAATAATGATGATCATATATAAATGTACTTACGGTTTGTGGCTTCACTATTTTTGGATGCAGAGAAAGAGGAGCTTGTCGGTCTGGTGCTGACGCATGTCGCACAATCGGATCACGAGGCAGGTCGCCCACCCCATAATAGTCCAGGACGTGGCCAAGCCAATCCCATGGACAGTCTGAAGCAAACGTGCCAAAATTTCTTCACCAATCTGAGTGACAATATCAGTGATTCCCTGGCGTCTTTCGACACCAAATCTAGCGCAAAATCATCATCGGAAAACAGTCGTGCGAACAGTCGTCATCCATCTCGTGATCATGGAGGCCCAGCGACGCCATCGCCGCCCTCACACATTTTTGAGCAGCCACGCGTGTCGACGCGCGAGATACCCACGTATGCCAGTGCAGTTAATGGGCCGACACGAGCGACAGCAACACGCCAACGCGCCCCTGCAGCAGCCAGAACCAGCTCCACAGAGGTGGCGCATGTGCATGTTAGTTCCTCGACATCATCGACGCATACAACAACATCGCCAACAGCTGCACAGGAGCGCATTTTCGCTGCAGAAGCTGCCAGGCTGACGTCAAATGATGATCCTGACAACTCCGAATGCGAGTGCTCCGATGAGGAGATAATCAATACATTTAGTGAACGCACATCGTTGAAGAATAGTGAGAATAGCGCTGGACAGGCGAGCCTTAGCCGGCCGCCCCAAGAGACAAGCTCAGCGGGACTGGGCGTGGCAGTTACAAGCACAACAACAACAACAACTGCAGCTACCACAAACAGCACAAGTCCGGGTTACTCAAAGCAAGGCTCGCTTAGCTCCAAAGTGGACGCTTGCGGTGCAGACGCCTCCTCGCAGTCAAGTTTTGAGGAGCTGGGCGCCATTGGTGGCATTTCAGATGAGAGCAAAGGAGCAACCGATACCAACAGCAGCAACTTGGATCAGTGGCAATTGCTGGAACAAACAGCGCCAAGTGGTAGCCAAATGATGTTAAAGGCAACGCCCACGGAACCAGGAAATACCGAAGAAGAAATTCTTGAGGTGACGCTTCGCAATGGGCAAGGCGAGGCGCCAGACATTGAGCAGCACACCGTCACCGTGCCGCTGGTGGCTCAGCGCACCAAGAAGGTAACCCGTCGACGCTCCGATGGCTACCTAAACCGTCGACATCATTCCAGCGATGATGAATCCCCAGTCGCTGCCAGTGGTCTAGCCTTAAGCACTCTCAGTGAACAACCCGAGCCGGAAACAGTGCGCACCAGCTGTCATCGTTGTGGCAAGAACAAAACAAATATACGGCGACATGTGGAAAAGATGCGGCGCCACTTGGAGAACTCGCAAATGTCGGAGGAAGACATCAAGCGAGAACTGAAAGAGTTTCTTAGCTATTTGGAGCAGCGCACCAAGTCTGTGGATTGCTCGGAAGCTGACAGTCATGCCATCTCGCCGCTGAGCGGCACCGAGGCAGGCAGTTTGGCAGCTGCTGGTGCTGCTGGCCTGCCCTTAACACCAACCATTGAGTTCTCGCCCACGCAAGATGATAACGAGACACGCTGGGATGATGACGAGGGCATTCATGTTTATGCCGCACCATTGGGCTTTGATCCGCCCATCGCCTTAGATTCACGCTTCGTAAACTTGGAAGACTTTGAGGACCTGTAAGTGAACGAGTTATCAATATTTATTTACATACACGTATATATATATTTGTTGATATTTTTGTTCCCACAGAAAAGACTTGGAGATTTTAACGGTAAAACAGCTAAAGGAGGTCTTAATGTTGCATCGTGTTGACTACAAAGGTTGCTGTGAAAAACAAGAGCTGCTCGATCGTGTGAGCAGACTATGGAAAACGATGCGCACAGCACCAGGTAGGTCCTTTCAATCTTAAAAAAAAAGTCATAACTCTAATCTTTTGTTATGATTAACAGCGGTTGAGAAACTTGCCACTGATGAACTGTGTAAAATATGCATGGATGCGCCGATCGAGTGCGTATTTCTGGAATGCGGCCATATGGCCACATGCACTAATTGCGGAAAGGTGCTAAACGAGTGCCCGATTTGTCGACAATATATTGTACGTGTTGTAAGATTCTTTAGGGCGTAATTCAAAATGTCTGCCCATAGCTTTGCTTATAATGGTTTTAAGTGTAAGACAAGTATAACATATTATGGAACAGAGGGAGAGTTGGCCACCAGCAGGAATAACTTCAGGCCCAGCGATTTCTGTTCTGTGCTCGTATGTATGTACATTTAATGAATGTATGTTAAAGTGAAAGCGCACAGAATGTGCTCGGTTAAAACCGAGTTTCATGGGCCAAAATCGTGTATAATATATTTAATGCTCAATTAATGCAGACAAATGATAATTGTTTCCTTATAGCTCTTTGCAGGCAATTGACAATTGTTTTAAGTAAAACCCAAGAAATACAACTTTTAAAGTCTGTATTATTTGTAATTAATATTTAATTTGTAAAAAAGTTTTGCTATTTACTTTTACTTTTTCCTCGTTGTTTATGTGTGTGTATGTGGACCGAGTAGAAGTCTTAGTTAAGATAACATTCCTTAAAAATTGTAAACTTATGGAATCTATAATATAACTCTGTTGTAAAACTCGTCTAGATGCGCATTAACATCAATAAAGTCGAACATTTATGAGCATCGTCCAGCTGTCAGTTCAAATTTGGTGCGATTGGCAAACTTATCGGTTTTCGATTTAATACTAAGCTCATTTATTTATTGTCTTTACAGCACTGTTTGGTTTCGATGCTTTTGCGACACTGGCAGTTGCTTTTCAAATGCAACTGCTTAACAGGAAGAGCAAAGTTTTGGTGTAAATTTTCACAAACGACAGTCTTTATTGCAAACTAAACGATAATTGTCTAATAATGAATGACAAGAGCTACTGGTTATTATCCTAGAGTGATGACTAGAGTGGTTAGTGCCAGGAAAGCTATCAGATGTCATTATTAACTTCTGTGCACGCGCAAATCGAGCGGCGTAGGTGTATCCATTTCCATGGAATAGTCTTCACTGTGTAGGTAGCGATATGGTCCGTGCTCCTGCGGATGCAGCCAGTACGCTGAGGAAGTGTATTCACTTTTATGTGTGGATCTCATCGAATAATCGCTTGCCACGTTCTCGCTGCCGGTCATTTCCAAATAGTATGGTGTAGCGGTAGGCGATGGTTCGCAGGGAGCAACTTTAGGCGCAGGGTGTAGGGACAGTGGCAGGCATGTGTAGGGCACCTCACTGACATCCAGCAAGGAGCTCTGTCTAGCAATAAGCTGAATGCTGTGCTTAAACGTCTTTACATGCTTGCGCAACGACGAGGGATCTGTATAGCGTTTTTGACATCCGGACACCTTGCATACATACGGCTTTTCCATTGAGTGTGTGCGTGTGTGCTTGAACCGATCCGAAGAGTTGGAGTAGGCCTTCTGGCAGCCTTCGAAGTGGCATTTGTACGGCTTCTCGCCCGAATGCGAGCGTATGTGTATCTTCAGATTCTCGGCACGCGAGAACGATTTCTCGCACAGATGACAACGATGCGGCTTCTCCTTGGTGTGGGTGCGTACGTGCACTAGCATCTTGTAGCGTGCATTGAAGCCACGTTCACTGCGCTGACAGCCGTTCCAGCGGCAATAATACAATCCATCCCCCATCGAGGCAATCGCATGACGCACTGTAACATGTTGGGCAAGTGCCTCCAAAGATTCAAAAACTCTGTGAAGCAAAACAAAAACTTTGATTAGTATATTTGTATGCAGATTTACTTTAAGTTCGGTTTCTCACCTGCCGCATTCCTGCCAATTGCAGATAAAATCACATTCACTGCTGCAGCTGCTGTGCTCGCTGCAGGATTCCGCGGTGGAGCCGGAAGCAGAGACAACACTCTTGCTGCACTTCATAATGACGGATTGTGTGCGCGTAGCACAATTGGACTCCAGCTGGACAGCAACAGGAACAGTGTTGGTACGCGGTGGTGTTATGGGCGGTGTGGGAAATCTCAGGTACTGCATCTGCTGCTGTTCGCCCAGCTGCCAGCTGCCCGATGATGATCCGGCCTGATGGGCTATATACGGCGGCGTATTGTACGGTGTGTAGTAGTTACTCGACGGCGACTCGTAGTACTCACTGCTAGAGCAGAAAATTGGTTTTTGTAGTAATATATCCATTATGGATAGGTATTTAATGTTTGGTATTTAGTTCTCTGTTGTGTTGAAGCGTTCGCTAGTGCTATTGCCAAACGAATGAGCCGCTCGCCTGCAGACGTTCGTGTAATATTGAAAAGCTGATTCGCGATAAGAAACACTGCTGCGCCTTATCAGCGCCCGAAGGCTGTGCACGCAGACAGGCAAGCAGAGAGGGTGGAGACGGGAGAGCAAGTAGACAAGGCAGTAAGAGAGAAAGAAAGAGAAAGAGAGAGGGACGAGCGGACATCCGCAGCAAAAATTTCAGCATTTCGGCCAAAAAGAAGAGAAACAATAGAAAAGGGAGGAGGGATGGAAGGAGGTATTGAAAGGTGGGACAAGAGCAAGTACGTGAGCATGACTCCGTCTGTCTACTAATGGGCAGGCGAAGTGCGGTGGGTTGGGGTATCTTATCAGCAATAAGCCTACAAGTAGAAAATCGGTCTAGCCACCCCATGGAGTCATGTGTGCGGGCAATGATCAACAGCAGCCGCTTTAAAGGGGGGGCAGGGAAGACAAGAGAGCGAATAGTGATCGTTATACCCATGGCGTACGTACTATCGCGCGGATTGCACTTCGTACTCTCGTGATGGCGCACAGCGCACTTAGTTGGTGCAAAGTGAAATACCCCACCAGCTGTGTGACCGTGTTACGCTCCCCCCTACAAATACAGCGACGCAGGTAACGGACGCTTATCATTTGGGACCGGGCCAAGTCAACACAATGTATGTTTGATAGTGCCTTTTGTACTTTTTGGGTTTTTTTTCTGAAGAGGTTTTTGCGGAGATGACGCTCACATTTTTTGGGCAGCAACATTGCTACAAGCTTATCAAATGAATGCAAATCGTCTCTCCAGTCATTTGTTTACTTAATTCATTGAGCTGCGAAGGCCAAAAGGGGAAGGAGTGCGGTATCTCTACGCTCTGCTGGGTGGTTAAATTTATCAGTTAGGCCGCCATACACACGCATATTGATAGGAAGTGATTCACATGCATGTTTTTCTGCTGCTCCCCATTACTCCCCATTCTCTAATGTAAACGAGACGGTCGCGTACACGGAAATGTGACATCAGTGTCTACGATTAGCGCTCTGTTTTTCTCTCTCTGTCTCTGGGAGGCACACAACCGCCGCGCCGCCTGTCGCGTCTCTCTCCATACAGGCATTGAATGTCGATCGCATTGCAGCAGGTGCAGCTGGTGGCGCACAGAGCCGCCAGGTTGTAATCGAAGTGCGCAAAAATGGAGACAACAGAAAGTCACAATTTATTTATAGATTAGACTTGCAGATAGTGAGACGACCACCCGTTGTCCCTATTGGGAACACTCGTTATTAGCAGACCTAAGGTACAGTTGCGCCCATTAAACATAATCGTTAACTACAGCTCAAACAGTGGAGATCACTTTAGGAAAGTCAAAAATATTTATATATGATTGTGTTAAAATAAAACCACATAATAGGCAAACACTTTCACATAACAACCATCAAAATCGGTTTTCCCTTTCAAATAATCAAATCAATCAAGTTTCGATAGCTCGAAGACTTCCGGTATAAATGGATTAAGATCGCAAATGGTTTTGTGATTTTTGAAGTGCAGTTTGATACTTCTAGAAAATAACCTTGAACAATAAGAAAAACTCATTAAATATAAAAATATGTTAATCGAATTAAATTGAATTCATTTGAAAGCTAATGCAAAATAAGTTTTATTCTATTTGTACAAGAGTTAAGGTCGCTAGGAACAGCGAAAATAAATTCCCTGTATCAAATCTTACAGCAAAATATGTACCACTGACCCCAATTTATTGCTCAACATGCGCTACATTTCGTCATAATAATAAACGAATATACCAAAATCCGGATTTTCTGTACAAGTGAACTTTGTATGGGGAGAAATGCTCTAGATAAGCGACTAGTAAGAAAAACATATACACAAAAAGAGTTCAGCTATATAAATATATATTGTACTTAACTGGCATTATTAAATGCCTGCACTAACCATGGACATTCTCTACAGCAGCTAGTCGACTGTAGAAATTTTTTAGAGGTGAAAGCAGTTTATTAATTTTTCCATTATGTATTTTCAATTGAAATGAAATAAATAGAAACAATTCCCAGGAAATACGCCGTACTTTTCTTACTTGAGACAGACAAGTGCTAATACACAATAACCGGATCCATCCGGTTGTGCTGAAACTGTCATATAATGCTGTTCAATATTTCTATCAAATTATAACAACATACTTGAACTGATAACGGCTTGGGGTCTGCCTGGCTGGCCGGCTAACTGGCAAAGGTGCCAAATGGGCGCGATAAGGCGCCAAACAACACTAAGGGCGTGCGCTCAAAACGGGAATTGGGTACGGAATCGGATTCTGGTTCAGCTATGAGTTTATCAGAGAGAGTGTACCAGAAGCCGAGGCGGTAAAGATCAAACAAAACTTGTCAAGTCTCTTTCATTGACTATCGGACTGAGAATGAGACATCGGATTATACTGCACTACTGATATTGTGGGTGCCATGTTTTCAAGCCTGCAATGGCTAATTGCCGACTGGCTGGCGACAACAACAAAAGCTAGCAATAGCTATCGCCTGGGTAGCGCCAGAGCAGACGTTCGAAGTCCAAAATAGACACAAACAAAAGAACAAACAAACATCGTATCAATTATCCATCCAGAATCGCTTTTGCATTCAGCCAACTCATGTAGCCAAAATGTTTGGCTAGACCTTTATGTTGTTGTTATCGATATGACAACATATCGACATGAGTTGGTCAAAATTAATATGAAATATCATCATTCCAGGCAACGCCGAAGCGAAGACCTTTCGGCTAGCTACGCGATTAATAGCTGATACCGCTGACAATATCTCGTCTAGACATTTTATTTTTAGAGCCAAAATAATTACCAAAAGTTTCCATAACGTTGATGGGGATTAGAATATAGAATGTAATAACTAATTGCAAAGCAGATGCCAAACATTTGTATTATAAAAGAATTATTTTAAACTATCTTTTTATACCCTGAACCCATTGAAAATGGTATAATGGTCTAATGGTATAAAGTATGTAACATATATGTAACATAACATTTATATAAGTTATACCCTGAACCTATTGAAAATGGGTAAAAGAGTAAAATGGTTTTGTGCAAAAGTATGTAAACGACAAAAGGAAGCATCTCCGACCCCATAAAGTATATATATTCGTGATCAGCATCAACAGCCGCATCAGTATAACAATGTATGTTTGTTAGTCCGTCCTTCTGTATGTAAGATCTAAAAGACTATGAGAGAGACCCCAGAGTAGAAACATAAAATCGAGCTTACTTGACGAGACCCTTTTACTTGTTTTAATGTGGAAACTTGACCATAGATATAGGTTGCAGATAAGCTGCAGATTAATATTTCAAAGAAGTATTTCTAAAAGCTTTTCAAAACACATGTTATTTGTGCAAATGGATAAATATGGCACAAAGCTTAAAATCAGTTTCTAATTAGAGATGCTTCAATGAAATCTGGCATCAAAATATATAAATAAGTATCTAGTATACTTTAAAGTTTGTAGTAAGAATTTTATCCCTTTTCAAAATAATAAAAAATAGTTGTAAATGCAGTTTAAAAATATTATTATTATTGAGAATTATTGCAAATAAAACAAGTAAGAAGGCTCTAGTCGAGAAATCCCGACTAGACGATACCCTGATCCCTATTATTTACGCGTACAGTCAGTGCTTGCAAGTACATATGTGTATTTGTGTACGCGCATACAGCATACTGCACACTCAACTTCAATGTCCCATATCTCCGGTGTTTCTTAACCGATTTTAATAAAAATTTGACAGATTGTCATTATTTTATTTTATAATTCAAATGGCATTGTTGAATGTTCAATGATTTTGTTGTTATGAATCCCATTTGTATATCGGAAACAGGAAGAGTTATCGAAAATCGAAAACAAACTCGTACTGCCTGGGCGAGCTTAAGTTCCAAATCTGGATTCTGTAGCTCTTATAGTCTCTGAGATCGACGCGTTCATACATACGGACGGATGGACGGACAGTTGGACAGTTAGACAGACGGAGATGGCTATATCGACTCGACTGTTGATGCTGATCAATAATATATATACTTTATGGGGTCGGAGATGCTTCCTCCTGCCTGTTACATACTTTTGCACAAAACCATTATACCCTTTTTTCCCATTTTCAATGGGATCAGGTTATAATAAGTGTAAGGATTTAATAGAAAAATTCAACAATACTGTTAAAGAAAGCCAAGTTTATATGTCTTAAGTTAAGTTTATTGTCTCTATTTAGCAAAATAAATATTAATATATTATAAATATTTTCAAATCACCAAGTTTAAAAGTCTTTGCGCTTCAAAAACAATCTGCGTGTATTTGTCTCTAATTAAAATATTTAATGCTTTTTGAGTACTATAAAATAAATTTTAAACTGATGCAATTGCAGGAACCAATTTCATTTTAGGAAAAAATTCCATTTCGCGCACAAAAATCATATCAGGCACAAATATTTTTTTTGGTCGAATATTGACAAAACGATAAGCAACAAACGCCAACAAAAAAAAAATAATGGCACGTGTTGCCTTTTTTAGCCAAGGGCCAATCACACCTGTATTAATTGACCTTCTGCACAGTACTCTTTTGTTCATTTTACACTTGTCAGCTGTCAGTTTAAGAGATTAACTTACGCTTTGAGGTTTCAAGTAACTTGTTTAGTTTAAAAGCGCGTAGCAAAAGAAATTTTGCGCACGTTTGAACTTGTGACGCATATTGAACTGTGTCGACTTACTGTGCCTGCCTAAGCTGGCCTGCGCTGGGAGCACATCTCCACTGTAGTCCGTGGGGTCTGTGCACCAAAATAAAACCAAAACATTGACACACACGGCGTACAAGAGCTGATCTCTTGGCGCACATAAGCATGAGCATTGGGTGCCATAAATAAATATTCATACATTTGCCTTTTTGGAGTTACTTTTTAATCACAATTATAAATATATACAGAAACTATTCCGCCTCACACGAACAACTTTAAATTTTCTTGCATGTAATCGACTAGCGCTTTTTCGAAAAGTGGACGCGTGATGGCGTCCAATCCGACATTGAAACTAACGTAAAACTGACGACTGTAGCGTGTGCTTAATTTTGTTGCCAGCACAAGGGAATCACTTTGGCCGCTTTCGCCCATAAAAGTAGTGGCCACAATCTCTTTGCTGGGGGCACGCGCCGGCATGGCTACGGCGAACTCATTCATACGCTCCGACTCCTGGTCATTGACGAAAAGCAACGTGCTGCCGTTCATCTTTAAGACGCGCAATGTGCACTGTAAAGGGCCAGCATCCAGTTGGGCCATGTGCGATGTGAAGGGCTCCAACTGCACTTGTTGCTTAAAACCCGCATCACCGGCTTCTGTTAGTTTCGTTTCCTTACAGCACTCCATTGTGTTTCCCTTGAATTGAGGTTGATTAAAGCTTAGCAGCTATAAGAATCTCTTTTGTCCAATCCTTAGAGTTAAACAGAAAACGCCAAATTTAATGTTGAATGATTGTGTTCAAGAAAATGCTTATTTTTTGTTTGTCATTACAGTTCAATGTTGTCTTGGTTTCAAGGAATCGACAATCGGCGGTGTATGTTAATTATCGATAGGTATCGTTTTATTGTGATTTTTACAAAAAGTTTGTATAATTTGATAATCATCTAGTGCGGTACAAATACAACATAATAGGGTTATTATTATACTTTGATATGGTCTGTACTAGAACTAGATAAAAAAATGGCTGGCTACACAGTGGGGAATAACTGAAAAAATTAAGTGTTTGAACAAGGTGCAGTACCGATGTGTCACTTCTTTTAGAATCGAATCTAGACTGTTTTGTTTTAACAATTCGAAGTAGATGCCGAATATAAATAATTTAAACGAAACGCTGTTTTTTAATGGACACGCAGCAACCAGTCATCAAAACGTTTAAAGCTGCAATTACCCGCTAAATTACAAGCGAAACTCAACTTAAAATTTTAACGGAAAAATTAAAACAACAAGTTTTCGCCGTTCGCAGTGTTGCTTTCAGTTTATTAATGTTCTATTTCATGTTGGCGAGCTTTTGTTTTTTTTTTCGAGGTAAAATAGATATAGATTACGTTTTTGATGCTTACTCCGATCTGTGGACTGTGCAATGAACATTTACGATTATAAATATGGAGGAGACTCTCGTTTATCTTGTTGATATGAACCAACGCTGTTAAGAAATGATTACTTATCATAATCATTAGCATTTAGATTATTATTTGAACTACTTAATTGTTAGTTGGTTGCAGGCTGTGCAAAGATTAAAAAAAAGTTTTGGAACTTGTCACATGTAAACATTACGCTTAAAGTGTTCCGGTTGATCTATGTTAATGGAATTCACTTGTTCATTTATTTTGTTTTTAATGTATATTGTAAATATCCGTAATCGAATCGTCTAAAAACTCGTAATCCACTTGTGGAAATGTTACTAATCGTTTTTTACTTGAGTTAAATTTCAATGTATTTATTGTATTTTGAGTCTATTGCTGTTTTTATTTATTGGTGATTAATTGTTAGTTGCTTGAACTTGAATGAATATCAAATAATTTTGATTAACTTGTAGCTTTTGTTCTACTATAATTTGACTAACATATGCAACCGCGATTTCAACTTTCCGTCTTTGTAATATATATAATGTTATAAAGTGTTTTTTTTTTGGATTTTTTTTTTTTTTTTCGTTTTTGTAAGGTTAAATATTCTTGTTTGCTTTTGCTTTAGCTGGTTGCGAATAAATATATAGAAGTGTTATACATATATAGTGTGTGGTTATTATTTTAATGCAATTTGGGAGCTCTTAATCCTCATCGTCCTCAGATTCAGCTTCCTGCAGCCAAGTCAACCAGGCGTTCACTTGGAACAATGCCGAGCCCTTTCCGGGATATTTGTCAGAAATCTCCTCCTTCCACAAAACAAATGCTTCCTCCTCAATGATCTCGGAATCGTACAAATATTTGAACCAGCGACATAACATGCCTACAAAATAATAATAGTAATGAGTATATTTTGTGGAATTATTTCTGATTAACACTCACCCTTGGGGAAGTTCTCGGTGTAGCAGAAGAGCTGCAGGGCATAGAGTGCCATCAGTTGCAATTCGGTTTGGGCAAGGAACGTCTGCAGCATTTGGCTGTATGTCTCAAGAAGTGCCTGTTCCTTTTGTGTGACGGACTTTTCGGGATGCTCCTTGGGGTCCATGTTGCTGGCTAGAGTTGTCTCCTTGGTTATATACTTGACCACAACTGTCATGAGGGCCTGTATAAAGCCCGGATCCTTGTAATATTTGTTATCCACATTGGCTTTGATCCATTTATAGAAACTATTTGGATTTGGATCGCTCTGGAGCTGCTTCAACATCTCAGCCTGCACCTTCAGCAAGGGATAAAGGAACGACAATTGTCGATCCTCAAGGATTTCACCTAAACGCTCCTTGTTGCGATCCGCCTCCGGCAAACTGTTCACCAAATCTATTTTGCTGGCACGGATCTTTTCCTCCAGCGCTTCTTTGCCAATCGTTTTGTGCAGCTGTTGCAGCACCAGCAAAAATAGTGGATAATGCTGTCCATTGTCTGTATAGTTAGCAATATCAGTCAGCTTAATCAATGCCGGCTCGCAAACACATTTACATAGTACCGAGGCGACTAGGGCAGTAATCCTGGGATTCAATGCCTCGCGCTCGTTCATTTTGTTGACCAATTGTTTAAAGATCTCAACGATCATATTCGGCTTAACGATGTTCTGCTTGCGCAGTGCCTGTAGGAAGCGCACAATTCGCTCCAGATAAACATCATTTACACGATCCAACACCTCCATCAGCAGATTGAGGCATACTTCCTTAAGCGATTTCTCGGGCAGTTTCAAATCTACGAAACCATCAACAAGATCAGTAAATTGATCTGGCTTAGTCTTAATTGTTATTGTTGCTTCAGTATCGTTATCATTTTGGCTTTCCTCTTCGGTTACTTCAGTTTCAATTGGAATCTCATCATCGTCTTTTTGTTCGTCATAGTAGAACTTATCCTTAAAGTAGACAATTGCCTTCTTGGTTAGCTCCTCCTTGCTGGGACCCTTGTCTTTTTTCTGCTGCTTGTTGGCACCAGCTGCGGAATTTGAGCCGGATGGCGTTGAGGGTCGCTCGACAGTACTATTCTTTGAGTAACTGTTCGACTGCTCTATATTATCGCTGGCTCCCGTTGATGCTGCTGCTGCTCCTGCTCCTGTCTTCTTCTCCACATTATTCTCTGTTGCAACTGTGCCAAAATTGGGTGACGACGATGTTGCCTTGAGGCTCTTCTCCACCTGCTGTTGAGACGTTAGCAGTGTACGATTCTCTGATCCGTATTCAGCCGATGGTGTTGACGACGGACGCGTTGGATTGTTCATTAGATGAGATGTGGGCGTGGCGAGCAGTGGATAATGCGAATTTGATAGCTGCGATGTTGACTGCTGCTGGTGCTGTTGCTGCTGCAAGGAATTGCCACTTGGCGGTGTCGACATAGGCAACGTGGCCGGGAATTTCTGATTTTGCGAAGCGGCACGGAACAATAATGAATTGGCTGCCGGACGCATCTGTAGATTCTCAACCGAATCCTGATTCGTTGTGATCAAAGTGCGCTTAAAACGCGGTGCCAACTCCTTACTGCCCAAGAGCATCTGATTGCTGTTACCGTATTGGCTATCGTTGTTGCGATCATTGTTGCGATCATTATTGCGATCATTGTTCCTGTGCGAACCACCACCGTTGCCGCCACGTGAATCGTCGCGGTTGCCACCAGCGCCGCTATTGCCTCCAGCGCCTCCGTTTTGATTGCTGTGCTTATTATTGTAGCGATTGTTGTAATTGCCACCGCCGCCGCTGTTTCCACCGCTGTTGCCACCCTGATCACGATTGTTGCGATCGCGATTGTTATACTGACGATTGTCACGATCCCGATTGTTGCTGTTCACGAATCTGCAAGGTGTATGAAATAATAATAATAATCGTGATTGCATTAATATTGATTGAAACCCGTGTTTTGCCCGTAGGATATTTTAAAGACCCAAGATATATAGCAAATTCTCGTTATAGATTATATGAATTAAGTGTTGGTACTTACGGTGATACGATTGGTGAGGCTCCCGTAACGCTCAGGCCGCTAAACATGTCATTGTAGCTGCCTGGCTGTATATTGAGATGGAAACGATTCATCCAGCTGTCGCCGTCGCGATCATTGTTGCGCATATCGCGATTACGATTGGCGAATGGTGTGCGTATTATTGAGTCATCGTCCGAGCGTATTTGCTTTATGGGGACGGGTCCCTCGGCGCTGCCGCCAACTTTGCGGGGTATCCAGTTATTCTGGCGCAGCTCGATAACATCCTTTAGCATGAAGCGTATCCTTGGCGGATATTCAGTTGACTGTGAACGACGTTCCAACGTCTTAAAGTACTGGTTCATCAGCTCTTTGCCCTGTTCTGAATCCAAATTCTTGCCGCAAGTCTTGAGCAATTGAGCAAGGCATTCCATGTCCTCGCACATCTCCTGCGCACCGGCCGTACGTTTCTTCTTCTTATCCAATAGCTCCATAATGCACGCATGCAATACATTCTTCGATAGCATATCCAATTTATTGAGCTCTCCAATGAACTTGACATTGCCCAGCATACGCTGTTTGGCCAAATGGCGTCGCTCCTCCTCGTCGGCTTCATTTTCGGGCGGTGGACGATTATCGTTGATCTCGTCGCGCTTCAGGCGATTATTGAACTTGTCACGACAGACGGCAATGAGCAGACGCAGAAAGGTGCACGAATTGTTTGGTTCCTTTTCGAATGATGGCGCTTCCTCGGACAAACGCTTGCACAGCTGTGCATACATAGACGAGTATTTGGGCTCGTCCAAGGCTTTGTCAAAGATTAGCAGAATGACACCATTTAAAATGACAATTGAATTCAAATCAAGTTTAAGTAATTCATCGCTGAGCTCTTGGAATTTCTCCGGTGTTAGTTTGTTAAGGATGCCACGAACGCGTCGAAAAACTGCATCATTCTTTTCGCTCTGGGTGAGGCCATGCTGTGGACGCAACGATGGCGGTATCCAGCGGCCAGTAATTGGTTGTTGTTGTTGCTGCTGCTGCTGTTGTTGTTGTTGAGCTGATGCGCCACCACTGGCACCACCTCCAGTCGTTGGTGGTGGAGGTGGTGTTGCCGACTTAACTGGCAATTGCTGTTGTAGTTGTTGTTGTTGATGGTGTTGTTGCTGCTGTTGTTGTTGTTGTTGCTGCTGCTGTTGTTGTTGTTGTTGCTGTTGCTGATGTGGTCCACTGTTGTGCCGAATGCTTCGCTCGTAACGATCGTCGTTGTTGCTTCGATGATTATTATAACGATTTGGAGCGTGTCCGTTGCGTTCTAGACTGGTGCCGCCACCACCGCCGCCGCCACCACTGTAGCGATCCTCTGCGTAGCTCTGATCCCTATTATCCCTGTTGTCTCTTTCTCTGTAGTTGTCACGATTGTTGCTGGTATAGTCGTCGCGATAGCGTCCACTCAGACCGCTATTGCCATCATTGCGTTGCGATCCGTAGTTTGATTTGTTTGGATTTCCGCCAACAGATGATGAGTGGTTACTGATGTTGCCACCGCTGCCGGTGTTGCTGCTGCTGCTGCTATTGCCGTAGTGACGCTGCTGACCGCTGCTGCTGCTGTTGTTGTGGCTGCCACTGTTGCCATTGCCATTGAGTGTCTCGTAGCGTGAGCTGCTGTTGCCGCCGCCGCTATTGTTGTGGGAGCGATAGTTGCTACCCGAATTGGTGTTTAAATTACGATTATAGCTGCCGCCGCCATCGGAGTTGGTGTGATAGTTGTTGCGACTACCACGATGGACTCCAAGACCACTACCGTTGTTATAGTTGCTGCTGCTGCTGCTGTTGGAGCTATCAGCGTTTACACCTGGCTGCTGACTGCCGCCGCTGCCGTTGTTGTTGTTACTATTATTGCCGCCTGCACCCAAAATGTCACTATTTTTGTTATAGTAACGCGACGACGACGAATCGTTTTGATATGATCGTCGAGGCCTTGGGCTTAGCTCCGAATCGTGTTGACGAATTTTGACGGAATTCTTATTATAGCCAGTGGAATAGTGTCCGCTTGGGCCACCAATTTGTACAGCACTACTGCCTCCCCCTGTTGATGATCCTCCTCCACCAACACCGCCTGATCCTCCTCCGATGCTTGTGCGGCTACCGTTGCGAGCGGTCAACAATGAATCGCTGTTTCCGCCGGATTTATTGGCACGATAGTTGCCTGTCGAGCTACCAGTTGTACCCTTATCGATCTTAACAAGATTCTTTAAGTTATTGAACGTATCGGTGGCAGTCGTTATAGGCAACAGATTCGGACTGGTATTGAGCAGAGTTTTTTGTCCCAATGCCGACGCCGTTGTTGTTGTTGTTGCTGATTGTGGTGTCGGTGGCGTTTGGCCTCCGCTGCTGTTGGTGCTGCTGCTGCTGGTGACGCCTAAAACGGCGCCGCCGCCTCCGCCTCCACCGCCGCGATTGGTCAATTGATCGTAATTGCGCTCGATAATATCGTTTTGTTGTTGGGCCGTTATTACCAAACGCAAATCGTTGACGCCGCCGCCGCCGATGCTCGCCGTATCACCGGTACTGGTGCCTCCCTCAATGGTGATCGTTTTGGCGCACTGGCGAAACTGATCTATGATGACGCCTGCCTTATGCCCGTTGCTGCTAGTACCGTTAGCCCAACGTTGCGGACTATCGTCGTAAGTGTGCAAAAGGGGAGCGGCGTTGTACGTTGAAAGTGGAATGGTGATAACTTTTCTTTATCGACTCGGGAGCGAAAAAAATTCCAACACTTTCTCTCCTTTTCGTTTCTTTTTTTTTTGTTACAATGAAGATTCACACTAGTTACAGTGAAGCTTTCTTGCTTGCTTGCGTTTGTTAGCTTTGTAGGTTATTTAAAGGTGCTTCTGTTCTGTTGCTTCCTCCTTTGTGTGTTAGACAGCACTATACACGTGAAACAAAACAGTTATTTTGTCTAGTACACACACAGGACACACGCACACAGAGACGCACACAAAAAATATATATATTTATATATATGAATCCCTTTGGTTCTTTAGTACCAAGTCTATCGCCCGTTTGGTTCAGCTGCTAATCCCTTTTTTAGTTGATTTTGCGTGCGTTCTCTTCCGGGTTTAGGTAGGTAATTTGTATAGTTGATTCCTGTCTAATCGGATATTGCCTGCTCCGTTGCTGCTTGCCACGTACGCTTATAGGAATCCTGAGGATATAAGAAAAAGAAACAGTGCCTAAATATTAATAAACATCTATAGAATAACAAACAAAATCTGGACTATACACAATGCTGCGGTGTAAAAAATAATACGTACAGGCAATACTGACAAACGTGCAAATAAAACAAAAAATCTCTCACAAAGAATTGTTCAAATCAATCAGTTTCGAAGTTATTCTCGAAACTGCTTTTCATAAAAAGACACACACACACAGTCTTTACTTTATTTGTGTTTGTCTTATATGAATGATTTAGCTATTGCACAGCTGTTAAACAAAAAGGTGCTATATTCATCATCATTTTGAATCGGTCGTGATTTACAATCATAAAACAGCTTGCACTACTCAATATAACGGTTGTTTGCCATTAACAAACAATCGTCAGACGGCAATGGCAACTTATCAGATGTCTAAAACTGGAATTTTTAATGAAAATAACCTCGCAAAACACCTTCAAGTTTATTTCACTTTTCCCCCACACACGACGCAACGCAATTGAGCGCCATTCACACATACACACAAACACAAGCGACTAACTGCTGCTGCTGCGTTCTTGCTCTAGCTTGGGGAAATGTTTGCGTGTGAGTGTGTGTGTGTGTGTGTGTAAGTTTATGTAAAGCTGCGTGACAACTTTGCCGACTTGAGGCTCACAATAATATTGCGCAGCTAAAGTGCTCTTTAATATTTGTACACATTTTTGTAAGTAAATGCAATTGCTTGTGGAATAAATGATTTTATTATGTGTGTGCACATTAAACTAGCAGAGACAACTCTGGTCAACCTGGTCGGGTCGTTTGCTCTTTCTTCTTTGTTCGAATTTTCTTTCCTTTGTTTGAGCGCGTTTCGCTTGTCCAGATTGAACTCCCATATGAGAGGAGTATGTACATGTACATGTACATGTACCAAAGCAAAATGGGATGTGGATGCTCACGTATCTCACACACACACTCAAGTATTTGTATTTGACTGTGTTTGTACTCATTTTGCTAGACGCTGATGCTGCGCACAAGCGCGCGAATTTCTCAGTGTCAGTGTCCTTTCATTGTGTGCGTGTATGTAAAGGTTTATGGCCTCTGTTAGAGAGCATTTGTTGGTCCGCAATTTATTGCGTTCTGCGCCATTGAATTAAAGTCTCTTGACCCCAATTAAATGTACTAGATGGGTGCTTTGTCGTTTTGTTGATTAGCGGCGCGCTAAGCATAAACAAAATTTCATTTCGCAGTAAAAGTGAGTCACATTTACTTGCTAAATTTTGCTGTTTACTAGAAAATATTTTCACTCAATGAGAGAGTATGTAATTGTGTGTTAGTGTGTATGAGAGAGTTTTATAAAAATATTGCAAATCGAAAACCACCTAGAAACAACCCTGAGCTGGATTTGCAGTAAGTTTAGATGTGTCCGTATTGGTTGCCAACCCGCTTGCATTTTAATACTTTCTAAGCACCCCCAAAGTGGACACAAATGTAAAACCACCCCAAAACAGTGCGCATATGTGCCGCCCTGTGAGCGATGCAGCGCAAAGGCATCGACATCGACATCAACGTCGACGACCCCGACCCGAGTAAAAAAGCAACGCCGACGACAAGAGACCCAGTTGTGGATGATTTTGACCTCATTTCGAGTGAGTCGTTAAGTAAACCCCACTACAAAATACTTGATGCCATTTCCAATGACACGCACACACTCACACACACATTTTGAAAAACTTAGCAGGAATTGAATTGTACTTGGCAAATACATACATTATTCTAGATGCACAGATACATGAAATCCAATGACCCGCCCTGGTTTTCTCTCTAGCCATAACCCGGCCTGTTTTCTGTATACCCTGCAACTGGTTTATTCTCCTACTCTTTATACTTTGCTTTCGTCATACAAAGTGCAAACACACACACACACACACACACAAACACCTCAAAAACACACAAACATTCATGCTGTATATGTATTTGCATTGGTGTGAGCGCAAACGTGTGTGGCTGTTTCCAAAGATAAAAGCGTACACACGGAAAATCAAAATGAAGCTGCATTGAAAGCAAATCGAAAAACTCAACCTCAAATAAGGAAAGAAGAGAGAGAGACATTAGCGTGTAGCAGCAGCACCAAAGGCAACGTCAACAGCAGTTTTTCCGCTGTGTGCCGCCGCCATTTTGTTTGCTGGCACTTGCCGTTGCTGCTGCTGGTTTTCTCTCGCTCTATCTTCTACACATGTGAGTATGTACTTAATATGCATACATACAAACATATCTTTCATTGTATTTTGAGTGAATCATTTTGGTATGTCTTTGTCAATTTCATGCAGCGCATTTTCATTTTTTTTTCTTTCACTGAATTCAAACACATATTTCCACTTAAAGAGCGCAACACTACTGCATTTTTCACATTTATTGATTCAGCGTAGATTTACGTTATGCGAAGAAAAAACAAGGACGTTTTATATGTAATTTGTATGTACATGATGGAAAAAAAAATTTCTTAGGCTTTTTTTTTCATCAGCTTTATCGTAACCCTTACACACTTTGCATTTAAATTTATACTTAAAATTACACATTTTTAACATTTTAAATACGATTATACTACTAGGCAGTGAACTTTCTCTACCTTTATTGTACTAACCTCTATAAATTACTGACTGTATGGCAACTTTTTCGCGAAAATTACTACCACCAGTCCGACGTGCTGCAAGACAATCGACGGTATTATCGGTTTTTGCTAAAGATGGCGTGCTCTGTGATGCGTCGGAAAATATCGATACGCTTTTATATCGGTACAAAACAACGAGAAACATTTATTTTGTTATTTATGCATCAGAACGGTTTATGAAACTAGCACTTCTAAAATAAATGATGTCTTTTCCACTGTAAGCAACTGTCCATACACAAAGTATTGATTAGCACACCGGTTTGTTAAAACGCCAGTGTGACCCCAAAAGCACCATACAGAACTATCGATAAGGATGCACTTTGGTACAACGTCCATCGATTGTACCCTGCACAGCTGTTTGTTTCTTTTTCATTAAGTTCCACTCGTGTGATTTGCTCCCCACTGTTTGTTTATATATTGTTGTAAGGGCGTGAGTGCATCAGTCCACTGCAAAAGAAGTAATAATAGTTAGCAAAATGAGTGTTGCCGGCATTTTACAATTTGCGCCGTTTGAATCGTTTGTGTCGCCCACCTTCTGGCACAAATTAGCTGAACTTAAATTGGACTACGATCGTCTCTCAGATACAGAACGCTCAATATCTGGACACTATACAAATCGTAAAGCGATTGGCTGTCTGCTTGAAGTAGACTACAGTGCTTACAATAGGTAAATAACTAAATAATTTGCAACACTGATAAGATGACATGAATCTTTAATTTCAATTACCAGTTCAGCACAGCCACCGAAATTTAGTCATGCTGCTGTTGGTCGCATTTACAATAAAAATACCATTGAAGAGTTCAAGGCCCTGGATAAAACTGCTCTGCTGGAGGAAGAGGGCAAGCGGCTCTTGGCTGATATGAAAAGCGGGCGAGTGCTGAACGATGCCAGTTTATTGACGCGTTTCTTTGTTCTATCGTTTGCCGATCTGAAGTGCCACAGCTATTACTTTTGGTTCGCCTTCCCCTGCCCCTTAACGCCCACATTGAAATTGCAATGCGCTCCTACAAAGCTTAAGGAGTTGCCCAATTGTGAATCTTTTGTGGATGCTATTCAGGCTTTGCCAGCGGAGTCGCAAAACTTTTTCATCCTGTATGCAAACGAGCAGGAACAAAAGTACGAGACGCGCAGCTTAAGCGCTGCTCTAAGCACTTTTGACGAGATCGAGGCGCAACATTATTACTACTGCTTTGCGGATCCAAGCGAATTTAAGAATCCAGGCTGGCTAATGCGCAATTATGTGGCCTTTTTGCTGCAGCAATGGTAATTATTTAACAATATGTGTATGTACTATTAATTACGATTTTTTTTCGTACATACAAACTTTGCTTTGAGCACGCAGCAGCTCTCTTTTATATGACAATTTGAGCAATGCTTTGTTCACATTCGTTTTGTTTCTGCACTCGGTGCAGGGAGTGCAATAGCCAGAGAGAGAGACTGAGTGAGCGCCAACAGCTGTTGACCACTTTTATACTCAACGACAAAGAGCGAATAATATAAATACTCTTTACTTTCATTTAGTCCCACACTTGTTGGCCAAACGCTTAAATTTATGGGAGTGCGCTACGATCAACAATTACAATTGGACAACAGTCTGATATGGCAGGTGAGCCAAACAGAGTCATGCGATTACGAACAGGTGCGATTTGTGGGCTGGGAAGCAAACCGCAATGGCAAAATGGGTCCCCGTCTGGCCAATATGCGAGACAGCATGGATCCAGCCATGTATGTTATTGAGTTAATACCGTAGATACATATTATTATTGATGCTCGCTAACTTGCTTTCAGATTGACCGAGAACTCTATAAACTTGAATTTGAAGCTTATGAAATGGCGTCTAGTGCCAACATTAAACTTGGAAATCTTGTCGCAAACCAAATGTCTGCTCTTTGGAGCCGGTACATTGGGCTGTGCCGTTGCTCGAAATCTTCTGGTGCGTCTGCAGGACTTTATATTCGATATTTATGTTTTGTATTCATATATTTAATTTGTGTCCTTGCAGTCTTGGGGCTTTAAGCACATCACACTTCTGGACAATGGCAAGGTGGGCTTCTCGAATCCCGTACGCCAGAATCTATACACTCATGCGGATGCAGTTGCTGGCAACCGCATGAAGGCCACAACAGCTGCAGAGCGTTTACTTGAGATTAATCCCAGTGCCACAGCCAAAGGATTTGTACTACAAATTCCAATGCCAAGTCATACCATAGGTGAATCATTGCGCCAGCAGACCGAGGAGCATTTACAATTGATTGAGCAGCAGGTTCAGGAACATGATGTCATCTTTCTGCTAACCGATTCACGCGAAAGTCGCTGGCTTCCAACGCTACTTGGAGCGGCACATCAAAAGGTTGCTCTTGAATCAATAATTGTTGTGAACTTGTTGTTAAAATATGTATGTATATAATGTTCCTGCAGATTGTTATCAATGCAGCGCTGGGATTTGATAGCTATTTGGTAATGCGTCATGGCAGTACACGGGAACAGGTTGGAGATGTCAAGGCTAACAAGGAAGTTGAGGGATTAAAGTGCATCGGTGGACAACAACTGGGCTGTTACTTTTGTAATGACGTCACAGCGCCCGGAAATGTAAGATTTAGACACAAAATATTTAAACAAACTTTCAGACTTTATATTGACAATCCATATACTTATGGCTAAGCACATTCGTAATCGTGTCGTGAATACTTCTCAAATCCAGCGCATGTTGGATCACCCGTTTGGATATGATCGACTCCGGTTATTTGTATGACCAAACCATTGATTGTCGTCACCTTGAAGCCGACCAGATTACTCATGGCATATGGTGTACGCCACGTATAGCTAAAGAAATTATAGCCATCCACAGCGGTCAACACTTCGCGTTCCGTAAATGCCAAAGCCAATTTAAATTGTTGATTGTAGACAAAAGGAAACCCACCGTGTCGCTCCTCAGCACCAAATCTGCAAAATCACCAAATCAGCTTTGAGAATCTTCGTGTGTAAAGTTCAAACCAAAAAAGCGACATACTCAAAGTTCTTGGTCATGGTATTCCTCACCACGCACTTCTCATCGAAACGCACACTGAAATGCAGCTCCTCTCGCTTAGTGTCCGAATCCGTAAACTTAATGATAAACTGACCACGTTTATTTTCGAAGCAGCGTGCCGTTAAGACAATCACATGGCCGGGACTGAACAGAATCGGCTGATCATTGCTAAAGGCCTTGTAATAATCGGATGCATGTATAGCTGGCCAGGGATTAGGAAATACGGTGCGATGATCGACCTGTTTGATCACCTGGATCTGATCGCGTATCTCCACAACTCGTAAAGAGCTCAACGGCAAACGATAGCGGAATGTGCAAAACTCTCGACTATTCACCGAGATATGAAAGCAATCCTCGCAAGCCAAGATATAGACCATAAAGAATTCGCCGCTTACAATCGGATTGGGCAACGTTATATTGTTCATAACCTGCGATTCCTCTTCACCCCAAACGCCATGTAAGCGAGCATTGCGCACAATCATATCATTGCGAAAATAGCATGAGAAACGCAATCCAATATCTGCTTCTGGATCCACTGTTGATTTCGCCGTGGATAGATTTATGTGGAATCTACAAATTACACAATTATTAGGTTTTGGGTTAGTCATTTCTTTTCGTGGTGATAAGAAGCAAAATGTTGTACTTAGTCATGCAGTCTGGCACTAATGTTTGAGCTTTACCTGGCGGCACCATCGATGGTCTTGGCCACAATTTCCAGCACATGGCCAAATTCCAATGGATGCGACAGATTTCCCGTATATTCTGTTAACATATTTAAGCAAAAGTAATTAATATTAGAACTAAGCAGAACAATTTAAAGCCCCTGCAAACAGCAATATCGACATTATCTCTCCGAACGTTCAATGAAAACAATATAAATTTATTTTATGTCCGTACACCTTTGCCGTTGTGTGTGGGACTTTTTGTGTGATTTTCACAGCGAGCGTGTTTTTATCTAATCAGTTGCGACTCGAGAGTTCTGTTGCCCATTGCACTCTCACCGTTTCGTATATGGTTAAACTTTTTTTTATATTTCAAAACTTTAATTGTTTACTTGGCGCTCGCACGCTCAGCTGTCTTACCCAGCACTTGCGGCGCCATTATCATATTTGAAAGCTCACAGCTGCGACGTTTGTTGACACTGTTAAATTGAAAGCTTTGCGATCGGCCTGAATGCGCAGCTTAAACACTGCAATACACACCCACACATTATTATTATCGCACAAAATGTAAACAACTGTAATACTTCTGTTATTTTACAGTCGCTTAAAGATCGCACATTGGATCAACAGTGCACTGTTACACGGCCAGGAGTCTCTAACATTGCAGCCAGTTATGCAGTAGAGCTGTTAGTGGCGCTACTCCAGCATCCGCAAAGGGAAATGGCGCCTGCCTACTACGCCAACAGCAGTCGGGAACAGCAGAAGTCAGAGGCACAACTACCAGAGGGTCTGCTTGGCATCTTGCCCCACTCCATACGCGGCATGTTGTGCAACTATGAGAACATTCTGCCAGCTACACAAAAGTTTGCGCAGTGTATTGCCTGCTCGGAGGTAAGTAATTACAAATAGTACTGTATACATTAATAACTAATTTGTTTTGTATACTTAAAAAATGTTTGTAGCGTGTTTTGGCGGCTTATCGCAGTGAGGGACATGCATTTTTATTCAAAACATTCGAAACAGCAAAGTATCTGGAAGATTTGACTGGAATTTCAGAGTTCAAGCAACTTAATAGTGAGGTACATTTTTGAACATAAATATGGTTTATAAGAAATTTTCAAGTTGCCTTTAACATTAACATACTTCATCTTTTTCACAGATCATCGACTTTGATGAAGATCAATTTGATATGTCTGATGCTGAGGAAGAATAATTTCATAGTAATATAGCTATTTAAATAAGATGTCCAAACAAAATATAAGTAATAATCCATTAATGTAGCAAATTTGTGTATTCGTAAAACTATTCCATATAAATAACTGAACAGTTAATTTGAAAGAGCGATTTCTCATTATCATACCAAATGGTATTCAATGCATATATATCAGGATCACCAGGTGTAACAGTTATTCTTATTTAGGAACCAATTTGAGATCCTTAACTCAGTGTAGGCGTAAAGAAAATATTTTTTTTTAATAAAGCAGAAACTAAAAACGAAAATTACCAAATAGGGATGGGTTTGATTTAGGTTCGTATAATCTTCTGCAGGAATAAACAAACATCTCATGTCATTTTTTATAGGGTAGAATGCCAGATGCCACGTTCAGGTCTAAACAATTTCCAGAAACTTTTAGAAATCGTTTAAATTTTAAAGGATGATAAGCTTTTTAATTTTGCTTACGTCTGTTTAAATACGCTTAAAACGTATATTTTTATTTGGGCTATAGAATTTAAATGTCAAGGTTTTTTGTTATTTTTGTAAAATCGGAATAGAAATGATGAACACATGACAAATGTTTATAGATTTGATTTGAATGCGTTTATTATTTGCATGAAATGATAACAGTGTTGATAATAAAATGATTCGAAATTTGATGATTTCCGTTCATAGACCTAGACCTAGAATTTTATTTTTGTTTTTTTTTCAAATAAATAACAATTTTCGATCTGATATTGTTTGTTATTTTTGATTTAGAACATGACGACAATCGTTGTTATTCAGGGTTTTTTTTTAAATGTAGATAATTAAGATTAGAATGGGCACAACTGGTTGACAATAAGATTTAATGAGTAATTCCAATCAATAACATTATATTAAAAGTGCACGTGCCATAAATGGCATTTGAAGTGTTAATTGACCATTAATGAATTTATGGTAAGAGTTCATTGACCTAAAAAGAATGGAGGATAGAAAACTTATAGCTCAATAGTTTATGCAAATGCGATAAATGTTTTTTTGGGGTCAGTTGAGAGTTTAAGAACAGATCAAGCACAATAAACTCTTTGAGTGAGATTTGTTTTTTCTTCTGTATAGCAAATAACATCAACTTGACACACATAAACAACCACACATACAACCATATCAATCGCATATCGCAACTCATTCTCAAAAACGGCATTTGACCCTAAGGCCTAGGCCATCAAATCAACATACATAAGTCCACTCTTTTGAGGTTTGGCTTCCCACTGAGTCGATTTTATCTGCTTTCTTCTGCAAATATCAACAAACCAACAACAACAACAAACCGTCTTCATAATTAATAGTTGTTGATGAAAAAAGGCGACTTCGACATCCGAACGCAACAACAACATACAGTTTTTCAATGGCTCGCAGAAACGCGAACAAAAACACAAAAAGCGGAGACAAGAACAACAACAAACAGCAGGCGAAGAAACGACTTAGCGTGACACAAACAACAAAAAAGCAGAAACAACATAACATATGCAAATAACAACAACAGCAACAACAACAACAATGGCTGCCTGCGGGCTGTGTTGTGCCGCTGTGGCTGCGCAAAAAGCGCTCAAAATGCCATTCGAGTCCAGTGAATGTCGCTCAAATTGCGTTTTGAGTGAAAAAGTGACGTTTTGCATGGGCCAACGGATTCCCATAAATTGGTGAAAGATACCTAAAACGGGCACACAAACCAAGTGAACGCAGACTTTGTTACAACAGTGCGTTGTTGCACTTGTCTTCAAAATCCTTAAACTATTTTTTACAACATAAAAAGTGTATGTGTGTGCGTGAGTTTTATCAACAGGAACAACAACAATAAAATGGTGAGTGCAATTTAATAAATTTTCAAATCCAAATAAGTTTTATTTGTATAGTGAAGTCTGTTTATGACCTGCTTCAGTTATTTTCTATTTTCCTCAAGTTGAAAATTTGTTTTGTTTTGAGTTCAGTTTTCACTCACTGGCCTTAACCTGTTGCGAAAGTTGTGCGCCAAGTTTTTTTCTTTCGTTTTCAAAACATTGCCAAACTCTTTTTCAAATCATCAACTCAAAACGCACCCAACTCTCGCTTTTGCCACAACAACAGTCAATTGCAAAATTATTTGCTTGCGGCCACAATTAACCAAATAAAGTGTTTTGGCTCTTTTTCACGTATTTGAGCGCACGTTTTCAAAAGCTTGATTTTTTCGAGCTCATTGAAACGCTTTAGCTGAATTATGAAAGTTTAAAATAACCAAAAATTTGATAAAAATGCAATTTTTGGGCGTAAAAATGAAACTTTTGTGAGTACAAAGTATAAATCTTTTTTGCCATGTATACGCTACATTATTTTTAGAGGTTAGTTTAGCCAATGCATCAACCTTATTTCTTTTCATACAACGGCGGTCGGGGAACCGCAATGGGCTAATACTTATTACTTAAACAAAAATTGATTCAAAAAGTTCCCCGACCGCTGAATAATGAAAGTTTTTGTTTCAATGTTATTTGTTCTTGTCACAGAATTTTCCGAAAAGTATGCAATATATTAAAAAGTTGCTTTGGGGTCTCATAAATTCTAAGAAATATTCCTGTTATTCTTGGATTTCTTTAAAAATCACATAAGTCCTAAGAATCCCCAAAAATATTACAATGTGCATGGTTTCTTTTCTTTAATCTAAAAACAAAATGAAAACATGACGCAAAATGTATAATCTACTGATTGCAAGGTAATTTTTTGTTGGTAAATGCCCAACATAATATTCAAAAATAAAAAAAAAATGTTTACTTTTTTGAGTTCTTAATATAATCCATGAATATGTTGCAATACGTCAGCAGCCTCATCCAGAACAGAAACATTTCAGTTTGACTGCCTTATCAGTAAATATATATTTTTCTATATTTCGGGTCGTCAATATAATCTCGATTGCTATTCGAATGCGTGTGCCTCCAATGTGTTCCAGCTGTTTTGATCTTTTCGTAGCTCCAGCGCTCCTGGCAACATACCATATAGATCGAACCCCGAGATCGTTCGTAATGTTCGCATTGATAATTGATAATGCCTGGGGTGGGCATTGTTTTTGTCAGGCATGTATGCAGTACATACTTATATGTAATATACATATAAGTATTATAGAAAATCTTTGGATTATTGACTTGAGAGAAACATTCGCAATCAGTCGCTTGAGTAAAGTGGTTCGAGCTCGGAAACAAAAAAATCTAAAGAAACAACGGTTCAAAACAGTTTTCAAATCTACAATCAATTAATATATTGATATAGCTATCAGGCACAGCTAGCTACACAAGCGCTAAACAACAATAACGTAATTAATTTAAATCAATCAAGAAGTAAGTAAGTACCGCGATTAAAAATCAATACATAGGATCAGTAGTTTTCCATTGACTCGATCAGGCCATAGATTGTATTAACCTAACCCTATGTTCAATCGTCTCTCTCTCGCTATAAGGTCAATCAGAGCAAGTGTAAAATGGCATTGTCCAAAATCGACAAGATCGATACGGAAACGGAGCACATCGATCAGGAGAAATATTTGCGACAGGCAACCCATTATTATTGCGCATTGGAAAAGCCACTTAAGTACGGACCGGCCGTGGATACCCTGCCGGATTTAATATCGGCGTTACATCGTGAATTTGAATCGAATTATGTGAACATCGAGATGGTTAATCATCTGATGTTGACCTATAAATCAAATCCCAAGGAATGGCGCAAGTATGCCAAGTTCGATCGTTATAAATACACACGGAATCTGGTTGATGCCGGCAATGGCAAGTTCAATCTACTCATCGTGTGCTGGGGAGAAGGTACAAGTTCGACGGTGCATGATCATGCCGATTCACATTGTTTCATGAAGATGCTGAAGGGTGATCTGCGCGAGAAACGCTATCGTTATCCCAATCGGCAGGACAACGTGATAGTGCAACAGGAGCAGGAGCAGCAGCAGGAACAACATCATGGGGAGATTGATGATCGTTCGCTGGTGGAGATAGGTGAAACAGCTTTACCACTTAATGATGTGGCCTATATAAATGGTACGTATTAAACTGTACTCTATTCACTGCTGAATTCATGCCATACTTCATACTTTGTTTCACGCCTTACTTTTAGATAACTTGGGCTTGCATCGTGTGGAGAATCCAAGTCATTCGGATACCTCTGTTTCCCTCCACCTCTATTGTCCACCCTTCGATTTTTGCAACATTTTCCAGGACAATTGCAAGAAGATAACGGCTAAAATGACATTCTGGAGTGAATATGGTGTTCGAAACAAACTCAATGAGCAATAGACACATGGGCAATTGAAACCCATTATTTGTTATGTAATTAATGCTTAGTTTCTCGCTATCACTAGTTTATATATTTACTGATTTGTACATATGTATACATACATACATACATACATGCACATATATATATATATATAGTATACATATTTAAGGTTAGCTATACCAAAACAAAAACCCACAAATACAACGTTACATTTGAAAAACTAACAATATTCCCTAAAAATACAGAAAGAAAAAAAAATCTTATCGTTTTTGCCTTGAACCTTGAGGCGCCAGCCTTATCAGTTCCAGGCAGTGATTTTTTTTTCAGATTCGTGATAAACCTAATAAGCAATTAGGTACCGGAATTTATGAATCTTTGTTCTTTTGTTCGCGCATCAGCGATCTCTTCGGCACACCCCTATCGAATGTCTTTTGAATGTTCTTCAATAGACCGGGCAGCATATTAATATGCTTGTCCACACAGCTGCCGGTGCATACCTCAAACAAATGCTTTGAACGCAACATATCACGATCATTGGAATTGTTGCCCATTTTGGAGCGCGCATCACTGTTACATTCCTGAACAAGACGAGAAAATAAGTGTTGAATGATTTTTGGTTTTCATTTTGGCTCACCTTAACACAGTTTTGCAATTGATTCTGAAACTGTCCCAGCTCGTTCTGCAGATAATCTTGGGCATCCATTAATGGTGTGGCACAGTTCTCAATGCAACGTTGTACGCTATCCAAAGTGCCACGATCATCATCACAGCAACGAGCGGCGCAGCGATGCATTATGGACTTAAGAGGCAGTTGGTAATGTCAAAAGCGTCAGCTTCCGTTTGAACTGTAACTTACCTGCATGCGTCGCAAATGGGAGCGATACATATCCTCAATCATTTCGCCTATAGCGCCTTCAAGGCGTCGCTTTTGCTCTTCTACCATTTGGATTTAATTATAAATTTATATACAATTTTTGGATAAATAAAAGAATTTCTGTGCTTATATCTGAACATGTGTTTAGAAACTATATCAGATCCCATTCATATATGATTACAATGCTAAGGTAAATGTGTTTTTCAAAAAAACTTTACTTTCAGTGAGAACTATCAATTAATAATTACAATTTTGGGCTTTTACAAGGTTCAATGCGATAAAGATAAGATGCAGTGTGATATTTCAGCTTAACAACAATTAAGCTAATAACATGTAAATGCAATGTCTTAGACTTGGGGTACAGCATCTGGCCCCTTAGCTAACACCGTTTTCATCGTTTTCATAAGACTGGGTATTAGGCCAACATGCTTGTCAACACACTGAATGGCACAGCGTTCAAATTGATCCGTATATTTGGCAATTTGATCCTCTTTGGGATTTGGCGGCATTTTCACTTTGACATCATCGTTGCATTGCTGCTTCAACAAATATTTGAGTTAGATTTTGTTAACATCCTTAGTTTATTTAGGTTCCACTCACCATGACGCAACGTTGCAGTCTGCCCTGAAACTCGCCCAGCTCATGCTGAACATAGTTTTGTGCATTTGTCATTGGTGTGGAGCAGCGATCGACGCAACGTTGTACGCTATCCACACTTGACGTGCCATCCTGGCAACACTTTGCGGCACACAAATGCATTTCGGTCTGTGGGAAAAAAATTACATGAAAGTCGGTTATTCTGATTGGAATATTTTACGTGCATTTACCTGCATTTTGCGTAGGTGCGATTTGTCCATATCATCGATGAGTTCGGTAACAGCAGACTCGACGCGTTGACGCTGTTGTTGTATCATTTTAATAGTTTTAATGGCTTTCGTTCAACGGCAACTATTGATTTCGTAATATATAAAATAGAATGCCCGGCTCTACACAGCGTGTTTTGTAATTTCTAACGATAATTGCGTTATATCGATGTTGATTGTAATCGATAGCGCGTTAAATCAGCTGTTGCAGGCACTAGCTCGACAATTTACTTACAAAGCAATTGGCTTGGTTGTAACTTGCACTTATTTATTAAACTTCTAATCAAAACATGTCACTGCTGCACAAGCTAAGCAGATGTACAGTCCAAGCTAAAGTTTATAGCTTGAGCCGACAATTATCTACCACACAACGCGTGTTTAGCGCCAACACCAATGAAACAACAACAACAAACAACAACGCAACCGCGAATGAGGCGGAAATCACAAATAAAGGAGGCTTTGCCCGCGCCTTTGATAAGTATACAGCCCCAGTAACGCCGGATGTAGCACCCGTGGACAATCAGACATTTGCCTCTCTGCTCCGAAACTCCAAGTTCATTGATGTGAGTAGTAAACAACGCCTGTAACTGTGTTCCAGTGTTTATGTAACTTTTAAATTGTTGCAGTTGGGCGCTGCCGAGGGTAAAGTGGTGAGCGGTAAAATCTTTAACGTTGTGGGTGATGATCTCTACATAGATTTTGGATGGAAATTTCATTGTGTGTGCTCTCGACCATCGCGCAACGGCAGGTAAGACAGCCAATTCTACTTTCTGTTATTATTTTGATTATAACTTTAATGTATTTCAGTGATTATGTGCGTGGTGCCCGTGTTCGCTTGCGCGTCAAGGATTTGGAGCTCTCCACGCGTTTCTTGGGCTCCAGCAAGGACATTACTATATTGGAGGCTGATTGCCAGCTGCTAGGACTTATTTCGACGCCCACACGCCAGGCAGCCAAAACGACAACCCAACCCAGAAGCACCTTTACAGCACCAAGAATGGATTCATTGCTATAAGAATTAAATATATATTGTCCTGAACACATATATGTATAAAACGTTTGTTAAGAAGTTGTGAACTGAAAGACCTCATAATGATGATTAAGCTCTTTGACTGAGTGCAGCTGAAAATTTGTCGCCAATGCACCATTTGTTGACTGCTCAAGAAAGAAGATTCGTTTGACTCGACTGTGCACTAGGGCCATGGCACACATGAGGCAAGGTTCGCGCAGCAGGTAGACATCATAGCCGGTACACAAATATGGACCAAATTTGGCCAAATTGTCGACTTGTACATCATCATTTATGCTTTTTTTGCCACACCTTGGAAACTCGGCGCCGAATTGCAAACCATGGCTGAGTTCGTGTTGTTGCAAATAATCGTAATATATTTGTGGCAGGCCACGTAGCGTTTTTATTGCTTGATTCTCATCCTCAACAAATGTCAGCTTAGATTCCCAAGCTCCTCCTCGCTGACTGCGCGCCACATAATCCACCAGATTCATGACGCAATGTTTATGGCTGTTATTGGGGTCGCTGGTGCTACCTGTTGAAAGAGATTGGTAAGTCTCCTAGCAATGGATTTAAGAGAAATCATGATCACCTGAAATGGCCACAATGCTTGGCACACGGGGATCTACACAAATGCCTACGGGTTGACCTTCACAAACATCCTTGGACAGACTATGTAATATTTGCGCCATACTTTTGTGGTAGAGACGCTGGCTGACAGTGAAGTTGGTGCCATTCTGTAAGGATTCGGCATATTTATCCGGATGGAATTTGCATGGCCAGTATTTAACCATCTGTTCGTATTGCACACGCAGCTTTGCCCAACTGTCGGGAACTTCAATGATAGTTACATTGCGGCACAGTGCTTCAAGCACGTTATCGGAGATTTTATGGTGCTTCAAATGCTGCTCTAGTGAGTCGGTTATGTCAGCTGTGGGACATATTAGAACGTTTCTGTCATTAACACGCTTTAAATGTTGAAAATGTGGTAGCTTCTGGGCGAGCTCCTGAATGACAGCTTGTAAGTGCTGTTTGCTTTCTAGTTGGCTGCTGTGCACCTTGATGAGGGCTATGTTCTTATTGTACTCTTTGGATAGCACGGCTTTGATGCCAAAGTAATCATCCAATTCTGTAGTTTTTGGCCTTTTAGCCGCGGGCGGGACAAAAACGTCCATAATTCAACAATGTTGATCACTGTTTTTATCAGTCACGCAATGGTATCGAATAGTTAGTATGTGAGTATCGATAATCAAAACAATGCTATACTATCGAGTACTTAATGCACATTTGTATAATAATATCGATGTTAATCCACAGGTGGGCAACCGTTCATAGAATTTAGAATCAAATTTAGATCTTTCGGCTTAAACACGATTTTTATTAAATGGATTGTTATTTTATATCTCGAAATGGATTTTGTTGTTGCATGAAACTCAAACATGGCTGTATTTTAATTGGTATATTGGGCGTGTTGATCGTCTTAATTGGGTCCGCTTATGTCGGACTTGTACTGTATAAAGTTGACTTCGGTTTGTTTGTTAAAGCGGCAGTGTTCCTGGCATTACTTGGTCTTGGTCGACTTTTACTTCTTGCGGGAGTTTCGTTTGTAAGTTTTTACAAAAAAAAAATTGCATATTTTTTAGTTAGTTGAAATCTTTTACAGAAATGTTGTGCTTTTGTTCTAATGGCCGCTATTTTGACACTGTTGTCCACTTTTGCAGGCTTTGCTTTGCTGATAATTATCATGGGTGCGCTACAACATTTGGTTATCACTCTTTCGGTCTTTTTTGTCATTCGTAAGTTAGTTTCCAGTGCACTGACCGTTATATATAAAATTTCTTACATTTTTAGTTGAACTATACTTTGTGTATGTGATGGTCTCATATTGGTATTGGTGTCAATTTCGCAGTTAGGCAAATCAATAATACTAAATTTTTATTTAGTGACATGTAAAAATTATTTTAAGCTGTGTTTAAAAGATACACCAAATTTTCAATGATTTTAAATTTTAAGATTGTTTTCAGTTTAACGGATTTACAGTCCCATCTTGAGTTAACATATATTACATTCTCTCAACGATAATGGAATATACAAGATAGGATTCCAGAGGCTGTTATTTGTTAACAGAAACGATAAAACCTGTAAGTAAGCACCTAGCACGTATTACGATATTGTTGAATACGATATTGCGTCCGATGCGCCAGACGAAGATTTGTTGTTGCTGTATTTCATTGTGCCGTTGTGTGGTGGCCAGACGAAGATTTGTTGTTGCTGTATTTCATTGTGCCGTTGTGTGGTGGCCGAAGTTGAGATTTTAAATATTCGACTTTTGTTTCTGTCTGCTTGCTATGCCTCAAATGGGTGGGTAGTATAGACTTTATATGAACTTTGTGAAATTGTATGGCTAATCGTGATAAACTTAACTATGACTTCTATCATACATGTACGTGTGTATATATTATGAGTTAGGTAGATCATTAATGACATATTGATTAGGTTTAAAATGACTTAATACAAAACTAATACTAACCATAAAATAAACACATTTAGCTTTCAAATACTTGTCCGTGTATTAAAAATATTCATAAATAATTGCATTGACTTGTATTGATTATTGTAATAAAGGGTATAAAAACACATTGAGCAGCGACTGCGTTTCAGCAACGACAACCGGCACGTGTTGTTGTTGTTTGTTCTTTTGCGTTTTGCCTTTTTCCCGTTAGAATACACAAAACGACGGCCCAAGCCCATACGCAGCAGGCAAGCTGCAGACGATTTGCCTTCGACACCAACGAGCATACAAACACAAACATACATATGTATGTATGTACATACTCATTGATCGGCAACAACAAAATCTTACAATACAAGTAAAAAGAATTTCTGCATGTACAGACAGACCATGACCTACGACAAACTCTAAACAGCAAAGCAATAACAAATCCAAACAAAACTCACATGCATACACACAAATACGGACCTAGGCCTAAGCCACCCCTGAATCCGTTTGGCGATCGGCAAATTAACAACATTTAAAAATTAAAAAAACATTTGTTTGAAATGAAATAAATGTTTGATTTATACATTAATTTGCCATCGGCAAAACATAATTTTGTATTTTCAACTTAAACATTTCTAGCAGCTATACCATTTTAGGCAAAATAACCAGCAGCCCAGCAATTCCAAAAGTATCAAATAATTAGTTTGTTTTTTATTTGAGATACTCTAAAGTTGCTTTTGCGTGAGCTCTGATAAAGACATATGTACATATGTATGTACATATGAAGTTTTCGTTTTAAAAACGAACCAAGGCCACATGCAGCAGGCCAGCTGCAGACGATTTGCCTTCGACACCAATGAGCTTACAAACACAAACATACATATAAGTACTCATTGATCGACACAACAAAATTCACTAGAAAGTAGGCAGCAGTCGAGAAATCGCGACTAGACGATACCCTGAACCCTTTACTTCCTTCTGCCTGTTACATACTTTTGCACAAATCAATATACCCTTTTTCCCTTGTTAGTGGGTTCAGTCTGTAACAAGCAAATTTACTTCAGTCCATACACAAAACAAAAACAAATTCATACACGGCGGCAGACAGAAATGGATACGCAATAAACGAAAATACGAATATCGTATGAGGGAAAATAGGTGCTATTGTACAGAGCTCGTTATTTAACTGTAAAAAACGAGGGGAATTTATTTTCGTGTCTTGTAGTTATATCGTTTTTGACATTCTCTTTAGCAATATCAGATCAGTTTAGATCATTTGCTGCAATAGCAGCACCATTTGAGTAAATATACGTTAAAGTCTTAACAAATAAATAAATTTCTTATGAAATAAATACGAATAAATACTCTATAAAAACTATATAAATAAGTGTAAGCATTTCCTTCTATAAAAATGCATATTCGAAGCTGCAAAGTAATGTCCTAAGCGTGAATGCAATATTTATAACAGCGCCTTGAGTTGTGACGGCGGCAACGCATTTAGTTCGTTTTGAAACGTCGTGTGGGTGAGTCGTCGTAGCTGACGTTCGTTTCCATCGTTGCCATCGTCGTCGTGCCGTTTAACGCGCGTGCGTGCAACACCTTTGGAAGTGTTTGGTTGTTGCTGTGCGAAAGTGTTTTCCACAATTAGAAGTAACGGTGCGAAGGTGAAACTGGAATATCAGCAAAATATATATAAAAAAAAATGTGAATTGCATTTTCAACTAACAAATCGGCAATTGCGTGTTTTTGTTATCATTTTATTGTCTTACCTATCGCTAAGCGCAACTAGTGCAAAATATAAACAACGGAAAATATTGTTAAAAATTAATATGGATGTTTCGAAGAAATGTAGCTTAGCCAAAGTTCACAGCCGGTTTAGTCATACACAAAAATTCTGAGAAAACAGCGCGCAAGTGAATTGAGAATCGCTAACTGTGGGATACATCAAAGTGTGTGTATATACATATGTGTATGTTTCTATGTATAACAGCTGTTAGGCTGCACTTCCAGTTCTAAATTGCGTACTTATTAGGTATTTGCTCTGGCGAAAAGGCAACGATAAGATAGTAAAGCCAAGACGTTTGTCCATATTTCGCACAGTGTCTAAAACGCTTAAACTCGCTCATGTATTAACGTCTATATATATATGTGTGTGTGTGTGTATTTATCTTATCGGTTGAACATTGATTGGAGCAGCAGCAGTTTTTTTTTTCTGCCGGGTGAAGTCATTTGCGCAGCGACTAAGCTAAAGAGACTATGGACAAGGAGCGCCGTCAACTAGATAGATAGCATATCTAACCTCCCCTCAACCCAATCTTGCACACAATAAAAGACTGCCTGCCAAGTGCGGAAAAACCAGCAACGCAATCTTTGGCTAAATTTGGTCACATACCAAATACCAAAAAAGGCATTGCGTTTATAAATCAACTGTCAACTGCAACAGGAGCAGCAGCCGCCACCAAGATGGACATAGAATCCGATTCGGACACCTGGGAGGACTTTTTCGGTAAGTGCTGAACAGTTCGTTGAACCTGCCCCACAAATCGGTTTCGGTTGCATGACGATCAATGATGACTCAGCACAGCAGGACTTCAACAGTGCTGGCAGGCATTTATAGAGCGGAAACAACAACATTTTTGTTTTTTAAATGTTATCTTTAGTGATGATAGGTTCTCTAACTCGTTATATTACTTAGAATACTTTAAAATGAAAAACAATTGTTGCCAAAAATTGCATTTAAATAGGTTTGTCAGAGATGCGCACGTGAGACGTGCAATATGGCAACACTGTGACACGCGGTCATCTCTGTACGCCAGCGTGTGGTAAATGTTCTGTCTGGGGAGGTAGGCGGCGTACGCATTTTCGCATGTTTTAACATTCAGTCTGTTGGTCGTCTGTCTTTTCTTGTCTGCCCAAAAATGGCAGCACACACATACCATACACACAGAAAGACGTGGCTTTGTTTTTGGTGCCTGCAAGAGAGTCTCTGCGCTGGCGTGGCGTCGTCACTATAACTGTACACTTGAGTTGAAGTGCGTTTTGCTGTAACGGTTTCCAGTTCCATGATTTTTTGCGCGTTTGCGTTTTTCTCGATTCGTGCGGCCCGGCCCGCTGCTTGTAATGAAATTTAATGATAATACATAATTTTTGTTGTTACTGAATTTTGACCCAAATTACGATTGAGCCACCAGAGCCGAGAGCAATTGCAATTGCTTGTGGGTTGCTGTTTGCCCCTTTTTGCATGGTATTTGCCATTTTATGTTAATGGCTGCCTGCCAGCGTCTTAATTATGACCCCGATTTCAGGTACATACGATTTTTTCTTTACTTTTTTTTTCATCTCGTTCTGCCTTTGTTGTGCTCCCGAGCAGCGCTTGTAATCAAACAAGGGCGAGGGGGCGCTGTCCCTTGTCCCTCAGCCAACAATAATTCAATTGAGCATTAGTCACAACACTTTATATAAATGACTTTTGCTGACTTGCTTTACGGCGCCAATTGTGGGCTCTTAGATAACAGTAAGCGACAGTAAGCGTGCGGGCGGGCGGTCTGGCAGGCGCAGGGGTCACTGTTAGTTAAAGTGTATTATGTACTACTTTTATATGTGCCAATCAATGCGCTATATGAGTAATGTTTACGTTCTATAAAATGGCGCTACCAGACTGTTGTAAAACTGCGTTTTATTCTCACAGTTGGTAGGTATTTACCAGAATTCAGGATCACTGTTAGTTACAATGCATACCTGTTGTTTGTTTACATATGTAAATGTTAAATGTGCACTTTTGCAGTGTACTGTTAGTAAGGTAACATTCAAACAAAGTAAATTAGCTGTCAGAGCTGAAACAGAGCTTAAAATCGAAACTTATTCTAACTAGTGTGTTGTTATATGTAAGTCTGCGTATGTATGGGTGTTGAATGATCACTGACTGCCCAACTGACAGATCAAATACAAGTTTAGAGCAACAACTCACACACACACACACAGACACACTCACATACTGAGACACTTGTCTGCCTTCCACTTAACATATAAGCAAGTACACAAAAGTAGAATACAGTGGAAGCAGATAAATAATATCGACGTTTGGACAACATTTGACCGCTTGCGCTATCAAATGTCACAGTAACTAAGAGTTGGGCTATATGGTTTGTCTGTTTCTTCAATAACCAAAAAAAAACTGAAGAAAAAACTGAAAGTCAAATAGAAAATTTGTTGGTTGTTTGAGTTATTGACACAAGTGTCCGTTGACAGCGTTTCAGTCATGATCAGCCCCTTTGATCGGGCAGGTCAACTCAGTCAAACTCAGACTCTAATACGAATGGTTGCCTCACCACTTTTCCTCACCTTTCTTAAACAAATAAACACACACAGCTAGATATATGTATAAGAAAGGAGCACAATGCCTTTAACGGCTGCTGTTAAACCGCAAACACCACGGGAGTCTCTGACTCTTAGCTCTTGAGAGTTGAAGTCTTGAGTTGAGTCTGTTACGAGTTCATTCGATATTGTTGCTCTGTTTCTGATTGTGATCTGAGAAGGAAACCTTTTGGGGGCTCTTCTGTGGCTGTGCCCCGCTTTTGTATACACTGTTCTTAAGCAAACAAAAGTATATTTTGTCGTTATTGAAGCTGAAGAAGCTTTAAATCAAGTTATAATAACATATTCCAATACATTTTCAGTAGAAAACAGTGTATTTCACAGTTAGAGCTACCTTTGTTATTGTGTGACATTTATTGAAAAAGTTTTTGATATTTTTTTCAAAATATATATAATAAGTAATAGTTATCGATATTGGTTGCTGTATATATATATTCCACTTCTTGTGTATTTATTGTTTTATGTGCTCGATAAGAGTTCTTGCGTTGTTTTGATAACGCCGACAAGGCCAGTCATGGCCGATAAGTCACGCAGCCGCAGTTTATAGATAACTTAATATATACTCTATATGCATATATGTATGTATGTATGTATATTTAAATTTAATGTCTTGATCAAAGAGGTCAGCATATTTCGCGTCGCCCATTTCCGTTGCCCAATAATTGTAACGTATGAAGTTTAATTAAGTTAATTGAAAAAGTTCAAAAAAATTGACGCATAATCAGAATCGCTAGGTTCATTGGCCAAGTCATGAAGTGCTATCCATACTTATGTTTTATTAATTCCCATACTCATATACGTGTGTGTGTTTGTTTGTGTGTGTTTGTGAAGTTGCATAAAGTATGTAATACCTAAGCCAAAAGCGAACTTCTAATTGCACTAAAGCTCTTCCGCTGTCTTCCTGTGTGTATGTGTGTGTGTGTGTGTGTGATCGCTGTCTCTCTCACGTTTGTGTATGTGTGTGTATGTGTTGTGTACTACCTACTACTTAAGGTACCCAAGAAGAGAGGACCCGCTAGACGTTTGTCATGTCGCTGTATCGTGTGTGGGCCGTGAGTCGGCGTTAGTCTGGTTCTTTTTGGGTTTTGTGTTGATGTTAATAGTATGTGTCTCGACGATTCTTTGCCGTTCTTCTCTAATTGCCAGCGATTGCATTTCTCTCAGTGTACGCACTCACTTCGTGGTGTTGCCGCATTTTGTTGTGGGCGTCGCAGAAGGTCGTAAAACTTGCAAAAAGCGATCATTGTGCACGCACATCCCAAAAGGTTTTTCTCAATGAAGCCTACGACAGATGCAGCTCAGGTACTTAACATACCCTGTAATTTTACGGAATGAGATTGTCTGAAATGAATCAAGGTTATTTGTTGTTTGAATTCAAAACAAAATTTTTTTTTACTATTCTTAGAACACAAAAAAAGATAAAGGAAATTTAAAAAAGGATAAAATGTCGATACATATCGATTATTATCGATAGCATCAAAGGAGATCAAAGAAATGCAAGCCCTAAATTGAAAATGTATATTAAATAATCCATAAGAAACTTCCTTCAAATGTTTACAGGGCATCTCATGTTTCATCACTTTTTGTGTTCACACTTTCATACCGCATGACGTTTGTTGTTGCTGCTGCTGTTGTTGTTTGCATCATAAGTTGTGGGACTTTGACTTTAATGAACGCTTTGTGGCATTGCCTTTTGCCAAATGCAACTGCAAATCGTTTGTCGTATTCCCATCTCTGTTTCTCTTTGGCTTTGGTTTTGTGCCGTCGTCGTCGTCAGAATTCTATTTGGCAGCAAATTTATAACTTCCTTGGCAAATGCCATTTGCTTAGACAGTTTTACGCCTACCCCCTTGAAAGTTATTGCGGGGGTGCTGCTCGCAGCTCGCAGCTTCACAGCACTTAAAGCCTGACTTAGAACCCCAATGAGTGACAGTTTTCCCCGTATTGAGAGGGGGTGCACACAGATAAACTACCTAAAGAATATTATTTTTGAAATGACTTACGTTATTTTTGCTTTTCGGTTGATTTGCAAGACGTGAGACTCTCGCAAGAGTCAGCCAAAGTCAAAGATATTGCATCTGCATCTAAGTCGGCGACGGAGTCTCTTAGTTGAAGTCGATGCCAGAGTCTCTTTCTCTCTAGCGCTACGCAAATATTTCTAAACAAACGAAAAAACCTTCCCTTTGTTTCTTTAAAAAAGTATTTTAAGATAACAAAAAAGTTGAAATATTATTGTTCCAATATTCAGTCAGTTATTACTATTTTAAAGAAATGTCTTAATCAAAATCACAAATTAATCTTTATCTAAAAGAATCAACTCATCAACAGTAAAGAAAATAGAATATTAAATAGCTGTAAAAAAACGATTAATTAGTATAATTTTAATATAGTTTGAAAGAAAACACTTCTCAACCGATAATTACGATATCAAATAGCTGTCAAAAAAAACTATTTATTACAATCTGTGATGTTGCGTGAAAACTTAATTGGTTATTAGAGATTAGATGTTAAGGAAGTTTCGAATACCCGCGAGTTGAAAAGATCAGTTAACAAAGCTTCTTTTAAAGTGTATTTAAACAATTGAATCTTCAAATAATCTTGATTAGCTCGTATTCTTCAACTATTAGCGAGCTGCAAGTGTATCTCAACTTCGTTGTTCTTTTAAGTTTTGTTGCATTATTGACGGCTTTTTTGTATGTTACTTGCTATCAGTTTTTATTGTTGTTGGTTTTTGGGATTTTGGATTTCGGTTTCTAGTGAAAGTTATTTTTCATGCGATCGCCGGTTGTCAATTCGTTTTCTGTTGTGTTGTTGTTCAGAGACGCGTCTCCAACTTGCCTTTCCATTTCACTTTGAGCCACTGGACTGGAAAGCTCTCCCTCTCCCCACACTCTCTCTCTCTCTCTCTCTCTCTCTCTCTCTCTGTTGTCTTCCCTGCTGCTACCCATGAGCAGACGCACGCATGCGCGCATTAAGTGCAGCGACAATGCCAATGCCTTTTCGTGTTTGTATCAGTCAAGAGTTTTACAGAATCTTTCACGCTTCAGTTGGCAGCAGTTGCCATCCCCCCTCCTCTGTCTCTCTCTGTTTGCTGACATACTTTCGCTTTCGTTTGAAAAAAAGCAAAGTTTTCGCTGCACCCGCGCTCGTGACATAATGCACTCTTGAAGGCAATTTAAATTAATGCTAAACGATTATTTATCAGCTCTGTGTGCCTCTCTGCCTCTTTTGAGAGAGATATTACAATGGGTGGCCGTTGTTGTTGCCTTTAATAAGATCTCAGCTTGCCAGTGAAACTTAAGCTCTAGTTTTTTGATTAATTACGTTCACAGAGTTCACATTTCGAAAGCGTTACAGCTTTTGTATTTCTTACTTCTTTTTTTTTTTGGTTTCTCAATTTTTTTGTATATGTTTTTATTGTTGACCCTCATTTTGAACTCCTGGGTCGAGCTGTGGGGGCTGTTGCCCTCAATTTGAAAAGTGTTTCACAGGGCGTCAAAAAATGTGCAAATTTTGTAATACAGCGCATCAAATCAATAATTATTAACAGCAGCAACAACAACAATACCAACAAGTAAGAAGGCTCTAGTCGAGATATCCCGACTAGACGATACCCTGATCCCTATACTTTCCGCGTACAGTCAGTGCTTGCAAGTGTGTGTGTACGCGCATACAGCATAGTGCATACAAAACTTCAATGTCCCATATCTCCGGTGTTTATTATCCGATTTCGATAAAAATTTCACAGATTGTCATTATTTTGTTTTATAATTCAAATTGCATCTCAAAGTTTTCAAAATTCAACATTTTTTTGTTATCGATCCCATGTGTATATCGGAAACGGGAAGAGTTATCGAAAATCGGAAAGAAACTTGTACTGCCTAGGGATTAGGCGAGCTTAAGTTCCAAATCTGGAGTCTCTAGCTCTTATAGTCTCTGAGATCGACGCGTTCATACATACAGACAGACGGACAGACGGACATGGCTATATCGACTCGGCTGTTGATACCGATCAAGAATATATATACTTTATGGGGTCGGAGATGCTTCCTTCTGCATGTTACACACTTTTGCACAACTTCATTATACCCTTTTTCCCCATTTTTAATGGGATCAGGGTATAAAAACGTACAATATTGAAGGTCAAGTTGAGAGCTGTTGTTGAATACTTTGCAGGTGTGTTTGCATGTGTCCATTTAAAAACATAATTGCTTTTATCTTGTGAACATGATCACCTCAGGTATTATAAGTATGAGTGTGTGTGTGTGTGAGTGGCTTCAAAAGGCAGCTTACAAATGTTGCTCTTCGAAATGGTTTTAAGATTGAGCACTGTAAGCTCACAGCTGGTTTTCTTTGGCAGAATAACAGCAAATGCATTTGGAATTAAGTTGTTTTTTTGTAATACTTTAAATGTTGCTAAAGATAAACAACGCTGATTAGTATTGCTCAAATGGCAAAGTGTTGCAAATGAAATTTGAATAAAATCACATTTGTTTCGGTTTATTAAGATTGCTTAGCAAACAAGTAATCTATCATGATTAGTAAGCCAACATTTTAATTTTGTTCAAGTTTCAACTTTAATAGCTTAAAGCTCACCTTTTTCCGCTTTTTGATTAAACTTCTTTAAATTTTTACTAATTATATATTCATGTCCATATGCGTATACTTAACTTTTTTTTACATCAATGATGAATCACAAGTTCTACACTCTGTTTTAATTGAGAAAACTGTTTACAAAACTATTAGCTCACATATTCCTTAGAAATTCTTAAATCGAAATTGAGTTAATGTTAACTCAAGCTATTCGTCATTATATGATGCTATATGCATTACTAACTTCGTTTGTCGAAAACTTTAATTAAACCTAAAAGCTATTTTAGGCTTAGTATGGGTTGCTTGCAATTAGTTGAAGGTTGAATCACCATATAAAACTAAAAATACTAAAAAACGTTTATAAAATCAATAATAAAATCCTCGACAACAAATGAATTCAGTGCAAAAATTGTTGGGTGTGCGATTTAAATAAAGCTGCTAGTGTTTTTAATTGGATAAAATGTATATTGCCTTATTGAGTAAACTATTGTGTTGAGAGTTTTTCCGCATCGCACAATATGGAATGATACGCCATTTGCATTTGTTGGCTAACGATTGCTTTTGTAGTGGACAAGTTCTTCAATAACAACAAAACTTCATAATTTATCTAGATAAATGTACGTACATATAATTAAAATAACTTTGTTCGTGAGCGCTCGCATTGTTTATAATGATATGGCCCCGAACAACCATCAAATGTCAGCGACTTTATTTTTCTTTTATTATTTTGTGCTTGGCTTACATTTTACACAGACACACACACACACACACACACAATGTAAGTGCATAAATTAAAAACAAAAACAATAACAACAAAAATAAAAACAAGTAAGCAATCTACCTTCGACAAGCCGAATATTATCTACACTTGAACAGGTACGATACCTGTTTTTATATCTTGTTAAAGACCATCCATTTGTATCACAGCTATATGATATAGTGGTCCGATCTGGCCGATTTTAACAATTTATGTAACTGCAACAAAACGACGACCTTGACCTTAGTTTCAGCTCGATAGCACAATAACTGGCTGACTTCGTCGGTTCCTTCTATGCGTTACACAGTTCATGACAAAATTAATGTACACTTTGCAAGTGTAGTAGTTCGAAATTCCGTTTAAAATAAAACAAAGTGCATTGACAATGACTTCTTAAAAAATGCTTTGTTGATTTTTCATGTTTTGTGCTTGAGGTTTGACAGTTGGTCTGTCAAATAAATCTATTGTAAATAGTACAAACATCTCTACTATGTACATACCAAGCACAAATTATACAAAAATGTATATATATATATATATGTATATATGTATATAGTATATATGAATAACAACAAACAAATTGTGCAAACACAGCTGTTCGACTTAAAGCTTAAGAAAAAATACGCAAATGAGAAATAAATAAAATGTGCAAAGCGTAAATAAAAGGGAAGAAACAAAACAAATACAGTAACCACATTTATGTATATAATAGAAATATTTTAAAATTCTCTGACGCTATACAGAATGCCATAAAAGTCCAAAAACATAAATAAAAATATCGTACATATAATTATAAAATCTGAAAATAAGATATACGTCGGCGAACACTCAAACAGATCTTGTTCAACAGGTTTTGTTTTTTATTTTTGTTATGCTTCTTTTGTATTTTGCGCAAAGTCCAACAAAATTGAGCACAAAAATCGCAAACAAAATTTTAAAGAACGTGAGCTACTACTACGTACGACAATAACGTAAACAATGAGTAAAAAAACAAGAATCTCAATTCTGATAAACTTACAAGCAATGTTTGTGCTTTTATACGAGTTGACATTGCTTGCATATGATAAAGTGGACCGTTCATGACTGACACTGAGCCAAAAATATTTGGAGTGCAATAAAAAGATAGATTTATGACGTGAAAAGGTAGATTAAGGTTTCATTATAGGTTGATATTTATAGACTATGATCGTTACTTGAATTCGCAAATAAACTTAAAAGAGTTTTACTAGATTATTTTAGTTGCAGTATCTCTAAATACATGAATTCTTCCTACATGATCATAATCTAAAGATTAGATTTTAAGCTGCTCCTAAAATTGTTATAAGCTAATAAAGAAATCTTTGAAATCAGAAGATCTTAACTTGTAAACACTTTAATATTAGGATTTCAGAACTTAAAAGTTACTTTAAAGTTGGATCCAGACAGTGAGCAAGTATCGATTACCTAAATAATATCATATTCACTTTCATGTTGGTTTTAGTTTACGATACGAACTATTTCCTAAAAGCAAACTTTTTAATACTAAACACTTAAACATGTTAAAAACTTAACATTTTCGGCATTTTTTCTTAACGCAAAACTATTAAATTGAATTCTTACTCTCCGTAATATCTTCAAACAAGTTTTTGATTACGACCAACATTTAAACGATCTTCTCTTACCACTCAGTAACTATTTTCCTGTCTGCACTTTAAAGTGAGATCTGCGAAATCTGTTACCTGTTCCTACAACGTTTAGCGGCAAACACTTGAAGCCCCCGCACATACAGAAGAGAAAGAGAGAAAGAGAGTGAGAGAGAGAGAGAAAGATGCAATCATGGAAACGTCGTCTTAATGTTTTCTTATGGCTTTCAAGCCCATCACTCACTTACAAACGCCCACACATAGCCAAACCACTTGTTGCCCCCACTTGTGGCGGCATTCGTGTAAATTTGCATAATTTTTAAATTAAAATGCTGTGTTTATGTAATGACATTTCTAACGGTTCGGTCAGTCTATCTGTTGTCTGTTGATGACTTCATAGGAAGTGCTGCTGCAGGAGCAGGCCCAAATGCCACTGGGCACAACACATAAAACTAGACTCTTGCAACGAATTTGCATAGCTGACCGCCTAGACTTGAATGCGATACGGTAATCGGCCAAGTGTCGCTGTTGTTCCTGTTTTTGTTGTTATTGTTGTCATTGTCATCCTCCATTATCCTGGCCAAGGCGTTCCTTAGATTTATATGTGCTAGCTATTGAACAAACTATTCAAAAACTGGTCAACATGGATGGAATGGTATGGATAGATCTTGTATATCAGTCAACTGTTTAAGTATGTGTGCACCATCGATGTTCACATTAATACTTACTGCATTTTCCTTCAATTTCGTTGTCGTTGATGTTGCATTTGTGTGTTTGTATTTGTGTGGGCAATCTGCGTGATCAGCACACGACGCTAATGTACAGATCATGAGCACTGATTGCGTTTAGTGCATGGAAAATTGGAGAAAAACTGGAAAACTTGTTCGTCGCCGGACTGGTTCTCACTCACTCCACTTCCACTTCCACACCCTCTTCCCTTTCACTGTCTCTTTCTTTGTAATGCTGATCATGACGAACTTCATCATCGTTTTGCCTGCCTTTCTGCTTATTAATTTCCAGCACAGCTCCCCCAATAACAAAGCGTAGTTCTTGTTCGTTAGACCCCAATGGGTCACTGACGCGCCAGAAACGATCAATACTCAGACTCATAATACTCCTCGTATGTGTACACAGTTTGTATTATGTGAGTGGCGCGATCTGGCGATCTAATTAATTAGAGCGACTTTAAGTTTACAAAGCTTCAGCTAGCTGCTGCCAATGGTTTAAGTAAAGGGCTCTGACCTGTCTGCTGTCAATTGTCAATGTTGTTATAGTGTTGTTGTACCCTGCACCCTTCTAAGTGATATGCCAACAATGTATTTATTGTACTTAAAATTATGTAACGATTAAAATGAAAACACAATAATATGGTCATATTATTATTATCGATAAGTAACAATTTGCAAAACATAATCGTTTAAATAATCCTATATATTTATTTGATGCATTACATATAATAATTGATTTTACTTTAAAATATAGTCAATATAAAGTTAGAGCATATTAATAGGTATTTGGTCGTCAAGCATTTTTACTGTTAACATTCTTGAACATTTTCAATTGACACGAGTTAAGCTTCAGAGAACCCAGTAAAAATTGTCAAGCACCGTGACACAAACACAATAAGAAAAAAAAACAACATTAAATTTCAACTTCAATTATTGCTATGCAGTCCGAAACTATAGACCTTAACCTTCACTTGTTACGGCTTTGTAATTTCAATTAAATTTGTATGTTATTTTGTTATTGTTTAGTTTTACATCATTATACATCAACTGTTTGTCGAGTTTGGCATGGACCTTTAAATTGCTTTTCCTTATTATGCTTTCAATGGGCCCAAGTCATGGTCTAAGGTTACCAGCAGCACCACCACCACCCACGGGGCAAGTGTTAACCAGACCATTGTTGTAATTCGAGTGGTATTCGAAGTTCAGAAACTACACAAGTACCTATCGGCAGTTATTTGAACGTTTATTGGATGATCTACAGTGTAAATTGTGTGCGCATGTGAGAAAAGTGAAAGAGTTGTAGCTGATACACTTGCAGAAAAAGTGTAATCTAAAACTCAAAGTTTCATTTTATGAAATGTTTCTACTGAATTTGATCTAATTTTCTCTGTTAAAGCTAGACGTTACTAAAATTGAGTGCTTAAAATCATATATAATTAATATTATTGGGATTTTATCGTTCAAACAATTTACAAATTCTGATTAGATACGCCTAACATTTGATGCTTTAACCGGACAAATCTTTTTACCATTCTATAACTCAATAAAATTTGCATGTTTTTATCAATAAATTTTAATTCTTATGATCCTTAACTGATAATAAATATTTTATTAAGCTTACTTTCCTTTCGAGTTTTAAATAATTCATAAAAAAACCGAACACCCAACAGTCGTGATACTCCAACTTTAACTTTCCTATGTTGATCTTCTTAGGATCTTTGCATGCTTTCAGCTTTCAGGTTTTTTCTTTCAGTTTTCTTTCTCGATCCAGTTGTGTAGCGTTCGTGATAACACGTAGGCAACAACAATAACAGCAACAACAACAACAACAACATGCGTGGTCGCCTCCACTTGGGGCAACTCGCCAGTTACAACAGCCTTAACTGCAGCTAGAGCTACAGCTACAGCAACAGCAACAGCTTTAGCTCTTTATTGCCAGATAAGCGATGCTGGCTTTAGAAACACCCACTCTTGGCTGACTTGGCTAAGTCGATTGCGGCCAAAAGCCTTTTTGCCTGGCTAAACTTACAAAGAGAGGTTTATTTTTTCTGTGGTACCACTGCCAGTTTTATGACCTCGCCAGCCAGACCACTATTTGGAACGCCTCTTAAGTCAGGTGCCTCTAAGAAAAGCTCAGATTTCGGCTGTGTCTAGGTAACATTTTGTTTTTTTTTATAGTATTTTGCTTAATAGTGTGCTGTGGCATGTTAGCTTTTTAGTGGCCAGCATATGAGTCTTAGTCATTGTTGTTGTATGTATGGCATTCAAAAAGTGTGTTGCTCAAGTCGCCTTTGTGTAGAGCTGGTCAAGTGTGTGGCACAACTAGAATGTAGGGTATGCGATCTAAAAGAAAGTTTTTGTGTTATATATTTAAATGCAAATTGCATAACAGATTCTGCCTTAGTGCAAGAAAACCATTGATATCGATTAGAATCAAAACATAAATCGATTTCTTGTTTCCGAATTTGAATAAATCAATTAATAAAGTTAATTTAGGTCAACAAAACCATTTAACTTAGTTACGAGTTCCTTATTACTCTTCAAAAATATTTAAGTTATATTCAGAGCAACTCTTAGTCGTTCACCCACTTGATGATTAGATTTTCTTTTTATGGTTTTTCGTATGCTTAACGTTCTGCTGGTCAACTGTGTTTGGCTTTAATGAATTGTTACAACAACATGTCAAGATAAATCTAGCCTAAAGCTTTACACTTTCGGATGTCTTTCAAGAACTACCTTGATTTATGTCTTGGGCTTGGTATGTAAATGCAACAAAGAAGGCTCTTGTCGAGTAATCCCGACTAGACGATACCCTGAAAGCCTATAATGTACGCGTACAAGCAAGTACTTGCAAGTATGTGTGTGTGTATGCGCGTATAGGGCATACTGCATACAAAACTTCAATGTTCCATATCTCCGGTGTTTCTTAACCGATTTTAAAAAAAATTTGACAGATTGATTTGATTTTGTTTTATAATTCAAATGGTATCTCAAAGTTTTTAAAATTCAATATTTCGTTGTTATCGATCCCATGAGTATATCGAAAACGGAAAGAGTTATCGAAAATCGAAAACAAACTTGTACTGCCTAGGGATTAGGCGAGTCTGCAGTCTTTTGCTCTTATAGTCTCTGAGATCGACGCGTTCATACATACGAACAGACGGACGGACAGACGGACATGGCTACATAGACATCGGCTATTGAAGAATATATATAAATACTATATGGGTTGGAGATGCTAACTTCTGCCTGTTACATACTTTAGAGCAAAACCAGTATACCCTTTTTACCCATTGTTAATGGCGGCATCTTGAAATGAAATGCATAAAAGCTCAAGTCGATTGCGGAAAAGCTGTTGATATTCTGATGCCTTGAAGCAACAACAATTCTGTCATTTAATTCACTTCCTAGTCATGTCTAGTGTTCTTGATTTAGGGCTATGTTTTAAGTATCTGAACAACATTGAAATTCCAGTGGCGCCCCATTCAATGCAATTAATTCAACTGAGCAATGGGAAAACTACGAAAATATGCGAGTCGTGGAATGGCTGAGAAAACACCGGCCAATTACTTACAAATACAAACTTAAATCGTATATATAAACACAAGTAGGTAAATAAGCAATCAAATTATTTTGGTTTTTTGCACAATGTTCAAATTTGGAACTTTTTTGGACTTTCGTTAAACAACAATCACACAATAAATTTAAATGCTGTTAACAAACAAATTGAATCAAATCAAATGTATCAGCAAAGGCGGCATCAGCCATAAAATTAACACACAACTCACACACAACACACGCACAACATTAAAATTAGGAATGTGTGTTGTTTGGAGTTAACAAATTTTGCAGCTTCCCCTTATCGCATACATCTGTTAAAAAGGGGCAGGGTATGGTACATGGAACGCTTTAATGGGCATTGCTAACACCTCTCTTATGGCAAGGGAGTGACCCAGAGCAACTGTTTTTAATAAAAAAAAAACAACACCTATTTTGAATGTACGTCTCACTACTCCTAATTAGCGATGCTAATTGAAAAACTCACGCGTCATCCCCGCAGCAAAAACAACTATCAAAGTCGAGGAATTCAAATGTCTAAGCACTGAGAGAAATACCATTGACCATTGTTATTTACTTACTTACCTATGTGAACTAAAGATATTGTTAACAATTATAAAATCTATATCTTTTGCATTATAATATATATTATTATATGCTGCAAAGCATAATCTTGAAAGTTAACAAAATGCATCCTCACTTCATTATGTTAGAGATAATATTTTACATTTTTTTTAATTTGCTAACTTAAAACAAAAAGCTCAACTAATGAGTTTTATAAACTTGTTTTATAAAACGGCTTATACTGATTGCTAACATAAAGATTGATTGAATTGACAATTTAACTTAAAATAATGTTAACTAAGTAATTTACTTTGCATTGATCAGATGGTAGGCAATATTATTTAATGTTACATTGAAATACTTTCCGAAGCGAAAATAAATAGTTTCAGTTAAAATTTTCCCTTTTCCGTCTAGTATTAGATCTTAGTAAGTTTGTGTTCAGTGTCGTTTGTCTTCGGAGTCTGTTGAAGTTAGCAAGAGCAATGTGTCAAGACCTTAATTAAGTCAAAGCAAACAGTTTGGCTGACTAATCGAGGGCGTTGTTGCATGCAACTGACGTTTGACGCTTCCGTCTCAATCTGTTGCTGCTGCTGCTGGCTCAGGCGTCTCTGCGTATGTGACGTATGCGTAACGTGTTATTTTAGCTTGTATATGTATATGTCGGCTGCTTTCATTGCTTCAATGTCGTGCAGTTGTCATTACGTGCAGCACACATTGTTATTCTGCCTTTAACTTTTAACTTCAAAAACACAACAAAAGAGACACAAATAAATCTCCGCGAAAGACAAACAAAATATTTATTACATAAACCAATTAGCTGGCGTGCGGCATTTGCATTCAAATGCATAATTTATGAATGCACTTATTTGGTTTAAGCCAAGAAAAACAAAATATATACATACACACAACAATGCTGAAAGAGTGGCAAAAGTAAAATAAAAAAAGATGAAGCAAAGCAAAAGATGGAAAATGCTGAGGCGCAAATGAAGCAATTAAATTCAGACGCATAAAAACACAACAAAACAAAACAAACCAAAAAAAAAGAAAAAAAAAGAAATGGAATTTACAAAAGCAATAAAAGAAAATTATGTTAATTTCATGTTTTCGATGCGGAAAGGTATTAAAAAACTAATATTTTTTTTGTTATTGTGATTTGAATGGGTTATTGAAGTATATAAAAATTATTCAACGTTGGAAATGATTGCACAAAAGAATTTATGGAATTTATAAAGAAATTTTGCCTACACCACCAACAACAATATAATTAGATAATGAAGGAAATCTTTTATTTAATATCGATAATGCTTGCGGGGCCACTACTATTTTGTTAACATATATGTACGTATGTATGTTTTTTCGTCTATACATAAACATATATATATATATGTAAGTATTCGTACATTGACAAATTAAACATGATCCTCAATAATTTGAACTATGTAGGGCTGGGACTACATGGTGCCACTAGGTGGCCAACAACATCCGGAGTGACCGGGACCGCCACAACGTGTCTCACACACAGGATACTGATTGGTCGAGAAACATGGCAATGGGCAACAACCGCCACCCGGAGCACATGGTCCCATCGGGCATGGCGGGCAGGCGGCACTCGGTTTATAGTTGATGGGTCCATTCGGATAGCAGCAATACTCCCGCGGTGGTGGTATATCAATTGTCTGCGGCTTCGGCTGACACAGTATCGACTGGCAGACCTCTCGGGGCTCGCACACTCGCTTCGGATAGCAGACGACATAGGGGTCGGGTATCATGGATGGATAGTAGATGACGCGAGGTTCGCGTACCATCTGCGACACCCAAACCAGCTTTGGCACCTTGATCACACGTGTTGCATCCACAACTTTTGGTATGGTGATTTGCCTACAACGATTCACGACCATCGGCTCGGGCACAATCTTCTCGGTGAAGACGACCCGTTTCTTGCAGATGAGACGTGGCGGCTGCTGCACCGTTATGCATTTGGGAAACGGCGGCGGTATACGTGGTGCACATTGTGGCAGGGCGTCCAGTTGTGCCGAGTTGTAGCATTTCGGTGAGCACTCGAATGGTCCACAGCAGGGATCGCAGGGACTGCATGGTCCGCAAGGAGAACACATTATTATTTATAATTTAATTTTTTTTCTCGACAAATCTAAAAAGAAAAATTTTGGGGCGATTTTTTTTTTTTTCAAAATATTTAAAAAAGAACAAAAAGTTTTCTAATTTGGATGCTGGTCGAATGTAAAATGTTTATAACTGTATCGTACGGGTTTATAGTCAAAGTCAGATTAAGCTAGGCCTTCTTTATGCTAACAACTTACTAGATATAATATTTGTAAAATAGTATGTATGTATGAGAGGGTAATTATTATGAGATAGAGTTTTTATTCTCCTTTCTCTTTTTTGTCGTTGACTAACACCTGACAAATATAGTTAGACATAAAGGAACGTTAGCTGTAATAATAATATTGCGATTCTGCATTCATATGATTAGTTATTGCACCCATAAATGTTCAATAGCAGAACAAAAAAGAACGTTAATTTGCAGCCCTTTAATAGCTTAATCCTAGAAGGGTATCGTACGTAAAAGCGGCTTGCCACTCCTTACCCCCTCCACCGAGGCGCTCCTCCTTCCAGCAGTGCTCTTATCACTCATTCGTTGAGTTACAATGACAGTGAATACATTGTAGTTCGTTTGTTTTGTTTTTGCTAGTTGGTTTCTTGTAACTCGTCGTCCAGAGTACGTCAATTTTACGTGTCAATACCCTTTGCGTACACGATACCTTTCTAGGGTAAAACAGCAGCAACTGACTCGCGACGTTGCCAAAAGCTGACTGATCCCATCGATATAATTTCAACTGGCAGAATTTTAGCGGTCGATAACATAAATGTTATTTTTATTGATATCAGATTTTGAACATTTAACGTAAGAGCTCGGAATCCATATAGAATCATTTTCTTCCATTGAGTCTTGGTTACATATGATTTTGGCGTCTTATCTTCATGATTAGTTAAAAGCCAGCTTTCTCATTCTCTCTCTTTCTCTCTTTGAGTTTTGTCTCGCTTTCTTCCTATTGATACCTAATTGGCTTAATGTGCATGTTCATTTGCAATTAATTTAAGTAGCTCAAAACTTTTTTTTTCTCACTTTATGGCAGCCGTTTAATTACTTTTCTCACTTGTTATCCATTTTTACTTACTTTTTCCTTTTTCTTCTGTTTTTTTTTTGTTTCAGGTAAGTTACAGTGACCCACTTGGCCAGTTATGTGCACTAAACAAAACAGAAAACAGAAACAGAAGAAAAAAAACTTCGCTGGTTGATGGTCGGCACTTGGCTTTCATCAATGGTCAGGCAAGTGCTGTCGGAATTTGTTAGTTGTTGTTTTTATTGTTTTTGCGCGGCTTGACACTTATTTAAGTGTGGCGCCAGTTGAAATTGGCTTTGTTGATGACCTGCAGGCACCAAAATATGCACATAAAACAGCATGAGAGAAGCTTAAAACCGTTATGTGGGAATTCTTTATTGATATGTGACACATTATCGATGGAGTCCGACTTTCGACTTTCCATGAATTATGGCACAATTCCAAATGCTGCCCACCAGCAACAACAGCCAGGCAACCGGCGATGGATGCACTTAATTAAGCACACAATCTGATAGCAAATGCTGCGGATGAGTTTCTATTTTTAATGCGCTTACCAAACAACCACCAAACAACCAAACCACCAAACAACAACATAACAAAATAACTCACAAAAAACTGAGCAAATTAATGACGCCCTGTACACAATTGACAGGCCAGGCTGATAAGATCGCTGAGATGGTGTCGAAACAGGCGCCGATAGAAAAAAAAAACAAACCAAAAATTTTAAATAAAAAACAACAACTCAACTGCTCTACAAAATTTGGCACACGAATTGAAATGTGAAATGTCGCTGTGTGTAAATGTGTGTGTGTGTGTGTGTGTAGAGGTGCCAACCTGTTCTCTAATTGGGTTAAAATGCAGTTGACGCGTCCTCCAGGCGGAAATCTGTGGCAACTGTGGCAGCTACTAGGCAGCCAACAGGCGTTGGCCATTTTTTATTTGTATTTTTTTTAGTTTTACCCATAACATGATTTATTGGCAACGCTTATGAGAACTGACCTCGTTAGGTTTGTTTTTTTAGATGCTCAGTGCATTTCCACTTTGAAGACTGTCAGAATATCGGTGTCTGCCTGCCTGCCACATTACTTCATAAATTATGTTCACTGGTCACTCTATTTGCAAAATGTTTTTTTTTAGTGTGTGCTATTTAGTTCCTTAGTTTTTCTTATGCTTATACTTTTCGGGTATAAGGGCTCACTTGATTTCATTCATAAATTTATAATAGTTGGTGCTAAAGTTAATAAAGACCTTCGTTTTTAAATATTAATAACAAAAACTGTTCATAATTTACTATTCAAGGAACTTCTATTCTCATTTTTGTACTTGATCCCTATGGAATACCTTTTCGGAAACATTATGAAAAAATAGCTCAAACAACTTGAAGTGATTCAGTTGTTAAATCAAGCTGTTCTTTAACTGTTTAGCTATTTTTAAAGAAATTTCCTTCCATACCCAATATCTATGGTCGCTTGATGGAGTCATTCCTTAAAAGTCGAATCCGAGCTGTATATACCACTATTTGAATATTTTTGAAGTGAAATCAATAACTTAAACAAAAAAAAATTGATTTAAAATTTGTAAGCATGTACGCAAACTGATTTATTAAGATTTATTGTGAATGCTTTCGATTTCATTTATAATCGCAAGTGCTGTGTAGAGTTAAGTACGTTTATACGTATGCACGTGAATTGCTGCCTGTTTGTCAAATGAACCTGTCAAATTTTAACAAACACTCACTTTCTCTTTGTGAGCTGCAGCTGGCGCTAGTGCTTGGTAGTACTTGGTAACTTGTAGTCAGTGTACGTACGTACATAGAGATGATGTGCATCCTGTGCCAAACTAAATTACAATTTATTTATATGCAACACCCACACACACAGACAGACATAGAAAGAGACAGAAAGAGATAGAGAGTGACTTGGACATGCAACATGTGGCAGCACATGTGGCACTGACTCCGACGACTGCCTTGGAGCCAAACTGATTTGTCTGCAAATCAGTAGGCAATAAGTCAAACGCTGCCGCCGCGCCAAAGTTCAAAATTATTTTCTATTTTTGCGCTTCCGTTGCAAGCGTTGCAAGCGGCAAGCGCACGAGAGCGGCAGAGTGAGTTGTAGAAGGGTGCAATTGGAGTGGCAAGAGGGATGAAGGAAAGAGAGGCAAGATTGAGAGACCCACAACAGAGCTCAGACGGTTGCCTGTCTATCATTATGCCTCACAAGTTTAGCCTTTCATTTTAGCCGCTAACGCAGTTACCGACGCAGACAATTGCAATCCGTCGATCGTTGTTGGTCGTTCGTCGTTTTGTGGCAGCTTCCTGCCTTGCCTTGCCTTGCCATGCCATGCCGTTCCATTCCATGCCATGCCACACAGTCGCCCTCAAAGACACCGCACTCTCTCATTTGGCTATATGGCTTGGGCAAAAGTTTTCTATTTGGTTTTTATTTCATGTCTGGCATTTCTTTCTCTTATGTTTTTCATTCATAAACACATGGCTCATCCAATTTATATATTGTTGTTAAAATCGATTGCAGTTGCAGTTTGCAATTTGCAATTTGCAATTTACTGGCTTATGCAATGCTCGATCTTTGTCTGGCAATGAGGAAGTTGCAGGTTTGCTGCCTTTTTGTGGGTGACTGTGGTAAATTGTTGCCTGATTATAGGGCTGTTAACGGTTTATGGCCCCACAGCAGTTGTTAGTTGCCGGCCGATTGTTTGACTGCGATTGACTTAAATGTGGCATAAACGACGGTCAGTTGGCCGCTATTCATAACTGGGAATGTTACGGAAAAAATACTTTCGCTTGCTTAGATATAATTATAATGAATGTTTAATATTCACGCGCTTGTTGTTTTTTTTTTTTTGGCTAAAAGCCAAGCTATTGGGAAGCGTTCAACATTAAACATTTAATATTGTGTAGTAGGAAATTGTAGTGAAATTAATGGAGTTTAATGCACTTTATTGAGAGATATGCTCTAGAAATGTTATAAGTTTCTTTGCAACTTTGAACAAAACTCTAAGATTTCAAACTAGAAAGAAAAATTGATTTAAATGAATTTAAATTTATAGATTTGTAGAGTAATTATTAAAAGCAATCAATAAATGAATATATGTTTCCTTTTATTTATATTTTGTCTAAAATTATGAAACTTTTTGCAGTCTTTGGCAGCTCTAATAAAAAAAAGAAGAAAAATACAAATCAAGTCGGTATTTCAAAATAAGGTTAGACATTTCAAAGAGAAAGTTTGAGACTATTAATAAAAGTGTTTAAGTTTGAGATCGTCACACTTATAAAAGATTGATCGGGAAAAGAATACATTTGACAAACTCTATTGCCATATTTTAATAATAAACAGGTTCTGTATTTTCATATAACATATTTATAAAAGCAAAGTTGCCCTTCGTAATCTGCATGTCCTCGACCTTTCAGCAGCATTTTTGCTATTGTCGTTTAGACTTTCCTTTCTTTTTTTTTTTTGATAACAATAACAATAACAATAAAAGCAACGCCTGCGCGGCATTTGTTCACTTATTCACTCAGTCAGTCAGTCAGTCAGTCAGTCTGTCACTCAGATAAAACACTCAGCGAAACAATGCGGCCCTGGCGCGTGCTTCTGGCCAGAGTCACTGGAGGAGCAGCACCCAGTTCGCTTGGGGTATAGACAACAACCATTAAACGGCAGCTGAGGTAGGCGTTTCGGCCTGCGCAGACAACAGCTTGGGACCAGGTCTCAGGTCTTGGGGTCTCTGATCTTACAACTACTAGACTACATAAAATTAATGTGGCTACCTCACTGGCAGCTTTAATGAGTTCAGTTTTTGCCAGTTTGCCAGTCTGCCTGGCCACCATTCGCCAAGTCGACTTCTTTTGTTTATTTGTTGACTTTTAAAGCTCTGAGCATTACACCTAATTGTCTGGCATATTTGTTTGAGCTCTGAACTTCGCGGTTAAGCTCTTTAAAGGGGTGTGTCGAACATACACGTATGAGAGAGCGAAAGTGTTTTTTGTGCTTTGGTTAAAACCAAAATAAAACAAAGCGAAACAAAACAAACTTAATACCAAAAAAGCCGCTGCCGCTGGCTGTGTTCGGGCAACAAATCCTGCAATGAATAATTTAGTCATTTCATGCAAACGTAAAACTGAACTTTTTTTTGTCGAAGCATTTAAGCCGCAGGAGTTGTGCCGGCGATTCGACGACCACCCAAAAGACAATACCAATAACAACAACAAGCCACAAGCAACAAGCAACAACAACAACGGCAACTTGGCGACTTTTCGCCAACGATCTGGCGACGCTGTCTTGGCGGCAAATTCATCACATGAGATCCCGTGGCGACGGCGACGGCAACGGCAACGGCAAAAAGCGGCAACAACGATGACGGTGGCGCTAAATCGTGTGTGAATGGTTTGACGAACTGCAGCAGCGCCAGCCGGGCCCAAAACTAATGCACAGTGGTAACACTTACTGTGCCAATTTAATTCAAGTACAATTTCTAATTGTTATTGCCAATGTCGTCTAACAAATTGAACTTAATTGCTTAGTCCTTAAATGAGTTGCATGCTTGCCGCAACCATTTTAAATGTTATTATTAATCCTATTTGTATTTTTTGGCTTGATTTATTCTTGTGAGCTCTCAAAATTTGCATATTCTTTTTAAAGAATCTTTTCCTGCCTCTAAATCGTTTCTGGCTCTACATTTACATTGAAGATTATTTTATATCCTTACTATTATTATATGAAAAAGTTGTTTGTGACCCTCCCAAATGCATAGATACAGTTATTAAAGAATTCTATTGATCGCTTAATCGACTCAAACCACTGTGCAAAGCTGATCGACAGACGTTTTCGCTGAAACCGACTCTTGGACTCGAAGACCGTGTCCGGAGTTTTGAGTTTGAGTCGGGGTTTCGAATGTGACCATTATGGTGACCAATTAGTCATTCGGCGCTGGTTTTGCTTGTCATCTATTGCAGGGTTTGGCCGAAAGACAAACATGCAGCATGTAATTTGTTGGTCAATTAAAAGCGCCGCTTACAACAACAACAACATCAACATGTCTTGGCCATTTATGTGACTTTCGCAACGTGTTGGCAACTGAGGCAGGCAACTGTTTCGGGCTCACTGAATGAAAGTGAGTCGGGTTCGGGTTCGTGTTCGGGGTCGATTCTGGAGGAGTTGCTGGCTTATTATAGCACTAAATGCGGAAATTGGCAACAGCTGACGCTCACTTTCAAGTGGCGAGTGGTGACTTCTTTGTGGTTCTGCCTTGTCAACGCTAATGGCCATATGCAAAAAAAAAAGTAAAAATAAAATAATGAGACGCGACTGCAGCCAGCAAATGTGATTTGTTGCTTGGGGCACTTTCTACAGACAACAACAACACTGTCCCAAAAATAAGCGGCCCATGTTGCACTTATACATATACATATACATATATATATATACATATACAAAACATCTACATATTTACATATACTATGCATGTATACGTATGATGATTTTTTTTTGGTTTTTCGGCCACAAATCCTAAAATGGCATGCCGCGACATGTGCGACCGACTTAGCCAGGCACCGACAAGGTGACATGGCCACAACAGCAACAACAACAACGACGGCAACGGCTACAACATCGCAGCTGCTGCTGGTGCAGCAAACCAAATCCAAGTTGGAGTTGGAGTTAAATTCGCCTTCGTCTTTGCTGTTTAGCCAAGCATGGCAGATGCGTCTCCCTGTGCCTCGTTCTGTGCCGGCAAATAAATCTCACAAAAATATATAAATAATAATAAGCACACACGAGGTGCGTTTCGCTAGTTTGTAATAGTTAAACTATGCACATTTTTCTATGATATCAAGCAATCCAATACAAAAGGTTTCTAGATGATAATTTCTGTAGAGTTGGTTGAAGTCAAACCTTTTAAATAATATATCATAAAAATAAGGTACATCGTTTTTTTCTACATTTTAAACCTTAAAAAAAGTTTCCTTATAGTAAATTTTTTTTAGAAATAAGGAAAGTATGACTTAATATATAAATAAATAGAAGAATGAAACAATATTAAGGAAAAAGAAACGATTAACTTACGATTGTGCGTTTTCGGTATTGCTTATATATATGTTAAAGTCAAATAGATTTTTTAATACAAACTTTTTTAAAACATTCCAAAAATTTTGAACTCAGCATAGATGGGAAATTCTAACACTTAACAACTTCATTTGCGTGGGCAAAACTTGCCGAATTCGGCCTTAAAAGATAGCAGTAAAAATCAATAAAAATATTAAAATTGTTACACTTCCTGATTACATGACAATTTGGTATACCCTCGGATTTGAATGCATTGAAATTTGCCAGTTGTTTCTGTTGTTGTTGTCGCTATTTATTTGTTTTTTTTTAAGGCCCAATTTGGCAATTTGGCGACGAGCTTAGCGTCATTTGTGGGTCATGCGGTCTTTTGGAATTGAAACTGGCGCCCGCTTGACGTCCATCGATTGAAATTCATATTTTTCTTCTTCACAACATATTTCTCAAGTGAATGCAGTGTGTGTTTGTGTCGTTTCGTCTATGCAATCGACGAGCATCCGATTTTGATCATTCAATTAAAATATTTTATGTCCAAAGGGGCCACTGGCTCCAGCTTGGTCTGTCTCTGTCTCTTGCTCTGGCTCTGGCTCTGGCAGTAAATAAACCTTGAAACAGATAAGCGACGCCAGTTGAATTGATTGATCAAAGCGCTGCATACAAAAAAAAAAAATAAAATAAAAATAACAAAACAGAACACAAATATAAACGATCAACGTATAAAAAAATTAAAGTGCGATGCACATGTGCAACACTTTGCACTTCCTCATGGTTATGACTGTACCACAGAGCAAGAAAGATGGAGAGAGGGGGTTGACGGGGGGAACGAGGGGCCTGAGATTGGCTGCATGGAATTTTGCGCCGTTGCGCATCGGAATGCGAAATTAATGAAATCACATGCAGACAAACAGCGAAACAGTGAAAAATAAAAGCCTGAACATAACGATGAGGTGGCCCGCGACCAGAACAGACCAAAAGAGCCCAACAGACCAGCTTGCTGACAGTGATTAATGCTGACGTTGTCAGTTTGATACACCAACAACAAGACCAACAACAAAAAGCACAACAACAATAACAAACTGCAGCTTTGCAGAACACACAAAGAAACACTTAAAGCCCAATATTATTGACACAACAAAAAAAAAAGAAGCAAAAAGCAAAACAAAAAACTGAGAAGAATAACCCTCAAGAACGATTAAGATCTGTTGGGCCAACACTTTTTCTTTAGGCCAGTCTTGTGGGATTGTTAAAAAGCGAAAGATGTTATTCTTAAGAATAACGAAAGTAGCTTAAGTCAACATTCGAAACGAACCACAACGAAACGAAAAGGAATGTTAAAAGGTTTTCAATCGCATTAAAAACAACAACTCAAAACACGCATAAAACAAAAGTAAAAGCTGTGTAAGTAATGAAATGTTGTCACATTCGGTGTGAATGCGTAAAGTGTGAGGTATTTATGAATATTGATGGGAATCTATAAATCTCATGTGGGAATGTCTAAGAGTCACAACGTTTACCAGTTGAATCTAAGCTGATAAAGAGGTCATCAAATATTCGAATATACATGTGTTACATGTAAATACTTTTGTTACATTTTATGATCAGTTCTTAATCAGTTATCTTTGAATAACTGCGCTAAGCCTTTATAATCAATATCTGATAAGATAAAATACATGACCGAGGCATTCGCCTTTAAAATCTTATACATTTTTTAAAAGTATGCATTTAATATTTCAAGTTGAAACATTATCTTTCACGAAGTTTCCTAAATGAATTCACAATTTAAAGGATTTATTTTTCTGACTTTAAGAAAGCATTTTAAGACATCAACAAATGTTACGTATTTGCAAAGCATAAGCAAAATAATGCATAAAATTGTTGTAGTAAACAAGATTTAAATTACAGTACTGTGAACATTCTTCATTTGGTGTGTTTTGTGTGTGTTTTGCCGTTTCGGTGTTTTGTGGTGCCCTTTTGTTCAGACAGAAGAAATATTTGTTGGTCATAAGCAGAAATTCGAATATACAAATTCAATACGATCGCGAAGGTAGCTGCAAAAATATCCCATTACGCTGGATGAAAAGAAAAAACGGATACGGTTTCATTATACAACAAGGCAAAGCAGCTTAAAGACGCAACGTTTACGAAATGTTTAAGCAGGCCAAAAGACAAAAACAGAAAAAAGTGGAAGGGGAAGGGAGGGTGGGAGGTGTAGAGACACAGTGGACAGTGGGACCGGCAACAACTGCTGGACATCTCATACCGCTGATGTTTCCGCAGAAAGTCAAGTCTCAATGCTCGTTTCACAGTGGCCACATCAAATTTGTTTCATTTTCATGCGGCGTGAAATGGCCTTTTGTGCTTACCGGCCCACTGTCTCTCCGACTGTTTGTTGCCTGCTTGGCCAGGAAGCCAATAGCGCCGACGTCGACCAACAAATTTGCCGCATGGTGTGCATAATTTTTCATAATTTGCGTGGGCGCATTTGCATTAGCGACCGACTGACTTCCTTACAGCTGTCATGCCACACACACAAACACACTCACACACACACACACCCACCCACCCATCCATCCATCGCAAGATCAAACCCACCGAACCAGCGATCTAAGCACCACTTGATATACTGTTGTTGGGTTTTGTGTGTCTGCCACGCCCACAAGCTATTGTCTGTCTAGCGGTTTTTCAATTAAAGTCATCAAAGATTGCAAATCAAATCGATTGCAGCACATTTAACGCCTGTCACATTTCTTTCGGTACCGACTGTTACGCAAGCAGACTGCGCATGCGTCTAGCTTTTTTTTTAAATAGCCGTTTTCAAGCTGACAGCCAGCTGCTTCAACTTCAACTTCATTTCAGAAACGAAAATAATTCAATATGCAATATGTTTGTTTCTAACAAACATTCATATTCGTAATTGCACTTTTACTTTATGCTTTTCTCCTTCTCACTCTCCCCATTTGGCACAATTTTTCGCTTCAGTTTTTCAATTCTTCTGTCCGAGTGGGCCACTAAATTACAGTGCTCGCTGGTTGCATATGTGTGTGGGTGTATTTGGCGCACACCAAGAGCGTTCGTTTCGTTTTCGGCCTGGCTGGCTAATGGGCACGCGGTCTAAGCATGAAATGTCAGCACTTTGTCTTATTTAAATGTAGCCAACCACAATTCATACTACATACTTAGTAGTAGTAGACAACAACCGACTTCTGTCCCAACTAATCGTATGTGTGGTCTTTCACTTCAAATTGTTTATGGACACGTAAGGTAGTGTTGTTGTTTTGGAAAGTTGTGACCATGAAGGGAAGAAACAGTAAAGGTATACTAAAATTTGTATGGTTATTCCAAATAAAAAGTTATTTATGCGTTGGATGTACAGAAAGCTAAGATTTTAGTAGATAATTCATAAAGCTTTGATTGAATTGCTGGCCTCATCAAACTCTCCGAAGTTGAGTCTTAAGTAAAGTGACCTTCAAAGAAGGTGCGAAGGTATTTAAAAAACACTACCTTAATAATCTTTTTCGAGTCTAAGCTTAGCACTGTAAATTTTAAGTTCTATCGGTTGATAAATAAGTTTAAGAAAGAATGATAAGCGCTCATTTACGAAATGCTTTATCCTACAACATGAGAATCTTTAACAATCAAATAAGTATTCCATCTGCTTCTCATCCTTAATCTCAAGTATAACCTGTACACACTTGTCGCTTGGATTTAAAAGAATGGAAGGTACTCAGCGCGTCGCGTGTCTAATTTATGATTATGACCTTCTCAGCTTTATGTGCATAGCCTTTGGCTGCTTTAATTATTCGGACGGCTAAACACCTCAATTATACAGATTGTATCCTACGGTGCGTGTCAAAAGAATATGCCAACCGTCTCGTTGGGTAATTGAAACCCGTGACAACCCCCAAAAAAAATTCTTTCCTTTATGCTCACTCTGTAATAATGCATGCATAGGCACACCTTAAAAGACCCCAAACCACAGCCACCCCCAAGTGTCCCAGTGCACGAGTGTGCCAATTTCATGATGAAGGCGCGCCCAAAAGCACGCAACAGTTTTTATTTATAGATGTGAGTACAGCATCAACGGGACAACCCCAAACCGTGCAACCGACTCAAACCCCTTTGGCAGTCGTCAGTCAGTCAGTCTTTGTGAATTGGAAACGTGCCACATACGCATTTGAAGTTGCTACGCTTTGCGCTTTCGAGTTGAATAAACCCAAGTGGACAGCTGTTCCACATGGAACAACAAGAAAAACATATTTTGATGAACTTAAAGCATCCCCTCATTTTTGTTCTGTATAGTTTGATGGGCTTAAAGTCACCCTCTTAAGGTTGATTGCGCATATTAAAGCCGCTGGTGGTTATCATTGAAAATATATTACGCCACTTTCACCACAACTCATCATTACTGATAGAGTGGAATGTGGAAGTGGAGTGTGAAAAGTTGAGGCATTAAATCAACAGCTCAACCAAAGTCGACTATTACCCTACATAATCAAGGGGAACAATAGCATAAACGAGCAGTGCAACCCCTAAAGCCGACAATGCGGCGCCGGAGCGAAACATTTTCATAATGAGCACAATGCACAGATGCAACACCCTCTTTCTACAGACATCTTCCATCCATACAGACATACAGACTACATTTACATATATAATGTGCATCTGTCAGATACTCGCATCTGTGCGCTACAAGTGCATTGCATCTTTGCGGGACTTCAAGTGCCGCATCGAATGTTGAACGCCGAAAAACAAGACGATATTACGGCGTTACTTGAGCCTATTGAGACCTATTTAACTTGCGTTTCTAGAAGAATTTGAAAATGTGTTTCGTGATACATATGGTAAATGCAGCGATGAAGTTTATACACCTTTTAGACAGGTTTATGTCCATTTGTAATTTTAAACTCTAAAATAGTCGAATATGTGTTAGTGGGAGTTTTTAGGGATTCGTTACTATCCAAAAGTGTTCGCAAAGTTGAAACGTTGATTATCATTTTGATATTCTTTAATTGTATTTTGGGAACGGATTTAGTTATTCCATTATTATTTTTTTTTAAATATTTTTTTTTAACATTTAAGTTACATATCATTTCCAAGAACTACGTTGAGTATTCTTATCTATTTCCGTGGCGCTTTAACATGTTACACCTGACAGCTGCAAAAAAATAACTTATCTGTAAAACACCTTCATATATAGACATGTCATAAAATTGTATATATATATATTAGTAGTTACGATAAGTAGTGAGGTTCATTTTGTATAAGGTTAGATGTGTTTTGTAGTCAAAATGATCTTTTTCGATAAGTATAAGGATATCAAACGATACACAAATAATATAATATAGTTATAATATTTAATAGGTAATATTAATGTTTATTATTTATTAATTTAACTGTGTCAGAAAAAATAGTTTATTTGCTATAAGGTAGATATTTTAACAGCTGTACTGCTCATACGAAACTATCAGATTTTTTATCAGAAAATTAATTAAATAGTGCATAGTACGTAAGTATGTTATTATGCTTATTAAATTATAGTGAAGAAGACTGCTCTCTCTCTCTCTTAGAACTGCTTTCGTCTAGTATTCGTCTCGTGTCCCGGCTGACTGCATTCGGCTGACATTCGGATGTCAGGGTTCTGTGTCTCTGTAACACTGAACCCAGGGTTGTAGCTGCAATCTACCGCCATTGAGGGGAATACAAGAAGCGCAAAACAAAACAAATTGAGCACCGTTTGTTGTGCTCGACAGCCCACCGTTATTGTATGCAGTATGCGCATGCACTCAACCAAATTGTCGCCCATTCTCTCTCCCCCACTCACACTCTGCCTGCCTGACCGACGCTCTCGCCCACACACCCGTTCTCTCTCTCTCTCTCTCTGTGTGTGAGCTCTCTTGCTCTTTCTGTATCTCTCTCGCCCGGTTGAGCGCCACGCTTAACGACTGTTTCATTTTTGAATTCAGTTTCGGTTTCGGTTTCAGTTTCGGTTTTTGTGTTGTCAGTTTTGTTCAGTTTTCAGTCACACGTTGACCGGTGCGAGTCGACAACCAAAATTCACAATCCACAATTCACATTCCATAAAAACAGAATGCACAACAATTGCTGTTGGTATTGTGTGTAAACAAACGAAAAGACGAAACGAAAACGCAACGCGACGCGGTGGTTGTTATTGTTGTTGCTGTTGCTGTTGTGTGCAGCGATGCATTTAAATGTGTGTTTAGTTGTTGCTTAGAAGAAAAATCTACACACAATACATACATTTAGTATTTATATACATACATAGCTTCTGTTGTGCACCAATTGCGGGTGCGCCCCCCCTCGGTGCTCTTTATTTTGTTTATAGTGCCTTCGCATTAAGAATGTTTGGCAACATTTGTTGTCCCACAAAAGCCCGAACCCCGAAAAATAAACCGAAGCCCGAAACCGAAACGAGGTCAATGCATTTGTAATTTGCTGATAACGGAAAAGTGCACAAAAACTCATGAGTAAATAAAGCGATAGACTGAGAGTGCGAGTGCGAGTGAAAGAGAACACAACTGAGATGAACAATAATAAAATGTTAAGTTCAAAGTTAAGTGGCCAGTGTGCACCCCCTCACCCCACGCGCTCTATAAAAAAAAAAAAAATATCATAATAAGTAAATAAGAAATTTTCCACTTGAGTAAACAACTAAAATGCATTTACTAACCGCCTTGCAACCGACTGCATCTGTATCTGTATCTCTGTCTGTGCGCTGTATCTGTATCTGAAGACCATAATTGCATGCCATAAAAACTTCAGAGTCGAGAGTCGATGTCGATGTCGAAGTCGCAGTCCGAGCTCTTATCAGCACTGTGGCAACTCTGGCAACTGTATGTTTGGCTGGTGCATTTTTTTTTAATCAGACTTCCACTTGAACTATTTGTGTTTTCACTTATTGGAGTTTATTGGATTAGCGAGCATTAAACTTGCTATCTGGAATTGAGCTGGGGAGTTGACTGGGAGCTCTATTTAACGGCAGGTGAGTGCCACAGATGTTGCAACAATGTTGCCCCGGCTATTGCACTTGGCCATGACAACATGACAACATGTTGTCTTTATGGATTTACAATGCATACACTACACAGCTTACACATCACATCAGACACATGTTGCCAATGTGCCTCTTTGTTTTAAGGGTGCATTGAACTTTAGTACGCACTATAAATGTGTCACTGGAAGATCTGCACCCGCATATATATGCGATACTATGTAAAATGTAAATTCGAATTCTGGGTCACACCCTTTTTTTCCCACAGTCATAATCATAGCTAACAATCGTTGATCTGTTTGTTTAGAAAAGATCTGAAACTAAATCGGAAACAAAACTTGTTTCTGCAAAATGTTAATCAAACAATCAACTGTATTTAAATATTTAAATTAAAGTCAAATTTAAAATTTTTACGACCTTTCGCCAATTGTTCGCCACATGTTTTATAATTGTGGGAAGTCATACGCTATAAAAGTTGATAAGCCCAATGAATGATTCGCATTATGAATCACTCAGAATGCATTCATGTACCATATATATAAGGAACTAAGTGTGATTAAATAAAACGAACATTGAAAGTTTCTTCAAATGCTGACTAAGCTGCACTGACATAGCATTCGTAACACTTCAGGTTTATATGATATGAATAGGAATATATATAGGAATCCGAATGTACAGGCTTGTTTTTGGTTTTGTTTTTGAAGGAAGGCGTTATTTGATATTAGGCACAAGTTCGGGTCGCTGCAAACCACAGGCCAGGTAAACAAACACTCCAAACATGCAAGAATATGTACACATATATTTGTAATATATATATACATATTGATAAACCCACATGTTGATCCAGTGCGTAACCGCAAAATAAAGTACACAATTTCAATAAGAATCTCCAATACAAATAAAAGACCAGAGAAGCCAAAAAGATTAAGGAATCAATACAAATATTAAGGAATTTAGCACAAAGCGTGCTGGACAGCTTATTTATTATAAAAAATTAAATGCATTTGCTCAAACAATAATCATCGAAAAAAAATTAACTGTTCTTAAAAATGTTTCTATATCAAGTTATATTATTAAGCTCAGTTAGGCACTACAATTAAATCAAGGCAGATGCAAGCAAGATGCGGATTATAAATGTTATCGACTACAGTTAAAAGATAGTACAAAACAATAGAATACTGAATACTCTTCCTTAAAAGCGCTGAAGACGTTCAAATAAACAAAATACAAAATTATAAGAAGAAACTCTCTCAATATGTGTGCTCAACATTTACATACTTTTGCTGAACATTAATCAAATGATTAACAAAAATGCATTTTGTTTACAAAAATAACTCTTAACAACAGCAACAAAAAAAAATTTATTTAAAGCAATCTCTTACAAAATTCCCATATAAAATACATCAAAAAGAACCGAAGCGGATTATTTTAAACGGATATTGGTTGTAATAACTGTAATTACTTCGATATATGCATGTTTACTCACATGTTTATGAAAGTTGCAATATTTGTACTTAGCATAGCAATGCCAATATATCAATATAACGTTGAAGATCGATATCGAGCTATATACACGTAGAGTCGATATGCACTTGAGTACACTTGATTGCATTGCGCCATGGCGGGCAATTAGTATTGATCAGTCAGATGTATGTATGTATTAATAGCTGTTGTCATAAATATGCAATATCATAGAACTGATCAACATTTGACTTTTTGCTATACATATAACCATGGATATTATGCGGGCGTTGACTTGTTGTTGTTGTTTGTAAATTAGGTCAATTGTTGCTTGTCGTCTTTCTCTTTGTGTGCTTTGAACTATTTTGCAAATCAAATTGTGAACAACAGATAAAAAATAGAGCTGGCACTAATGAAAAAAAAAAACAGCTGTGAGGTTCACTGAACCTCTTGTAACGATTTGTATGAATCTTAACATTTCGCTTCGAACTCAAACTAATTTTTGGCAACTGAAAATTCTCTTTGCCGCGCTAAAGATGATTTGATTTTTTGTGCGGCTTGTCTTGAGTTGTTGCCTGTTCCTTTTTCTTCAATGGAACTGCACTGCCCACAAGCTGCGCATAATAATAACCCTGAAAGTTGACTGCCCGGTTTCCCGGTGAAAAACAACAACAACAACTACAACAGTACCAGTGAATTGAGAATCGAACTCCACAAAGCTGTAGGTAGTGCCAGTGGCAAATGCCAGAATGCCAAGCAGTTTTGTGGCCAGATAAAAATCTCTGGAAATACACTACACACAGACACCACAATCAGCAACACCCAGTGAACAACAGTGAGTACTGGCAGTACACACCTACTCGAGGACTTATGTCTGTGTGTGTGTGTGTGTGTGTGTGTGTAGGTGGCGCTAGCTGAAGTCACAAAAGTAGGAGCCAAAAGGCGTTGTCTTCGTTAAGGCAACTTGTACAAAATGTTGTTGTTGTTGTCGTTTCTCTTGTTGTGTCTTTTGTGTCGTCTGCAATTTGTTGTAGCTAGTAAGGTGCAACCGAACGACTGCTAACTTGCAACTTGCAACTGGCAACTGGCGTGTTAACAACCGTTGCTACGGTTTAGTCGTCTTTTGCGAACGGTGTTAACTGAAATGTTGCCACTCGCACTTTGCGACAGCTTCAAGTGTTGCAATGACATGACAGCAAACCTCATGACAATGTAGCCCTCGACGTGCCGCCCTTTGTCACCTTTTCCTCTCTCCTCTCACTCTCTCTGTGTATTTATCTTAATTAGGCGGACTTGAAGCTGCCACTTTGAAGAAAATGCTATAAATAGTAGATTTTGTGCATTGCTGGGTCAGTGTGATCTATAAATATCTTTATATGTTGTAGTACTACATACATATGTAAGTGCTTCTTATCCCATGTAATTTGGTATCCCATTGTAATTTAAGGCTACAACATCTGTTATCCAAGGCCAGAAGAAAGATGTTTTAAAAATAATTTAAAAACTGGAAATTTTCTTTGTAATGCATTAAGGCCTATTAAATTAAAGGGTCGTTTTCAAGAATTTCGATTCGACAGTACACAAAGAATCGAATTGCATTCGGTATTCATTTCCTTTGCATCTCTCAACATCTTAGATTTCCCACCCAGCTCTGAGTATCTACAATTTTGACATGTTTCGATTTGGTAATTCATTCCAAACAACCAGACAAATGTTGCAGTGTCTATGTACCGTCTACTCCTATTGCCTTGAAAGCGCTTTAAGCCTAGCTCTAAATTGCCTATCGCATGCATTCCAAAATACAATTTACCGTCGCATTGCGTTTCTACAATTTTTTGGTATTTGGTGTTTTGCTTGTCGCTTTTTATTTTGTCTGCACCGACGAGTGATTTTTTCATGCAAGTCCTCGACATAATTTACCTGATCATTGCGCGTCGATAACAAGAAATTATCGGCGAGCTTGCGCACGAGTCCGACAACGATGTCGACGATGTCGTCGCCAGCATCGTTGCGGCCACCGACGCAATAGCAATCGATGTCGATATAGATGGCGTCCAATCGTCGATAGCCATAAAATGTTTGGCTTGTCGTTAGCTGCGTTTTGCAGCATACCCTGTAGAAATAAATCAGTGTTGCATGGGTAATATAATGCCTGAGTAATTTTTGTATTAGAGGAAAAGAACATTTACAATTCGAAATCAGTTCGAGCCTTAAAAAACTGATAGATGCTTCCCTTGGTTTTTTATTCAAAGCTATAAAAGTTATTAGTATACGTGTTTTAAGTTTAGAAATGTTTGCAAAAAAGTTGATCAAATAATTTCGAATAACTTATTGGGGATATACACGTATCTATAGAAACCACTTAATACAGGGTATCTACGTTGTGTTGTCTTATTCAGAGCATTCTTACTTAGTGGTGTTTTTTTTTGTTGCTTCGTTTCTAATTGTTGCGCGCGTTTGTGAAATTTATTGCGTTTTGCTATTTTTTTTTTTTTTTTGGCTACGTTACGCCATGAACTGCAGTTCCAGCTTTACGCTCCAGCTCCAGCTCCAAATTAAACTCCAACTCCAACGGCAACTTCAACTTCAACTGCTTACAACTTCATTTGGTCTGGTTGCCTTGGCTTGGGCCGGCTTGGCTTGGCTTCGATTTGGCTTTTGTCGATTTGGTAGCTGCGATATGGCGACGCGAAAAGCGAAATTCATTTTTATGTTAATGGCTTTTGGCGCTGGCCAGCGACACGCGCGTTTTTTTTTTTATTTTTATTTTTTTTGTTCGTCGTGAAAGGAAAAGCGCATGTGACGTGTTTGATGTTTATTTCATTTTATAACTGTTAGCGGGAGAAGGAGGAAAAAAGACGTTTTGTTATTTACAGTTAACAGTTAACAACGCCTTCGCTTATAGTATTTCCTGTTGTTGCATTGCTGTCGCATGACATCGTCCCAGAACAAGAACAAGAAACAGCTGTTTTTTCTGTTAGTTTGTTGGTTTGTATTCTTTGATCGTATAAGGTACACTGAACCGAACCGCATGGATTCGAGCTCCCTGAGAATTATGACAATGTCTGACAAGTTGACAGCGAGACAGGCCAACTCCCGAATAACAAAAAACGTGTTTGCTGGACCTTTTGGTATCGATGATTGGTCAGACAGTCAGTCTGTCTCTCTCTCTCTGTCCATTCGGCTCGCTCTGAGTCACTTTTGCATGGACTCTTTATATTAGTAAAAAGGCATGCATCATATTTAATCTTTTGGCTGTTCTGCCTCCGGTGCTCAAGCGGCTCAGCAGCTCAGCGTGTGAAAATAAACCACAAATATTGTGCAGTAAATTGATATCTTGTTAATCATGTTGTTGTTACTTGTTTGTTTTTTTGCTGTTGTTTCTGCTCTTGTTTGTTGTTTCTGGCCGTCCAGCAACACACAGGCACACACACAGACCGAGAAAGAGAGAGAGAGGGAGGGATAAACATCCGCAGAAAATTTTTTGAAATCGCTCCTGATGAGAAATTGCCGACTGTGCAATTTCCACAGGAAGCTAATAAGAAGATGTTTATAGCCAATTTTAAGTGTTGAAGCAAACAAAAAATATTGCTTAAACGTTTGTTTACTTGTTTGTCTAGATTTTACAGACGCGGTATGGTATCTTGTAAGAGCAATGATAAAAGAGAGGAAACATGGATATCAAGTTTACAAAAAATAAACAGACTTTAAGTTTTTTAAAAATTCTTAATATTTATCTAGCAGAAAAAAAATATGTATAATTTTTAATGTTTACAGGCTTCAAATCAATAATTTGCTATCATTCCACTTTATTTTTATGATAAGCTTAAACAAGCAATTTCAGTGTCTAAAACTACAAATTTTATTGTTTGGAATTATCGATTTGTTTTGATAATTTGTGTACATTAAATAATTTGCCTGAATCATTATAAAACCAAATATTTTCGATATATCCGAAAAAGTTCCTTATCCCAAACTAGTTAAGTTAATACCAGCGTGTTTGGTAGATCAATTACACAACTTAAGAGATTAACAAAACTTAAATAAAAACTTCCCCGAATTGAACCAGTTTCAATTCTGCGATATCTGTTTCAAGTATTTCCACAAAATCGATTGCATTTTCAATGCCAGCCAACCAAAAAAAATACGTTTTGCGCAAACTTGCCGTGGCACCTGCAACATCGTTGACAACAACAGCAACAACAACAACATCATCACGAATTGGTGGGCGTGGCTGGCAAGTGTGCGCTAATGGCCTGGCCATAACAACAACTAATGACTAAATTTCACATGCTTCACACAAACAAAAACAAAAACAACTAGCCACAAAAAATTTCGGTTGTTTATTTTTTGGCTGGCGGGTAGGAAGCGAACGTTAATTTAATTTAATCACGTTTTCTACTGCTGCTGCTGTTGTTGCAGTTGCTTTAGCTGCGACAAACAATGCAACACCGCAAAGTAAATGCAACAACAATAACCACACGTTGCCAGTTCAAAGGTTAAGTGAGTGAGCGCATTTGACTGGAGGCGACACACCCCAAAAATGGGCAACATTTGCCACAACTGGCACGGGGCGTATCTGCGAACGCATCAGCAACAGTTGTCGCAACAGCAACAACAGGTTGCAGTTGTGGCCGTTTGCAGGTTTTGCTCGTGGCATAAACGCCAATTATGTGCAACATGTATGTGTGCCGCAGAGCAGAGCGTGGCATGTTTTTGGCAATTTTTCATTTCCTGGCAACAAGCAACAAGAAACAAACTTAAAACTGGCGGAAAAACTCAGGTTTGTTCAAGTTGCTCAGGTTGCCATTGAAGAGTTTGCCCATGGAGTGGGTGAGCCGGGAACTGAAGCTGAAGGCAGATGCTAGTGCGGCGATAAGGCGCCAAATGTGCAACAAGCGTGCACCTGGTATGAAAGTGGGAAAGGGGAACGGTGGTGGTTGCGAAGGATGGTGGGGGGGGGAGGGGTGGAAAGGGTGTTTAAGCGGGTTACGCCAGCCTGTGTTGCACAGCCTTGGCAGCCAGCCTTGGTCACATTAGAATGACAGCAGCCGCAGCCATTGTCATTTCTCATGCAACAACAACAACAACAACTGCAAAAAACACAGATAACTGCTGGTTGTTGGTGTTGCTGTGTTGTTAACTGGCAACTGGCAACGGGCAACAGTTTGCTGGACGATGCATGCAAATTGCCGTAAATTGAATTTGTCTGATTACGTTTGCGCCCCGGCCCCGGCCGCGGCGGCGCATAATCGATTGTCTCGCGTCTCGGTGCCTAGCATCAATATTTGCTTTATGCCACAGGATGCGGTCGAGCTGAAATGAAAAATTGTGCCAACAGAAAAGCAGACAGAGTCCAAGGGACGGACAGAGACAGATAGACAGAGACTCAGAGAGCGCAGTCAGATAAATGATTGCATTCGAATTGCATTTCGATGATTGCAAAAATTGTGCGCTTTGAGTTTGGGCCACGCAGCGCTCAAATTATGTGCATCATGTGGCCAAAGCAATGTAAATGCTTAATGGAGATTATAGAGCACGCAGCAAGAGACGCAACACAAGGATCGATGGCATCATAGTCTATAGACTATAGTAGACTATTCCCAACGTAAAAGCGAAGAAAAAAGATCATAACTAGATGACTTCAATGGAAACAATTTCACTTTGATGGATCAAGCAGGAATTCGAGTAAATCAACTCAAATAACATCGTATCTTAGCGAAACTATTATAAAGCTTTGAGTTAAAGATACTTATAGATAAATACATTTGATAAGAAAATTGTTGTAGTTCTTTATACTTTTTTGATTGCTTAAAACACTATTTTCAAGCGAAAAGGTGACATTTATTCAGCTCGAAACGTTAGCTTCGATTACACTTAATATTCTATTTATATATTTAATTCATTTTAATATCTGTTACTTCATCTTAAGCCTTTTTAAAACTTTTTAGCCAGCTAGCTAAAAGCTGGCTAAATTAGGTTTGACATTTGTTATCGCATCGAAAGCAGCTTAAGCAGATTCAATTAAGTTTTCGATTATAAGTTGATTAAGTACACGTTTATCAAAGACTTGTCGCCATGGGAAAAGCGAATGCACGATTTCTTAGTTGTGGGATTTGTTTTTGCAGCAGCAGCAGTTTAAGCAAACTAATTGCATAAAATTTGCATATGCCAAATGAAGTTTTTGGGCTGAATTCAATTAAATGCATATACCAAGGAATACGATGCTGTGGCGTGTTGCATGACAGGCACGATCGACAAACACACACAAAATAAGAGGAAAAAAAAAATGTGTTTAATTAGATTAAGCTAACGTGCTAGGTCTGTGGCCAGGGCAAATGTGTATCTTATATAGATTTGTTCCAGTTCAGGCAACAACTGGCTTGGCATTAACATAAATGAGAAGGCATGTGTTGGGTTCTATGCCACATGGCGATGATAGGTTGCTACATTGGTGGGTGCTTCAAATAGAAATGGTTGCAAGAATGCAATCATTAAGCTGAAAATGCTATTGCGGCATGTCAACATAGGCATTTGCCATAAATCAAACAACGGCCAAAAGCATTAATGCCAACAGCACAACAACAACAAAAAGAAAAAAAGAACCCAGGGCAATGCCAATACCAAGCAGCCAGTCCGCCGTACAGACCAGGCCAAACATCCCAGTCAGCTCAGCTATTTGGCCATTCAGGCAATGCCTCAATTTGTACTGTGCTTGCAGGCCGGGGCAAAAGAATGTCGCAATCAAAATTTCAACATCGTGTTTGCGGGCCATAAGAAGATCAGCAAAACTGAACTGAACTAAACTGAACTGAACCGAACCGAACAGAACAGAACACATTGAGATCCATAGAACCTGGAGAACAAGCGCCTATATGGTACTCTATATTTAGATGCGAGTCTATTGCCGCTCGATTGGGCCGAATGTTGTTGTTAATATTTCTGCCGATGCTGCAGCTGCCGCTGCTGCTGCTGTTGCAATAGGCGACCCAAACAAAAAAAAAAAAAAATAAGGAAGAAAGCACAACATTAACAGCAACATTGGGAACTCAATAAAAAAAGAAATGGGCAACATCTGTAGAGGTCGAAAGAACATTTTGAATATGTTTCTAATTGGCGCAAATTATTGTTGATCTACTGATTGTGTGCATTATCGATGATGTGATGTGTGTTAGCCTTTTGAAAATTGCTGGCAATTTGCTTAAATCGATTGCATTCCACAGATTCGATGGGAAATCTTTCTTGTGTCGCTTGGTTAAATGAATGTATTAAATTACCATAAATTAATATTGTCCACAGGCACTTAATTAAAAAGCCAGACAATGGGCATGTCCGAAAAAATAAATAAAAAGATATAGAAGGGGGCAACAGTTTAGGAACAGTGGCGCCAAGTCTATAAAATAGCTCCAAAAAAATGCCACAAAAATGTAAGTACAAAAAGATTAGACTAAATATACCCAACGTTCGTAGTAAAAAGCCCTCAACATGTTGAGAGCTTACGCTATCTCAAAAAATCGATCCTTTATAAGAATCACATACTTTTGCATATTCTCTCATAAAGAAATATTAATTTGAGCCTTGCACTCCAATTTCTTGTGCTTCCAAAACTGAATTCATGTAAAGTTTCTTGGCTTTCAAGCTAAAGATCGGATAAAAATTAATCATGTGCCATTTATTTAGCTTCTTGAATTTTATTTGTTAATATTATGAGAATGAGAGAGACTCTTTTTAGTTATAAAGATAAGATTATGGTGCTCTTATCTCATATAAATCTGCATAAGTATCAATTGAAGAGCACTTTGGAATTAAATTGCTGTTGCCATTCCATATCCGTATCCCTACTCGAATACAACTCGTTTATACACTGTGCCGATTGGCACTTCTTTTACACTTTAGTTGACATTGAAGTTGCAGTTGTTCTTTCTTTATTTCTTTATTGTTGTTATGTTGTTGTTCGCTCCTCCAATTCACAATTCCAATTGAAAATGATGAATGTGTCGCGTGTTTTAATTTATATGCCCCACACATGGTCAGCAACGCAAATACTTACGAACATACAATGTCAGACATGGTGTAAATTGAGACATACCCATTGTAATTCAATTCAAGTCAACCATGGAAAGAGCTGCGCCTTGCGTATATTCTCTTTCTTTGATTTTATCTCTCTAGCTCTTTCATATTGGCTTTTACCTGTGCAAAGGTCAGGCCTTGCATTTCGTCATGTTTAAGCTTGAAAAATGTTATGGCATTAAGGTTTATTTTAAGCTGAATTAAAAGGTTGACCGAAATAAAGATTATTTTTATCTAGAGACAAAGAAATATATATATAAATGAAATCATTATAGCTGACTGAAAAGAATAATAATAATAATACCTGAACGTTTTTGCACAGTGCATGGCAAAATAATGTTGCTGCAGCAAAGTTGCGCATCATGCTGCGGGGCTGCGGCATTCTGCGCATGTGCAACCAATTATTAATTGCATATGAATTATGCGGCGCTGTTGCTGTTGCAGCAGTTGTTGCAGTTGCATTCCTCCAACGCTGTCGCTGCTGAGTCAGCATTTTGTTGGCTTTGTTGCCATTGTCTACGCTTGCAGCGACCGACTGGCGCCGACGTCGACAGAGGCGTCAACGGCGTGTGCCTGCCACAAATACATGCATAGATTGTATAACTCTCTGTAAGCCTGACTCTCGTCTGCGCTTGTGTGGGTGGCTGGGCTCCTCTTGGTTGCGATACAGGCAACTAGAATCATATTCTACTCATTTTTCTCTGCTTGCAACATTGACTCGCCCCTTTTTTGTTGTTGTGGTTCTCCTTCGTGGCGCGTTTGCTTATTAAATTACAAAACAAACGGCCCACACATAAATAAGCTGCTGCAGCTTGGGCATTAGACGGAAACGCGCGCATCCTGCCAAGAACCCAAAGAACCTAGAACGAAACAGGGAACAGGCCACCGAGAACAGGCCAAAGACCAGGCTTTATGAAAAATTCCTAGCGCTGCGGCGTCTATAATTAAGCGTGAAATGTTGCTGGCGTTACGCTGCATTCCAGCCAGCAGCCCTTTGGCTATAACCAGACAACAACTTGCAACAGGCAACACGAGCAAGTCACTTTTATGGCTGCCTTGTGTGTGCCTTGCACCTTTTCCAGCAACATTCATATTAATTGCAAGTGTCCGCACTTACTTTGCAACATGCTGCAATTAGAATGTTGAACGAAGCTGCCTCTTGCCTTTTATTAGGTTTTTTTTTTTTTTTTTTTTGTTGACGGAAGTCAATTCAAATGATGCCCTCAAGGGTCCACAGCTTGAAAGTTGAATGCACTGCGCCAGCAACAACAACAACAAAAATTGTGACTGAGCTAAAATTGATTTCTCATGTTGCTGTGGTGTTTTTCCTTTTTTTTTAGTTTTTTGTTTTTTGCTCGTATAATAAACAAGCATGGGCCGAGTAATTAAAATAAGTTGCTAACAAATGCTCAGGCAACATGCCTTCCACGCCTTCCATGCCTTGCCAACTGGCCTGACCAACTAGCTGACTTACCTTGCTAGCGGACTTAAGTTTGTTAGCAAGGCAAACAGGAGTACAGCATGCCTGCTGCTGGGTGTTTCTGCTTGGTGTTGGCCATCTAATGCCCGATCGTTAGCTGTTGATAGAATTTGCACCCATTGCCTTCAAACTGACGATGCACAGAACAAAATTAAGTCCAGTATTTGTTAAAAAAAAACAGATGGACTTTATTTACACTCAATAAACTCTAACTTAGTAAATAATTTTGAAAAAAAAATATTTGTATGTTTACAACAACTAAGGGAATTACCTTACTAGTAAATTACTTGATAAAAAATCAGAATGAATATGATTCATTCAATTATAAGTATAATTTAATTGTGTTACGTGAAAGGAAGCCGGTCAACCATGAACGTTTTAAGCCTGAAGCCTAAGTTGCTAGAATTTAAATTTACTTTTAAAAATCTTTTGTACAACTTTTTCTTTGACGAAACATCTTGAAGCTACTATCGAAAGCAAATCTCATAATGATATAGTTAGTTAGTCAAAAGTTAAGTGATTCTATTGGCTAATGGTCAATCCATAACTATGATTTTAAATATTGGATTTAAATGTTGCACAACAATTTCTCTCAATGTGATTTTGCTGTACTTAAACTCGTGCCTTTGCTTGCTTGTCGCCATGTTTGCCATCAAATTAAATCGCTAAATGTTGTAAACCTCTCTCTCACTCTCTCTCAGTCTGTCTCTGTCTCGGTTTTCCTGTCTTTCATCACGCATTGGGCAACATCTTAGACCCAACTAAGTCCATGTCCAATGTCAATCCGATGCGATCCGTTGCTTTTCAACCCATGCATGTGTTCGTATGTGTGGCTTCATTAGCATATGGGCGTGCGTTGATCGCGATTCGGCGCTGTAAATTACTGATGGACAGCTGCCTGGCTGACTGCCCATTGGTAGTGAAATTTTATGATGCTACATTTCCTTTTTGAGGGGAAAGAGTGGAAATCGGGCTGCTGCTGCTGCTGCTGCCACAGCTCTCTGCTCCTTTTATGTGCTGTGCAACAAATGCGCGAACATTGCAGCTCTTCGGTTCGCTATGCCGTCCATCAATTAAAGATGCTGCCACACAAATGTTCCCATAATTTGATTGTTTTTCGAAAAGCGCACAGCAGCAGCAAGCCAGAAGCAAGAAGCATGAGGGGCAGCAAGCAGAAGCCGTGAACAGCCAGTCGCTGACCTGCTTTTTATGGCTCACCTCGTGAAGTTTTGAAGCCTGCACAGCTTTTGCCACTTGCCAATTACAGCGAACCGGGTCGAGTCTTGTCTTGCCTAGCCTAGCCTAGCCATACTATAAAGCTAAAAAGCAGCCTACAGCTGCAACGCCGGTGGTCCGGCCAGACACTTGGCCGTTGAGGAGGATGATGGCCTCTGCAGTAAACGCGTTCTCTGTGTAGTGGGCCCCAAGTTGGCATTTAAGTGATCCGCACATTGCATCTTTGGCATATTTTCATTGGAAAATGTGGCTACACCTCGCTGGTACAGGGAGGGGGCGTAGAGGGGCCATTTGAACCACTTCTCAGTGCGGTGCATTGACCAACAATTGAAGCCTCTCAAAAGCATTGACATTGGCCAAGAAGACACCGAGTCTCTCTCAGGTTGAGTCTCTGACGGCATCTCATTTTCTTCACGATGCTTATGGCATCTGAACGACAGTTTTGGTCATTGAAAGCAGTTCTACATTCCACAAACAGCGGCCTTGCTTAATATGGTTCGGTTTGGGTTTATCTATTGAGTGGCCGGCCATTGCAAACTGTGGGGAATACTCAATTTAACGTCTTGTCCTCATTGCTGTTTATTTACGGCAAATGTTTACCGAAAACAATTTAAGTTTAATTCCATCCGAGTGTGTAATAAACATAATAAATCGGGCGTGAAATATAAGTAGTATAATGACTATTAAATTTTATAGATATAACTTTTACTTAACATCTTCAAGTCAATTAATAGTAACTATAGTTTACTGTTCATTGCTAGTAAAATAACTAACTTAAGTTACAACTATGCATTTAAGAAATACATAATAAACTCGTATTACTGAAAGTGGGTGGACTTTGGTAAATTAAAAATTTGACATGTACATACACTAAAAAAATAATGATTGTAATCTTAAAGCAATAATTATTCAAAAATGAGCAGAGAAGAAATCTCATTAAAAGACTTCGTTAGCAAAGAACTTGAGTTGAAAGAAAGTTTTGCTTAGCATGCGTAACGAGGCTTACATGCTCGAGGCTTACTTAGCCTTTTACCAATTGACTTGTGTCATAAAGTCAAGAATTAACAGCAACCAAAACCCAGAACAAATCAACAATGCAGCTTGTTAACAAAGTTATCTTGTCTTGGGCCGTGTCAACAAGCCAGACTGCCAATGCAAATTTAACCAGCGGCTATATTTATGAAGCTCATTAGCAACTGCAGAGAGCAGAGAGACCGGCCTGGGGTAAGGTCAGTGGAAGGGGTTGCTGCAGTTGCCGTTAGCAAGAAGTCAATGTCGGCATGTCCAACTCGTATCTAAAGTCAATATTATCTGTCTGTCGGTTTGTCGCATCGTGTAATGCACCTTTAGACTTTTGGCCTTCAAAAAGTGCAGCAGCAACAGTTGACGAGGCCAGTCATGACAGTCTGACAGACAGACAGACAGACACACAGACAGACAGACTTGTTACTCTGTGATAGACTGACTAAGTGGCTGACTGACTGGGTTAGCAGTGCTTGGAGCAGTACTTGTGCTGTATTTTGATAGCATCTCTAGTGTCAGTTCCTCAAGTAAAGCAACACCCACATTGCGTGTCTTACGCAAGCTCTATGCTCCACTTATTGGCCCTGGCCCAATCAATCAAACCTGAGTTCAAATCCCAAAGTCTGAAGCTAAAGCTGTTGCTGCAGTAGATATTTCTTCGATATTGACAGACGTTTCCTGTTTATTGTGTGGCTTTCGCTTTCCGCCAGATGCGTATTATGCATTTGGTAAGATAATTGATTTTGAAAGCGAATGCCTCAAATGAGAGAGACACACTTACAACGCACAGCTTACAGGCCGTTGAGACAAGCAGCGACTACCAAAGACCGCAAGCCGCATCTGTCCACACAGATTAACTGCTGCTGGCAGTAAAGCAGTTGTGTTGCTCTCTCATTCCTATTTTATCTGCCTCTTGCACTCTCTAATGCTTGTCTGGCTGTCTGCTTGGATAAGAGACGCGTGGGCGGCCCTGGCCGAGGTCAAAATGCGGCTGCTTTCTATATGAAAAACAAGTAAAAGTGTCTTAGCCGATAGTGCAGAGCTAGCAGGCACCCCCCAGTAATGTCTAACTAAAAGTTGTACGTACTTAATAGAAAAAAAGTCTTTTTAAATGATAATGAATGATAAACATTGCATACCTGCCTGTGATTTAGTTATAGTAATAAAATATTCCCAAATAACTAAGAAGTTACTTCAAGTTAGGGAACCCTGACTCAATTCCAACTCTGTGGTTGATGTACGAAAAATGTGTGCTTCTGTTCTCTGACTACAGGGTACATAAAAAAAAACAACTAAATTAACTTAAAATTTCTCGAGTCTTATCGCCTAATTAACTTTAAGTCTGGTGTTATATAATGCACAGGATTTTAAATGTCTTTATCAGCGATGAAAAATCGTTGACCAAATGCGGCACAATGCGGCTCGTTGCATGTAGCAAATTTCACCCGAAAATGCACAGCCTTAAAAGCCCTTGAACTGGAACTGGTCATGGCCATGTCGCAACAATCTGTTGCCCAAATTCGGCACCGCCAAAACAGCAAACAGCAGCAACCACAACAAGCAACAGTGCCATTAGCATAAGGCCAATGGCCCGTGTTGCTGCAACATTTGACTACAATGCCTGTGAAATTAGTTGTACCCAAAATGTTGCAAGCAACTTATCTTTGCCTTTTTATTATTTTTGTAATAGAAATTCTGTTTAAAGCCTTTGCATTTTTGCGTGTTTATTTTTAGTAATATTTTTTCACACTTTAAATGCATTTTTCTCGGTCCGTTTACAATTCATCAGACAAAAAAATGTTGTTGCTGCTGTTGCTGTTTATGTTGTTGTTATTTATGGCTCAGGGGCACGGTCTGAGTTCTGTTCCTGTTCAAATGCCAAAGTCACGCAGTTCAGTTCGTCATGTCAAAGTCAACGGCGGCCGCTGCACTGAAAATGGCAGCATCTTCTTCGTTGTATACTCTATATACATTGCATTGACAGGGTATGCTCAACAAAAGTTGTTAATATCATTCATCGATATTTATTTAATCGTATTGTGCAATCCATTTGCCCTAGCTTTGTTTGATTTTTTTAGGAAATTTTCCTGTAAGTTTAGTTCCTTGTGTATATACACGTAGATCTTAATAAAAGTTCTATATATATTTTTTTTTTAATTTTTCATGCCTTTAAAGAAATAAATTAGCTAAAGGAAAGGCTTAGAAAAATCGTATTGAGCCCCATTGGTAAATAGAAGAAAAGCAATATTTATTTAGCTAGGACGAAAACATTAATAAGCAGTAAAAAAACTTAAACTTCATTTAATATTTGGATTTTTGTATCTTGCTTACCTAGTCATAACTAATTTGTATCGCCTATGCACTAAGCTTTGGTTTCACCTCTCTGACATTGTCAAAACAAACTAAATACTGCATTTCAGGGAAGTTAACAGTACATCAACTTTATGTTTTGACTAACTTGGCTGGCAGACTGACTACTTCTTTCGTATACAGCTGACGGCACTCGAGACTCCTCCGGGCTGAAGTGCAAAGTGCAAGCCGCCAGCAACAATATTCAGCAGCTGCTGTTGCCGTTTCTGTTGCTGTTGCAAGTGTCGCCTGCCTTGAGTGGCCTCCTCAAAGATGTTGTAGCTAACGTTTGCCGTTGGAGTTTGGAGTAGGAGTTTGGTTAATTTAGAAGCAGCTGCTGCCTGGGCAACGTTTTATGATATTTTAGCACTTTGGGCCCATGCGGCATGTTGATGTTTGTTGCCTGCCTCAGCGTCTAGGATGGGATCTGTGCTTGCGACCGCTTAATGGATTTCTGACCATGGAATTTAGCACGTAGCACTAGTGGAAAACTAATATGCCAGCAAACAAGAACGGCAGACAAACAGACAAACAGACAGACGGACAGACAGAAAGCCTGCCTAGCTAGAGGTTGCCACAGGTCTGGATACATCGGTGGCGTGACATTTATGGCTTCGTCTGGGCCACAACTGGGCGCGTTGTACATTTGTCCAGTTCGTTCAGTTGTTCACGTGCAAATATGAACAAGATTTATAACGTTTTTGGCTCCACGACATTTTCTTAGATTTTTTTTTTTGCTTTGTTTGCAGTCGCTTAAAAGGATTTCACTTTTCGCTGGAATTTGCAGAAATTTTGCTCAACCCATTGGACTTTACCTGCTCCAAAACCAAAAGTTGCCCTGAAGCGTTAAGGGGTGCGCGGGAGGGAAGTGTGTTGCCGTTTAAGTGCCTATGATCCATGCGATCTGGCCGCATCTAAAAATAAATGTGCGGCGAGGCAGTTTAACCAGCGCTGAGGGAGATGATCTTAAGAATGTGTATTTCTTTTCTTTATATGCCTATGGCTTCGCAAGTTTTCGCCTCTTTTCAATTTAGAGTGGTATTTCACAATTGCCTTTAGCTGAGGAATTTATTAGTTCAGCTCTGACTCTAAATGCTTATTAAACTATCATTTTTCATGCAATCCACACTGGTTCTGTTCTACGTGACCCAGTCATTTTGAAACTATATTAGTCTTCGTCTTATATATGGATTCCTTAGTCGAAGGCCAGAAGAAAGATTAATACATTGTTGCTTATAACAGTTATCATTTATTGTTTTGACTATCTGGTTTAAACTAAGACGTAGTTAATTTCTGTGGTTATCACTTCGAACGGATGCTAAAAAGATGCAAGTATAAGAAAAACATATTGCAAGAGCTGCATCTTTTTTATAAATATACCCCGGGTCTGTGGAAACGCTTAAATGGGTATTTCCTAAATCACATAATAATATGTGCACATAAACATTTGTGTTTTAATAATCCTACTTTTTTATACGAACATGTTTTTATTAGGATTTTAAGTTTAACCGTCATTTAGTAAAAATAACTCTTCAAATGCTATCCAGATGTTCTACAAAATCGCAACTTAAATATGAATTTACTTGTAAGTACTTCTACTTCAAACTATACAAATGCCTCCGTAACATTTTCAGTTAGTGCACCGCGTTATTGGAATTGTGATTGACTTACATAATTTACGTACATAATTTAACTTGTGTTCAATCAGTTGTTGTTTTAATGTTCGTTGTGCCCAATAGTGCTTGCAGTTTAGTTGTAGGTGTTTTGAGTTTCCGTTATGGGAGTTCCGTTGGGAGTGATATATAACAGATAGCCATGAACAATACCTATCTAAGGGATAGTAGTGTTTTTTATTAAGCTGCTTATTAATCAGTTAATTGTTAATGTAATAAACAACATGCAATTAATTAACAACAATTAACAGAGACGTGCGTTTCATTGTTGTTGGGCTTTTATCAGTGGAAGTGTGTTTTCAAAGCGCATTTTACCACACATTTAAATAACATTTTTTAATGGCCAATTGCAAAATGCGTGCCGCGAAGGCCGAGTTAAGAGCGTTGATTTTGTTAAACCACGTTTACACTGATACACAGCGTCGCAATGCCAAATGACTATTTAATGACACAACACAACACAACACCACACCACAGCACATTGTGAATAAGGTGTTTGTGGTGCTGTGGTGCAGTGGTGCTTAACTGGCCATTTGCCTAAACGTTGGCCAAATGGCGCCACCAAGCAGACAAAATGAAATGCCGATTAAAATATCAATTGGATGTTTGTGTGTTTGAGACAGTCTACTACTCTCTACCTTGGCTGCCAGACGTTGCCACCGCAACAAATCGCCTAAGCGCATTAATATATAATGCTATCAACACAGCTGGCCAAGCCGAACGATGCTTGGGCACAAAAGGTGCGTGGCTTTTATGAAGGGAAGCGGCGAATGGTGGGTCACGGGGCAGCCAGTTGAACAACAGCACCAAGCAATCGATTTAGTTGTCGTCGCAAGCGATTGCAAGCGAACAGCGAGTAGGGAAAAGAAGAAGCAGACTTTCCCCCGATTTTTAGTCAATTCGCATAATTCAATGTCACAATTGCAACTTATACGACAACTAATATAAATCAGCGCCATTGCTTGTCAACACCTTCGGCTGACCTTTTTGGCTCAACTGTGACTTGCTTTGGTTTAAGTTCGTAAGCAGCTATTTTTAGCCAAAATCCGCGTAATCTTTTAGCCCAGGCATCTGCAACTGCAACAGCGTTTCAGACATTGTGTCCCGCGCATTATGAAATTGTGTCAGCTCTGCCATAAATTGCGCACTTTAAACAGGCCACGTTTCGAGCAGCGTCCAGCGATAGCATCGACGTCGACGCCAACGACGCTGACGCTGACACCTGAAGCCGCCACACGGTACGCGGGACAGACAGTTGGCAGACAGAACTGACAAAGGGCCGCAGCGTGCTGCGAATATGTGGCAAGCGTCATAAGCCTTTCCAGGCCGGTAATCACACAGCTGTATAAGCGAGGGGTTAGTGTAGTGGGAAGACAGAGCACAATTTGTACGACGTCGACAGTCGGCGCAAATGTAACCAAAGGCTGGCAGCCAAGTTTCAATGTCTCTCTCCAGGGACATTTGGCTTTGCTACTCCAATTGCAAAAGTTGCGAAATGCGTTTCAATTGTTTTCCCAGTTGACAATGCGACAAAGCGACATGCAAATTTGTTATTTCTTTTCTGTTGCTTGCTAGTTTTATTGGTGTCAGATCGGCTGGCTGATTGCCAGTGCAACTTATCCGCAAGCTTAGTCCCCCCAATCCCCCATTAAACTGTCACCTCAAATTATGCCATAAATTGATTAAGCAAAAGTGGCTTTGTACTACTGTAGGATCAGAGCTTAAGCCAGAGTTAATTAACTTACGTTCTACAAGCTTTAAACTAAAAACAAGTAAGAAGGCTCTAGTCGAGAATTCCCGACTAGACGATAGCCTCAACCCTATACTTAACGCGTACAGTCAGTGCGTGCAAGAATGTGCTTGTTTAATAATTCAAATGGCATCTGAAAGTTCAAGATTTTATTGTTATCGATCCCATGGCCGTATCGAAAACGGGAGTTATCCAAAATCGACTTGTACAGCCTAGCGATTAGGCGAGCTTAAGTTAAAAATATTTTGTCCCTAGCTCTTATAGTCTCTGAGATGGACGCGTTCATACATACGGACGGACGCACAGACGGACAGACGGACGGACGGACATGGCTATATCGACTCGGCTGTTAATGCTGATCAAGAATATATATACTTTATGGGGTCGGAGATGCTTCCCTCTGCCTGTTACATACTTTTGCATACAACCATTATAATCTTTTTACCTGTTTCTATGGGTGCGGGGTATAATAAGATGCTAGTAACGGAAAATCTATAAAAAGGGATGCGATAAAAATATGAATGCTCCTAACTATGTACATTAGGAGAATGCATTTAGGCCTCATAACTACTACAAGCATTTTCATTTAACTTAACGTTTAACTTTAAGTTGGCAATTCTTGTTAATTAAACGAGAGACAATGATAAAACTATAGTCATAGACGCAACTGTGTATAACCTGTTATTTATTTATTTTCTGGTTACCTGTCACTGGCAATTTTCCACGTCCCACGGCTGGCCATAAAGCAAACTCAGCAAATCGCTCTTTTGCCACCAAACTGGGTCAGAGATGCAACAGCATGCAACATGCTGCGTGCATCGTGCAGCGAAAAGGTCTCTTAGTGGCGTCATCAAGTTCGTCATTGGTTTTTCACTACCCACGCAACAATCAAGCCGGGAATGATGGAAAATTAAATGTACAAATCATGTTTACGACTTGTCGTCAGTCTGCCATCCAGTCAGCCAGTCAAGCAGGCTGAGTGCTCCATCAGTCTAACAGTTAAGTTAGTTACTCTTTACGTCTGTCATTTTGTCAGTGAGCTGTGGGCAGTGGGCGTGGCACTCATGCAAACTAATTGTTGTTCGTTGCGTTGCAGCTAACTAACTCCCTGTGGAAAACACACAACAACAAAAAATTGAGAAACAAATATTTCCTACAAAATGTGAGCAACAACATTTTAGCCGGCTTCACATTGACACCGTTTGCAATTAGAATTAGAAAAAAAAAAACGGCCCGTTGGCTACTGTGCTATCTGTGGCAGGCAGTTGAGGCAGGGTCTCAGCTCTGTGGATGAGGATGCCGATGAAGATGATGCTGCTATGCCGTGTCTATGCTAATATGCTGGATTCTAAATAGCTGAAAACAAAACCAGTTACAGGCAACAGTAGCCAACAACAGTTGCCTCTCACTTGTTGCTAAAGTGTTCTCTGTCTTAAAGTTAATTGCCTGATTTGCTAAAGGCCTCCGTTCACAGCGGCATGGTTTTTATTTTCTTTCCCCCAGGAAAAAACTGTGGGCCGATCTTGCCGCGAGTTGTTAGGCAAATGTGCTCAAAGATTGTGCTTTTGGATAAGACGTCAACTTAGTTCCTGGTTGAGTAAAGATAAGGGAATTAACATTAAACATAACCAAAGGTTTATTCTGAGCTGAATCAATTTTAATCAATAAAATTTAAGGAGGAGTTAATTTTAAAATAAGAAGAATTCTATGTTTTCAATAAAAATTCTATGCTCGAAAGATAGGATAAATATTCCCGTTTGACACAGTTTCTCAGAAATTTTTGGTCAATCATCAGAACTAACTCTACACACACATTTATCTACATAAAAGTGATTACATTATTTATATGTTTAAATATTTGGTCTTGCGAATTACCTAGCGGTCGTGACATGTTGATAAACCTCAATTCAGCATCGCATAATTTTTGTGATAAACATTTGCCATAATTTGTATACGTAATATGAATTATGTTGAGGCCAACACGAGCTGATGCATTGAGTTGTTTAGCCCCAGGACGCAAACTTAAACAAGAACAAGAACAAAACGCGGCTATCAGTCAAGGCAACAAGTCAAGCCTTTAAACTGCACACTACGTCTTGTCCACAGTCCACAGCGCATGTTCTTCATGTTCTTCTGGCCTATCTGGCTGAGTTTGCTGCATAAAAAAGTAGGTTGCCTTCCAGTCTGTCTACTGTCCGACTGTCTATCTGCCTGCTGGCCTGACATGGGAATTGATATGGCAACGCAACATGGCAGCAAAACTACAAACGATGCTCTAGTCAGCACCACCACCAACGCCAACACCACCATCATTCGCACTACCAACAACTGACAAACAGTTAACAAAAAGCCAATTGGCATTGGTTTGATGTTGCAGCATTCTTTACCTTCTCTCTCTCTCTCATCGTTTCTCAAAAATTGTTCAATTAATCAAAGAAAACCCTTCTACAACTGCGAGTTTAATAAAATAATTCTTTACACACTTACAAGAACAACATACATACATACATACATATATGATATCTGACAGTTGATATATAAATTATAGTTCATGCCAGTCAATAGTCAGTCAATTGCTTTAATGATGCCCCTTGTAAGCTAAGAAAACAAAAGACGGCAAATTGCATAAATCAGCGGCTCAGGAATGCAGATCAAGATCGACGACTCATGAATATCGAATGCAAGTGTCTTCAACGTTATAATTCGTTTAGTCCAGCCAACTGATGTAGAAGTCTAGTCTAGTGAATAATAACAAGTAGGGCTTACCTATTGGGTATATCGAATTAAGGTTTTTATAATTCAATTTGCACTTTTTTTGTAAACAATTTTCATTGGCTTTAGCTAACTTATTCCCACATGCTCGTGGTCTCAAGTAGTTAGTTATTACTTTTCTTATTTGATAATGAAAATATCTTAAGTTTTGTGTACTTTTAGTTGTCCCTATGCCATATAAAACTAATCACATGATTTTATTGCTGTATTTTTTGATTAAACAGGCAGCACCACAGAGTTGGCACCATCGCTGCTGGGTTTCTATGACACACTGACAAACAGCTTGGCCGTTGGCGGTGCTGCAACGACAACCAGAACAACAACAACAACAACCAAGGCTGACGTGCATGGAACACAGAGCAAGCAAAGCAGCGGTGAGTCAACGCCTACACGCAGCAACAGCAACTGCAGCAGCAGCAGCCACACAAGCAACACCAGCAATAACAGCAACAACAGCAGCGACAACCAATCGGACAGCTACACACTCCAAGCAGCATCGGGAGCGCGAGCGACACTAGCGGTTGCAGGTCTGCGTGAGGAAACTGATGGCGTGCAGTTAAGTCGTCTGGTGGTGCAACGGCGTCAGGAGCTGGGCAGCAGTCACAGCATCGCCTCAAGTGCCTCAAGTGGCGGCACCACCACCAATTCCAATTCCCGACGTGGCAACAATATTCGTGTGCTGTCACCCAACGTGCAGCGTATAATTGCACATGCAGATGCGACACCCGTTAATGCAGTGGACATTGAGGCACTGCAGCAGTCACCCGGACAGCGAAGTCCAACGCCCACACGTTATATAAAAGCAAATACACCACCCAAATTGAAACTCTCACATCTGCCGCTGTCCAAGATCACAGGGAAACTATCAACGCAATCGGGCAGCGATCTGGTGTCCACATTGGATGCGAGCAGCGATTATAGTGGATCACATAGTAATAGAAAACACGCCACACCAGTGGATGAGGATAAAACACCGACGAATAAAGCGGCACCCGGCACACCCTTTCATTTTGAGGGTCAACCATTTTCACAACTCAAAGTGCATCGGTTCGAAACGCAGCAGAGCATAAAACTCATAGAAATGGAGCAACTGGCGGTGACCAGCATTAAGCTAAATGGAGTATCATCACCAGCTGTACAACCACGTCACAAGGCATTCGTTGTGGCCAGTGAGCCACTCAGTCCTGAGCCCTTTGTGGACGCAATTAATTTTGATCTGGTTGCCCAGCACATCGATCAGCTAACACTAAGCGATTTGGATCTGGGTGAAACCAATGCCGCCCAGGAGCTGGTGGAAGCCATTAATAAGCCACTGATTGGAAAACCTTTGGTGCGTAGCGTTTCCGCACCACGCGCCTGCTTGATTAGCTCCAACTGCAGCTCTCCACTCCAGACCTATGCGCGCACCAAGCTCAAGAGTCAGAATGGCAAGGCCAGCACATTGGGTGGCGGTATGCCTTTAAGGCTTCCCACTGCCGAGCAGCTGGCGGAACTGGAGGAGGCCAACAAGTTGTCAGCGGAGAGTCTGGACACGTTGACGGACATCAAGCCCAAGTATCCGGCACGTCTTAGTGAGCTGACGCGTCTCAATAATCGTCCATTGTCCTCTTCCTCCATTTGCTCCACATCCTCAAGCTCTAGTTCCGGATCGGATCAGCTGCTCAATGGCAAACTGACAGCTACATCGTATTTGGCCAGCGTGGAGAGCTTGGCCGAGAGTGAGAACGAGCTGGGCGATCATCATCATCATCACCAATCCCATACGAATCCCATGAGTGTGTTAGAACGTGCCTGCTTAGAAATTGTGGACTCGGAGCGCAGCTTTGTTGAGGATCTCGGTCAAGTAATCAAGGGGTAAGCAGCAGTCCTTCAACCGTTAGACAACTTCAACTAACCTTTCATTCTTGTATTAGCTATCTGTTGGACTGGAAGGAACGCGCGTGTCTGCGACTGGACGAATTGCAAATACTCTTTGCCAACATTGAAGAGATTTACGAATTCAACTCAATACTGCTGCAGCAGCTCATCAACTCGAGCATGGAGCCGGGCAAAATAGCTAAATGCTTCATCAACTTACGTGAACGTTTTAATGTGTACACAACCTACTGGTGAGAAAACTGATACTTTCTATCACATAACTTTATTAATTTTTATGTCTGTTGCTCTTTTTGCAACCTTAAAACTGAATGTCAAGAGTAGTTTTAATATTTATACGTGAGTTTTTATCCTCTTTGTAACTGCATTCTCTTAATATCAAGTATTTTCTTCTGTTTTTTAAACAAACTTCTTTTTAACCTCTCACTTTTCATTTATATCTGATTAATATGTTTTGAGGTATCGTATATAACTCAAAGTCGGATTCTTAATTTCTATATACATCTTTAGGCGTACCTCCTCAGTCGTTATAAAAGGAAAATTTTCTGAATTCAAGTTAGACTATCAAATGTTGACTAGTTTAAATGTATGTTCAGAATGCTATTCCAAAATATATAATTTGTATATGTCGATCCTCTATTCTTTCCTTTAAGAGAGTTTTGATGGGAACTTTATAATTTCCTTACTTCTTTAACTCTTAAGCTTTGTTAGTGTTTTCATACGTCTTAGATTTGTACTCTAGTTATTTCCCCACAGACTTAACAAAGTCACTAAGTTGTGGCTTTCGCGTGTCTGCCAAATCTGCGATAGTCTTGGCCAAGAACGGTTAACGGACTGACCAAAAATGATCTCGATTGCAGCTGTAGCTTGGTAGTTAGCCAGCAGCGGGACACGAACATTGACTTTGGCTTTGACTTATCTTTAGTTTAGCTCCACCGTCAGACTTAGCTTTGGCAGTCTAGGCACGCCAAGCTTCCAAGCCAAGCTATTCGATGATCCATTAAAGCGCCAGACATTTGTTTTGGCCTGGCTTTGGTTGGCATCATCATCATCTAGCTGTCGCTGTCAATTTGAAGCCAAACCTCGTGAGGCTGATGGCCGCCGTTTGATTTTTCGCCCCGTCTGACAGTTGAGCATACTATATCATGGGAGGCCAACTTGAAGTTTGGTTACTCTTACTTCAACAGCTGATTTTAAATTCAAATTTTCATCTTTCTGCCTGATGAAGAGCTCAATGTTTTTTTTATGTCTATTTCTGTTGACTATAAATCAACCATAATAAAACAGTGTCTGTTTTGATCTCTCTCTCTCTTTCTATAGCACAAGCTACCCGGAAGCCATCTCGCTGCTGACGAAACTGCTGCAGGCGAAGCATACGAATTCGCTGCTTGCCTCCACGCAGAAGCTGCTGCAACATCGTTTGCCCCTTGGCTCATATTTGCTGAAACCGGTGCAACGCATACTCAAGTACCATCTGCTCCTGGACGTAAGTAGTTAAAGCTTTGATAAACCCTTCACTTCTTCACTTTTCATACTCTTGATCTGCAGAGCCTGCGCAAGCATTGTGATGTCAAGGAGGTGGCCGAGGCGTATGCCATAATGCGTCAGGTAGCACACAACATTGACCAGGTGAAGCGTGAGCAGGAGCAACAGAGCCGTGTCAAGGAGCTCTCCGGCATTCTAGACGGCTGGATGGGACCAGGTAAGTGTATTCTCTCTATTTGAGAGATTCTTACGAAAAAACGGTGTCTTTTATCGTTCGAAATGACTTTGCAGATCTGAGCGTGTTGCGCGAACTGCGGCACGAGGGTTTGCTCATGGAACAGCACAACAAGCCACGTCAGGTGCTGCTCTTCGAGACGATGCTGATCATTACCAAGCAAAAGGAGGACGGTCGTCTTCAGTTCAAGAGCCTTATAACCGTAAGCCACTCAGTCAGTCAAGCCAATTCAATAACTTTAACTTTTTCTCTTTCTCTCTCTCCCTCTCTCTCTGTGTTTATCTGCAGCAAAAGAATCTGATGTTAAGTGAACATTTGCCTGGAGAACCGACCAGCTTCTATGTCATACCCTTCGATGAGCCGCGCAATCAAATCAAGTTGACGGCCAGAAATCGTGACCAGAAGCGTATCTGGACGCAGCACATTAAAGGTGTTATGCTCGAGGAGCTAGATATACCCACGCGAGCCAAGGAACTCGTCTACCAGCTGGGAAACGAGGAAGGTGAGCGTCAATTGGACTCTGCAATCGCAATGCAACTCTTTCCATAGAGCTAACCTAGCAACCTACCAATATGTATTTTTCTATATTTTGTGTGTGTGTGCTTTCTGTTATTTGTATTTGTTGCTGTTTGTTTGTTTGTTTGTTTGTTATGTTTGTCTCTATGCTTATTTCGTTGACGGCGTCCAAAGCACATACACAATTTTTCGAAAGGAATGATGATGTAGTTAGTTATAGTTATGCGGGCACTGTATTTCACACGTGCAAGTACACTGCTCGAAGAAAAGATAAAGAGCCTTGCTAAAGCTACAAATTATATTAACAATTAGAGTAAAAAGTTAACCTCATGAAGCAATATTTTTATGGACAGCTTTCAAAACTAATTAATAAGTTTCAAAAAATGTAGTTCTTGTACATTTTAAATATTGTCATAATGCAGTTAGGTTAGGCTTAGAAGATTTAACTTTGAAAATATCAGAAAAACTTTGAAAACCAGCAAGCAAATCTTAAAAATAAATTACAATTTCTAGCAGTGCACTTGCACTTTACTGTCCTCAGTTCAAGTGACGTAACCACGTTTTGTAGTGTACCTGTTGGCAAAAGTTTTCATTTTTTTTTTTGTCTGCTTTGGGACGGTAGCATTTTGGCCAAAAACGTGCCATATCTGTCGCTAAAGTTGATTTATGTGCGTCTCTGTGATGTCTGCACAAATAAATTGCACATGTTTTGTGTGCAACTGTACTAGGATTTAAATTTATGTGTGTGCTATGACTCGCCTGCATAAAGTTATATAATTGGTTTTTGGCAATTACGCCTTACTAATAAAGTTTATTATAATTTTGGTATTCGGTCTAACATCTGTGTATTTTAACTTAAATGTATGTTTACTTTTTTTTTTTTTGTATAAATCAATTTATCTAAAAAATATTTATATTTTTGCTATATGTTTACCTTTGTAGTACTACCAGTGATGCATTCTAAAACTAAACTACCCAAACCAAACAAGAAAAGAAAACTTTAACTAGTTTTTAAGGCGTTCCTAAGGCTAAAAACACCAGAGACTGAACTAAGCGCTACTACTATTTCCAGCCCCCACAAAAAAAAAAAAACAAAAAAAAAACAAATTATTAAAAAACCCTACTGAAAACTATTTAAATCTTTTAACTGTTAACCGCTAATCGGCATCGGTATCGCTATTGTCGTATCGTAATATTGTTATCGTATTCGTATTCGTAATCGTATTTATAAGTAAATTTCTGGTATTTGCGGCGCGGGCGTAGTCTAATTAAACAGATATTTCTGATCGCTGCCTTGTAAGTATCTTCAGTTATCAATTTGCAACAGTAAAATGACTTTTGGCTTGTGTTTAATTGGCTTGTTTCCGCTCTACTGGTATTGTGTCCAGCATGCACGCATTCTAACCTACATCTTATCTACGCCAGCATGAACTACTACTAACCCAAAACAATTTCTTATTTAAGAACACTCAATTAGGTAGGTTTAAGATCTGAAATCATGATGAGCAGTAAGTTGCAGTGGTTTGAGATTTTAGTGAGCTTTAAGTTCGAAACAGAGCTTTAAGTCTTGAACGTGACTGAATGTAATTAAAAATGAATGTTACAAAATAATTTTCGTTGAACATATCATATTAAGAGTTCTGTTAGCTATCTGGAAATTAAATTCTTGCGGGCATTTTTGAATGCATTGAGACTATAAATGAAACAACTGATAGTAAAGAATTGTTTAAATTAAATTAAAAAGCTTCATAATGTGCTTTCTTGTTATTGTGCTTAAAAAACAGTCCTCGAGACTTAGCCAACCCAATTCGCCACAAATTTTTAATATTTAATAGCCTGCATGTAGAAATTCGTTAGAAGTTTTTTTTCTTCTTTTGTTGATACACTTGCTCTGGTTGCTAGTGCTTAGAGAATGTTGCTGGTGTTTGTTTGTTGTACAGTTTGGCTCTCGTTCATCCAGCATTTGCTTGCCTTTACGCCTGTTCAGCTACACAAAAATATGACACTGCAAGAGAGTAATTTTGAGTTTTCTTTTTGTCTTTTTTGTTCTCTGCCTGCTTTTGAAATCTTGTGAATTATGCTAAACAGATCGCACACCAGACCGCAGCACTTGGAAGTGGAGTCTCAACTCGAGCAGCAACTCGACTCCAACATATTTGGAGCGACGCAATGCGTGTCGTCGCAGCGAGATACGTCAGCGGAATTCCAAGTTTAAGCGCAAGACTTTTGCCAACTCTAGCTCCTTTGACAGCTTCAATGAATCGCTAGAGCAATCTCCCACAAACTCACAGGAGCAGCCCGTTAAGCCCGCCAAGCAGCTGGCGCGCAATAACAGTTTGGATGACACAGCTCTACAGAAATTGGCAGCTGCTGTCCGTTATCGCAGCGGTGGCAAGCGTGAATCCAAATTGATCCACAGCAAGGATCAGTGCAAGTGTGTCAGTGAACAGCAGCCGGATCAGCCGGAATGCATGTGCATATTGCGTGATCAGCGCAGTCGCACCAAATCCCAGAGTCCCGTCTTTAGCTACAAGGCGCTTAAGGAGCGCAGCAAATCGGTGCCGCGCATCGGTGGCTTCAGTCTCGATGAGCAGCCGGAGGCACATGAAGACGACAGTCCCGCTTCGCTGCGCGGCAGTAAACCAGATCTGAGCGAGCGCAAAGTCAAGGCCAAGGGTTTCTTCGAGGTAAAGCAGTACAATCACAAGACAATGCCCAAGCGCATTGCCACGCTAAAGAAGCAACGTGGAAGCAGCAGTAGTAGCAGTGGAAGTTCAAAGTTCTACATGGATCTGAGCGAGTTTGACAGCACTGTGCTGAAGATAACCGAATCCACGGAGGATCTAGAGCTGGCCGAAGAGGCCACAGAGACGCCAGAGTCAAGGCAGGCGACGGAACAGTATTATGAGACATCTAACCTCTCCCCAGCGGAGAAGTCCAAGCGTGACGCTGAGATTGTACTGGATCTGCTGAAGAACAACAAGGAGTTTGAGCGTATCTACAACAAGAACAAGCAACAGAAACAGCGACGAGATAGCAGCCAGGCAACATCGCCAGTGAGTCCTGCGCAAGAGTCGCCACCGCCTCCGCTGCCGCCACGTCCACCTTCGCGATCACCGCCGCCACTGGAAGCGGAGCAGGAGCAAGCTTTGGCCTGCTCACCAGATGAGCAGCCCGAGGAGGAGCCCATCTATGAGACGTTGTTGCGCAACGTGCATGTTCCATATAAATTCTCGCCTGTGCTCGGACGCGCCAAATCGGTGCAGTATTTCAAGCAGCGTGAGAAGCGTCCGGCTGCGCCACGCCCGGAATCGGATTATGTAACTCTAGTCTATTCCCCAGAGGGTGTGCTGCAGCGAGTCGGTGAGGATGCAGTCGATCAAGAGCAGCAACAGCGTGACAGCACCGGCTCCGAGTCCAGCTCTGGCTCCACTGTAAAACGCGACAGCCAGACGACGGTCATCAATTTGTGCCTGGATTCAAATGGAGAAACCGATCCGGTTGATTCACTATATGCACGTCCCATACCAAAGAACCTAATGAAGCGTCTGCTAAGCCACAATAGTGGCCACAAGGCCACACTGGAGAATGTTAGCCAGTCGGAGATCTCGCTGCTGCCGCGTGCCCTCAAGTCCATTGATAATCTGAGCATGGCCTTTGGGCGCAGCAATCGGCCACCGGAACGCCGCGTCTCCGATGTTAGTGAAATGTGCCGGCAGAGCATATTGCATCGGCAGGGCAGCGAGGCGGTGGGTGAGCGTATGGCGCATGTAGATTACGCGGATCCAAAGACACTATTCAGCATCATTGCCAACTCGGAGGCGTCGCTGCAGCGCGACTCTGTCTTCTCGCTCACATCATCCTCGTGCACGTCCAGCGACAGCATGTGCGAGCAGCAGCGCAGCAAGCTACCAGGATCTCATTTTGAGTATGAGCAAAATGTGGAGGACAGTCTGGAGAATGATTTTCGGGATTCGGCCATTTACAGTGATGATAACAATGAGAGGCGCAGTGTTCTTGACTACGACCTAAAGCGGCCACGCAGTCCGCCACCACCACCACCACCATCGGTATCGTCGGGACAGGAATCGGGTTTGGCATTGGGCTTGGCATGGGAGCGTCAACCACCGGCCCCACCGCAAATAGCACCGAAGCCGACAAAAGCGGCGCTGCAGGAGCTACTTAGCCGGCATCCAAGTGTTGTACTCTGTCCGCCGAATCTAAGCCAGTCGGCATCGCGCAGCTGGGTGCTCCAACAGATTGAGAATTTTAACAAGTAGCAGCAACAAATGTTCTGTTCAATTGCCATAAAATTGATTTTTATGTAGTTTTTGTAAATATGCATACTATTAAAGATTATAAACGCATTATATATTATTTGAAGCGTTATACGATCTAATTTGTTAGGTTTTTAATATATACTATATGTATATAGTGGCTCACAGCTTATTTGATGCAGTGTCAAGAAAAAATTTTAATTGGACGCCAATAAGTTATAACACATAATTTTTGTGAAAGTTCGAATGACCGATGGTAGGTACTATTTATTTACCATCAAAATTAATGTTGTTCCATTGTCTTTCGTCTATCCATTATAGTTATTGGCTTGCAAATCAATGTTTAGCTCGCAGCTAGCAGCTGCATCAAATATCTGCGAGCCACTGTACATATAAACTTACATTTGTAATTTACTGTTTTATATCGTTTAGATTGTAGTCGCTTAATTGCAAAAAATTCAATATACCAATAAAAACCAAAAGTATGAGAAGCAATTTTATTTTTTTTTCATTCCTAAACACATTTTTTGATTTCTGTTTCTAAAAAGTGAAAAAACTGATTTGTTTTACATTTTCAGTTTCGCAAAGTACTTAATTATTTTAAGAACTATTGGCTTCATCGCTAATGATTTTTTGTTGATAATATTAATTTAGTGAGAAACAAATTGGCGCGCATTAAGCAAATAATTTAACTTGATAACTTTTGCAATAAATACTACTATACTAAAATTACTGTGTTGACTGTCATTGTCTTCAAAATACAAATAAATATTGAACTTCCATGCACACTTTCCTTATTATTATTGTTTAGCCCTTTATGTTGTAGAAGTTTTAACACTTAACTGCATTGAAAACTATTAAAAACGAAATAAAAAACAAAACTATCAAAAACTACCGCTTTTTCTGCAAAAACATTATAATAGTAACGTAAGTTGGGCGTGGGTAAAAATGTAACTTCTGTGAGTAAAAAGTATATATTTTTCTTTGCCATGGGGTAATATCAACTTACACATAATTATTTGGGTGTAATGATTAAAAGAGTTAAAACGAACTAAGACTCAAAAACGAATTTAAAACTCAAAATGCATAAAGTTCTACAACAATAGGCACTCTTCCTTATTAATTTTACCATTTTACCATACTGCCAAGTTTTCGTCGAGTTTTTCCTAGTTTTTGACGCAAAGTATACCAGGCGCACAGAATCTGCACCAAGATATGGATAAATTCTCTTTATATATATTTGCATACTCTTAGGCTGGCTTTTATTCATAATATAATTAATTGTCCTGCATACTTTTTAAGTTAAATATAAAAACCATTGCTCTTGCTGCCTATTCTGTTCGCCTGGTACTTGGCGTCGGAAAAACTAAAAAAACTCGCGGAGATCGCCAATCCCCAGCGAGCTTTCGTCGAGTTTCTGCTAGTTTGCTAGTTTTTGACTCAAAGTACAAGGCGCACAGAACCAGCAGCAAGTGGATTGAATTGACTTTAATATACGGCCTATGTCGTATGCAGTGATTTTTTTCCTTTTTTATCGTAATGTCGTACCAATTAACTATGAAAGAATAAGCGATTTGCCTAAAAGTATGTATACGCCACATTATTTTTAGAGGTTAATTTAGCCAATGCATCAACCTTATTTTATTCCACACAACAGATTCCTTCTTATTGCTTTAGCACCTTAATATACCAAAAACAAAAAAAATAGAATACAGCTGAAAAAAAATCTGAAAAAAAATCAAAAGTACATAAAATTGATTGATTAAACTGATTCAAATTGATTAACGCCAGTTTGTCCAAGAATTCGTTTTAACTAAAATCATTACATATGGCGTAGGCCGTATATTAAAGTCAATAATGCAAAAATGCATTTTGAGTTTTAAATTCGTTTTAATCATTGGTCGTAAGTTGATGGCGAAGTAAAATACGTACTTTTTACTCACAAAAGTTTAATTTTTACCCCTTAAAATTTAATTTTTACCCAATGTTTGGTAATTTACCCAGCTCCCCGACCGCTGCTTTGGGCTGTTAGTTATTACAAAATTCGTAATTCAAATCAAACAAAGTAGGCATAATTGCTAAAGCTTCATATATAACACTCAGAAATAATTAAAAATTTGCGAAAAAAAAGTTATAAATAAGCCAAAAATGCAAAAAAATTAGTAACAGCAGTTCGGCAAGTCGTAGCTAAATACCGTAATGAATGATGAATATTTTGTTCAAGATTACCAGAAAACTCAGAATCCAACAAAACGAAATTATTTACCGTGCATATGAAATAAGTCTCTATAACGAGTTTTAACCCAAAAGTAACTTCTTTAGAGCGAAAAGTTAGAGTTAACTACTTTTCAAAGCTTAATTATTATTCAAAGTTTGTTACCGAGCTAAAGTTAACTACGATTCCTTAGCAAGTACATTCGTTATCCATGGCATAAACCTAACAATATTTATGCCCACATCCGGATTACATTCTACGCCCGCATTAATAAGAGCAAATTGTACAAAGCGATTCGTACCATTATACTCAACCTGACTGCTCAATGGACTGCCGGATATACCCTTGCAAAGAATATTCGACTTTTTAAAGACACAGATGAGATTCTCGCTTGTTAAATGTATTTTCTCGGCACAGCTCTGGCGATTTGCAACGCGATTATCGACCGCTATCTCACGCAGTAATTTATCCAACAAGATAGGTGTATCATAGCCCCAGGCAGTTAAGAGCAGTGTTTCCAGGGATGTCGCTTGTTCTTCTAGTGTGGCATTCACTGGCAAACAAATGGGACTGATGTGATCTGGTAAAATAAAAATAAATTATTCGAACTGCACATTTGAATCACTTTTAATTTATTGACGTACCTTTAAAATCGACTTTTCTGTTGAGTTTCAGTAGCGCTATATCATAAGGATACGATCTTGATGGTGTGGTAAATTTATCATGTATTATGACGCTTTCGATCCCAAAACTGTCAATATTTGGCAAACAATGTGTTTTTTTGGCTTTGATGCAGTCCACATCAGTTGTAAGTTCATGTTCACCCAATCGCACTGATTCTCTGAAATAAATTTAATTCAAACTAAATTAAGTGTTCATTATTTTATAATATATGATTAAAAGCGTTACTTACATTTTCGACCTATAAACACAATGTGCAGCAGTTAAAACGAATTCTGGAAGTATTAACTATAAGCGAGTACATCTCAAAATTACTGAAACGACAACTACTTACGATCGGTGATAAGTGTACCTAAACACGAGTAAGATCCTTGACTCGATTCATTAGTCTTAATCAGTGCCATCCAGGGTCTCGACCCAGGAATAACTTCGTCATCACTTCTTATCACAGTATTAATACTTTCCTTAACGACGCCACAATTTTGTCGCTCCAATTGCCGCAAGCCAATCGTATTCAGCTCTATAAAGCGATAAGAACCTTAACACAAAACATGCTATGCAAATTTAAATGTAAACACTAACCTGTGGCTGCACATATTGCCGTCAGACTGATAAGTAATAGAATCGACCTCATGTTAAACGAACTCGCAGAGAGCTACTAATAAACATTGGCAGATTGTGCTCGCTTTTATAAGCATCAGAGTTGTTTGATTTATTGAGCTTTCTATTTGTATTTGTTATATAAACATCAGCTGTTAACTAATTGATTATATTTATTTGTTCTAGTTGTAGTGAGTAGCAAAGTTCAAATATGCACTAAGCCTGATCGGTAACCCTGAAATTCTATGATTATGTCTTATAGAATATTAACCTTGACATTTTTTTATATCCTGACTCTTAAAATATGGGTAAAAAGGGTATATTGGTTTTGTGCAAAAGTATGTAACAGACAGAAGAAAACATCTCCGACCCTATAAAGTATATATATTAGCATCAACAGCCGAGTCGATATAGCCATGTCCGTCTGTCTGTCCGTCCGTCTGTCTATCTGTCTGTCTGTCTGTCTATCCGTATGTATGAACGCGTCGATCTCAGAGACTATAAGAGCTAGAGACTCCAGATTCGGAACATAAGCTCGCCTAGTCCGTAGGCAGTATAAGTTTGTTTTCGATTTCGACAACTCTTTCTGTTTCCGATATATAACAAAATCCCGAATCCTGCGTTTGAAACATTAATCGAAATAATGACAATCTGTGAAATTTTTATTCAAATCGGTTGAGAAACGCCGGAGATATGGAACATTGAAGATTAGTATGTAGTATGCAGTTTGCGCGTACACAGATACATACACAAGTATAGGGTTCAGGGTATCGTCTAGTCGGGATTTCTCGACTAGAGCCTTCTTATCAATAGAATGAATTGGCTAATGAAATGCCAAAAACATTTTTTGCTAATTTCACAATAAACAAAATAAATAAATCAAATTTGGTCAAACAAAGGCAACCGCTTGGGCTTTATCGCCGGCTCTCGCTCGAGGTCTGTAACCTTGAGAAGTTCGGCACTCGAGAGCTTTTATTTTCAGAGAATCAGTTGAAAGACCGTAGTAATGAACGTCACTAATGACGATTATACGAAGTGAGTGTAAGTACAATAATCTACAGGAAACAGCCTTTAGTTTTTTAACCAAACCTTGGCAGTTTGATTGTTATATGAATAATTTTTTCTATAAAGCTATCAAAATTCGGGGACTGTTTGGGACATGGTATTTGGGAGCAATGAAACTATTTATCTGAATAAGACACACAGCCAGAAAAACTTAAGAGGGTGCTAATCCCTACAAACCAACCAACCCCGATACCGACTATATCAGATCGTACTTCAAAAAAATTGCCTTAAGTCAGTTTAAATGTATTAAAGCAATCAGAACGGAACTCATTCAAAAAGTTGATCATAGCTGATCAAGACGAATAACCATTTGATTAATATGTCGAAAGGGAAGGTAAAGGGTTGGCGTTACATCTGCATTAAACACTTAATATTGCATTTGAATACGTGTTTAATAAGGCGAAACTCGTTTTTAGATCGGACTACACACATACATATGTCAATGAGCGAAAACAAGCACGATGTAAATGTGAGTTGCTAGTAAACAACAATATTATTTATGCATAAATCTATTTATTAATGCCAAATAACCAATGTTAATTTGTTTTTGTTATCCCACATTCAGAAACTTGAAACACACTTAACGTTAGAAAATAAAAATATTTATTTGCATTACTTTATTAAATTTAATTTTTGTAAACTAAATACTAAACAATTTATTCAGGTAGAGTGTATAGTTTGATTATGTATATAATACTTAGATGACACACTTAAGTCTAGTTTGTGGCTTTACTGCATGCCGCGTCTCGGGTGTACATATATAGAGCCAGGCTCATCATCTTGCCGATAGATGGCGCTCATGACGATAAAGAGGCTTGCAAATGCGATTACGCGTACTACATAATTGCAGGCGCGATAACGATAGCTGTGTTTACAATCCGACATTGTATTAAATTAAAAATTAAATTATTAATTTAAAAAAGTAAATGAATATACCGTGTGCACTAATCAAGCGAAGGAACTCAACTAACTGTAGGTAAATCGATCCAAGACTTTTATTGCAAGCAACGGCTTACAGTTTATGGTTGTTTGTATGTATTGTGTGTTTTACCCAGAGAGCAATCTACCTCGCTTAAAAAAATTGTGGTGAAAACCCAACGTTCTAAATTGATCTCTTCTTCCACATGATGCTCTCCAGATTTAGATTGCTTGCGAACGCTTGGCAATCTCGCCAATATTTCGCTACTCACCATCTACATATGTATGTACATACTCGTTAACGTTAATGTTAATTTGATTATTTTCGGCATGTTCGAACCGACGTGAGGCGACTCTTAAGTCTGCGGATAAGTCAGAACTGCTGCGGAAATCGCTTTATTTTGTAATCCTCTGTATTTGCCGAAGCTTTTTAAACAGGGCATAATTTACTTTCCATGAATCTGCAAAGAATTGTAGAAGAGTAGTGGTAAACTATAGTTTAACCTATTTACACTTTAATCTTACCGAACATAATGCTAGAAGTGACAGAAATGTGCGATCTTTAAAAAGAATTTTTGAGGCAGCTGCAACATGTGCAACTCCGGAACAAGCAGCAATTTCTTCAAGTGCGGCATTTCAAAACGCTGTACCTTCAAAGGTTTGCCTTAAACTGAACTGATTCCTCAAACATTTTCAGGTAGCAAACGCCAGCTTGGTAACTGGCCAACAAAAATGACGAATTGTTTTATTTATTTTTTGATCCCTTTAACAATTGCGGATACTGATTCTCACGAGTCCTGTCTTTGCTGTGATATATAATCAAATCGGAACCAGTCATTTATGTCCAGTTATTATTCCCGAGTATGGACAACTATTAACCTTTTTAAGGTTTCTGCTTTTTAAATGGAGCGTAGATAGACTAAAGAATAGTACAATCAAGTGGTTCAATGATACTCAATTAACTGAGAGAAGCGCAGCGTAACGTGAGCTGACAACGATCGTAAACAGATAGAGAAACGATTTTTTGAAATGAGGAACAGAGAAACTGCTTAACAAGAGAATTAACTTTTAAACAGAAGATCCGAAAATGGTTATTTAGCTTGAACTAAAAGTTTGTAAGGAGTATTGTTGTTTTCCTAATCGAAACTGGAAAAGTTTTTTTTTTTATTTATTTATTATAATAAGATGGAGAGTTTAAACATTCAGAAAAGTAGTGGGACTTTCAGCTACTATATTGAAGATCTATCTCCGAGAATAAGCGAAGTGTACAGAGTTTTAGTAACAACGAAATCTTCAAATTATTTCGACCAGTGCTATGCGATAAAGTGGTTCATCATCAAGAAGATAATTACGACGGTTAATCTGAGCCAAATATGAAAATCTGAGTTAACGGTATCAAATGTATTTGTGTGTTGTATCGTAAATAAAACACACTTTTTGATTCCAATAATAGAGTATTTATATTCACATCACATATATGAGGAACCCCCGAGCGCGGTCTATACCGACAGCCCTGGTTAATATGAGTTCAGATTTTGTATATCATTAATGCACCGTAATTATGAACTGAATCTTTGCTTGCAATATATGTAACGCCATTTGGAGACCAGTGGCAAAAGAAGCACCAAGCTAAGTTGCTTGAACAGACGTATTAGGTACGACGGTACACAAATATTCTTAAGCCACCTGTTGGTCAATCGCGCAACAATACTTGTCCGTTAGACAACCATCAAAAGATTATATTACGGCACACATTTTGAACTTAAAAGAAAAAATGTTAGACGTTGTACAAGACTGTCCTATTTGTTTTGTTTTTGCTATAATTCTTACTGTTAAGGCTCTGTTAACAAACAAAACTTTGATATTGCGTGTGTGTGCTGAGTTTCGACATTTTATTCAACTTTTTGTCAGCTATGAAACTTCATTATCTTCAAATACGGATTGAAACACAATTGTTTGAGATGAATGAAACTACAACGACTTACACTTTATCAATTTAATGGATGAAAAGGGAAGTCAAAGGGTTGGCGTTACAATCGTATTAAACACTTAATACTGCATTTGAATACATGTTTAATAAACTCGTCGTTACACACATACATACATATGACAAGCTCGACTTAATTATTGGGATATTACCAGTTTCGCATTATGGCAATTCCCCAAGTTAACTATCGATCGTTAAGGAAATTGCGAGTTGCTAGTAAACAACAATATTATTTATGCATAAATCAATTTATTAATGCCAAATAACCAATGTTAATTTGTTTTTGTTATCCCACATTCAGAAACTTGAAACACACTTAACGTTAGAAAATAAAAATATTTATTTGCATTACTTTATTAAATTTAATTTTTGTAAACTAAATACTAAACAATTTATTCAGGTAGAGTGTATAGTTTGATTATGTATATAATACTTAGATGACACACTTAAGTCTAGTTTGTGGCTTTACTGCATGCCGCGTCTCGGGTGTACATATATAGAGCCAGGCTCATCATCTTGCCGATAGATGGCGCTCATGACGATAAAGAGGCTTGCAAATGCGATTACGCGTACTACATAATTGCAGGCGCGATAACGATAGCTGTGTTTACAATCCGACATTGTATTAAATTTAAAAAAGTAAATGAATATACCGTGTGCACTAATCAAGCGAAGGAACTCAACTAACTGTAGGTAAATCGATCCAAGACTTTTATTGCAAGCAACGGCTTACAGTTTATGGTTGTTTGTATGTGTTGTGTGTTTTACCCAGAGAGCAATCTACCTCGTTTCAAATAATTGTGGTGAAAACCCAACGTTCTGAATTGATCTCTTCTGCTAGATGTAGCACAGCAGAACTCGATTTAAAATCAAACGTTTGACAATCATGCAAATTTTCGTACGCCTCACTAACTACATGTCGCTAATTTATTTCGAGACTGTCATAAGGCAAGAGAGTATTTTTAATTTCATTGTTTCTGGAATCTGCACGATAATCGAAAATGAATAACGCGTTTTATACAAAATCACTTTTTTCACCTATGACAGTCTTCAAGTAAATGAGCAACATTTTCATATGTATATATTGATGTGATTATTTTGGCACGCTCAATCCGACGTAAGGCGCCTCCCAAGACAGTGGATAAGTCATATCCGCGACGCAAATCGTTATTTTTTTAACCCTCTTTGTGTTTGCTGTTAATGATTGTCTAATTATGTTATTTGGCTTTGTCATCTTAACGTGACATAAATTACTTTATATGAATCTGTCAAAATGATTGAATAGTAATAAACTTAATTTCTTTTAAATTAGGTAAGTGGCAGAAATCTGCAATCCTTACTAGAAATTTCTGAGCCAGCTTCAACATGTGCAACGCCGAAACAAGCAGCCAATGGTTTTAAGTGCGGCATTTCAAAACGCTGTCAGCCGACAACGTTGCTTACCCACCAAGGGTTTGTCTTACACTAAATTGATCTCTCAAATGAATCCAGGTGTAACATTCTAGACACTTAGCTGGCTTACATATATCACCAATTTGCATGTTCGGAACCTTCAACAATTGCGGAGTCCGATTCTCACGAGTCCTGTCTCGGAATGCATCAGCTGGTTTAATCCTTGTGTATGCTGCTGTAATGTTAAGGCTAAAAAATGTGTTAGTAATAGTGCAGTAAATGACTTTATTTGGGTAATTTTTGTTTATTTTTATTTTCGAACTCGCTTTTAAACTAAGGAAAATATTCTTTCGGCTAATAACAAAGCCAAAAAAATTGTATTTTCTTATCAAACCTAAGAAGTATATAAGAGAGCACGATCTTCCAACAATAGACATAAGATCTCTACGAGTTTATTTAGCATGAGGTCGATTCTATTAGTTCTCAGTCTAACCTGTATCCAAGTATTATTATCGCTATATAGAGCTGAACTTGATTGGGTTGCAGCAATTGGAGCAAAAGAATTGTGGTGTCGTTAAGTACCTTAGTGATTGGAGATGACAAAGTTATTCCTGGGTCGAGACCCTGGATGGCATTGATTAGGACTAATGAATCGAGTCAACTTATTCGAATTAAGGAACACTTATCACCGATCGTAATAAGCTGTTGTTTCAGTAGAAATGTATTGTATTCGCTAATAATTAATACTTTCAAAAAAATGGTTTTTAACTACTGGGTCTAAAATGAAAGTAACGCTTTAAATCATTTAAAATAATGAACACTAAATTTAGTTTGAATTACATTTATTTGTCACCGAAAGCGTCATGATACATGATAATTTTACCACACCACGAAGATCGTATCCTTATGTTATAGCTCTACTTAAACTCAACAGAAAAGTCGACTTAAAGGGTAAGTAAATTAAAAAAATTCAATCAAATCAATATGCAGTACAATAAATATTAATTTTTCATCAGATCACATCAGTCCCATCTGTTTTCCCATAAATGCAACACTGTAACGACAATCAACCTCTCTGGAAACACTGCTTCTAACTGCCTGGAGTGTTGACAAACTAGGCAAGTAATATATTACGTGGAATAAACGCCGAAAATATAAATGCAAAATGCTTACTTAAATTTAGTTCACAATTATTAATTATCAGTAAAAAATTACATTTGTTTCTTGAGAAATTGGAGTTTTCTGTGCAACGCTATATCCGGCGTCCAGTGAGCAATTCGGTTGAATATTTTGGTATAAAACGCTTTGTAGAATTTGCCATAGTTCATTTTGGTGAGTTGGGGTGTGGTCCATTTTTGGGAACTAATATTGCCAAGCTTATGCCATGGATAATCAATGTACTGGGCAACAGCACAAAATGTACATATATATATGGTGCCTAAATGTCAAAGCCAAGATGAAAGCGGCAGCAAATAGGCAAAAGACGACAGCAAATGACATTAAACTTGGTCTTGAGTAAGAGTAAGATAGACTGCGCGCCTTATCACAGACGTGGAGCCGTGGGTCGAAAAGTAAGCATGGTGAGGTAGATTGCTACATTTGCATTTACATGGCATTTCCGCCACTACCTTCACCGAATGGGAAAGGCAGCATCGCCCGACTGTCTGTATTGCCCCGGATGCAGTGACAACGCGGAGCACACGTTCTTTGGTCGTCGCATTTCGAACTGGCAGCGCGTGACGCTAAGTCCAGAAACAGAGACAGATATTACTCCCAACAACATAGTAGGCGTTATGCTTCAAACAAATAAAATTGGGGCCGTGTGGCTCAATACGCGCAGGATATCCTGAGAGTAAAGAATGCCGATCTGGATCGAGCTTAAAGCGAGTTTTGAGTCCGAAGCGAACGAGCGGGAAGTGGAGCGCCTTTAGTGCCACATGAAGGATCTTGCCTGAAGTAATGTGATAAATAGTCCAAGGCAAGCGTCCAGATCAGTCGATCGAAGAGGAAGAGAGAGATATTTCTTTTATTTTTCATTTTATAGAGATGTTATTTCTAGTCGAAGCAGTTTGATGTCAAATATACATTATGTTAAATTTAAATTTAAAACAAGTAAGAAGGCTCTAGTCGAGAAATCCCGACTAGACGATACCCTAATCCCTATACTTTATGCGTACTGTCAGTGCTTGCAAGTATGTGTGTGCATGCGTACGCGCATACAGCATACAGAAAACTTAACTTCAATGTTCCATATCTACGGTGTTTCTTAACCGATTTTAATAAAAATTTTACAGATTTTCATTATTTTGTTAATTAGTTCAAATTACATCTCAAAGTTTTCCAAATTCAAGATTTTGTTGTTATCAATCCCATGTGTATATCGAAAACGGGAAGAGTTATCGAAAATCGGAAACAAACTTGTACTGCCTAGGGATTAGGCGAGCTTAAGTTCGAGATCTGGAGTCTCTAGCTCTTATAGTCTCTAAGATCGACGCGTTCATACATACAGACAGACAGACAGACAGACGGACATGGCTATATCGACTCGACTGTTGATGCTGATCAAGAATATATCTACTTTATGGGGTCGGAAATGCTTCCTTCTTTCCCATTTTTAATGGGATCAGGGTATAATAAAAAATCGCTAAATAGTTAAGTTCTCGTCCTCGCTTTGTTATCTTTATGATAGAAAAAGAAAAAACAAATATGTAGAATAAATGTCAGTTTTAATATTAATGAAGATCATCATTAATATCACATATGTTTATGAAGATAAAATCAAGGGTTATCCTAAGAGTTAAAAATATGATAATTATTGTAGACACGGCTTGACTCAACTACAGTTCCAAGGGCTGTTTAGTTCCGTTGCAACTCCAAATTACGCCACTTCCTATGCAGCTATAAATAACGACAGATGCACCCCATCCGACACGATCAGACACGCGTCTTCTCAGCTAGTAGGTAGTATATGGGTACAAATGTATATTTAGAAAGTGGAGCGAACCAACAAAAACCATATAAGATACTCCAGTTTTTGATGCATTCAGTGCTGCGAACCGAGCCATGGAATGCAGAAGTGTTTCTACTCTGCCAACCTATGAAGAATCTTGGTAATTAAAATGATACCATTTTAATTTTAAAACGATTCTTTTAATTAAATCAATGTAATATGTTACAGTGCTCACGACAGCGACCTGAAGAGGGTTTCGCTTTGCCAAACGTTCTTTCCCTATAGTACGATCAGAGAGCCCGATCCAGCCATCATTCTCATAACGTTTGCTGCAGTTGTTGGCTCCATTTGCCTGCTCGGCGGTTTTGTTTTGCTGTGCGCAGTCTCCAAAGCCTGGCAGGACGAAACTTCCGAAGCCATTCTGCTAATGTGTAAGTGTGCATCCGTATATTCTTTATATCCTTTAGCAATTTTTAATTCTAGGTATTGGCTTCTTTATCACATCACTAGCCTGTGTTACATGGAAGCTAACAAACGCGCAGCGTTTGATTCAGTTACAAGACAACGAATCAATTTAGTGCAAATATTGTTTTAAATTATATTTACAATTGATCCAACGCAAGTTACAAAGCAATTAACTTATCAGCTATCCATGAAATAAAGGCACCCACATTTGTGTACACACCTGGAAAGCCATTACCACAATCTGATGCTCCATAGCTGACTATTCCATATTGAACAAAACGTTGCAAACCTTTATATATTGTTACGTAAGCTAGTGGACCACCCGAATCGCCATTGCATGAATCGTGTCCGAGGTTGCCAGCGCAGAGTTGACTCAATTTCACCACTCGCTGAAAGTACGTTTGGCAGACTATGCGATTTTTCTTATTGATAGCTGTCTCCATGGGTAAATCGGACATCGGATGGGTTTCAGTTTTTCCCCAGCCAGTTACACGGAACTCTTCCATCACTTCGGGTTCACTTTGAAGTGTTCTATTCAATGGCAAACAGATGGGCCTAATGCTGTCTGTGGAAATAGTACTTAAGCTTTGAAAAACAAGTTGAAAGGCTCTAGTCGAGAAATCCCGACTAGACGATACCCAGATACCTATACTTAACGCGTACAGTCAGTGCCTGCCAGTGCACAACTTCAAGGTTACATATCTGTGGTGTTTCTTAACCGATTTTAATTTAAATTTCACAGATTTTCATTATTTTGTTTAATAATTTAAATGCCATCTCAAAGTTTTGTCAAAATTCAAGGTTTTCTTGTTATCGATCCAATGTGTATATCGAAAACGGGAAGAGTTATCAAGACGATACCCTGATCCTTATACTTTACGCGTACAGTCAGTGCTTGCAAGTATGTGTGAACGCGCATACTGCATATTGCATACACAACTTCAATGTCCCATATCTCCGGTGTTTCTAAACCAATTTCAATAAAAATTTCACAGATTTTCATTATTATGTTAAATGTTTTAAATGCCTGTTTTTGTTTGAATTTTACCAAATTTAAGATTTTGTTGTTATCGATCCCATGTGTATATCGGAAACGGGAAGAGTTATCGTCTCTAGCTCTTATAGTCTCTGAGATCGACGCGTTCATACATACAGACGGACGGACATGGCTGTATCAACTCGGCTGTTGGTGCTGATCAAGAATATATCTACTTTATGGGGTCGGAGATGCTTCCTTCTGCCTGTTACATTTTCCCATTTTTAATGGGATCAGGGTATAAAAAATACAACACTACGAATGATTTAACTTACTTTGGTTGCCAACGTCTCGTGATAGCTTTACTAATGCAATATCATTTTCACCAGTTTCTCGAGAATAACTTTCGTGTAGAACGATTTTTTCAAATCCTACATCTTCAACTGGCGGTGCACAAACTTGTTTGTTTCTTTTAAGAACACAATCGGTGGCGTTGGATATTTGGTGCTCACCCAAGCGCACGGAAAGTCTATGGCAATTTTAAATTGAAAGTAATTGCATTAGCGAAATCAATTAAATGTTACTTACAGTTCTCCATTTCTAAAACAATGAGCAGCAGTTAATACGAAACCTATTTGTTGAATTGGATTAAGGACCAGAGAAACAATAAAGATAGTTGCGTTAACTTACGACTTGATATTAAAGTGCCGCCGCATGCAAATTCATTAATTCCATTTTTTTTTAACATAAGAAGAGCCATCCAGGGTCTTGACATTAATCTAACTGCATATCCACCGAAAGTTTTTTTGATTTCACCAAAACGTCCACAATCCTGTTCCAACAATATTTTGACTCCCTCTGATACTTCTTCTGATACTTCTTCCTCACAGCACACATGATTCTGGTGTACAAAATATTATGCAAACATTCATTCATACATATGTACTTTACTAATCTGTATACTAACCCTTTTATGAACGGTGCAAGTTGAATTCCCGATGTACTCATATTCAACTGAAAATTTTTTTATCGGGCGGGTAAATGCACGAATCTTTGGACAGTCTCTAGTACGGATACAATGTCCAGGACGTCCATCTTTTCTTGTGCAACTGTTATCTGTGTATGAGTATTTTTTAAGAGGTTTTCGATTGCGAATTTGTTCCAAACATTTCGGTATAAGTACGTATAGTACACATGTTACAATTTTGCTTACTTGTATAATCGGCCATCGACAGCCGACAAGCTAATGCCATAAAAAGAGCAAAACTCAAAACACTGATTATGTTCATTGCGAGTGATGATGTAAAACCGAACTGAATTTAAAACTCAAACGACTGGCTAATAAATAGAATTGGTGTGCATACATACATTGATGTTCGTACATATATATTTATGGCTGTATGTGTTCAATATATTGCGTTATCAATAATTTTTTTTTATATTTGATTATACCCTGAACCCATTCAAAATGAGTAAAGAGGGTATAATGGTTTATAAAGTGTATATATTCTTGATCAGCATCAACAGTCGAGTCATCTCAAAGTTTTCCAAATTCAAGATTTTGTTGTTATCGATCCCAAGTGTATATCGGAAACGGGAAGAGTTATCGTCTCTAGCTCTTATAGACTCTGAGATCGACGCGTTCATACATACGGACAGACGGACAGACGGACGGACGGACAGACGGACGGACGGACAGACGGACATGGCTATATCGACTCGGCTGTTGATGCTGATCAAGAATATATATACTTATGGCTATATCGGCTCGGTTGTTGATGCTGATCAAGAATATATATACTTTATGGGGTCGGAGATGCTTCCTTCTGCCTGTTTCATACTTTTGCACAAAACCATTATACCCTTTTTCCCATTTTTAATGGGATCAGGGTATAACAAGTAAGAAGGCTCTAGTCGAGAAATCTCGACTTCAACTTCAATGTCCCATATCTCCGATGTTTATTATCCGATTTCAATACAAATTACACAGATTGTCATTGTTCTCTAATGTTTCAAATGCCGTCTCAAAGTTTTCCATATTCAAGGTTTTGTTGTTGTCGATCCCATGTGTATATCGGAAACGGGAAGAGTTATCGAAAAAACTTGTACTGCCTAGGGATTAGGCGAGCTTAAGTTCAAAATCTGGAGTCTCTAGCTCTTATAGTCTGTGAGATCGACGCGTTCATACATACGGACAGACGGACATGGCTATATCGACTCGACTGTTGATGCTGATCAAGAATATATATACTTTATGGGGTCGGGGATGCTTCCTTCTGCCTGTTACATACTTTTGCACACTTTTTCCCATTTTTAATGGGATCAGGGTATAAAAAGCAAACTAATTATTTGAAACTTTTGGAATTGCTGGGCTGCTGGTTATTTTGCCTAAAATGGTATGGCTGCTAGAAAAATTATAGTAGAAAATACAAAATTATGTTTTGCCGACGGCAAAGTAATATATATTATACATTTATTTCTATTAAAACAAATGTTTTTTAAATTTTTAAATGTTAATTTAACGGATTCAGGGTGGCCTAGGCCTAGGTCCGTCTTTGTGTGTACGAATGTAAGTTTTGTTTTGATTTGTTTTTGCTTTGCTGTTTAGAGTTTGTCGTAGGTCATGATCTGCCTGTACATGCAGAAAGCCTTCTTACTTGTATTGTAAAAGTTTGTTGTTGCCGATCAATGAGTATGTACATATATGTGTGTTTGTGTTTGTATGCTCGTTGGTGTCGAAGGCAAATCGTCTGCAGCTGGCCTGCTGCGTATGGGCTTGGGTCGTCGTTTTGTGTATGCATGTGTGCGTCTAACGGGAAAAAGGCAAAACGCAAAAGAACAAACAACAACAAAACGTGCCGGTTGTCTCTGCTGAAACGCACACGCTGCTCAATGTGTTTTTATACCCTTTATTACAATATTCAATACAAGTCAATGCAATTATTTATGTATATTTATAATACACGTACAAGTATTTGAAACCTAAATGTGTTTATCTTAAGGTTAGTGTTAATTTGGTATTAAGTCAATTTAAACATGTTCTATAAGTCATTAATGATCTACCTCACTCATAATATACACACACGTATATGTATGATAGCAGTCATAGTTAAGTATCACACGATTAGCCAAACAATTTCACAAAGTTCATATAAAGTCTATACTACCCACCCATTTGAGTCATAGCAAGCAGACAGAAACAAAAGTCGAATATTTAAAATCTCAACTTCGGCCACCACACAACGGCACAATAAAGTACAGCAACAACAAATCTTCGTCTGGCGCGTCGCACGCTTCGAGCTAATGAGAACCCATCTACATTAAGATTCTCATTGGAGTTTATATACCCGCGAGCCAACTTGTTGCTTGACGAGCCGGTTTCAGGTTTTATCGTATCTGTTAACCAGATACGGTCTCTGGTTTCGTATCTATGTTCATTACATTATCGTTGGCTATCATCCTGTCTTGTAGTATTACATAGTCATTGTCAGCAACCAGAAAGTGCCGAATACATACGGCACAGCATGAGCAATCAATACACAAAACAAAAACAAATTCATACCAGCGGCAAACAGAAATGTATACGCAATGAACGAAAATACGAATCTTGTTGGGAGATATATGACGGAGAAATAGGTGCTATTGTACAGAGCTCGTTTACTAACTGTAAAAAAGAGGGGCAGCTATTTTCGCATCTTTAGATTAAATCGTTTTTGATTGGCAGCTATGTATGTGTGTATGTGTCTACGCGCATACTGCATATTGCATACACAACTTCAATGTCCCATATCTCCGGTGTTTCTTGATCGATTTCAACAAAAATTCCACAGATTTTCATTATTTTGTTTAATAATTAAACATTTCGGTATAAGTACGTATAGCACACACGTTACACATTTGCTTACTTGTATAATCGGCCATCGACAGCCGACAAGCTAATGCCATAAAAAGAGCAAAACTCAAAACACTGATTATGTTCATTGCGAGTGAAGATGCAAAACCGAACTGAATTTAAAACTCAAACGACTGGCTAATAAATAGAATTGGTGTGCATACATACATTGATGTTCGTACATATATATTTATGGCTGTATGTGTTCAATATATTGCGTTATCAATAATTTTTTTATATATTTAATTATACCCTGAACCCATTCAAAATGGGTAAAGAGGGTATAATGGTTTTGTGCAAAAGTATGTAACAGGCAGAAGGAAGCATCTCCGACCCCATAAAGTATATATATGCTTGATCAGCATCAACAGTCGAGTCGATATAGCCATGTCCGTCCGTCTGTCCTTCCGTCTATCCGTCCGTCCGTTCATCCGTCCGTATGTATGAACGCGTCGATCTCAGAGACTATAAGAGCTAGAGACTCCAGATTTCGAACTAAAGCTCGCCTAATCCCTAGGCAGTACAAGTTTGTTTTCGATTTTCTATGACTCTTCGCGTTTTCGATATACACTTAGGATCGGTAACAACAAAATCTTGAATTTGAAAAACTTTGAGAGGGCATTTGAATTATTAAACAAAATAATGAAAGTTTGTGAAATTTTTTAAGTTAAGTGTGCAGTATGCAGTTTGCAGTATGTGCGTACATACACACACACATACCAGCAAGCACTGACTGTACGCGTAAAGTATAGGGTTCAGCGTATCGACTAGTCGGGATTTCTCGACTAGAGCTTTCTTCCTTGTTCATGTACGACATTTGGGAACATCCAGCAGCCAATAAAACCCATCTTGTAACAACAGACGGACATTTTATAAGTTGAATAAATAGGTTAAATACATTAAATAAGAAGATGAAGAAAATTTATAAATATTTATAAATAAGCAACAACAAAGGAATAATCTAAACCGGGACCAGCATCAACACAAAACAACGCGTGAAAGCCACAAATCATTCATAACATTCTTTTTTTCGCTGGAAAATTTGGGTTCAACAATGCGAACAGCCAGGGACTTGCTGATAAGACTTTAAACATAGCAAAATTTTATTGTACTTTCCTGGAAATTCCTCACACCCGAGCTGATCACGGTTTAGATTATTCCTTTGTTGTTGATTTCGATTTTCTGCACTCGTGACGGTAAATTTTTATACCCTAATCCCATTCAAAATGGGTAAAGAGGGTATAATGGTTTGGTGCAAAAGTAAGTAAACAGTAAAGTTTCAAATGCCGTCTCAAAGTTTTCCATATTCAAGGTTTTGTTGTTATCGATCCCATGTGTATATCGCGCTCATACATACACACAGCCAGACAGACGGACGGACAGACGGACATGGCTATATCGACTCGACTATTGATGTTGATCAAGAATATATATACTTTATAGGGTCGGATATGCTTCCTTCTGCCTGTTACATACTTTTGCACTAAACCATTATACCCTTTTTCCCATTTTTAATGGGATCAGGGTATAAAAATAGCTGAATAGTTTGTATCTCGTTGCAACTCCAAATTACGCCACTTCCTATGCAGCTATAAATAACGACAGATGCGCTCCATCCGACACGATCAGACACGCGTCTTTTAGCTGGTCGTATATGGGTACAAATGTATATATAGAAGTGGAGCGAACCAACAAAAACCATATAAGATACTCCAGTTTTTGATGCATTCAGTGCTGCGAACCGAGCCATGGAATGCAGAAGTGTTTCTACTCTGCCAACCTATGAAGAATCTTGGTAATTAAAATGATACCATTTTAATTTTAAAACGATTCTTTTAATTAAATCAATGTAATATGTTACAGTGCTCACGACAGCGACCTGAAGAGGGTTTCGCTTTGCCAAACGTTCTTTCCCTATAGTACGATCAGAGAGCCCGATCCAGCCATCATTCTCATAACGTTTGCTGCAGTTGTTGGCTCCATTTGCCTGCTCGGCGGTTTTGTTTTGCTGTGCGCAGTCTCCAAAGCCTGGCAGGACGAAACTTCCGAAGCCATTCTGCTAATGTGTAAGTGTGCATCCGTATATTCTTTATATCCTTTAGCAATTTTTAATTCTAGGTATTGGCTTCTTTATCACATCACTAGCCTGTGTTACATGGAAGCTAACAAACGCGCAGCGTTTGATTCAGTTACAAGACAACGAATCAATTTAGTGCAAATATTGTTTTAAATTATATTTACAATTGATCCAACGCAAGTTACAAAGCAATTAACTTATCAGCTATCCATGAAATAAAGGCACCCACATTTGTGTACACACCTGGAAAGCCATTACCACAATCTGATGCTCCATAGCTGACTATTCCATATTGAACAAAACGTTGCGCACCTTTATATACTGCAACAGTGGAAAGTGGACCACCCGAATCGCCATTGCATGAATCGTGTCCGAGGTTGCCAGCGCAGAGTTGACTCAATTTCACCACTCGCTGAAAGTACGTTTGGCAGACTATGCGATTTTTCTTATTGATAGCTGTCTCCATGGGTAAATCGGACATCGGATGGGTTTCAGTTTTTCCCCAGCCAGTTACACGGAACTCTTCCATCACTTCGGGTTCACTTTGAAGTGTTCTATTCAATGGCAAACAGATGGGCCTAATGCTGTCTGTGGAAATAGTACTTAAGCTTTGAAAAACAAGTTGAAAGGCTCTAGTCGAGAAATCCCGACTAGACGATACCCAGATACCTATACTTAACGCGTACAGTCAGTGCCTGCCAGTGCACAACTTCAAGGTTACATATCTGTGGTGTTTCTTAACCGATTTTAATTTAAATTTCACAGATTTTCATTATTTTGTTTAATAATTTAAATGCCATCTCAAAGTTTTGTCAAAATTCAAGGTTTTCTTGTTATCGATCCCATGTGTATATCGAAAACGGGAAGAGTTATCAAGACGATACCCTGATCCTTATACTTTACGCGTACAGTCAGTGCTTGCAAGTATGTGTGAACGCGCATACTGCATAATGCATACACAACTTCAATGTCCCATATCTCCGGTGTTTCTAAACCAATTTCAATAAAAATTTCACAGATTTTCATTATTATGTTAAATATTTTAAATGCCTGTTTTTGTTTGAATTTTACCAAATTTAAGATTTTGTTGTTATCGATCCCATGTGTATATCGGAAACGGGAAGAGTTATCGTCTCGAGCTCTTATAGTCTCTAAGATCGACGCGTTCATACATACAGACAGACAGACAGACAGACGGACATGGCTATATCGACTCGACTGTTGATGCTGATCAAGAATATATCTACTTTATGGGGTCGGAAATGCTTCCTTCTTTCCCATTTTTAATGGGATCAGGGTATAATAAAAAATCGCTAAATAGTTAAGTTCTCGTCCTCGCTTTGTTATCTTTATGATAGAACAAGTAAGAAGGCTCTAGTCGAGAAATCCCGACTAGACGATACCCTGATCCCTATACTTTACGCTTACAGTCAGTGCTTGCAAGTATATGTGTGTGTGTGTGTACGCGCATACTGCATAGTGCATACAAAACTTCAATGTCCCATATCTCCGGTGTTTATTAACCGATTTTAATAGAAATTTCACAGATTTTCATTATTTTGTTTAATAATTCAAATGGCATCTCAAAGTTTTCCAAATTCAAGATTTTGTTGTTATCGATCCCATGTGTATATCGGAAACGGGAAGAGTTATCGAAAATCGGAAACAAACTTGTACTGCCTAGGGATTAGGCGAGCTTAAGTTCCAAATCTGGAGTCTCTAGCTCTTATAGTCTCTGAGATCGACGCGTTCATACATACGGACAGACGGACAGACGGACGGACAGACGGACATGGCTATATCGACTCGACTATTGATGCTGATCAAGAATATATATACTTTATAGGGTCGGAGATGCTTCCTTCTGCCTGTTACATACTTTTGCACAAATTCATTATACCCTTTTTTCCCATTTTTAATGGGATCAGGGTATAAAAAGAAAAAACAAATATGTAGAATAAATGTCAGTTTTAATATTAATGAAGATCATCATTAATATCACATATGTTTATGAAGATAAAATCAAGGGTTATCCTAAGAGTTAAAAATATGATAATTATTGTAGACACGGCTTGACTCAACTACAGTTCCAAGGGCTGTTTAGTTCCGTTGCAACTCCAAATTACGCCACTTCCTATGCAGCTATAAATAACGACAGATGCGCCCCATCCGACACGATCAGACACGCGTCTTCTCAGCTAGTAGGTAGTATATGGGTACAAATGTATATTTAGAAAGTGGAGCGAACCAACAAAAACCATATAAGATACTCCAGTTTTTGATGCATTCAGTGCTGCGAACCGAGCCATGGAATGCAGAAGTGTTTCTACTCTGCCAACCTATGAAGAATCTTGGTAATTAAAATGATACCATTTTAATTTTAAAACGATTCTTTTAATTAAATCAATGTAATATGTTACAGTGCTCACGACAGCGACCTGAAGAGGGTTTCGCTTTGCCAAACGTTCTTTCCCTATAGGACGATCAGAGACCCCGATCCAGCCATCATTCTCATAACGTTTGCTGCAGTTGTTGGCTCCATTTGCCTGCTCGGCGGTTTTGTTTTGCTGTGCGCAGTCAAAAGCCAAAGCCTGGCAGGACGAAACTTCCGAAGCCATTCTGCTAATGTGTAAGTGTGCATCCGTATATTCTTTATATCCTTTAGCAATTTTTAATTCTAGGTATTGGCTTCTTTATCACATCACTAGCCTGTGTTACATGGAAGCTAACAAACGCGCAGCGTTTGATTCAGTTACAAGACAACGAATCAATTTAGTGCAAATATTGTTTTAAATTATATTTACAATTGATCCAACGCAAGTTACAAAGCAATTAACTTATCAGCTATCCATGAAATAAAGGCACCCACATTTGTGTACACACCTGGAAAGCCATTACCACAATCTGATGCTCCATAGCTGACTATTCCATATTGAACAAAACGTTGCGCACCTTTATATACTGCAACAGTGGAAAGTGGACCACCCGAATCGCCATTGCATGAATCTCTTCCGAGGTTGCCAGCGCAGAGTTGACTCAATTTCACCGCTCGCTGAAAGTACGTTTGGCAGACTGTGCGATTTTTCTTATCGACTATTGTCTCCATGGGTAAATCGGACATCGGTTTGGTTTCAGTTTTTCCCCAGCCAGTTACACGGAAATTTTCGGGTTCGTTTTGAAGTGTTCTATTCAATGGCAAACAGATGGGTTTAATGCTGTCTGTGGAAAATATTACTTAAGCTTTGAAAAGAATATAATAATACGAATGATTTAACTAACTTTGGTTGCCAACGTCTCGTGATAGCTTCACTAATGCAATATCATTTTCACCAGTTTCTCGAGAATAACTTTCGTGTAGAACGATTTTTTCAAATCCTACATCTTCAACTGGCGGTGCACAAACTTGTTTGTTTCTTTTAAGAGCACAATCGGTGGCGTTGGATATTTGGTGCTCACCCAAGCGCACGAAAAGTCTACGGCAATTTAAAATTAAAAGTAATTGAATTAGCAAAATCAATGAAATGTTACTTACAGTTCTCGATTTCTAAAACAATGAGCAGCAGTTAATACGAAACCTATTTGTTGAATTGGATTAAGAACCAGAGAAACAATAAAGATAGTTGCGTTAACTTACGACTTGATATTAAAGTGCCGCCGCATGCAAATTCATTAATTCCATTTTTTTTTAACATAAGAAGAGCCATCCAGGGTCTTGACATTAATCTAACTGCATATCCACCGTAAGTTTTTGTGTTTCCAACAAAACGTCCACAATCCTGTTCCAACAATATTTTGACTCCCTCTGATACTTCTTCTGATACTTCTTCTGATACTTTTTCCTTTTCTGATACTTCTTCCTCACAGCACACATGATTCTGGTGTACAAAATATTATGCAAACATTCATTCATACATATGTACTTTACTAATCTGTATACTAACCCTTTTATGAACGGTGCAAGTTGAATTCCCGATGTACTCATATTCAACTGAAAATTTTTTTATCGGGCGGGTAAATGCACGAATCTTTGGACAGTCTCTAGTACGGATACAATGTCCAGGACGTCCATCTTTTCTTGTGCAACTGTTATCTGTGTATGAGTATTTTTTAAGAGGTTTTCGATTGCGAATTTGTTCCAAACATTTCGGTATAAGTACGTATAGTACACATGTTACAATTTTGCTTACTTGTATAATCGGCCATCGACAGCCGACAAGCTAATGCCATAAAAAGAGCAAAACTCAAAACACTGATTATGTTCATTGCGAGTGATGATGCAAAACCGAACTGAATTTAAAACTCAAACGACTGGCTAATAAATAGAATTGGTGTGCATACATACATTGATGTTCGTACATATATATTTATGGCTGTATGTGTTCAATATATTGCGTTATCAATAACTTTTTTATATATTTAATTATACCCTGAACCCATTCAAAATGAGTAAAGAGGGTATAATGGTTTTGTGCTAATGTGTGAAACATGCAGATGGAAGCATTTCCGACCCCGTAAAGTATATATATTCTTGATCAGCACCAACAGCCGAGTTGATACAGCCATGTCCGTCTGTCCGTCCGTCTGTATGTATGAACGCGTCGATCTCAGAGACTATAAGAGCTAGAGACGATAACTCTTCCCGTTTCCGATATACACATGGGATCGATAACAACAAAGACTTAAATATGGAAAACTTTGAAACGGCATTTGAAACATTAGAGAACAATGACAATCTGTGTAATTTGTGTTGAAATCGGATAAGAAACACCGGAGATATGGAACATTGAAGTTGTGTATGCAGTTTGCAGTATGCTTGCAAGCACTGACTGTACGCATAAAGTATAGGGTATCGTCTAGTTGGGATTTCTCGACTAGAGCCTTCTTACTTGTTTTTTGTTGCTCGGGTGTGAGGAATTTCGAGAATAAACAATATAATTTTGTTATAGTTCAAAACGTCTTATCAACCAGAAGACTGGCTGATCACATTGTTGAACGCAAAAATTTCACAACGAACAAGTAAGAAGGCTCTAGTCGAGAAATCCCGACTAGACGATACCCTATACTTTACGCGTACAGTCAGTGCTTGCAAGTATGTGTGTGTGTGTGAGTACGTGCATACTGTATACTGCATACACAACTTTAATGTCCCATATCTCCGGTGTTTCTTAACCGATTTTAAAATTTAAAATAATTCAAATGGCATCTCAAAGTTTTCCAAATTCAAGATTTTGTTGTTATCGATCCCATGTGTATATCGGAAACGGGAAGAGTTATCGAAAATCGGAAAGAAACTTGTACTGCCTAGGGATTACGCGAGCTTAAGTTCGAATTCTGGAGTCTCTAGCTCTTAAAGTCCCTGAGATCGACGCGTTCATACATACGGACGGACAGACGGACATGGCTAATATATATACTTTATGGGGTCGGAGATGCTTCCTTCTGCCTGTTTACTTACTTTTGCACCAAACCATTATACCCTTTTCCCATTTTAATGGGATTAGGGTATAAAAATGTACCGTCACGAGTGCAGAAATTCGAAATCAACAACAAAGGAATAATCTAAACCGTGATCAGCTCGGGTGTGAGGAATTTCCAGGAAAGTACAATAAAATTTTGCTATGTTTAAAGTCTTATCAGCAAGTCCCTGGCTGCTCGCATTGTTGAACCCAAATTTCGCAGCGAAAAAAAGAATGTTATGAATGATTTGTGGCTTTCACGCGTTGTTTTGTGTTGATGCTGGTCCCGGTTTAGATTATTCCTTTGTTGTTGCTTATTTATAAATATTTATAAATTTTTTCATCTTCTTTAATTTATTTAACTTATTTATTCAACTTATAAAATGTCCGTCTGTTGTTACAAGATGGGTTTTATTGGCTGCTGGATGTTCCCAAATGTCGTACATGAACAAGGAAGAAAGCTCTAGTCGAGAAATCCCGACTAGTCGATACGCTGAACCCTATACTTTACGCGTACAGTCAGTGCTTGCTGGTATGTGTGTGTGTATGTACGCACATACTGCAAACTGCATACTGCACACTTAACTTAAAAAATTTCACAAACTTTCATTATTTTGTTTAATAATTCAAATGCCATCTCAAAGTTTTTCAAATTCAAAATTTGGTTGTTTTCGATCCTATGTGTAAATCGGAAACGCGAAGAGTCATAGAAAATCGAAAACAAACTGCCTAGGGATTAGACGAGCTTAAATTCCAAATCTAAAGTCTCTAGCTCCTATAGTGTCTGAGATCGACGCGTTCATACATACGGACGGATGGACGGACGGACGGATAGACGGAAGGTCAGACGGACGGACATGGCTATATCGACTCGGCTGTTGATGCTGATCAAAAATATATATACTTAATAGGGTCGGAGATGCTTCCTTCTGCATGTTACATACTTTTGCACAAAACTATTATACCTTTTACCCATTTTTAATAGCCATGTTATGGACTTAATGGGCACTACAAATCTAGAGTGGCCATGTTGGTCTTGTTTGGAGAGAAAGAAAGACATGGCAGGCTTAATGAAGGCTCAGTTCGGATGGAGTTTTCGGCCAGTTACAAAAACTGTGCGAAAATTTCTCAACAGTGTAGAGAAATCTCTTAAATAATACTCCAAACCGCAAACAGGCCAATGTTGGGCAGTCATCGGGTCCTGTCATGTCTGACAATCCTCCAAACGTTCTAGAGACAAAAAATTAAAATAAGTTTATTAATAATTATCCTGCCCCTTTGGTGGTGAGTAGTGTTGACTTAGAACAACAAAATGAATCCAATATATCCCAAGAACGAAACATTCACTTATCTGAATATAGCTTCAGTTGAAGATAACATTAACATTGAATTTACACAAAAATTTGTAGCCGTTCCACCAAAAAAAAAAATTGTTTCACGGCTTCCCCCTGATTTAACATCAGATGATGTCAAGGTCTTCAATAAAGCCAAATCTAAAGCCAATTTCACGGTGGAAAAATTTAAATTTAATTACACTCGGAAGATCTCGTCATTTGACATCAGTGTTACGAGTCAAGATTTTAGCTCTATATGTTGCAAAGAATTTTGACCGGAGCACATAATAGCTAATGAATATACTGCCCTCCAGTAGTTGTGCCTAAAGCTCTTCCCGCTCTCTAAAAAAATTGTCTTATGTCATTTGTCTACATGTTCGCGATCGTCGTTACCGCACGCTAATCGGTGCGCCCCTCGGTCGGACGGGCGGGCGGTGCGTCGCTTTATGCGCGCTAACAAGCTTGGTGTCGTTGGGCCACTTGAATGTACTTTCCGTTAGTACATTTACGTCCAATATAATATAATAATATATGGAAATCAACTAAAAAGCTTTTAACTCTGAAGTTTCGCTACAACAGGAAAAGTAAAAGATTAAATTAATTTGAATAAAATATCTTTAATATCTATATTGTATATGGAACTAAAACTTCAGACTACCGGATGTCTTATAGAATTCATCTTTCTTTGACGACTTAAGCACACACATATGCACCTCGTTACATTGGGCCCTGCCAAAGTCGAATTCACCAAAGCGTTTAAGAATCTCACGTGCATCGAAAGAGTTTTGTTCATTTTTGTTAAGCTTTTCCCTTCCATAGCGCATGTTCAGCACGGTCATATGAAGTTTGATACTATAGCGCTCGTTGTTGTCTTTTGCACACAGTCCGGTGGTATGGAAATGCTTAAGGCATTTGTCAGCAAACTGTTGGAGCTCCGGTGACTCTACACATGCGTATAGCACTCTTGCGGAGCTGGGATCATCATTCATGATTTCCAAGCCTTTAACCTTTATCTCGAATGGTGTCTTTAAATCAATTAAAAACTGCCGACAGCATTGCAGCTCGTTTGTGGCCTGTATACGTTCTGAATCATCTAGGAGCACATAAACACCCAAAGTTATATGAATGCAGCACTCATGTATAAATAGCTCTTGGTCAATGCCTGGCAGTTCTGCTTCTAAAATGTTTTGCTGTGCACAAAAGGAAAGGTTGACTTTAGTTGTTTTTCACAACAGATATTGAAAGCCTACCTTTAATTCAATAAAACGCTTTTGAACTTCGCCTGTGTTGAGGGGAACGGCCAGGAAATGTGTTGGCCGCATGCGCTTCCGCAGCGAATCGATAAGTAGTCGAATTTTTCGCAGGGCTGAACACACATTGCTGCGGTCTTTGGACTGAATAACCAAGTCATTGGTTGTGTCATTTTGGCGTGGCACATAGATCTCCGTATGTGTCTCTGTTTCAATTCGACGCTTTGTAGTGCCTTTGAAGCCAATCAGACCACCATAGAAGGATCTGAAATGTGTATTTGTAGATAGTATTAGTATTAGCTCGTTAAGCTTAAGCCCTTAATTAGCAAACTCACTTGGGCACATGCAGGGCTAGCTTATAGCTTCCATTGGACAGCTCTTCAATATTACAATGGGCACTGTCCTCCTCGTTATCATCCTCAGCGTAAAGATCTGCAATCAAAGACTATTGTGTGTGTTCTTGCAAAAGCCTATAAGTTTGCATATTACCTGGTTCCTCGTAGCTCCTTGAAGGTTTTTGATTGACTGAATTCCACTTGTTGCCACCAAAATCATCGTGTACGACATTAACGCGATAGTTGCGATTGTGACTCATGCGCTGAGTAGGAGGCGCCAAAACATTACGACTCATTTTGTTGCAAAACTTTTAGTTTGATCACTCGTTTAGGGGAAAAAACATAAATTGATTTATATTTCTTTGTTTCTGACAAAGATGAGACTATTTTCGATAGGCAACTAAAATATATCGTTTAATTCCGATCGCAAAGTGATGGTTAATACTCAAGAATTCGATGTAAATGCCCACGCCCAATCAGCCAGCTTTCTGTTGCGCAGTAGCTCAGTTCATGTTGGAACTACCATTTTGATAGGCCATTTTTATGAACTGTCTGGGATTGATTTGCGATTAAATAATCAATAATCTCAAAATATGTCAGACAGTTCTCTCTCGATTGTATTGCTATAGATTCCCGAAACATGTTGCTTAAATTTGGTATATTATTATAATATATTAAATTAGCTTTTATCGTGCATTAGGTGCCCGTATTAAGAAAAATATGCCATTTGTAAGCTTTTTGTTTAACATAAAAAAAGCTTAAATTGGCAAAATTTTGCTTAATAATAATAAATAATTGCCTTTTTATTATTCTGCATTATTCCATATTTGATTTCATGCTAAAAAATACTTAGAAGCGTTCACATGGATGGCTCCGACTCTGGAACTAGGTTCCGAAAATTATTGCTGGTGAACCGTTGCGATTTTGACACAGATAAATAGTTATTAACACGTGCTGGAATTGTTGCTATTGTTATTGCCAGTGAGCTTGGCAATATATTACCAAAAACCAGGTAAAATGTCCGCGGTATCTGTTAATGGTCGTCATACCACACCAACCGAGCCGCACAAATCTTGGAAAAAGATAAACGAGGAACGCAAAGCGCTCAAACGTCAACGCAAGCAAGACAAAGCAATAAAGGCATTGCAGAGATCACAGGATGCAGAAGCTGCTGCGAAAGAGGACGCAGATGCGACTAAAGCAAGTCAAGCCAAGTCAAATCCATCCACAGTAAGTATAGCGGTACCAGGCTCCATACTGGAAAATGCACAGTCTGCCGAGTTGCGCGCCTACGTTGCCGGCCAAATAGCGCGAGCCGCTTGCATATTCCGTGTCCACGAGGTAATTGTCTTTGACGATGTTGGCGTGGCAACAGCGCGCGAGACAAAGCGTAGCTATGAACAGGATGCTGATGGCAGTGGAACAGGAACAGTGCGCAGCAGCTCGTTGCAGCTGGCACGCATCCTGCAATATCTCGAGTGTCCGCAATATTTGCGCAAATACTTTTTTCCCCTGCACAAAGATCTAAAGTACTCCGGCCTGCTAAATCCACTGGACACGCCACATCACCTGCGACAACAGAGCAAGTTTCGCTATCGCGAAGGAGTCGTTTGTGACAAACAAGCCAAGGACGGACACAGCTATGCAAATGTGGGACTGCTAAACGATGTGTTAATCGACAAAGCACTGGAGCCGGGTGTGCGGGTCACAGTTAGGATGGAGCCAATCAGCGGTAGGTTTTTGCATAAACCAATTTATAAATATATTTTTTTAACTTACAAATTTGTGTTGCGTTATTTAGAGGGAAGCAGAAAGCAGCGTGCCACATTGGTCAGTCCGGAGGAGCCGCGTCGGGAGACAGGCGTCTACTGGGGCTATCAGGTGCGCATTGCTCACTCGCTCTCAGAAATCTTTACGAAATCACCCTACGAAAACGGCTACGATGCCACACTTGGTACTTCCGATCGCGGCACTAGCGTTCATGATGTGCCCAGGAGATCCATTCAGTACAATCACATGCTTATTGTATTTGGCGGCCTGCAGGGTTTGGAGGAGGCGCTTTCCAACGACTCCAAACTGACCGTTGAAGAGCCAGAACTACTTTTCGATCACTATGTAAATGTACTACCCAAACAGGGCTCACGTACCATACGCACCGAGGAGGCGTTGCTCATAGCCTTGGCTGCTCTGCAAGAGAAACTGCTGCCACAGCACACGGATGTGGAAAGCGATCTAAGTGATTTGTTGCCGCGCAGCGAAGACACTGGCGTTATGATGGCACGGGATGTGCTGGTTAGCAAAAAAAAGAAAAGGAAGCTTGAAGATAAACCCCAACAAAATGAATCTTTAGTACCAGAATCAGTGTCAGCAGCCCCACCAGCTCTTGATCAAGTTCCACAGCATCCCAATCCTTTTAACGAGCGTGCAGCTAAGGTGACTGACACGGAAATTGACTTCGAGGTTGTTTCTGCAGCTAATCCAACTAAAGCTACAGTCGCTGCTAACCGCTCTGGTAGCGATGATGATTTAAGTCGTTTTGATTAATTATTTTGTAGATTTTCAATATGTTTTTGTTTTTAAATATTGTTAACTATATTGTACTCCTTCACATTTACTATACATATAGATGATGACAATTGCAATTATTTTTTTTTTTAATTAAAGCTACTTGTTAGTGTACTTTAGAAGCGCACAAATACTTTTAGGTACTGCACACACTTTGATTTTTTTCGTAACGCTCTTGTAACAGTTTGGACTTATGAATCTACACACATATCCGGAATGTTTTATAACATTGTGATTTAAAGTTGCTGCATTTTTTTGTGTTTTTACATTTTGTGGCAGCGTTTGAATTATGCTAAGAAGCAATTATCTAGGTCTATTTAATCGGTATTATTATTCAGTCACTTGCACTGTCAACATAAGACCCGAATGAATTTGATAACAAATGGTGCACTAAACATACATTTTAAATATAATCTGGTTTTTTATACATACATAATATACAAACTATTACAAAATATAAATATAGTATATACTACAGACTACACACGCGTATAACCGAAGGCCGCCTTATTTACATACAACAAAATGCTAAAATTGTACTTGCGCATGGTTTAAAAAATCTATATGTAATATGTCGCCACATTGTCGCTGGTCATGATTAGTTATGGAATTATTGAGTCCTGAAAACGCGCCTCTGGCAGGAAATCCTCTTCCAGCTCGATGCGCGTATCGCTATGATAGCCCAACAGCGATTCGGTATCCTCCTCAAGGTGCCGTATGGGATAGCTAATGCCATCACCAAAGCTAAGAGATTTATGCATAATTATATTGAACAACAACAAGTAAAGTAGAAACAATATTGAAAAACTGTTAATCAAATAGTTTTTCTTCATGATTATTATCAAAGGTGTACTGTGAATTTTTGTGTGTGTTTTGTTTATGTACTTAAATCTAATGGATATTCAATGTGTATACAGGAGATTGGTGCGGTGCAGAAGAAGCAAACGTACGTATTAAAAGTTCAGACTTCATGTGCGAATGAAAAAAATAAAAATAAAAAATAACAAACCTGAGCGGAGCTTTTTTTTTTTTTTATATATATATTTGTCATTTTTTTTGCGCGTACAAACAACGAATTTTAATAATCAAGAAATACAAAATATTATCATATCAAAAAAACTAAAAACTAGTAAACTTTAGGCCAAAACAAACTTGCCAAACTAAGCTACTTAATTAAAGTTTATAAAAGCATCAAAATGCCGCCAGTTTTGAAATTCATTGAGTTGTGTTCAATGTGTTTTAGGTTGTGTTCTAGATACAGATACATGTTCATAAGTAGGTTTCCAACTAACATTCGTTTTGGTATTAAAGCATTGCTCTTATGCCAATTACAATAATTGAACCACATAATTGCAAATTCATAGTAGTAGGACTAATTGACCAACATTCAATAGATGCCTAACCAAATAATCATATCAATATCAATGATTATGTTTATCAGTAAATTAAATTTCAATATAAATATTAGTATGTATTGGAGTCATCTATTGCTTTGCTATTATGTACCTCCTATAATGCCTGGCATTTCAAATGTACAACAAAATAGTTAGCTTACGTATTATTCAATTACAAGTTAGGTCTTCTTTTATCAATTAAATATATGTATCATTCCTATATACGTATTAGACTTGGGCATTACATTGTTTTTATACAGACGATCAAGAGGTGGTGGTGGGGCAGCAGAGCTACAGGTAAACAGGTTGTTATAACATTTCATATTGTTACATTATTGCTTAGCTCAACTCATAAAACTTACGAGTATATTAAAAACACACACACATATATATTAACAACGACCTGGCAGCTACTTGCTGGTACTCTGGATATATTAAACGATCTTGTTGGCAGGGATCACAGGCGGACCACCGTTTAAGATGCTGGCATCCTTTGTTGCCGCAGCAGCCACAACACGATCACCGATCATATCGATAACAATGCCAGAGTGATTTTGGTCAAATCTCGATATCGTTCCCTCTCCTCCTCCTTCTTCCGCTGCTGCTGTTTGCTCAATGTTGACAATGACTGGACTAGGCGGTAATAATGGATAATTGTTGCTAGATGACTGACCGTTCTCTAGCACCACATGAGGATGATGATTATTGAGTGGAATAGCGTCAATCAACTTATCTGTTGGTTGGACATCTAACCTGTTTCTCCCAGCGATTGTTGTCGTATTGCCCATGGCCTCATAACGCTGTCCATTGCCATGACCCAGCTGCTCGTTGGCCGTCGGAAAGCTTAATCCATCACCCTTACTAATCACAGTTTTGTGAGTTTTATCGGATTTTGTTTGAATTGTGAATAAGCAAAAGTTTTGTGTTTTCGATTAACAGAAATTAAAACAGAAAGCGATTTAATATTTTTTGTTTGTTTGTTGTTTTTGTGGGTAATTGCATATATTGCTATTATTATTATTGTTGTTGTTGTTAGATTGTTTGCGCTTTATACATTGTTTATAAATCTGGAAAGTTTTGTGGCTTGCGTGATTTTTAGTAAGCATTTGGTTAGCAGCAGCTTTTAAATTATTTATTAGTTACAGCCTCGCATTAATTCTAAGAACTAACTATTTAGAAAGCTTATCGACTGCACTTCCAAAAATTTAAATAAAAAAATAAATCCATCAAGAAGTGTTTTCTTGGCTTCGCCAGAGATTCAAAACCCTTGCAGACAGTTAAGTGTTGAAACTATATCCTGTGTGAGTGTATACATTGATGCTCACATAATACGAAAGAGCGTATTTACAGTTATAAGAATATAAATGTAAAGAAGATAAGAAATACGCTGATATGTTTCAGAGCGTATGTCGCACTTTTTGAGTTCATCAGTTAGTTCGTAATCAACCTTCAAATGAAGCACATCATTGTTTCATTTTTAATAAATATTATTATTACTATAAAACCGAATTCGCTGGAGGCCTCTCAAAATATTTTTCATCAGGTTTCGGGCCCAGGAACGCTAACATAATAATAGGAAATTATGATTTCGAAACTCAGGGATGTACATCGTCCAACTGGCCCAGTAAGGAAAGTTGTTCTATATAGAAAGCTACTGGGATTGCGTATGGCAGAGGATGACGATATGAGTGCGCATATTAATTCATTTTGCACAATTGTGGATCAGCTTGCAGAAGTCGATATAAAGTTAGCTAACGAGCTCACAGTTATTATATTGTTGTCAAGTCTGAACAAACAATTTGAAAATTTCGTCATAGCCATGGAAACGCGCGACAACTTGCCCTCTCTAGATGCATTAAAAATTAAGTTGCTAGAGGAAGGAGAGCGCAGGGGATGTGAAGGGCTGCTCAAAGTAGGTAGCGAGCAGCAGGCATACACTGTCACGGCGACGCCAGATAGAGCGCAGAAAAAGAAGATCGACAAAAAGAATGTCGAATGTAACAATTGCAGGCGTCGTGGGCACTACAAAAATGAATGCAAAAGTAAGCGCAAAGAAACAACAACAACAACGGAGCAGCAACGTTCGTATAGTTATAACGGAGGAAAAGCCGAACGATCTGAATTTTACCGTCTGCAGCGCGCGGTATATTTGTGAATTACGTTTCGCAAATAGAAGACTTTGTGTTGGCTGACAAGAACGTAATGCGAGCAGTTGGCAAAGGCGACGTAAGGCTCGAGACGGGATTTTGCGTCCTTACACTTGAGAATGTTTATATGTACCCAATATAAAGGGAAATTTTATGACAGTGAGTCGTGCAGTCAAACGGGGCTGTACAGTAACATTTTGTAGAGACAAAGCAATTGTGCGTCAGAAAGGCGAAAAAGTATTAGAAGCCCAGAAAAGAAACAAACTATTTATTTTCAAGAATAGAGCAAAAGTTTGTTTGGGTGTACCGCAAACGAGTGCACATATTTGGCATAATAGATATGGCCATCCAAATAATGCAAGTCTGATGAACTTGGTGAAAAATAAAATGGTGCAAGGTGTTGATAATGTGAACTTTTCAAATAAGTTTCAGTGCCGAACAAGCATGAAGAGTAAGATTCCCACACAGCCATTTCCAGTGTCGGGAAACCGCGCAGGGCGCCTGCTGGAACTAATACATACAGATGTATGTGGGCCATTTGAGAAAAGATCACATATTTTTGCACATTCATCGGTGACATGACTCGGCGAGGTGTACGATTTTTGTTGAGTTGAAAAACGTGGTAGAGCGCCAGACTGGGCGTAAGATAATAGCTATACGTAGCGACAATGGGCGAGAATACGTTAACGCACGGTTTGATAAGTTTTTCAAGCAACATGGCATTGTACGTCAGCTTACTGCCCACAGCAAAATGGTGTGGCAGAGCGGGCCAATTGAACTCTTGTGGAGATGGCAAGGAGATTGCTTGTGCATGCAAAGATGCCGGAGTACCTATGGGCAGAGGCAGTGGATACAGCGTGCTATATTCGAAATAGGTCACCAACTACTGCACTGGTAGGTAAGAGTCCATATGAGGCATGGAGTGGCAGGAAGCCCAATGTGCAGCACATGAGAATATTTGGGTCTGTGGTAGTTGGTTCAGATGAAAGACCCCATGGCAAATTTAAGACCAAAGAGCAGGAATATCGCTTCGTTGGATATTCAGATGTTTCTAATGCATACAGGCTGTATGATGAAAGGAAACAAGTGATCGTCATAAAACGCGATGTTTTATTCGACAAAACTTGCACGGATGCGCCCATTTCAGTAACGATCCCAGTTGCTGAAGTAGCGTCGGACACACCTAATAGTTTTTTGAGTTGATTTTAAATACTAACATTATAACAAATTTTTGTTATTGAACTATCTGCAAGGTTGTAACAAATTATAACATATAAATATTTTTATTTAATCCACTTTGAGTAAATGTTGTGTACTAAAGCTAATTGACCAATTTTTAGTAACGATTTTGGTTACTACTTATACACTAAGGCTTACATAAATTAAATGACATAACATTTAAAATTTTTGGTTGTTGTTGGTACACTTGGTTAAGATTTACAAGTTTATCGCGACTTATAATTATAACAAACTTAAAACAATATATAGATGTAAATCAAGAGTTAATAAGTGTAGTTTGTTAGGTGCACAAGATATTTGAAAGCTCGTACTTAGAAAAGCGAATAATTTGCAACATGCCTCAAATAAGCCAAATGGTGGAAATTAGAAAAGAAGTTTTTTGGTAAAAGCGACGAACATGAATAAAACAAAATACACACAAAAACAACAATAAAAAAGGGCAGGTCGAGCTGATTTTTTTTTTAAGTGAGTGCAGCTTAAAACTAATGAATAAATGAGATTAATAGAAAAAATTTAATGTCGAGACATACCTGGTGAAAACGGGGAGAAACCAAAGCTCCCATTTGTCGCCAAAGACCTCACAAAAGTTGGCATAACGACCCAAATTATAGCCATTTTTATCGGGTCCGCCAACACGAAAGATGGGAGCACGAAAAGCCTCTGTAATAAAAACGTACATAAGCAAATTTATAAATATATATATAGTATATTATAAAATCAAATACTTACCCAGTGTGGTGCGATTAACGAGAACCAGATAAATGTGATAGCCAAAGAGGCTCACCAAACTAATGGCAAACATGATCGATATGAAGAACAGGAAGAGTATGTGAAAACGACCCATGCCGCTGCCGGTTAGCTGGCCCTGTTCCAAGACACCATTACCATTTTGATTCTTTATATTATATATAAATTATACATAATACAACAATACAATATATATTGGGAGATAGGTTAATTATCACACAATTTATAATACAACGCACATTCATTAATCATGCAGCACATGCAGCATAAAACAAGAAAATGCAAGTGAATTTATACATATATACTCAGTGCGAGGGGATTGAGTGTTTCTTAGCGGTGTGGAGAGAGGATTGAGTGGTGGTTGGAAAACTTACCTTCCAAAACTGTATGAAATCATGCAGCGTGGTAAGGGCAACGTACAGACAGTAGACCAGAGCATAGCCCAAAAACAGTACAAAGAACTTGTAATTGTAAAAATTAACGCAATTGTTCACCCATGGACAATGATGATCCATTTTAAGTACACAGCAGCTGCATACGCTGCAATGATGCGAACGATCCGGCTTTATGATCTTGCATTTCTCACAAAAACGCACAGAGCCGTTGATTGTGCTGTGGAAATTAAAGAAGACATACATAAATATAAGCTCTATATTTTTGCAATAGCTTCTCTAAGGTTTCCCTTATACTCACCGATTTGTTACCGGCAAATTCCGCGCAAAGCTGTTTAAAATACGTTTTTGTGTCTCGGCATTCTCAGCTCGAAACAGATGATTTACCTCCTCGTCTGGTATGCGCCACTGAAATAGTATGAACTGTTAGTATTATATTGTAAATTGTTTATATCGTTGATGTTATGAAACTTAAAATTACGCCTAGTCACACACAATTATGCGTTATCGCTATTTGTGTGTGTTCTCAATTACGTCCTTATCAGAAATGAGGCGGGTGTGAATCACTAAAAATGGGTTTGTCGTGTGTGTGTGACTTTTTGGGGCTGCACTTACCTGATCCGGCACGCGGCCCACCGAAGTATTAATGGTTTGCCAGTACGACCAGAGAAATAGAACGAGTGCGATATGATAAAACAACAGCATGAATGCCATTGCAATACGGTTCTCTGTATTTACTAAACACAGAAGGGGAAAGGGAGAGAGAAAGTGGATTAGGGTTTACTTTTAAGTTTTAAATATAAGAGAAGATGATGTTACTCACTAACACATAACTCCACCACATAGGCATAGTAGGACCAGCCAATGACGGCGAATACAAAGAGAACGGGTATCCACTTGAACACAGACATGCAGCAGCCACAAGGTGTCTTCCTTCGTCGATTGTCTTCGTTGCCCATGCTTCTCCGAATTAATACAGCTCACTGCTGTATTCGTCACAGTGTGTGTGTGTGTGTGGGTGTGTAGATGTATGTGTACGATTGATGTTGTTGTGCTTGCCGCTGTAATTGTGCACCTTATCCTGTCGTAGGGCTCTTCAAAAGGTGTTTTCAGTTTACTTTTGTTTGGTGTTGCTTAATCTTCTTGCAGCAGTGAATCACAGCCAACAAGTTACCACAAACAGAAGACGAACAGTCATTCAATCTGATTGGGTATTTTTTGTACCAAAGACACTTTTGCTTATTTCTCTTTCTTTCGCGACGGTTTCTCAGCAGTGGCAAGTGAAAGTGGTTGTATTTAGCTTAGAGCCATGTAATAAAATGCCTTTGATTTTACACAGCCATCGCCTGCTTGTATGTGCCAATTTTTATTACTATTCCAGTAATAGCTTATACGATTTCCGGACGAAATAAATAAATATTTTTATCCGATTCGACGGCTCACTCCAAGAATGGTTTGTGATGAATAGTGATGTGCAAACATGCTCGCGATATAAATATCGATAAGTACGAACTGACTGATTATTAAGAACAAAAACAATTGTTAATTTTAGTAAGCCAAATCTTGAGGATAAGTATAGCCTTTTTTGATAACGTATGATTTATGAAAACGAACAAATGCTATAATGCCATAGCTTAATGAACTTAATCGGTTGAGCAGGCGCGTTGCCAGCTACTCACAATTTATTTCTAATGCCGCCCACCTGTGACGTCACAAATATTTCAACACATTTTGAAGAGAAGTGGCAACGTCAGCATACCGATACCGCCGATACCGGCTGACAAATGTATCGAATCAGCCCAATCAGAATCCGAGTTTCAGTATTATAGTAACGTGTGTCGTCGACAGTGGTAGATATATTCTCTCGGATATCGGATTATGCGTACTACGTGCGTTTAAAAATAAAAAAGTAATTACACACAAAAAAAAAAAAACAACAACAATAAAAAAAATTCAATGAAAGAGTGCTAACTATCATACTTAAAGAAGCGCAGACAGCGCAGTCGTAAGCCCAACACAAAGTTCACCTTAAAAATTGTTGTCGATTGTGCAAGTGTATGTAAAAAATGTGCGCGTAATAAAAAACGAGGGCGCGATATGCGCGAGGAGTAAACGGAAGGGCGGGCGGTCGGACGTGCAGGCAGGTGGTGGGCAGCAGCAGCAGCAGCAGTAGTAGATGACAGTCAGCAGTCGGCAGGCTCCCACAAAAAAAAAAGTACATACAAAAATTTACCTACCTATTACTTTAGCCAGCCTCGCCGTTGTTGTTACTGTTGTTGCTGTCGTTGGCAAGGTTTTTGGGGTACGCCTGTTGGGGCTTTTACTCGTTTGTTCCGTTTTTCTGACTGAGGGGTGGACAATCAATAAACGCAAAGCGCTTAGACTAGGCTGTGTGTGAAGAAGCGTTGATGGTCAGAAATGCGTTTGGCTTTAATGATAAAGATGCTGCTGGTCGGGGGAGGGGGAGGGGCAAAGATGCTTTGGTGTGGACTTTGAGCTTAAATGCCGGTTTGAAATGTGTATAATTGACGGGTAAAGTGATCGCTGGCAAATAAGGTGTAAAATTACTTAGTATCATACAAAAGTGAGTGCATTAAAAATGTCATTTCGAGTGCCCACTGTACATTGTTAATCAATTGATCTAATTGCGCTTGCGATTAGAAATTAAGTGTGTATGTGTGTGTGTGCGCGCGTTTGCGTGCCATATTACTTAATAATTGCAATCGTTCACTAATTAATTGTGCATATTAATTGAAATTAAAAGATTGTTAACACATTGATTGGAATTTGCGGCTTATCAAGTTGGAGTTTTCGGGGAGCACAGGTATCGAAATGCAATTCACAATCGGGTCACGGTCATCGATGCCTTTTAATAAGCAAAATCCAATCAGAACACCACCAGGTGTACTCACACGCATTCTTCAAACTTTTATAGGCCTGCCTGTGTGTGTGTGATTGTGTGGGAGTTGTGCAAGCGGATAGAAGAGTGAAAAGCGAATAGAAGAGAGCAATTGCTGTTCGTAGTAGACAGGCACAAAAAGCACAAAAACACAAGTGCAAATAAACAATTCAAACAAATGAGCGAAACGTGCACAAACACATACATACATATACATATCTACCTACATATGTATATGTATATTATGTATATGCAGAATATATATGTACAGACTTAACAAATTGCTGTGTACACACACGCTGAAGAAATAATCAATGTTTATTTAAGCACAAATAATTCACAGACACACTCATATGCACACACGATTAATTAAACAATTACATTGCCAAAAAAGAATTGTACAACAACACAATGCGGGCGCACATATTCAAATAGTTTATGTTGTTTTTTTTTCTTTTATTACCAGTTTAACAACTTCAAAGTTGGTCTCCAGAATAAGAAGATAGAAATATAATTGGATAACAGCGAAATGTTAACGGTAAAATAGGGGTACTCGTTTAAAAAAAAAAAACTTTAGCTTATTCGCATTTTTAATCAAATCAAATAAAATATTTGTTTGAAACATCAAAGCCAAACAATCCCACACAAAAATAACGACAGTAGCAGCAGCAGCGCAGCAACAGCTCTGCAGCAGAGTTTAAAGATTTGATTTTGCCGTAAGAGCCTTCACCTTCGACAACTACTTCGGCGTCGCCGTCGCCGTCGCCGTAGCCGCTGCCTTTCCTGTTGCCGTCGCCTTTCCGTTTACCTTCGTTTTCGCGCCCTCCGATAAACCTAAAATAAGAGTAACAAATTAAATTCGGTTTTAGCCAATAGCAGCAGCTACAACAACAATAACAACAGCTACTTTAGCAGCCGTTACAATCATAAGAAAAAACTGCGACAGACAGCAGACAGCAAGTGCGAACGAGAAAGCGGCTAAAGAGAGAGTGTGTGTGAGTGCGAGAGAGTGAGAGACAGCCGTCGTTCAGTTTTGTGGTTAAGCAGCAGAAGCAGAAGCAGCAGCAGCGTCAGCGTCAGGTGAGTGCTCATATTTTTTTGTTGCTTTCCGTTATGTTTATTTTCTTGACGCTCATTGTTTTGCGATTAAATATTTTATACGCGCTTATCAATAGCTATCCTCCAAGGGTGTCGCATTACTTGATAAACAAATAAAAACGCAGCACAAACAAACACACTATCTCAAGCGGGTTCAAGTGTATGTGTGTGTATCAAGTGGCAACGCTGTCATGCACTTATACTCTGATTTTTACCTTAAGTAAATAGTAGTGCTTGTTATAAGAGTTTTTTTTTTTTTTTTTTGTGACAGACATTCATCCATATCCCACACACACATACTTATATACATGCACACATCCATCAAGCTTCCATCATCTATCAACATTACGGAGGGACCAGCGGTCACGTAAGTCACGCGCACAACCAACTGGTGACGTACTTGCTCTCCAGGAATGGAAATAGGAATGGGTCTTGTACTGACGCTAAATATGGGAGTAGAAATAAGGCATTGGGCATTGGGATAGAGCAAATACTTGCGTAGCCTATATACATACATACATATATAAAATTCAATATCCTGCGGCTATAAGCTATGTCTTCCTTGCTCTCTCTCTGGCACTCTTTCACTCTCTCTCTCTCTCTCTTTGTTTGTGTATGTCCCGCATTTTCTTTAGTTGTCGACTGTAAGCCAGATTCCTTGCATGTCCGCACGTTTCCTGCGACGAGTTGAAGCTCTTGTGTGGTACCCAGCATCTTATTTCGTTTCGCCGTCGGGTCTTCGGCGATGGGTGCTGATGCTTTATTGATTGCGAAGTAACGGGACTCGAGATTAATGTAATACATTATTAGAGCTTAACTAACGAACGGTTGCTGACTGTGCCTGCGACTGTGCCTGGTACGCAACTTTTTTTCTTTTGAGGCTCGACCGGTAATTAAGAGCGTTGTAGCATACGCTAGGCTTATAAAGAGCTTTGTTTTCTTTGACGCTTTTTCAGCTGCAAAATGAAGCAACAAAGAAGCAAAGGAAGGAAGGGAAAAGAGTGAGAGAGAGAGAGAGATATAGATATAGAGAGCAGCAACATATGTTAAACATGTACCAACAAATTTTGTTATTTTGTTGCCTTTTAATTATGTGCCGGGGGCGGCGGAGGGGAAGTTTCGTCAAAAGTCAGCTCAAAGGCATTTTTATTGACAGGCAAAGGAGCTTTTGTTTTTTGTCTGTTTGTGTAAGCGCGCGTGTGTGTGTGTGTGTATTTGCTATTGACAAGGGTTTTGCTGCGTCCTCCTTCGTGTTGCACGTAAAAATTCTATCATGAAGACAAGAGAAAGTCTTTTTTTGTGGTTGTTGCCTTTATTACTTTTTTCATTTCTTTTGTAGAATTCAATTTTCTCTCTTCCTGTTCTATTGAGTATGCCTGGAATTATTTCAATTTATGGTCTCATTTCCATTTCCATGAGCAAACAACTTATGCGTAGCTCAATAAAAAAGTAAACGAAAAATTTAAAAACACTTTTCTCTGTCAGATGTAAATAATGTTCGAAAGTTTTCAATGAACATGTTTTCGTGGCTATTTTATTTTCTTGTTCGTTTTTGTTATTGTTTTAATGCTATCTGCAACGCTTCTCTGACAAAATCAACAGCAAAATTCTTAGGGCTCTGAACTCCCCGGCGCATACGCAAATTAATTTTCGGCATTGAGTTTACCATAGCTACGTTGCCCAAAAATAGAATCAACAAGCACAGCACAGCACAGCACAGCACAGCACAACAAACACAACACAATTACACACTAAAAGTTTAAAGCTTTACGCTAAATAAACAAAAAAATCTCAAAGGCTAACACAATTTTTGGGGGCCCATAGGGAAAATTGTGCTAAACTTGAGCTAAGTACATGGCGTATGCGCAATAATTTTGTTATCCGCCCGGCATATGTTTTGCGTTACCTAGCCAATATAGTAAATGCGTCGTGGAGCTTGAAAGAATTTTGGCAAAGTTTGTTCAATGAATTTAACTCAACTTAACTCAACTTAACACAACTTAAGTTAACTTAACTTTGTATTATTAATTAGTTTCTGGCTTTTTTCGTTTAGTTTGCCAATCTAAAGACTTCATTTAACTAGCTTAAAGACGTATGACGTCAAAGTCAAATGTGCTGGCCATGATTGATTATTTGTAAATACGCACAAGAAATTTGATTTCAAAATGATTCACAAATAAAATTCTGCATAATTATGTCTAAAAGTTTGTCGTCCTATTTTTGTTGTTGTGGTTCTAACAATAGTTATTAAAACAAACATACATATACAAACATATATTGATTATATTTTCAGTTTTATCTCACACAACAATCATCAACGCAATGTCTCTGCATTCTCAAAATCAAAAAGTAAATATTTAAAAAGATTCTTGAGATTCTTGAAGAAAAACACCAAGAAAATTAAAATCTGTTCAATTGGCCTGCGACCAGCAACGAAAACAAATGCCAGCAAAAAACAGAAAACAGAAAGTTGGCCAATAAAAGCAATGACCTTATACAGACGCTGCTACGTGGGTGGTTTGACAAGTACCTAGGCTTGACGCCAGGTTGCGCTACTATTACAACATAACGCCACTATCTTAAAGTTCAATAATTTAGACGACCACAGTGAAAATTTCAGTCCGATCGGACTTTTAGTTTGGTTGTTACAACCTGTCAAAGGAGTAGTGTCCGCGCATTTTAGAAAAATGGAAAAAGAGCAATATCGGTCGGTAATTCGATTCTTGTTTTTGGAGAGGAAATCACGCACCGAAATCAAAGAACTCTTGGATACTGTGTACGGTGATTCTTCTCCTTCGATTTCAACCGTTGGTTTTTGGTTTAATGAGTTTCAACGTGGTCGCACGTCCGTTTTTGATGAGCCACTACCAGGTGCCCCGAAAACGGCTATCACGGAGGATAAAGTGAAAAAATTACATGATCTCGTAATGTCAGCCCGCCGGTCAAAGGTGCGCGAGTTAGCTGAGACAGTAGGCATCTCAACAGAACGAACATTTCATGTCCTACATGAAATATTGGGCATGAGAAAGCTGTCGGCGCGATGGGTGCCGCGTTTGCTCACTCCAGAGAATAGGCGCAACCGCCTGACCACTTCGAAGCAGAGTTTGACGATGTTTAAGCGTAATCCAAAGGAGTTTCTTCGTCGATTCGTGACTGTTGACGAAACATGGATTCACTGGTACACACCTGAGACCAAAGAACAGTCGAAACAGTGGACTTTACCAGGCGAATCTGCCCCGAAAAGGCGAAGACTGTTCCATCGGCCGGTAAGGTGATGGCCACGGTTTTCTGGGATTCACAAGGTATCATCTACATAGACTACCTGGAGAAGGGAAGAACGATTACAGGGCTCTACTATGCCGAATTATTGGGTAGATTCGACGCCGAATTGAAGAAAAAACGGCCCCATTTGGTGAAGAAGAAAGTGCTCTTTCACCATGATAACGCACCTGCTCACACCTCCGGCGTCGCCCAGGCAAAATTGTCAGAACTACGCTACGAACTGCTGCCCCATCCACCTTATTCTCCAAATTTGGCCCCTTGCGACTTTTTTTTGTTTCTAAACTTGAAAAAGTCAATCGCTGGGCAGAAATTTCGGTCGAACGAGGAGGTTACTGCCGCTACGGAGGCCTATTTTGCAGAGCTTCAGAAATCGTATTTTTTAGAGGGGATAAAAAAATTGGAAAATTGCAAGATTAAATGTATCGAGCTAAAAGAAGATGACGTTGAAAAATAAATTATAACTTTTCCAAAAATTTTCGTTTTTCTATTGTATGTTTGGTACTTCTCAAACCACCCACGTACATACACACACACACCCCCGCGTTCCCTAAGCTGGTGGCAAGCAAACAATTTCCAAGCTCATCAATATTTCCATCTAATTTCTGTGGCATTTTCGCTTTATGTGGGCGCAAATTCGTTGCAAAGCACTTAACAATTAGCAAGGCTAACTTTATCTGGCAAATGGCAAAAAATATTGCCTTTCTAATTATAGATATTATTATTATTCTTGTTATTAGTAGACAAATAAGAGAACTTTTCTTTATAAGCTTAGTGCCTAACTATGAAGGATCAAAATGCTTTGAATTTGTTAAAAGATTCGTTCAGTTTCATTACTTCTTTGGAAAACTTCGCATTTAATGTAAACAATATAAATAAATACTTTCCACATGGTATTTTCTTATATTTGGAAAAGCTTGTATAGAAAAACTTTTCTTTATTCCCAAAAAGGTTAATAAACGTCTTTATGAAATTTCTAAGTTTTATATATCAACATCAATATTGAATTTGTATTAGAGCGAACTTTGAAGTTAAATTTGCTTTAATGCTTTCCTTTGGCAAGCATTTCTAATACATAATTCTCTTTGGATGCTCCATTGAGTGGACTCGACTAAAGAACACTTCGCCTCAACTCCGGGCCATTGTTGTGTTGTCACTCACAAAAGGAAATGAAGCTTGAAGCTCTATTACATTTTAATGGAGGTCTCTGCTCAAGATATTTGTCTTTTCTTTACAATTTACTATACACGTATATGGTGCTTTGAGCGTACAGTTTTCAATGTTTTTAGAACAATTTATTTGATTGGATACAGCTCAATTGATAACTTAAACTTCAAGAACAGTAACAAAACTCACTAGAACGAATGGATTTTATCCGATTTAATCAAGCATTTAATATAGTATATAGTATATAGTATTTATTATATTCTTTAGACTTCAAGGCAAACTCACTGTTTAAATATTAAATAAAACACAAGAAACCACACACACACACGCACACACACACACACAAGACAAAGATAAGATAATACAAAAGTAGATAAATTTCATTAGACACTATTTATGTGTTATATTTATAAACTATGAGAGTTTGGCCAATCCCCGAAAGCAATTTGCTGACACATTTAAGCAAGGCCAAAAGCCAAGAGCTCAAAAGAACACACACACACACACAGAGATTGCGCATACGTCGTGTTGTACGCAGCGCAACAGAATCAAGCACTAAATGACTTTTAAAAGCCAATTAACGCACGATATCTGCTACTTGGGCCAACAGGGCAATATGGCAATATGGACTGTCAATATGTTCAAGCTTGTCAATCGAATATCGGTCGATATGTCGCTCCCCCCACCGCCCCCGACTCCACTCCCACATGCTGCTTGACGCTCGTTTTGACTGTTTAGATGTTTTTTTTTTTTTGTTGCCAGAGCAGAATGAAAGAAAAAAAAAATTGAATTTTGTGTTTGCCACTTTTCTAGCCACTTAATATTTCTTTTTATTGCTCCCACTGCTGCTGCTGCTGCTGCTTGTGAGAAACGTTAGCAGCACATTTTCTTTTCGGTTCTTTCAGCGTTTTTTATTAGCAGTAAATTAGACTTTGTGTCGCCGTTCCACTTACAAAAAATATTATAAACATATATACGAATACTTAGACGAGGGTCTATCCATAACTTAAAAAGGTTCTATTCACAATCATTCGCTTAAGCATAAGTTCGGTTGCATATAAAACCATAGATTCAGCCAGATTTTCCAAGCTGCAAGCTCTTTTTTTTGCGTTGGCTTGCAATAAATTTATTCTTATTCTATCCTAATAATTGGTAGGATTTGGCGGATCTTACAAACACAATCAACTCATGGAACTGATGTTTCTTCTTAACTACATTGTAAAATTGTAGAACTGCCCTCGTATATATACAAATATATTGTTTAAAGTTGTTTGTCTTTTGTTCTTTTATGAACCGCATAAATTTCTAGAATGTTTGTATATGCCTAGAAACATCTATACATATAAAACTGATGCATCATACAAAATGAGATCAAGTAATGACAAAATATAAGAAAAACATAAAAAGACGCCAACACACACAAAAAAGAACTGTGGCAATAAACATTTCGCCGAATTTCTGACCCACTCAGCGTAAGATGAGTCGCAGACTCAATTTTAATCTCAACCTCACAAACGGCAACTTTTGGCTATGTTATATATATACATATTTATATATATATATGTGTGTGTGTGTGTGTGTGTGTGTGTGTGCTAGCCAAGTTTGCTTCGGGCCTGTTGATAAGTTCTTATCTCACATTTAGCTACTTGACGCATTTGACTTCGCCTTGTTTTCGGTTTATTTGCGTAACTTTTTACTTACTTAATTTAATGCTTATCAAAAGTCATATGCAAAGTACTTATTCGGATATATAAAGTACAAAAACTTGTGACGTCTTTTGGTCAATCAACTTGCATTTGTTGCTTTTTTGTGCGTTTTTAATGACACCTCGACAAATCACTCAACTCTGGCACAAAATGTCTGGCTAATTAGAAAAAACCATAACCACAAAAAAACTTTTATAGTAACGACCACAAAACTTTTGACTCCAACTGATTGCAAAACTTTGCACTTTCGTTCGAGTTGAAAGAAGATGTGCTACAACTATACGTGTATATATATAATAATATAGATGTGGGTGGAATGTGTAGTTATAACCAAGTGATTGACTGCCTGACTGACATTCATGACATTATCTGGCTGTCGTAAAGCAACACAGGGCGCAACTTTTGTGGCTCTTAGACAAGAAAAGTTTTTGCCTTTAATCGATTTAACAATTTTCCTTAGCAGCTGCCCCAAGGCCAGCTTAGATTGTTAGCTTGGACTGCTGCATGAAGGCTGCTTACAGCATACAACAACAACAAGCAGCTGCTTCTGTGACGTCAGTTCGCACAACTATTATTATGGTTGCTCTCAACACTCGTTTCGGCCAAAGATAGAGCCAAAGCTTCACTTCAGCTCAGCCTCCATTTGACAGCGCACAAAAGATATAAAAAGAAACTTTCAATGTGTAGGTGTCGTACTATATGTTTTTGTATACTCCATGTGTAGGTACAGCTTTATTTCAGTCTACTCTATTATGTGCTTTGTTTAATGACAACCAACACATTTTAATTGTAACTTTATGTTTTCACTTTGTCACTGTTTAAATGTAAATATTTTAATATACTACAAATCTCAAAATGGCATTGAAAGCGATTATATCTTGTTAGTTTGAACAAGCAATTAAAAAGTAAATTGTTATTCGGTTTTATTGTACATGATCAGTTTGAGCTGCTAAGAAACAAACCAAAGTGTAATAGCAAATTTAATACAATTTATTATTAATTTATTATAAATCGAAACAAAAAGTTTCGATGAGAGAGAGACATGCACATATAAGATTGAAAGCCTGCAAATAACCTCTGGGTATTGTAAATGTGCGTGCGTGTGTGTGTATTTAACAGCTGATTTGATTGGATTTCTAGGGAAATGCAATTGATGTTTTGAAGTGCCATCTGTCTGTTTGTTTGTCTTGTTTGTTCGGACATCATCCATCCAACATCGAATGCTGTCTACAAAAATTATTCATAGTTGGGCTATTGGTTCCATGTGTAACTTCCTGTGGTCGTGGCAGCCATTGCCACCTAGAATGCTTGCCTAATCAAATTTGTTTCCTTCGACTAAGGTGATTTCATGTACATGTGCATTCGGAGTCAAATGTTGACAACAACATCAAAGTGCTTCCACCTTGAGAAAGCTTAAACAATTGGCAGCACTTATTAATTGAACTGTATATCATTAAAGCATTGCCAACATAGAATTTAAACATTTCTTTGTCAAACACAAAACGAGTTTAACGGCCTGCCAGACATAAGCTTCTGGCCGACAACTAGCTAAAACTTTGTGTGTGGCATCTAAATATTTAAGTCCTTGGCATCTTTGCTGCATATTTGATGAGCGTGAAACGATGCTGATAAACAGAACTGGTGCGAACTTTTGTGTCTGTGTCGAAAAAGGCCTCTACACAAAGAGCATGTTGATTAGTTTTTTTTTTTTTTTGTTTTTTTTTCGTTGTGCTTCCCTTTTCTTTTGCAAAGTTCTTTTTTAAAATTGACTTTCATTGTTTGTTTAAAAATTGTTTACTTATGTTTTCGATGACGATATTCTTGTTGTTGTTGCTGATATTTTTCCGTTGACTGATTGTTGAAAAAAAAAAAAAAGAAGAAATTGTCAAAAGTTTTGAGTGGCGTCTTGTTAGCTTACTTTTGCCCTTTACCCTTGCCTCTCTCTCCTCTCACTCTATTCTCATCAATTTAGTGCGTTCGTTTGTGTCTGCTGATGCTTTTGTTGCCTTTGTTGCTGCTTCTATCTTGAGCGGCTTAAAAATGTTGCTGCATGTTAAGATGCTTAAAGTACGGTAAATTTGTCAAATTCTGTTCGACCCAAAGCGACCCCTGAATTGCGTTCAGGGATAACATTCGACTCCTTGCTCTTATTTTCTTCTTTTATTTACTCTTTAGTTGTTGTACAGCACTAAATTAAAGCCCCTCAGACAGTTAGGTCAACGTTTTCTAAACCCCATGCATAAATCATAATGCATAGGTTAAAAGGGAGAGCTAATCTACAGACAGCTGTCTGCATGCATTTAGATAGCAATAGAGGTATTCCTTAGTAACATTCAATTGTATTACAGATTGATTTGGGTTATATTTGTTGTTGTTAGTATATTTGTTAACAGTTAAACATATGTAGAGAACTCAATTAAAAGTTAGAGCAAATTAAACAGAATCCACCCAAACACATTTCAAAATAATTTCATTGTATAAGGTAATTTAAATATTTTAATGAGTCTACAACTTGCAGCATGTGATTTCATTAGAATTTGACTTTGAAAATTGACACGCGCAATAGCAACAACAACCATAATGTGGGTGGATATACACGTATGTGTGCTCTGCCTCTCATGCAAAAAGCACTTCAAACTTTACGTATTTAAGTCAACTACAACAATAATAATATAACATCCCACATACATGCAGAGACGTGTATTGTGTGTGCCACAGCAGCCACGCCCATATATATGCCTTTGACCAACAGCTCGCAAAAATAAATAATATATATAATATGAAAAACTGTTGCTTGTGTGGCATATAAAAAGCGAAAATAAAACAGGGAAATGGGAGCGCAAAGCGACAACTTATGTTTATTTATCGTCGCATATGTTGAGTGTGTGCGATGTAAGGGATGTACGTATGCGTGTGTGTCTGTGTCTGTGTGTGTACATGGCATTTACACTTAAACCCCCATGCAATAAAGGAGAATTCTGCAAATGCATTTCAAGTTGCACTACAAAAAGCGCAACACGTACGAAGAAAGATAGAGGTAAACCCTTAACACAAGAGCCGCACAGGATAACATAATAACAATAAACATGATTGTAATATATTATTACGAGACTTTGAAGCATTTTACACAATGTATTTCAAATACATGCAAAAAGTAACAAAGTAGAAAATGAAATTTTAACTTCTAAATGGAGAAATTTTTTTTTATTTTTGTGTGATTGGATTTTGTTCTGTGTTCACAAAATTCTTTCAGTAATTAAACGATCAGATTTATAATTTTATGTTATTATTTTGTTTCACCTTAAAGTGCATTTCAAATTTAAATATTGTCCATGAAATTTACTTAATTTAATTAAAACTTAAAGTCTTTGCAAAAATGTAATCTTTAAGCTTAAAAAGTTTGTTAAAGCTATCTCAATAACTCTTAAGAATACACAAAATATTTTATTGTTTAGCCATGCGATGTGTAAAAAAATACAGTTTTACTATATTAAATTTAACACAAAATTAATTAATTAATGTCAATAAACCATAATTGAATTTTAATTAATTTTAATTTTTACATTCTTTAGAAATGTTTCCCTGTCACAAGCGTATTTGCATTAGACAAATTTAATTGCATTTATTTCATAATAAGTGACAAATTACGTGAAATTACACAATAATTATAACTGCATGAGTGAGATACTTAAATATTTGCAGGCTATAAATTGTGGCGACAAACCGTTTACAAAATGTCTTTTAAATAATGCAATTAATTTTGCAGGCACTGTGCACAACAATTTGTTGACCATTTGTTTAGCAATTACCTGAGCTGTTTTGCCTGTTTATTTTTGTTCAGAACTCGTGGGTTAAGTGTTCAAAGTAGTTTTTTTCTGGCAATGCGCTGCTTATGAATAACATAAATATATGTATATATATATATATGTGTGTATATATTATAGAGTGTGTCATGCCTTGTTATTGTTTTGCTAACATTTTTTGGGATATATATTTGAATTTTTAAATAAGCATACGGCATTGCATACTGCATACACATATGCAAATGCCAAGTACTCGTATGTGGCATGTTAAATGGCCTGTTTACTTTAATTTATCGCTCCGACAAATGTCACTCGAGCGTTTCGAACGTCGCTTGTTGTTTTTGTTACTAATATGTGACAGAAGTATAATGTATATATTCAGTTTGACCGGAATAATACGATGTCGTTACGACTTGCCACTGTTTCGAATGTGGGTGAATTTTTTGCTTTGCTATGTGTGTGTGTATGTGTGTGTATGTGAGGGTTGTCGCAGTCTTGTCTGCAAACTTAAATGCAAGTCAGCAGTTACCTGACTACAAATGTGCTTATCTGTATTTGTGCTAAGAAAAAATACAAGTAAAGAGGCTCTAGTCAAGAAATCTCGACTAGAATATACCCTGATCCCTATACCTTACGCGTACAGTCAGTGCTTGCAAGTATGTGTGTGTGTATGTACGCACACATTGCATACTGCATACTCAACTTCAATGTTGCATATCTCCGGTGTTTGTCAACCGATTTCAATACAAATTTCGCAGATTGTCATTATTAAACTAATGTTTCAAATGCCATCTTAAAGTTTTTCGAATTCAAGATTTTATTGTTATCGATCCCATTTGTATATCGGAAACGGGAAAAGTTATCGAAAAGTCGAAACAAAATTGCACTACCAAGGGCTTAGGCAAGGCTATATTCGGAATCTGGAGATCCTAGCTCTCATAGTCTCTGAGATCGACGTGTTTATACATACAGACGAATGGACATGGCTATATCGACTCGGAAGTTAATACTGGTCAAGAAAATATATAATTTATTAGGTCGGAGATGTTTCCTTCTGCCTTTAACACACTTTTAAACAAAACCATTACACCCTTTTTCGCGCATTATACAGTAAATTGCCAGGAAATTAAGGTAAATAGCAAGTCTGTAATTTATTTAATAGAATTTAACAAATCGAAAGTAAAGTATTCCAAAGCACAGCATACAATATTTTTTTTGATTAAAAAAACCAAACAATAATTATTTTACATTAATTAACATTATTGTTATTAGATGTTGACCTACAATCAATTATGAATCATACTAAATACTTGCAATGAATATATTTTACATTTCCTTTTCTTTTAACATATAGGATCTTAAATTTGCATTGCAGCCAGTCTAAAATTTAAAATAAATTTGTTGTAAATAGGCTTAGTTCATTATGCGCACTTTTATTATCTTTAACAAAGATTTTTTTTTATAAATAAATATGAATGTGTTATACATACGAAGTATAAACATAAAATGTGTTTAGTTACGTATTTATTCGCATGTATGCATGCAAAGCAATATTATTCAGCCAGTTGGCCTGGCCGAAAGCAGTCAAAGCGAAGTGCAAATTTCAAATGCAGTTGCTACTAAACACTTGACCAATGACAGCCGCAGGAAACACACAAACAAACACACATACTCCACACATGACGTCATCCGGCACACAGCCTTGTTCACACTTCCTACTGCCACACACACACACACACACAAACTTCATGTGTGTCATCAAGTGTGCATGACATTAATGGGATCCGCCTTGTCCTGAAATGGGAGTGTTAGGTGTTGGGTGGAGGTGCGAGGCGAGGCGAGGCAGCAGCACTTGTCCGGGCATGTTAAGTGATTTCCAATGCAGTTGCATTTGTCGTTCAAGTCATTTGCATGAATGTTACTCAAAATGCCAAAGTGTCAGCAACAGCAACTAGCAGCAAAAATAACAGCAATTTAGGTTTATTTTCACATTTTGCCGCCTCGTTGCGGTAGCTTGTTTAGCACATTTTACACATTAGCCCACATGCAAACAGGATGTGGAAGTCGAAGTGGGTGGGGGGCCCGGTGTTGGCTAACTGTTCGGTGCTGTGTCTATTGTTTCGCGCACGGCGGCCATTTTGCATTTCAATGGGCCCCAAAGACGATGGCAATTGGCGAAAGCTTGCTTCTTTTTTTTTGCATAATTATCCATGTGGCGAATGTTTCAGCAATTTAGCCGCGACCCAGTTTTGAAAAGGAGATTATAAATGACTTTGTGCTACTTAATGGAGAAATTACAATTTCAATGTGCAATTTTACATATGTATATTAACGCATGTTTGTTCGAATAATTATGTGTGTATGTGTGTGTGTGTGTGCATGTTCTTTGCTTCAAGGCTTTTAAATACGTCAAAATGTGCCGTTTTCAGTAAAGTAAGAAATGTTCTTGAAGCTTCTCAGCTAACCATATTAACTATGGTTAGTTAGTCTCTCACTTTAATCATCTTGCTTAAAGCTCTTTAGACAATGTTCCTGCTATGCGAACAGATCAAATTAGTTGAACCATTGCCAACCATCTGCAATTATCCCTAAATCAGCACAGTTTTAGTGTTGAATTCTTCAAAGGACTCTCAGCTTAGACTGCTGCATTTACAATTGCAAATTGCAATTTCCAATGAATTGCCAACAACCCTAATTTGTGATAATCATCTAATGCACTGCCTGACTGCACACAAGTAAACCAAATGATGACGCAGTACACACACACACACACATCACGCCAACAAATCCAATTGCATGCGTGCATTTGTTGCTTTGTATTATTTGTGGCTCGCAGCGGATATTCGGCGCACGAATGTATGCTACACTAATTGGTCCAATGTTTTGGGCTCGAGTGTGCGTATGCGTATGTGTGTGTGTATCTGTATTTTACAGGTATCCTGCTTTCTGCATTAACTCTTTCTCACTCTTTCGTTTAATTCTTCGCTTTCTCACACTAAATTTTACTGTCTCGAATATTGTTATTGCTTTTCGTCTTTTTCAACCTTGTTGATGATAGCAAAAAACACTTTTAATTATCACCACACACACACGCACACACATATCTATATACACATGGGCGTGTCTTTAAAACTGCTTGTGTTGGAGGGAAGGTGGAAGATAGTGAGAGGAGACTTGGTTCAGTTTTCAAAAGAATGGCATGCAATCTCAAAGCTCAAACGCAACGAACCGAAACTTTCTACGCCAACCTGAATGTCTGCGGCTCATATAACCACCTCCCAACTCCTACAAAAGCTATTATCTGAACTGAACCCAATTGCCATGTTGTTAATTGCCCTAAAGCAAGAAAAAACCAACAGCAACAGCAACAAAACGGCTCATGCGCAAGTTGAGCTGCTCTTTTTTTTCTTTCTTGTTATAACACTCACATTCCACTGTTGTTTTTTTTTTGTGTGCCCCGCACGCGTCTTTTAACAGCCACGCGCAACAACATTTACCAAAAAGTGGGTTTTAAAATTAAACGTAATAACAACAACTAGAACAACCATTTAGTTCGTAAAGGCGACGAAACGCAAGTGCGTCATGAAGATAAACGTTTTGTTACAGCACATAATCGTTGTAAATACTTATATTTAATTACACCGAAAAAAAAACATTGCTTAACTATATAATTATTTTGTAAATGGTTTTTGTCAGGTAAGTGGTGTTTTTCTTAGAAATTTATATTCCTAGATAGTATAGTATGATTAAAGAAAATTCAATTAAGAAAAAATGCGTTTTTTTCCCCAAAGTTAATAATATTTACTTAAACTATTAGATAATTTAAATGTTTTAAGGAAAGTATAATAAAAAATATATATTTTGGGAAAAGCTTCATTTCGAAGGCAGTTCCTCCCTTCTTATTCTAAAGCTAACTTAATTTTTCAGTTAAAATAAAACATTTAACTTTCAACATAAACATAAAGATTTAAAATGTCAGTAAATGAATTAAAATATTGCAGCTGTATCTGACAAACAAGTAACCATTACTACTATGTATCCGATCCAAAATTCATTAGAAAAAAGCAACAAATGATGTAATAAATCATTTTCTGTGTACACACACAAACACATAGCTTATCTGTGTGTTGGTTTGGTGTTTGTTAAACTTTAAAAGCAGCTGCCTTGACTCGAAATTGCGCTCTAATTTAACGCTAATGAGCGTCAAATCATTTCGACCAGGCAGTTTGTCATTCCATCATCATCATCATCATCATCGTTATCATTATTATCATCATGCGTTTTGGTGAAAACTGTGCGTGGGGACTTTTGCATATTTTACGCGTCTATTTATTTATAGCTTCAGCTTTCTCTTAGCGATAAAGAAAAGCGGGGCGAGTTGGCTTAGTCTAGGCGTGTTTGAAGTCCACATCACAACATAGCTGCCTTCATTGTCTGGCTTTTGTTTCAAGGATTAGTTTTAAAAGCATTAACTTTGCGTTTAACTTTGTGCTAAGGTCAGACACATTAAGTATACGATTTAAATGTGGATCTCCAGGCTCTCTCCAGCTTAGCCTTGGCCAAAAACTGTCACACAAACTTGCTTTTAATGGCACATAGTCGCAAATTATTCAGCACAATATATAGTAAGTTATGAAATAAAGCAAGAGCTTTGCAGTTATGCAGTCTCTTAAGTGCTGTCTATAAAAGTAACTTAAACAGCTTCTCAAACTTAATTTTCATTTAGCTTTATATTTGTATTCACTTTGAAAATGTACTCAAGAGTAATAAAGTACCATTACCAAGGACCTCATGGAAAAACGTTTAATCATGTTTAAGTTTTCTTTCGAAAAAAACTTCAGCTAACAATTTGACAAAAAATACGTACAAAATCTATAAGCCAATGCCAATGAAATATTGCAAAACGACTACAGATCTTATGCATGCAAAAGCCAATCCAACAGTATATAAAGTAATTGAATCAGAGCAAAAGACAAAAACCACAGTCAAAGTCAGAAAAAAGACAGATAGAAAGATGGTTAACGTAAAAGGTTAACTGACAAGTCGACGTCGTCTTCGTCGTCATCGTCGTCATTGTGTCACGCAACTAAGACCTAAAAAGAAATAAGCCGAACAAATTGCGTTGAATTGACAACGATATGTGTGATATATACAAGTCATTGGACTAAAAATCCCGCTCGAGTTCCCTCTGCAATTCTGACAGCTACTTTTACTGTCTACTGTGAAATTCCATTTGACAGCAACAGCCCTAAAGCCTCTTTCCAAATGTAATTTTTGCGTCTGTTTTTTCCTACATGCTATATGCATGTCCCTTCGAATATTTTACTGGCTTTTGTGTTTGAAATGAGTCAGCGGGCATGAATGAAATGTTAATGTCATTCTAATTTGCAAGAATCATATTAACATTTATTTATTACACATACGACGTGTGTAAACACATCCTCTTAGAGCTCCATACTTTTTACTCTTTACTTACTTAGTTTCGCATAACATTATTTCCTTTTTCGTGCAGTTAGTCCCCTTATCAACTTTATAAATGTTAAGCTTCTTTCTATTCGCAACATTTTACGCGGTTTGCGCTACTCGTTAAGGACAAGGAACCTTCTACCAGTACTTTAAGGCCTTATACCTTACTTTTGACATTATATTTTCCATCCTCTTTACTTTCCAGTTACTTCCGCTTCTCGCTACTCTCTATTCGCTTCTTATATATCATCATTCCAACAGATACTGCCTTCGTTCTACTTTCTAATTCATTGCCTACTCCCTTGTCTTTTTGCTTGACTAGTAGATTAAATGTCGCTCTCACTTTATTCCCTATGCCTTATTCCCATCACTCTATCACCATTCCATTTCATTTGTCACTCGTTACTTTTCGCTTATGCACATCGCACGCGTTAATAAATCAATACCCGTGCGTCGTATTTTAACAAACATTTGAAGCTGATAACCTTTTTACTTTAACACCGCTGGAACCGATGAACGTCCCAAAAGGACCAACTAGCTATCAAACTCCTTGAAAATGTGTATGTATATATATATATATACCTGGACACACAGAATTTTACTTTATTCACACACAATGCAAAAACAAATAAGCATTTTGCCATTAAAGTTGCGTGACGAACTGAAATTTGTGCCAAAGACTCGCGGTATTCATTCTTTTTTGTTCTTTGCTTGCTTTCTTCTTTTTATTTTGTATATTTTTTGATTAAGCCGCTATACATCACATATGCGTGTGTGTATGTATACTTATGTGTGTGTGTGTGTGTGTGCCGCTTCTGACATTTACGGTTGTTGCGCTGTTGCCGTGTGTGCTTTTCTGCCTGTACTACATATATGTGTATATATATATAGGCAGTTCTGGTTTTTGGGTTTCACGTCTCCCCCAACATCTTGAACCTTTTGCCTTGTCGCCCTCAAAGTATGCCTTGAAATTGCTTTGAAAGCCTTGCATGTAGCATGTACTAACGGATGAGAGTGGATGTGTTTGTGTGTGTTTGTGTGTCATATTTGTTGTCACAATGGGCGAGACGCGTGTTTTTAGCGTGGCGATTTTATGCTCCGCTGGGATGTAAGTCGTCTGTGCACCCAGCACCCAGCAACCACCCAAGCCACCCACCACTCAGGACAGCTTTTGCTTGACTTGCGGAAAATTAAGCGCTTGTGTCGTCGAATGGCAAAAGCGGATTCTTATATATATTTTTTTTTCGTTTTTGCTTTGCTACTTTGATGCATTGACCGAAAACGACTGAATGCAAAAACTGTGCAACGGTTTTAAATCAAACGTAAAAATATCATTTGGAAATACATTAAGCTTAATGTCACTGAATACAATATGTGATCTTCAGGGCTTTAAAGCTCTAAGAAATAGTCGCAACTTGAAAGTATGCAAACTAAAAAGTATGAGAAAAAAATGTTCTTAAAATTATGTGGACTTTTCAATTATACAAATTCTCTTTATTGAGCATTGCATATTACATTTTACATTACATTATTACATTTGAAATGGAAAACGTTTTGCTTAATTAGCTAAAACTCAACATATCAATTAGCTTAATTTAATTAAAGCAGTTCTTATCTACTACTCAGTTTTCTCTCTTTGGCAAAAGTCAAGTAGCAAATGACTCGAATGGTTCTCAAATTGGTTCTCTAATGAGACGTTTGCTTGCGTACTACTGCAATGAAAAGAAAATTTAAATTATGCATTTCTAGCCACTTTTGGCCAGCCACAAACCTTTCGGCTCACAATTTTCCAATAGCCAGAAGTGCGGTTCAAGTTTTCTTAGTTTGCCACAAAGCAAAAACAACAACAACACCAGTTCAAGTGCTCAGTGAAAATTTTAATATTTGTAAAATACTTCGTTTTGAGTTGCTTTTGCCAGCCAGTTAATTGAATATTCGCATTTTTCCGGAGTACTTTTTAATTGATTTACATTGCTCTCTCAGCATTATGGCAAATTCAAAATGCTTCGTAAAAATATGCTGTTTATTAAATGCTCAATTTTAGGTCGGGATAAAGTATATACTTTTTAGGGGGGGAGTCTCAACATAGTAAAAATTCATTAATAACAAATTGCTTAATTTTTTATAAATACTAACTTGACTGTTAATTGATATTCTTACCAAATAATTTCGTATTATATCTCTGTCACTCTCCATTTACTACAATTAAAGCACATTGTATATTCAGTTGTCGCATTTCGATTAACCATCGATTTAGTTTATAGTCTGAAATATTGTATTCATTGCTGGCCATCGGAAAATGCTTGTTTATCATTGCACTTGAGTTGGATTGTTCTGGCCTTCGGCCTTTTTCTGACTCAGGCAGTGCATTTATTTTATGCAGAATTGATTTAGCACTTTGCCATCGTACACATATTAACACTTGACCCAATTCAAGACATGACCAACACACACTTGAGCTTTATGCCTGCCTGCCTCATTGGAGGTCAAGTTAAATTGTGTGGGGTGAGTGTAGTCTGTCAATGACAAACTGGCTGACATATGCGCTGGCCATAATAATTAGGTACGCAAACAGGCGGAATCTCGTCACAACACACACACACACACATACACACATAACTGTTACCATTTGCTGTTTGTCCACTTTGGCTTATTAGGTACAGTGAATTCCTGGGCGCGCTTGAAAGTGTAGCCTAATGAAGTCATTTAAAACCCACGCACAGGTGGTGTTCCCAATTTATGTTGACGTAATTTGATAGCTGCCTGCTGCCATTTACTGTTATACAGTTTGCGCTCGCTCAGCTAAAGTTACCAGTTGGCTGATTTTTTACTTTTGGCATCTGTTGCCGGTTTTGCTGATTGTGGCACGTCTTCAAGGTCAAATAGCCAGATACATCTCTTGGATGTGTTGCTTGCGATAGGACAATAAAAGTTTAGCCAAGGTCAGTAGAGGTAGAAGACCAGTCAACACAATACATTCGCAAATATTTATATATCTATATATATAGAAGCATATCGCGAGGATTTCCAATTGTGAATAACGACAGGATGTAAGACAATACTTCAAAGTTAGCAGTTTAACTTAAAAAAACTAAAAAATCAAAAGTACCTGTCAAATTATCAATCAGATAATAATAAATGTAAGTTAAAACCAGAATACATTGTGTTAATAAACTATTATATAATCAATTTATTTACCAGTAAGTTGCTCATGTTACACGCTATTCAATTTTAATAATCTTGCTAGCTTAAAATTGAAGCTGGCAAACATTTTGTGTTGGTCCTGCGCAAGTGAATTGCATTTGCGACAAACTTTATTCAATTACAGTTTAACTGAAACTGAATTTACCCTCATGCAATGCTGCAAGTGATGAGCATTAGACAGAGATAGACAGTAGGTGTGTGAGAAAGAGAAAGAAAGATACGCAAGTTGTTCATAGCACAACTCTGATGATTAATGTGAATAGAGCAGACAGCTGTACGTCGAGACCTTCCTTTTGCCAGGTTGCGATTTTGCGTAAGATTTTCCATCGATGTAGAAGTTTCTCGAGCTGAAATCATTTTAACGCCTGCGGTAACGAAACTAGCTAATTTCATAAAAAATACTGCCGACAACACACGACCAAAACACGATCATCATCATTGCATTAAACGATGATGAGCGTAACTAAAGAAAAGCTCAACCAAATGCAAACTTGCGGTTACAACACGTGAGAGAATAGTTAAGATAATTCGCAACGTTGTTTGTTACATGTTTGAGTGTGTGGTGTGTGTCTGTGTGTGTGCTAAGATTTGTGCTTGGTTGCAAGTTCAGCAGAGAATACAGAACCCATTAGCTAAATTGCTAGAAGGAATTTAAGAACAAAAATCACTTTAACAAGGTATAACAATTGGATTAACAGTTCACATATATATCTCTCTTGTTAATAAGGATCTTAAAGAAGCTGAAAGATTTTAATTAACTTAGTTTAACTTGTGGGTAAAAACACAATTTCATAATTGCGTGTGTTTTAACAACTTTATTATTAAAATGTAAGTTGCAGAATTATTTATACGTATTTATTTATTTTAAGTGACATTTTATAACCTTTAAAATCAAAGCGCAATTAAAAACTGAAGTCTGTCTAAAAATAAATACTTTTTATACCCTGATCCCATTAAAAATGGGAAAAAAAGGTATAATGAATTTGTGCAAAAGTATGTAACAGGCAGAAGGAAGCATCTCTGACCCTATAAAGTATATATATTCTTGATCAGCATCAATAGTCGAGTCGATATAGCCATGTCCGTCTGTCCGTCCGTATGTATGAGTCAACCGATCTCAGAGACTATAAGAGCTAGAAGCTCCAGATTCGGAACTTAAGCTCGCCTAATCCCTAGGCAGTACAAGTTTCTTTCCGATTTTCGATAACTCTTCCCGTTTCCGATATACACATGGGATCGATAACAATAAAATGTTGAATTTGGAAAACTTTGAGATGCCATTTGAATTATAAAACAAAATAATGAAAATCTGTGAAGTTTTTATTAAAATCAGATAATAAACACCGGAGATATGGGACATTGAAGTTGTGTATGCAGTATGGAGTATGCGCGTATACAGACACACACACATACTTGCAAGCACTGACTGTACGCGTAAAGTATAGCGATCAGGGTATCGTCTAGTCGGGATATCTCGACTAGAGCCTTCTTACTTTTTTTTATTATTGTTTTTATTTTTGTCAATTAATTTAGTGATATCTGTATTATGATTCTATCACACTTTGACTTGCGACTAATAACGACAATGAGACAATGAGCTGAAATAAGTTATTTAAATGAAGACTTAGATTCACTAGAAATAAGTCTAAGCCGCAGAGTTGATGAGAAACTACAAATTGTACGGGTTAATAAAAATGAATATTGCCCATAATATTTCCATTAGTTAATATTGGGTAATCCTTCTAAATTGAAAAAATATAATGATACTTTGTTGTTTTTAGTTTGCTTTGATTATATATTATACATTTTTCACCAAATTCTTTATGGCTCTTTTCACACATCAAACAGAGAGTTGACAATTGTCTTTCGCTACTTGGCATTGGATGCTTTTGCTGTCGCTGTCATTGTCGGCACCTGGTTTGACAATTTATATGGCAGCAACTGTTGCAAGCAAGTGTGAGCTGCTCTTGGCTGTTTATGGTTGTATTGTGACAATGCGTATACGCCCGGTATACAAAACCACACACACCCTCACACACACCACGACACAGACAATCCATGTTTCTTTTTCCATCGAAACTAGCGGAACTTGCAACGGAAATTGTGAGGAAATGAGAATGGCTTAAGTTTCTTTTCAGTTTGTTGCTCTCCGTTATATTATCTTTTTCTCCTTCTTTTTTTTTTGTGTTGTGTTTGTCCATTACCCCAATAGAGCATAGAGTATAGAGCAGCTATCCCCTTAACATTCTGCTAACTTTTAACTCGATTGACTCGAAGTGAAACTCGATTTCGATTCGCACAACGCACGCAGTTGTTGCAGTTTCTCAGTTTATCTGTCTGTCTGTCGGTCTGTCACACAATCTGCCTGACCGTCGCCATCTATCTATCTAGTTACTGCAATTGCGCTATTTTTAAGTTGTTGCTTTCGAAGCATGTAATTTATTTATGCAGTGCAGTGCGCGTATTACGTGTAGACGCCGAGTAAACCACCTTGACCCACTAATTGAACGCCTCGTCGATACAACAACTAGTCGCAAATAGTTTGTTTTTTGTTCTCTCATTTGTTGCCAATTCATTTCTTATCTCGCGCCTATCGTTAGAGAGCTACATGTGTCAGACAGGTGTGTGCGAAATAAATATTAAGCAACAGAAACACCTAACACAATTGTAGTTCATTGGTTATAAATATTCTTGTTCAGATTGTGTTAAACTTTAAAAGCTTTTAGTACCAAAAGACATAAGTGAACAGCTGACAAAAATGAATAAACCAATTCCATTTTCCATATAAATCTTAATAATAATCTATTACAAGTAAAGTTCAATTGAATTTAATTTCAATCTGTGTACAATAATAAATTCGCAATTTCAGTTCATTAAAATTGCCTTTCTGCTTGATCTTCTTGTTGTTGCTAGTGCTTTAATTGCATTATCTATTATTGCTGAACGAAAGCAACACTTAATAATTTAAATTGTTTTTGCTCAAGAAAGGCCAAGCACGATTCTCGTTTCGATTATGCATGAGCCTGATGTTTGGCTGGGTGGCTGAATTGGGTGGTTCAGGACATGGCCAGAAGCATTTAGCTGTCAAGTGGCAATTGGCAAAACTGTTTAACTGGCAATTGCCAATTGACAGTTGGCAGTTGGCAGTTATTGTAGTGAGGCAAAAACAAATACGCCCATCAAATGGCCAACGGCTGTGGCGCCTTTATTAGTTTGTAATTTTATGATTTTAATATTTGTATATTTATTCGTCGCTTTTTTGGCCGCAGGCCAAGTTGAATATTAATGAACTTAATTGAAAAAGTTCAGCTTGAAAACAAAATTGTAGGTGTGAGAGTGTGTGTGTTTGTGTTTTTGTGTGTGTTGATCCACAGTAAACACAGGCAACACAACAAAAACAATGCTTTAACTGCTCCTCTGTCAGCCGGGGCAAAAATTAATTTCCAAAATTACGACAAATATAATGTTGCGGGCAACTTTTTGAACAGAAAAACCAAAAAACACAAGTAGAAAACCCAAGTCAGGGGTGGTCGCACTTAGGAAGTGGAGGCAGCAACAACAACAACAAAAACAACAATAACTGTGTCTGAATGCGCAATTTACATAATTACGCAAACTTATAAATATTTATGCGGCTGAGCTTTTCAATGAAGTTATCCCACAGATTTCCACAGCGTCCATGTGAAAGGAAAGTATAAGGATATAGCTTGGGTGAGCAGGAAGTTTGTCATATGCCAACAGAGGAAGACACAGAGAGAGACAAAGAAAGAGAGAGAGAGAGAGGAAGAGTTAGCTATCTTTATTTAGTTGTGAGCTCGTGTGTGTGTGCGTGTGTGTTGAGATACTTTGTCGTAAGGAGCAACTTTTGTGCTGCCACAGCAAATATGAGGCAAGGATTTATGGCAAGGGATTCGGGTTGTCTCCTTAGCTACCATATCGAAATGTCTTAAACAGCAAACAACAACTAAAACTGAATACTGAATACTGAATGTTGAATGTTGAATGTTGTTGACAGGTTTTAATGCTCGAATGCAACAAAGAGTATTAAACTTGCAACCGCAAAAGTAAAACAAAAGTTGGTTAGGAAAACTTCAACTTTCGGAACTTGCAGATAATCCGAAATCGTATACTAAAAATGGGGTCGATATCGGTGGCAGTTTTGTGACAATTCAAGACACCCCCCTATAAGTAGGTTAGCAAGGGAATGCCAACTGCATTATGCATATCATATATATATGTATATATATATGTGTTCGTATGCAATATAAATATAATTTTTGGCGCCCTGCAGCACTCATAAAATTAGCATGAAGATCACGTTCTACGTTTTCTACGAACAAGCCGACGACAATATCTACAAAAGAAACGAAAAAGCAAAAACAAAAACAGAAACAAAGAAACTAAAAGTTGTGCAACGTTGAATCACGCGCCAAAATGACGATGACGCGGATGACACCCGAATGAGCTATAGTGTTATGGTAATACTCGTTGCTGTATGTAGTTGATGATGTCGCTTATGATGTTTACATTTGTAGTATTTTAGTTGATGGATGGATAGGGGATAGGGGATAGAGGAATAAAATATGAATATGTATTTAGTCGCTTCCGAAATGAGAAAACACAATAGTTGCACTATAGGGGCCACTCAACAGACTCGAGGTCAGACACACGCGTGTGACAAATTATACAAATGGGCATAAAGCGGACACAAATGGGGGTTTGCTCGGGATTGCTCTACACTTTACACTCGTTGACAGTCAGTGTACACGTACATGTACATGTTATGATTATCCCCTTATATCACTTGACTTATCTCATCTGTCGCTCTTTGCAATTAGTCGTAAATTGTCATATTTCCCTGATCAACACTCGACACTTGCAGAGAACAAGCCGTTTTCACTTCGTTTTAAGTTGCAGTCAAGTTTGTTGCAATTGCATATAAAAACCCCACATAAATATTCTCAGCTTTAATTTGAATTGTGCTCCAATTAGCGCTGATATCAATCCATTTTGAAAGCTAATCATAATGGATATACACGTGTTTACACCAATGAATGTCTGCCTGATAAAGTTAACTAACATATATTTAATACTTATTTCCTTCTGTTTGCAGCACAAATATGTCTAGCGATTCAAGTCGACGCATTCAGGTGCCTGATGAGCTCAAAGAGGTGCTTTTGCAGTTCTCCATCGCGTATCTGGTTGAACAGCCGCCGGATCTGATTGAATTTGCTGCCGGATACTTTAACAAACAGCTGTCGAACCGGCCAACACAAGTCAGTAGTGATAACGCGAACGATGATCAGATAAGCCTCAACTCACAAGAAGATGATGGTAAGTCAATAAGAAGGAAGAGAATACGAATGTAAATCTAAGAGTTAATGCATAAGCTTCATTAATGTCTTTATTCCTCATTGATAAGTATCGAATTGTTGAGCGTTATACCATTTTAATAATTAGGTTTGCACGATGTTTATAAATATGCTTGATCAATAATATTGAAGAGAAGCAATCTAAGTCAGGGACATAAGATAGACATTTAATATATCGGAGAAAAATTAAAAAACTTCCTGTTGTCCACCATGTGGTGTTCGTTATTGCGGGAATATTTGATAAAAACCAAAATAGTTTCACACAACAACACAATCTTCCTTATTTTTCCGATTTGAGTACTGAATTTTTCCAAGAACATTTCAACATTGTTGCTTGTTGATGATTCAACAGTCAGTCGGGACAAACTCTATTATATTTCTAGATTTGATCTTCCCTTCCAAAACAAATATTTATCATTTTGGCTAACTAACGTTTCTAGAGTGAAAAAAATCAATATTTGATAACATCTCGTGACTAATACTAATAACAAAATGCCTTCAAATGAGCAATGGAAACATTGCGTGTTTAAATTCCTCTGGGGTCAAATATATATATATATATATATATGTATGTATATATATATTTCCATGTCTCGTCATGTTTGTGCGTCAATTGAAACCACATTGCGAGACATTGCTTTAACACTGGTATTAACTGCAGTTGGCTTTTTTTTCGCCTTCGCAAGACTATTTTCGTTGCCCAACTTTTGTTACTTTTAGGGCCAGCGTGAATGTAGGGACGTGCAAAATGGGTGTGGCGCCACCAACCAGCGTCATGCAATTTGACGTCAAACGTGCCGAACGCACAATAATAAACGCTCGACCCCTGATTTTAGCCCCCAGAACCCTGCACTAAATTCTAATTATAAGACTGAAAGCTAAAAACCATCAAAAAAAAGGTAACCGAGTTTGTTTTTGCCGTTGTTTGCAAATTGAAAAGTTATTCTTTTCGTTTTTGTGGGTGAATGGCGTTAAAAGTTTCGCTTGTTGTTGCCCATTTCAAACTGTGTAACTTTATCTTTGTGTGTGTATGTGTGTGTGTGTGTGTGTGCGTAACTGTATCTCATTATTTGCCATAATGCGACGCACGTGTGCAGACAATTAGCGCCAGCTGGTCACGCAGCTTGATCCTTGAATGCATCCTTTTGCCATCTTGTACATCTTGACAGGATCCAGGCTGCCAGGCACCAAAGCAAATTAAATAATAATGTTGATAAAGCTGTCAAGAGCAACAGCAGCAGGACGGGTCACAGGACCACAAACTCGCAACAGCTCCTTGCTCCTTGCTCCGTGCATTCTTTAGTCGTTGCTGCGTTGCGTGTTTATCTTCCGGTTAATCAAACACGCAGCACTCGAGGGACTCTAGGGACAACCGTGTGCCAAGTGTGTGAATGTGTCTTGCTCTCCTTCATTGCAGCTCTTTGCTTTAGCTCTATTTATATCCTACAGTATAGAGCATGCTGCATTCTGCGTCCTCCTGCTGTCATTACAAATCTATTAATTGCGCACACAGCTCAAGAGCTGTACAAATAAGCATTGGTTGCCACAAGTTTGCACAACTCACAACACGTCACATTGATGCTACATACATCAAAGTGTGTATGTATATGTATGTGTATTGAGGTACAAACTTGACAAAGTCTTTAAACATTTTCTACAAAATGTTCTCCCAGACAGTATTATTTAAATTATTACTTCACTTATTTTAAGTTAGCTTAATTAGATGAAAAATATATTTATCGCCGAAAACATCTGAAGTTTCAGATTTATATATTTTTAATATTTATTCTTTTGCATTTGCGTAACGTTTGAAGAACGTTTTTATACGTAACAACAAAATCTACCCATTTATGCGGAATTTAGTGTATCTAGTTAATATTAAAAGTTGTAAGAGTTTGTAGGCTGTATAAGGTATATATCTACCAAATAAACATAAATTAAAAAAATGGGAATAAATTAGCGTGAAGACTTCAGATTTGTAGCTCTTAGAGTTATTTCTCTGCATGCTTAATCAATAATAAATTAACATACTAAACAGATTATATATAAAATGCTTCATTGGAATTATGAAAGTCCTTTCATTTAATTAAAGTTTACATTTGACTTGTCTGATATTTATATGTTTACCAAATAAACATAAATTAAACAAATCAAATACAAATTGTGTGGAGACTGCAGATTTGTAGCTCTAAGAATTATTTCTCTGCAAGCTTAATCAATAATAAATTAACACATTAAACAGATTATATATAAAATGCTTCGTTGAAATTATGAAAGTCCTTTCAAGTAGTTGAAGTTTACATTCAACTTGTCTGATTTATATATTTACCAAATAAACATAAATTAAAAAAATGAGAATAAATTAGCGTGAAGACTTCAGATTTGTCGCTCTTGAATTATTTCTCTGCAAGCTCAATCAATAATAAATTAACACATTAAACAGATAATATATAAAATGCTTCGTTGGAATTATGAAAGTCCTTTCATTTAATTAAAGTTTACATTCGACTTGTCTGACTATCGAGTTGACCGTTTTTATTTTATTTTTTTGTAGCTGCCGCTGCTATAAAAAAGTCTTTGGCTTTGCTCAGTGAAGTCCTCAAAAGTTCAGCTAAGCGTAAGCTCAGTACGCAAATAGCCTTACATATCTATGTGTGTATGTGTGTGTGTGTGTGTGCCACGCCCCTTGGCGCTTTGATGTCTATTTATGGTCCTGGCCAACTGGTTTTGATTTAAACACGCTTTAAGCACGCAGCAGCAGCAGTAGCTAAAAAAAATACTTGCATAAAATATTAAGTATACGCACAGCAATTCTTTGCGGGTGCCAAAATGTGGCCGAATAAGGTGTGTGAGTGAGTGTTAATATGTGTATGTATGTATGTGTCTGTGTGTGTGTGTTGAGCATGTTGTACATTTTATTAACGCTCCACAAAAAACAAAAAAAAAAACAGATGCCAAGCAGCGCGAGTGAGACAACACAAATAAGCGCGAGAGGGGGAGAGTTAAAGCAATGGGCGACTATTGAAGCATGCGGATGAGCAGCAGCAGCAGCAGCAGGAGCTTCGCAGTTTGCGCTTCAGCAGGCACAGGAAGATGGTGGCAGGGAGGTTTGGAGGCTGTGCCACGCCCTTGCACTGACATAGCTTTCGCTTGGCAGCTACATTTTGAACATTATTGACATGCCAACGGCGTTTTCAGCAGCACGGAAATTGTTGTTGGTGTCCAGGCTCAGGCTCAGGCTCTCGCCCTTAATGCTGCGTGAGTGTGTGTGTGTGTGTCGCTCCTGTTGCGCTTAATAATAAACACACACCCATATATATATATATATGTATATAAGCAACAACAGCTACAGCAAATGCTCATGTTAATCGAGACAAAGCGATGCTCTCGCTTTTATCATATGTACAAAGGCAGACAGACAGACAGACAGAATGACAGACGGACGGACGGACGGACAGACAGAGGCTGTCAACTAAATATATATATACCTCACAAACACATATACACTCATATACACACACACACATTATCTTATATCTATCTCTTGTGGCTGTTGCCTACTTACAGGCACACTATTTCCGCCTTTCATTTTGACGCCTTTTTTTCTGTGTGTGTTTGAGGGTGTGGAGCGTTTGTGGCTTGGCTCAAAGACTGCTGCGGCTAAAGCAGTGGCTTTAGTCGTTAACCTAACGTCACTTCGCGCACACAAGAATAAAAACATCCAGTCAGTTAGTCCGTTAGTCAGTCAGTTGGTTGGTTAACTAACTAAGGGGTCATAATCATCATCATCAGGCATCATTATCCCATTAGCACAAACGTTGCAAATCTCATTCGCGTTAGCATCATCGCACTCTTCTCATTCTCATTCCGTTAATAATTTAATGCAGCCAACTTTAATATGCTATTTTTTAATTAAATTTTTGCTCGCGCGTGTTTGAACGCGTTCGTTTCGATTTGTATGTGTATGTGTGTGAGTGTGTTTATGGTTTTAAGACAATATTTAAGTCAAATTGATTTCATAATAATTTACTGGCAAATTACAAAAATAGCCCATATAAATTATGATCAAGTTTGCTAAAAAAAAAAAAATACAAATAAAACAAAAATGTGCTTCAAATATTGACATTTCAATGCAATTTGCATTTTATTGATTGTCTATTGACACATTTGTTAATCTATTTACTTAAGCGGCAAATTCAATATTAAATATTGCTTAGATGCAATTAAGCTACTGCAATATTGCTTTAATTTTATTTCTACTCAATTTCTTTGAGACTACTTAAAGAATTGATGGAAATTGCCTAAAAATTGTATAACTTAAACAAGTTCTGTTTTAAATCGATCTAAAGTATTGGTTTGCGAATGCGATTACATTTGCTTTAAGCCAAAAAATCCACAATGATTGGTTTTCTTATTTTGGAAATGTGCTTTGAAACCAAATCAAATCCCAACAGCCAGCAAATCTAATCATATATCAAATCAAATTTGATCAAAGCTAAGCCACAGAAAGCAACTCGCATACATATACATAGACATACGTATGTATATATATTCTAAATATATATATTTAGATTCTCCTTTATTTTTTACACCCACGGTTCCTTGTCTTTAACAACGGCATCGAGTGTTGTCCATATCCTGTCACAATGCAAGCTTTAATAAATGCCAGCCATGATGCAATTGAGTTTACTGCTCCGCCCTTTAATAGCTTTAGCTCAAGGATAACGACAAGACTTGCATCTGTGTATGCTTGTTACTGTGTGTGTGTGTTTGTTAGTGTGCATGTATATGTGTATGTTTATGTTATTGCATCATTTAAGTGGCAAGCATACCACTTGACACTCAACGTTCAACCAATCGAATGCAATGCAAACACAATTTTTTTTTTCTTTTTGCTTTTGATCGTATATTTTTAAAGTGTATAAAGAGTGAAGTGCGATTGGCGATCGATAGCTCACGAACGTTAAACAAGACAGCCGCAAGAGAGTCAGCTGCATATATATTTATTACGCATACGATGCGTGTGACAGCGAACAAAATCTTTTGCTTTGATATTTATTGTGTGTGCGTTTTGCTTAGTTTTCACCTTGAGTTTTCAGTTTTAGTTTTTTCAAAACGTGTTCGTGCACAACTGGTTTTTGATATTTCGCGAGGCTGCAAATCAACTGGAACTGCAACTAAAACGAAATATTTCAGCTACAAACAAAAAATAAAGCCATAAAACAGTATATATTGATATATATATATTGAGTGCAGTACACAATGTCTACGCAAGTGTCTAGCAACCTATTGGCCGGTAAGCAACAACAACAATCTCACTTAAAACTAAAAAATCAACATGCCAAATATGAGTGCAAACATCAAAAGAAAAAAAAAACAACATAACATACCACACACATTTTGGTCAGACACGTCGCAGTCACAATTATAGCCATACAGATAATTGTATCTGTTAATCTACCGATTTGGATGCATGCCACAAATACAGCCATACAAGAAATCACTGCCATATACTTAACCACATTAAGTGCTCTTGTAGCAAATATTGATTAAATGTTATTATTGGCAGGTAAACAATTGATACGAATGTAATCTTAACGTGAACAACAATCAAATCACTACGTTGATCAAATTTAATTTTGATTTCGTTTTTACCACAAAATTGTTGTGCAACAGATACGAACTTTGAATTTGCGTACTATCCTAAATGATATAAGTTAAATGCTTCTAACAATCAAAAATAGCTTTGAATTCATACAAAAAATATAAAGTTTTGGTAAATTTGTTCATCAGTTTGATCTTTAATTTTAATAAAATTTAAATGTTTATAAAACATTTATTAAATCAATTGTGTGAGATCTTAACGGTGTAAAATGAATTATCAGCAAACGAGTTGTGGTCAAAAAACTTCACCACACACATACTTAAACAATGTTCACAGACTTGCAAACGCTACAAAGAAAACATAGGTTATTCTGTGAAAAATATACTTCTTTACAACTATTAAACTGTTGATAAGCGAATTCATTTTGAGAGCTTTCTTCTTTTACAATTATCCTTTACTTGACATTTTTAGAACTCGCATTCTATACATCAAGATTACTCTAAGATCTGCGCTCATCGATTCAAACCAAAGATACACATAACATACACACATATACAGATTAATGTATTTGTGTGTGTTAGTGAATTGACTAATTACTGCAATTGGTTTAGTGGTTTGCTCTTGCATTCACCATCTATGCCTGAGTCTCGGTTTTTCTGTTTGCTCATTCACCCAAAAAAGTTTTTTTTGTTGAAGTTATTTTTCCTCTTGAAACAATAACATTAAAGTTTAAGAAGCGCGGGTTAGTCAATCTGCTAACTAGGCACAATTTTTGCAAATGAAGATAAACACACACAAAAATGCAAACGCAGATACATTACGTACATATCTCTCAACTTTATCTAACTGTTGGGTCAAGTCTATGTTTATCTTTTATGTGTTTGCACTCACAGCTATTCATTCATCCATCCATCCGTCCGTCCGTTCATCTCTTCATCTCCTCTCACGCCTGATGTGTGTGTTTGTGTGTGGGCAGCTGGACAATGTTGCCCCTCCTCCCCTACCCCACCTTTCAGTGTTCTTTTCTATATCTGTTTTGCACTTCATTTTCATTCAGAGTGAATGCATTTCATGTCGATTATGCATTCGATTTGCTGAGACAGTTTCCAGCAAACTTGACGGCAGCTGCTTCGCAAAAACAAAAATGCTGACGCAAAGCATTTGTATGTTTATTTGTATGTGTATGCCTCTGTATGTTTGTGTGTGTATTTGTGAGCTTTGAGTACAGTAGAGCACATTCCCCGGCTAATATAGATGATGGCCTCAAGTTGACAATGATGAGGATAATTTTAATGCGGATGACGATGATAATCATGATGATGATGATGATGATGATGAGTAGCAGCGCATCCGGCAGAATTCAACTCAAAGCATCATAGTCTCTAATCACCAACGAATTTCTATCCATCACATCTCTAGCTCACTCTCTTCTCTTTGTTTCACTCTCATCTCTCTCTTCTCTATTTAACTTCTCTCTTAACGAAATTAATTTGTGCCAGTAGACCTTCCAATGCACTTTGGTTAATGAGCAGCAGAATAACATTAAAGTCAAACTATGGCTCAGGAAATTGTTCTGAAAAGAGACATTTAGTTAATGCAAAGCTTATGTTTAAATAACCCAGAAACCAAAAGAATTGCACATCTTTTAGTTATATGGCACATATGCGTCCTAGCTAAAACCATTCATTTAAGTTACACCTATTCAAATGTTGGGACTGCTAGTTATTATTATAAATTGACTTTCCTTATGCATAATGAAACACATTTTTAATATGAATTTGAGATTCGTCTTCATAAAAGAAATTACAATGTATGTTTATGGGTTGAAAAATGCAAAAAAAAAATATTTAATTAGCTATTTTGAATCCAATTATTGAATAATACTTTAAATTTTCTCTGCGCAAGAATAGTTTTAAATATTTAAATTAGTTGGCTATGAATAATAATTATCATTATAAGTATAGCTAAAAAAAAAATTTAGCTTAGTTCTTAAATGAATTCTTCATTCTTCTAATAAAATATAAATTTCTCAAATATTTACATTCGTTCAGCGGAACCACCAGTTGTACAAAGCTCACGTCGCAAATCCGTTTTCGCCGAGGCCTACGATCCGGAGGCAGACGATGATGATGAGGGCGCCACTGCCATATTCCCCAAGACAGATGAGCAGCGGGCGCGTCTCATCGAGTCCGTGAAGAATGTGCTGCTCTTCCGTTCACTGGAGAAAGAACAGGTAAGCGTCCCATTCATAAATATTTCGCTAACACGCAAAAAAACAAAAACAAAAACAAATAGCTAACAAACACAAAAGCACAAAGGAAAAGGAAAAGGGATGCCGCAAATGCCGAAGCACGTTGCTTGTGGCTTCTCCCACTCTCTGTGTGTTTGTGTGAATGCCATTCCCTTCTTCTTATTCTTCTTCTTCTTCTTATTCGTTCTGGTTTGTCTAACCCGAAACACTTAAATGCCTTTTGGCTGATTTCTTGTTTTCTTTGTTTGGCAGATGAACCAAGTGCTGGATGCGATGTTCGAGCGAAAGGTGCAACCGGGCGACTTTATCATACGCCAGGGCGATGATGGTGATAACTTTTATGTTATTGAATCGTAAGTGCATCCAATCGGATTGCATTGCGTATACGTCAAGAATTTTTTTTCCACACATATGACGTATACGCAATTGATTTCTTTTGCAATATTTGCTTTCGTTTGTTAATTCGCACATCCATTCCACAGTGGCGTCTACAAAGTCTATATAAATGATAAACATATTAGCACCTACAACCACACCGGACTATTTGGTGAATTAGCGCTGCTCTACAATATGCCCAGGTAAGCAAATATTCAGATCTAAAATAAAAATTCAAATATATATCGCATCGACTTATTGACAAATATTGATACGTTGTATCATTGGCTCATTGACTCTGTATTCAATGTGTTCCGCCCTGTAAACGCATGTCAAATGTGCTAATTTATCAATTCCGTTTCAACACTTGGCTATTTCCACAAGAATTTAATGGAGATAGAATTTTGAATTTATAGTATGTCTTGTGGTTTTGGTAGATTGAAAAGCAAAGTTAGTGAAATCAGGGTCGTGTTAATATAATTTATAATCTTGGTTATTGATAATCTTTATTATGTTCAACTTTCTGAAACAAAATCTGTTAAATTAAGAATTGATTATTATCGATAATAAGCGTATATCGAAAACAAAAAGCGTTATCAATAAGTTAACAATTTTCAATACAGTTTAAGCTTTAAGCTTTTTATACATTTAATGCCGTATTAATCTTAAAGTCTTGAAAACTGATTGATTGATTTTTAAGCAAAGTCAGTTGATAAGGCAAACAATGTCTACCTAAATTTCGATCCACATATCGAATTATATTGGTTATATTTTTTTTGTATTTTTGTAGAGCGGCCACAGTGCAGGCGGAAACTGTTGGCCTACTTTGGGCCATGGATCGCCAGACATTCCGACGCATTTTGCTCAAGTCGGCATTCAAGAAGCGAAAAATGTACGAGGAGCTGTTGAACAGTGTGCCAATGCTGAAGGCGCTGCAGGTGAGCACCGACTGGGAATGCGCTTTAGCAGAATTGGTTATTAATTTGATTGTTTATAGAACTACGAACGCATGAATCTGGCCGATGCATTGGTCTCCAAATCGTACGAGGATGGCGACCGCATCATCAAACAGGGTAAGCAGCAATCTTTAATCTTTCAAATCAATAAGAAAAAGATTAACTAACTCATTTTTGGATGGCCAGGTGATGCTGCTGATGGCATGTACTTCATTGAGGAGGGCACCGTGTCTGTGCGCATGGATCAGGATGATTCAGAAATCGAGATATCCAAACTTGGCAAGGGTCAATACTTTGGTGAACTGGCTCTCGTCACCCATCGGCCACGTGCCGCATCCGTTTATGCCACCGGAGGGGCTGTTAAGCTCGCATGTAAGTCATCGTAATCAGTTAAATTCGCGACACAGAAAACCTCTTAAAAGACTCGCTTTACTCTCTTGCATTAGCTTTCAATTAATGCTTATTTATTGTTTATTGTTTCTTTTTTCTGTTTATGCCGTTATTTTGTTCACGCACTTACCCTGACGCTCATTTTGCACTGTTATTTCTTCGTGTTGTGTTTGTCGCTTTATGTGTTGTGTTTTGTGCGTCTGTGTGTATAATGTGTTCAATGTTGTGTGTGTAGTTTTAGATGTTGTTTGCTTTGAGCGACTCCTGGGCAGCTGCACTCGCCTCCTGCAGCGAGGCATTTGCGATTATCGTTATCTGGAACTCGATCTGCGCGCCTATTTTGATAGCCTCCAATCATTGTAGTTTGAGGCTTGTAGTTTGAGCTTTTTAAATTCGTTACAAGGCGGGTGCGGGCTGGTTTTTTAGAGGTTGTATAAGGGAACAATTGAAAAAAGACAGAGAAAGGAAGAAAATTACCTTTTGAAAAAAGAGTGAGATAGATGGTTAAGAAACCTAACTAGAAATCAAAAGATTTAAGGCTCAGAAAAGAGCATAAGCGAGGCAAAGAGAAAACAAATCAACGGGTTTCGAATGAGAGTGAAAGGAATATATCGGGACAACGAGAAAATCAAGAACAATTAGAAAGAAAGCTTGTAAAATAGATTGGGTGGATAAACGTGGAAATTAGATTCAACAAAAAGCATCTCTCAGAAAATATTGACAGCCCAATTGAAAAGTTATTAACTTTATAACAAGTGCTCACATATCGATAAAGCTGATTAAAATTGTAATAAATGTTTAGATAGTCTACTCGTAAAAACCACTCACGCCCCCCGCGTTATTATTATCATAAGGTATTTATAAGAACATAACTCTAATTGAAATTCCATCCTAGTCCTAGATACAGAAGCTTTTGAACGCATTCTGGGCTTCCTAACCGACGTGCTTAAGCGAAATATATTGATGTATGAACAAATGTTTACTGAAATGGCGCGTCGCAATACAAATCTGTGAAATCACTATCATTCAAGCACTTTTATTATTATTATTGTTCATTTTTGTTTGTTTTGGTGCCTCAAATTCAATGTAAGCCAAGAGAGCGAGAAGAAGAATAAATGAAAACGCAGTAAAAAAAAGTCATTAAAAATTTTACAGTTTCCAAGTAAAACCTCAATTTATATGCAGTTTTTATTCACAATGAAAACAAACTCACACACACACACACTCACATCAGAGGGTCACAAAAAACAAAATAGCACGTATACGCAACGTATGTCTGCTGCAGACACACAGCGACATAACACCTTCCCCCTTCAGGCACAAAAGAAAAAAAATATACACATAACCGAAAAAAAAATAGGTTTCCATTGTGATTGGTAAGCGCAGCTCTCTATATAATATTTATGAGTTGAGGCGCCTGTGGTTAATGGCAACGGGTTCAAAAAAACACACATATGTAAATACACAAACACATACACATATATATATATATATATATATACATTGTAGTATGTAAGGGTGTGATTTCCTGTGGGTCAAAGCTTCTCTGGTCTCTGGTCTTTAATCATAATTTAACTGTCATGTTTACTAATATTATTTTTTTTATTATTATTATTTGGTTAGTTTGGCAGTTGATTGAGGTTAAGGCATGTTTTTGTGTGTGGATAATAAATATATATAGATATATACTAGTATATATAATACATTTGATTTTCTGTTCCGACAGTTCTCGATGTGAGAGCATTTGAGCGTCTACTTGGACCCTGCATGGATATTATGAAGCGCAGCATTGATGACTATGAATCGCAGCTGGTCAAAATATTTGGCAGCAAAAATAATATCACCGATACACGATAAAAAGTCTGAAACAACAAATCAACCAACAACAATAACAAAACAAACAGCAGATATAACAACAACAACCAGGCTAATGGGTTTTTTTCCAAAAGGACTCTGCAACAAAACTAAACGGAAGCACACATACAACAACAACAACAGCAGCAATACCAATACAAGCGCAAAACCAAACTCACACACACACACTAACACACGGACCCTATATAGCTATAAAAGTATAAAGAACTTGATTTAATTATGTTTTAAGCTGAGGCTGGTTAATGAAATACACTTAAAAAACAAAAAGTAAAAACATTATGATAATACGCTAATGATAATGAAAAGTTTCAAACACACGCACACTTAAACACACATATTGTATGTATGTATTAGCAATTGTAATTTAATGTATTTAATTGAAAAAAAGAAACAACAAAAAACAAACGCAAATCAAAACCAAAACAAAAACTTTAATTTTTTTTGTGTGTCATTAGCTCGAAGAAAAAAAACGAAAATATTAGGTGCATAGTTGATAGTCTTGTTTTTTTCTTATTTTTATTATCTATTATTATAACTATTATTATAATACTAATTTGTTATTGCTTGATTTACGCATAATTTAGCACAAAAAAATATATAGAAAAAAAAAACAAATAAAATAAACTCAAAAATCAACATTAAATCGAGCAATTGAAATGATACAACTTGCATATATATATATATATATATATATATATATATATATATTTATATATATATAAGCGCAAATGGAAACACATCAAGCAAAGAGTTTATATCTACAAAAATACAAATTTAAATACTTATATAAAGTAACAAATACCTACACATATGCATACAACAAATCTAATTTATTTATAAAATAAAGTAAAACAAAAAAACCAATCATTGTACTAGTCTATATACATATATGTAAAACATTGCTGCTTGCAGTCTTTACAAACAAAAATAATAATAATAACTAAAGCCTAAAAACAAAAGGCACAATAAAATACTTTTGAAATTGTTTAAATATATTTGAGACTCGCATCAAATAAAAACAAAATGAAATGAAAATAATGTTATGGTCCTTACCAACAAAACCCTTGAGAAGCACGAAAAAAAACTATCGCATCGCAAGTTTTTCTTAGGGTTTCCAGCAGAAAATCCTTAACCTAGCTCTTCCAAGAACAAACATCATCTTTAGTATGTTAACAGCTTTGTTAAAGATTTCCATAACACACACACACACACACTACAAAGAAAAAGAAACGATCTCAATATAAGCGAAATTGAATTATTGAATTATTATACCATCTAAATATTACGAATTTCATTTCAATTTCAATTGGCTCTACAAAGCAAAGCAAGATGGCTAAAAAGGCACAATCAAATCTACGTTGCATGGGATCAAACTTAGAAAAAAAAACAAACACAAAATACTTTGAAGTTGAATACGATATGATATATTATATATGATATCGCCATCGGCGAGCATAGTGTTAAAGCAAAGCAATATATCAATGGCCTAGATGTGTACTTAGTAGAGTTTTTTATTTCGCCATTTTGAAATAGTTTACCCAACCCACCCTAACACCACACTTTTCCTGCCCTTATCCCCACTTTCAAAACCTTATCTACTCTACCCATGCAAAATGCATCATGTACATGTATGTATCTATTCTATATGTATGTATAACTACTTACATTTATAAACTGAATGAGCTTAAAAAAATACTATAATAAACCCCAAGAAATCTAGTACTTTATAAACGTTACTTTATATTGTTTTTTATTCTAAAAACAAAACCCCCAATCTTAGAACGTTTATCGATAATAACAAATTACTTAGTATATGTACTGTGAAAGCAATTATTAAGAATTGTAACTGGCATACCAACAGTCGAAAAGTGTTCACAAAAACTATATACAATATCAAAATAAATAAATATAAAGAAAAAAATATCAGAAACTTGCATAAACATGTTATACGTGAGAAAATTACAAGCAAACAATAAACATGCGAATAAAATTAAATTAAAAGTAATAATATGTCTAATCCTATATAATTGGTGTCTAGTCTATGTTCAAGACTTTAAAAGTAACAAATTCTTGAAACACATAAAAATCAAACAAAATTCTTAGCAAAAAGATAATATAATATAACATGATATCAAACAAAATATAATATTTAACACACAAATAAATATGATAGCGAGCCTACTTACTATATAAGAAATCTGAAAGTGCTGGCCATTTTCTTCCAACAAAAAAAAAAACAACAACAACACAACACGCAAACACACACGCACAATCCACAAGCACACATACACACTCACACAAACAAACAACAAGCAAAGCTCAAAATCGCAAAACAAAACCGTTGAAAGAAACTTAAAAAAAAATAAAAAACAAACATGAATTTTCATGTGAAAACCGCGCTAAGATAACAATTAAAACCTATTTGTATTAAAACTGTTGTGTTGTAATTATTGCATAAAGCGTATTTAATTATGTATGTGTAAAAACAAAAAAAAAAATACAAAAAAAAGAAAACCAAAAAATATATATGTATGAATGTATTTAATGAGCATATTTAATAATGTAGACACTGCAAAAAACATTTTCATTGGAAGCAATTGCATTAGGCGTTCATAAATTAAGAAAAAAAAAAACACAATCATAATCAATTGAAAGAAACAAAAACGCCACAAAGAAGCTGCTAAGAAATTAAACTCAAATTGTTTTGCTTTATTATTTAACCAATGCCAAAAAATTATTTGAACAACAATTGGCACATTGGCTTAATCGTATATAGCATATACTAAGTTATAGGATTGTGAAACTATTCTTCAGATACAGCGTTAAAAAAAGCAATGCAAAAAAGCAAACATGACGAAATGGATACAAAATTTAATAAAAGCGATAAAAACACAAAATATGATTTGCAAATCTTTTTATTACATTTTAAAATACAGCTGTAATCTGGATAAGTATATTTTTCTTCTAACACATATTTGCGCATAACCCTTTTGTCCAGTGGAACCACAACCACTTATTTCTTAGTTATGCTTGTTTTTACAGGATATCCATTTTCCAGCAAGCTTCATACAAAAAGCCAGTTGACTCCGACTCTATAATTTTTATTCACTTAAAAACGTAGCTCCAAATACACTTATAATTTTAAGATGTTTAATATATTTATGTAGTTATCTTTATATATGTATGTTGTGTATATGTGTATCTTTTATTATCATTATAATGTATATAGAACAGCGATATCGGTCGCTCAGCTACCGTACGATAGTACACACGAATGATAAAGTGAGGCTAACTATTTTTTTAGATGCGCCATTTTCAAATTACAATTTGACCCAGAATATTGGTATCAAAATTTTATCGAATCATATTAATATTATATTTATATATATATTTATATATTGTTGTTGTTGTTGTTTGCTGTTGTTGTAGATGTGCTGTTGTTGTTGTTGTAGTTGTGGTGGTTTTTCTATATGCTTGTTTCTACTGTTTGTTCCTGATGGTGATGCTACTGCTGCTGCTGATGCTGAACTTGGTTGACAGCTTTTGCCTCAATGCTGAATGCGTTTAAAATTGTTGTTGTTATCGCTCGGGTTTTTTGTGTTTGTTTGAGGAGGAAAATTCATTTAAAAATTGTGTTTTTTTTGTCTTGTGTAAAAACTAAGAATCTAACTGTAAAGATCATCATCGCCATTGTCGCCAGGCGAATTAACTGGCATATTGGTGCCAGACCCTGAGGTGTTGCCGGCATTGCCGGGGAATCTGTAAACGAAACCATTAAGTTAATAACCCTATTCAAAAACGATATACCGAATTTAGTCACCTGAAGTTTTGGCCAAATCCGCGCGACTGTTGCAAAGTCTGAGCGAACATCTCGTACTTGCGAATGTCATTGTCCGATACGGACCGACGAGCAAACTTCATTGCCTCCTCAAAGTGAGCACGTGTTATTTCTGGAACTGGATCATCCTCGTCCATCTGCAATACAAATTACACAAACATAAATATTCCTCGCAGAAGTGTTATGCGGTCGCACTTACGTCCATTGCGGAATTCTGGTTTTCGGCGCGATCCTTTTCACGACGTATCTCGGCCTCAATTGCCTGGCGAATGGCCAGTTTGCAGGCACGTTGACAGATCTCGGTTAAATCGGCACCCGAAAAGCCCTGTGTCACCTTAGCAATGTATGTCAGATCGACCTCCTTGGCTAATGGTGATTTGCGCAAATTGGCCTTAAGAATAGCCTCACGTGACTTGTCATCGGGCAATGGAATATAGATCAACTGATCCAAACGACCCGGACGCAAAATGGCTGGATCAATGATATCGGGGCGATTGGTGGCACCAATGATAAACACATTCTTCTTGGCACCCATGCCATCCATTTCAGTTAGAATCTGATTAATGACACGATCGGCAGCGCCGCCAGCATCACCCACGTTGCCGCCACGTGCCTTGGCAATCGAGTCCAACTCATCAAAGAACAGCACACAAGGAGCAGCTGAGCGAGCCTTGTCGAAGATGTCGCGTACATTGGCCTCGGACTCACCGAACCACATGGTGAGCAGCTCGGGTCCCTTTACCGAAATAAAGTTCGCCTGGCACTCGTTGGCAATGGCCTTGGCCAGCAGCGTCTTACCGCAACCAGGTGGTCCGTAGAAGAGAACACCACGGCTTGGCTGCATGCCGAACTTGAGGAACTTATCGGGATGCTCGACTGGATATTGGACCAGCTCCTGCAGCTCCTTCTTCACATTCTCGAGGCCGCCAATGTCGGTCCAAGTGGTGTTGGGCACCTCGACGACAGTTTCGCGCAGTGCTGATGGACTGGACTTGGTCATCGCATAGCGGAAGTTCTCCATGGTGACAGCCAGAGAGGCCAGCACCTCAGCGTCAATTTTGTCATCTTCCAGATCAATGAGATCCATCTTCTCACGGATTTGTTGTAGCGCTGCCTCCGAGCACAACGAAGCCAAATCGGCGCCCACATGACCGTGAGTCTCGGCAGCAATCTGCTCCAGATCAACATCCTCATGTAGTTTCATGTTCTTGGTGTGTATACGCAGCACCTCCAAGCGACCTGTGGCATCGGGAATGCCAATATCAATCTCGCGATCGAAACGTCCAAAGCGACGCAATGCTGGATCAATCGAATTGGGGCGGTTAGTAGCCGCCATGACAATCAAGTGAGAGCTCTTCTTCATGCCATCCATCAGTGTCAACAACTGCGACACAATACGACGCTCCACCTCGCCGTGAGTCTTGTCACGCTTAGGCGCAATAGCATCGATTTCATCAATGAAAATAATAGCGGGCGAGTTCTTTTCGGCCTCCTCGAATGCCTTACGCAAATTCGATTCCGACTCGCCAGCCAACTTTGACATGATCTCGGGTCCGTTGATCAAAAAGAAGAATGCGCCTGTTTCATTTGCAACAGCGCGTGCGATCAGAGTCTTACCAGTACCGGGTGGACCATACATAAGAATGCCACGCGGTGGCTTAACACCAATCGCCTTGAAAAGCGATGGATGACGCAAGGGTAGCTCAACCATCTCCTTGATCTGGGCTAGCTGCTTGCGGCAACCACCAATGTCGTCATAGCCCACAGCATTCAAAGACTCTTCCTCTTCCTGCAGCAAAGCATAAATTATTTAATAAGCGATACATAAAGAAAAACACAGCACAGTGAATAAACATGGCTATAGACTATTCAAAAGTTTCAAGTAAATCAAAATTGGAAAAAAAATATTTTGCAAAGTTTTTGGACAAGTTAAACTCTTATGGAAAACACATGTCACCCACTGTGCTACATGTATACTTATCTAAAGTTGCACTTACCTCACGCTTGATGGGATCACCATCGCAGAATATGACCGTTTCGGGCGCAACAATGCAATACGGCTCCGGATCAGTGAGCACCACTTTGAACTCGATGGGACGCATGGCGGCGCGCACAATGAAATTATCGCCCATGTGAATGGGACGATAGGCCTCCAAGAAATAGGGCTTCAGATAGATCTCAAAAAGATTGCCCGTAACGCCTTCGGTGGTGTCATCAATGGGCAAGATGCGCACACGTTTGCCGTACTTGACATCCTGGCAGGACTGCACGGAAACAACATCCGACAGATGGACGCACAAATTGTTGCGGACAACGCGATTCATGCGAATCTTCTCGTCGGGGCAGGTCTCATCCGACAGCACAATGCAGACGGTCTCCTTGCGGCGTTTGCCCTTCAGGATAACAGTGTCGCCGCGGAAGAGCTGCAGCTCATCCATTTTCGCCTAAACATTAAGATGAATAAATTAAGTTCAACTCAATGGATGACGTGGCCATATCGATTTCGACATCCACATACCTGCGAAAGCGACACAACGGAATTATCATCATTCTGCGCCTCTTCGACAATCAGTCGATTGGGACGATCCTTACGCTTCAAAATTGCCGTTGCCAGGTCATCGCTGCGGAAACAAGGAATATAGTACAGATACAGATAAAAACATTCCCTAAACAAGCCCCAGCCCAGAAGGCGCACCGTTTCTCCATGGAAGTCTGTGGCTTGAATTGACCTGCAATATCATTTTTTTTCCACTCTTCCTCCAACTTGCTGCGATAGTTACGAACAAAATCAGGTATATCTTGATCCATTGGCTCATCGCGCGAATGATGCGAGCTGTTGCTAGCAGCATTTTCATCTTGTCCACTTGGCATTATATTATTTTTTTTTTTTTGGTTTGTTTCTGACTTAAAACTTACTAGCAAAAGCCTACACACAGGTATCAATAATATCTATATTCGTATATGTTAATACATATATAACAGCAAAATGAGACAGTAAATTCAAGCACATGGCTTACCAGTTTTTAATTTAATGGAAACAATTGCAACTCAACCCCTTCACAAAGAAAGAAAGGGCAGCAACAACAACAACTGAAAACGCATTAATGGCGATTTTCTTTGGCTTGTCCTAGTTTCGCAATATGCATTAATGAAATAGCGTGACTAATATTTATCAAAAATATAAACGAAATGACTATATTTCATGTGCACAACTATCATTTTAGCAGAAAACATGGCGCGAATAAATCTGCAGTCTTCACACAATTTTCCCTATGTGGCCTTTTAGGTTTTTTTTCCGCAGGGCCAATGACTGCGCGAAATTGTGGCTGTCTCAGTGCAGTGTGTCGGCATTCATTAAATTGGAGTTTATTGTAATAAATACACTTACCCCTTGGAATCAGCCATTGTAAATGATTTGTGATGAAACTTTTGAACTTAATTATACAAATTGGTGCGTTTATATCTTGAGAAAAAAACCTTCAAAAATCGAGCACAACTTTTGTACAAAAATCACAAATGATTTAGCTTAGTGTTCGTACGGGCTGCCAACTTAAGTGATATAAACGCGATGGCAGCTTGGCGGATGAAAAGTGCTGAGTCGTGTGATAATTAGGGCTGACACTCTGCGGTAAAAAGCAACTATCGATAACAATACATATGCAACCAAGCGATAAGAACAGAACTGCCAGATTAATCCCTTACTGCGACCGCTTAGCAGAAATTATTTAAATCTTAAACAAGTCAACACATTTTGCTTAAGAAAAAATCTTTATTCCAAGCTTGTGTAGATCGCTTGTGTAAAGCCATATATAAATACATATACTTTTTTAATTCTTACATAAATATTGAATACAAAAAATGTTTTAGCTACTTAACTTTTTGTGCAAAATTACACTTGTTACATATAAAAATTTGTTGAAAGAAAACGATTAAATGCGATTTTGCGTCAATTTTGTTTGTTTAGCAGAATTGTTTGTTTTGGTGTGGTATTTTATTTTGGAGAGTATTTTTGGTTTCGGACATTTAGCCAGCATGCACAGACTGAAACGAAGAAAAAAATCAAATTAAAGGCAAAATCATATGCATATAGTATGTCTCAGAAATCCAAAGAAAAATTATATAAAAATAGAGTATTTACACAAATGTAATTGCCACATTGCAGAAGAAACATATGTTATCATAGCACTTCATATAATGTTGCTACATTTCTCTACCAAGTCTTTTGATTGCCATTTTTGTGTTTGTTTTGTGTTATTGTTTTTTGCAGTGTTTCCTGCTTGATAATTGTTGTTGCCTTAAATAAACTCTGAATTGGAACGTACCCTGGCAATGTCGACGCCAGTGATGCTCTTAACAAGCTCCGGCACTTTGTTGACAATTGCAAACACCTCGCCGGTCAACTTGGCTGCACCGACATCGCCCTGACCACTGGATATCATAGTTATCTTCCTTGCCTGCGACAAAGGTGCAGCAACTTCGGCGGCAACCTATAAAACAATGTGAAAACAAATTAGAGGCAATTCCTGTTGCAATACTCAAACAACTACACACCTTTGGCAGCGTATCCAAGAGCATCTCCACCATGGCAGCCTCACGATATTCACGATAGGCATCGGCCTTCATTGCCATTTGCTCCGCCTCGGCCTTAGCCTTGGCAGCAATGGCAAACGCTTCAGCTTCGCCACGTATTTTAATCTGCAACAAACATAAAAATAAGTTTGCTTTATTTAAAAAACAAATGAATTTGAAGTAAACAAACCGATTCAGCCTCAGCATCGGCTTCCATAACGACGCGCAACTTGTTGGCCTCGGCAATCTTTTCTAGACGATACTTTTCAGCCTCAGCTGGACAGCGCACGGTGGCGTCCAGCTCTTTCTCGCGACGCATTATCTCCTGTTCCTGCACTGCAATTTCCTGAGTACGCTCGATGACCTTCACCTGCATCTGTTCCTCCTTGATTCGTTGCTTGGTCTTGGCCGCCTGAAGCTCGTATGCCATATCAGCCTCGGCCTTCTTTGTCTGCACCTCCATATCGTAGGCAGCGCGCTTCAGCTCGAAGTCGCGCTGTGCCTTGGCAATGTCAGTGTCGTTTAGAAAACGGGAAGCCATGCGCTGCTCCTCAGCTATAGCCTCCTTGATGTGCGCCTCGGCACGTGCCTCCGCCTCGCCGATGCGGGCGTCACGCTTCACCTCTGCTGTGCGAGCCATACCCAAAGATTTAAGATAACCCTGTCAAATAAAAAGAGATACAGATCAGGTTTCAATATAATAGTCGCAATGCATTCGAAGATAGAAGGCTCTTTAACACCGACCACAATATACGCACCTTAGAGTCGCCCTGTGACGTTATGTACATACATGCAAAAATACATAATATTTCGGTTACTCAAACAGAAATGTTGTGTCATAAATACACTTTTTACACAATAAACAAAAAAAAGACATTTTGAGAGCCAGTGTTGCCAAATTCGCATCTTTTCCGTCGCATCGGAATCGGATTGGTGCTTTTTCCTCTTCTCAAAATTAAACGGTAAAATGCAAATATATACAGCAATATGGCGGGTCTCTTATTATAACTAAACAAAACTTTTTAGACAATTATGATGTATGAATAATGAAAATAAATATGTCCAACGGATGCAATCTAAATAAACACAAAAAGTGCTGAAACTATTATAAAGTGATTTTAGAATTAATTAAATTAGTATTTGAAGTATTTGATCTGTTAGGCATGTTAAAACTTTGATTTACAAAACAAAACTAGATTACTTTGAATGGTTTTCTTTTTAGATGACAACACTGGCTGAGCATACATTCATACATGCGTAATGTACGAATGTCGACAACAAACTCCATCGTGGCTTACCTCCTCGTCGCGCAGATCCTTAATGGTGTAGGACACGACGGTGATGCCCATGTTGGCCAAATCACTGGAAGCGACTTCGAATACCTGCTTGCTGAACTTCTTACGATCCTTGTAGATCTCCTCCACAGTCATGGAACCCATAATTGCGCGCTGATGTCCCTCTAATGTAACTAGAGCAATGTGATTGATCTCCGTCTCACTTTTGCCCAGAAATTGCTCACAGGCAGTCAATAGCATATCTTCGTTTTGTCCTTGCACCTTGACCTGGGCAATACCGGTTACAGAAATTGGTACACCCTGGCTGGTGTACACGCAGGGACTTTCCACTTGCAACGTCATCGTATTCAATGAAATGCTATGATAAAACAAAGTAATTTGTATTGTGATGTCATACCACAAGGTTGAACAATTTATTTACCGTTGTACTTGTTGAATTGAAGGCCAGACAAAAGCACGGCCGCCTGGTACCAATAATGGCTTCATATAGCAGCATCCTATAAACAATACAAATAAAGTAATACAAATGTTAACTAACAAATCACACTAGTCAGTGAATATAAGAAGAAGTAAGAAGGCTCTAGTCGAGATATCCCGACTAGATGATACCCTGATCCCTATACTTCACGCGTACAGTCAGTACAGTCAGTGCTTGGAAGTATGTGTGTGTGTGTGTACGCGCATACAGCATAGTGCATACAAAACTTCAATGTCCCATATCTCCGGTGTTTATTATCCGATAAAAATTTCACAGATTGTCATTATTTTGTTTTATAATTCAAATTGCATCTCAAAGTTTTCCAAATTCAAGATTTTGTTGTTATCGATCCCATGTGTATATCGGAAACGGGAAGAGTTATCGAAAATCGGAAACAAACTTGTACTGCCTAGGGATTAGGCGAGCTTAAGTTCCAAATCTGGAGTCTCTAGCTCTTATAGTCTCTGAGATCGACGCGTTCATACATACGGACAGACAGACGGACATGGCTATATCGACTCGGCTTTCGATGCTGATCAAGAATATATATACTTTATAGGGTCGGAGATGTTTCCTTCTACCTGTTACATACTTTTGCACAACTTCATTATACCCTTTTTCCCATTTTTAATGGGATCAGGGTATAAAAACCGTCGAAATTTTAAATTCGTATGTGAAAATGTTTTTTTTTCACGCAACGGCGTTCGTTTGGTGCGCACGCACGGCTTTGGACTCTTGACATTTGCTTGTACATAAAAATCGATAAGCAGTGACGTCATTGAAGGGTGCTGCTCCAAGACAATTTTATTGACAAACTTTTAAAGCCCAAAAACATTTTTTTAATAAAAACAATTACCTGAGACGACTAGGGCCTCGTTTGGGCCACAAGTAACAAATCCCCAAGTCATTCTCGGTAAACTATAATTGCAATAATATTCGATTTCGTTCACGGGTTTGTTTTTTAATGGTTTTCGTTGGAATGTCTCCTTAGGGATGTTTATTTATATCAAACTCTGCTGTTATTAAATTATTGAGATTCGTTATCGTATAAAAACACAAATATTTATAGAAACCAAAGTTCTAACTTTACATATACGCGAAACACGACCGGTCCGTCAAGCACACGAGAAGCAACTAAACAACTATATAATTAACTCGCGTGTGCGCACTGCGCAGTGAATTTAACCCTTAGCTGGGGCTGTGTGTTTCGCACGTTTTGGATGCCGATAAGAACGTATATTTGTTTACGTATTTGGGTATGTATATTATTAGGAATTGTTATGATTTACACTAGAAATATTGAGTGAACTAGGTACAGTTGCAAATTTTGGTTCTTAAATTTAATAAATTATGTATATTTTTAATATTACAACTTATGGCATTCTTCTGGTATAATTTTGGTAAAACCAAAAGTATTTAAATGAATTAAGGATTAAAAATCAATGAGTAAAACTAAAAATTACAGTCCTAAAATATAAATACAGTTTATATTATAATAGTGAAACAGTCATTAAAACTACACGAAAATCTGATTGCCATGTTAATGACCCGAAGAGGAGCTGTCTGTAAAATATGGATGCTGCATTGCAGCTTCCGCACTAATTCGCTGATTCGGACGGCAAACAAGCAGTTTTTGCAATAAATCACGGCCCTTTGTATTCAGTCTTGGTACAAGTTGGCTCCACGATGTAATTGGTGGAAACGCTAAAAGAAACCAAAACAAATTTGTAAGCTATTTATAAAATTGTTGCGTGTTTATAGTTACATGGAAGCGCAACGTAATCAGAGAGATGCGAGACACCGGGCCAAGACTCTTCAGTAGGTGTCCCAAGCACACGGAATATTTTAAGCAGTTGATCGAGGACATCTGAGCCAGGAAATAGCGGACGTCCAGCATCGGCTAATTCAGCCAGTATGCAACCAGCTGACCACATATCGATGCTAGTCGTATACAATTTGGCGCCGAATAGGACGTCTGGTGGACGATACCATAGCGTAACCACCTCAGCAGAATAGCATTTGACGGGTATGCCAAAAGCACGTGCTAGACCAAAGTCGGCCAACTTTAGCTCTCCATTCTTATTGATGAGCAAGTTTTGTGGTTTCAAATCCCGATGCAGTACGTTGTGACTAAAAATAAACAATTAATGAATTCAATATTATAATCCATAATGCAACTGTTTGAAGCACCCACCTGTGACAGAAGGCCAAGCCGCGCAACAGTTGTAGCATAAAACTTCGACACACAGCCATATCGATTTCTCCATTTAAACTGTCAAAATATTTTTTTAGGTCCTGATCACAGTGCTCAAATACCAGCGTTAGTTTTTTATCGGAGTGCAACACATCACAAAGTCGAACTATGTTTTTGTGCTTAAGTTCCTAATAGGAATGTGAAGTAAACATACTTGGCTAAGTTATTGAGCAAACCTCTGGTTGTAAATTCATAAAAACAAACCTTCAGTAAGCAAATTTCTCTCAGCGCGGAACTTGGCACACCCTCGTCGTCTTCATCTAAACGGACTCTTTTCAGTGCCACTATTTCCATAGTATCTCGATTTCGGCCCTTGAACACCGTTCCGTAAGTGCCCTCACCGATTTTCTCCATTTTATCATATTTTTGCATGTTATAAAATAATTTTGTCACGATTAGCTGAAAAACCGCGTGTGCTGCCAGATCGTCATAAATCAGCTGTTGTTAAGCGCTCATGATTCGGGTTAAGTTGGCTGCAAACGCAATTTCGAGTAGGCTGTCATTTCACTTTTAGTCGCGAGTAAAAAAAGTGGTATTAAAAGTTTTTGAAAACAAATATTTTCACATACTAATTATTATTTTTTTAATGCTTGTTTCTTTTTCTTTAGTGAAAATGGATTCTCTAAACGACTATGTTGTCATTTGCATACTAAGTTTTTTGGATATTAAATCACAGCAAATCATGATGAGTTTGCATCCACGATTTTACGATTTAATGCCTGATGTCTGGCGCTCTAAGTACAAAACTGTAAGCATGTCGTTGTTCGAGGCACAATTTTCTATAGAGGACTTGCATTTGTTTTTTGAAAGCATTCACCGAACTGTTCAAGTGCTGAACCTGAAAATGGTATCATCGGAACAGTTTAATGTGATCACCAGCTACATTTATCCAAATGTCTATGATTTTCGAATCGGAACAATTACGAGCAAAATGCTGTTCGATTCCGACATACCCATTATTATAAGGACTTTTCCAAACCTAAAAACATTTAGTCCTCAGGGTGATTTATCGGGAAGATATTTCTCAGATATTCCTTTTTTGGAAAGACTTACACTGACATACTGTAAGAGATTTTGTGTAAAGAATTTAGAAGTCATCATGAAAAAACATAAGCTTAAAGAAATCAAGCTATGTCTTTTTGACGAAAAAACAGTGAGAACGAGCGATTTAAGTTTGCCCTTGGAATGTTTGGCAAATCTAGAACGTATAAAAATTGAATTGGATGAGTTGCCCTGGTTTAATGACCATTTGATTTATCTTAAGTGTTTAAAAGAGTTTACACTTTGTGGGACTAGAGGTATGGCAGCTTTTCCTTTACTTTGCCGAAAATTGCGTGGCTTGACCCATAATCGAGATATTAAAATTTTGGAGACATGCAACACCACAGACACATTAGGCACTGCCATAAGGGCTAAACTTAAAGTAGATGCTTTGAAAATCGTAACGGACAACTGTTTATTTTACGACATAGCCTACTTTCTTACCCAGGATTTTGAAAATATTAAAGAATTATACTTAAAAGCCTGCTACGTCGCAAAAAGTGCATATCTAAACAGTATAATGCGTAGCATTACAAACGTGGAGATCGTTAGCTTCGAAGAATGTGTATTTGGATTTGATAATTATAAGTTTGTGGCGTCAACAATTACCGAAGATCGCAACAAACTGCTTAAAGTAAATATTTATCAAAACTCCTGCTCACTGACGGTAAGCTCTAAATATTTTAACAGCGGTATATTTCACTAAATTTTTTTTTTTTCAGAATCTACCGTGGAATTGGACTACAGTCGGTGTGCATTCTTTGCTACAATTTATTAGAGGCAGAAACTTCGAATATACTTTTGAGTCTCTTTTCATAAGCTTAAACAAATAAGTAATAACAGTAAGAACGCGTCGTTAACAAAGTCAAAGTTTATATGTTTGTTTATTTAGTGTCTACTTTAAATTAGATCTTAGCTGGTATATGTGATTAAAATTGTTTAAAATTTGATAGCTTATATCTCTTGTTTTTTGTGCAATATTCAAACTCTAACGGAGCATTACATTGCGCCGAGAGTCTGTTAGTATTTTGCCCGATAACAGCACGCTAACAGATTCTTTTTCACGCACTTAGTTCGTTCAGCTGGTTCACGCAAGTTCACGCAACTGTTCATTGCGAACCAAACGCATTCGCCATAAATAAATTCGGTATAAAATAAGTTAAATAAAGTATAAATTAATAGAGTAGTGCATTTAATTTAGTGCGCACGTTAAGTTCTAAACAATTCACAAGCTTGGGTAAGTTCCATGCAGGTGCAGAAAGCAAATAAAAGGTGAAATTTTATGCGCATTTCGACACCTTTGTCAAACGCTTATTTGCGCAAAATAATAAGAGTGTTGTTGTTGGTGGAACAGCACGAATACACAGAACTTGGCTCGCTTGTCGGAGGCAGTGGAAAACGTAAACGAAAACAACAACAACAACAGCAATAGCAATAACAACCCGAACAACTTAAGCAACAACAACAACATCTGCTACAACAATCACAAGAAATGGCTAACACAAATATGATTAGCAACAATCACAACAGTAACAGCAATAGTAACAGCACCGCCTACACTTACAACAATTACAACAATGCTAGTGCGGACAGCGGCAACAGCAGCGGCAGCAACGGTGGCAGCGTTGGAGTCGGTGTTAGCGTTAGCGAGGTGCAAACGTTGCGCGAAGTCTGTAATATGCTCAATACAAACGCCACACCAAGTTATATGATACCAACAGGTGGTTGTGCGTATGATCACGTTATTGCCATGATGCGCGGCCTTAACCTGCAGGACGACGGCATCATTTTAAACAACAAAATCAAAGCCATTGAAACGGATTTTTGCAACATTGTGCGCGACGAATCGATGTTATGGTATGTATATATATTTGTTTTTGCATGTATGTCTCTTTTGTATATGTTGTTGGGTTGAGTGTGTGTTGTATAGCGTCGTCCATTGATGATTAATACAAGTATTTATACGTATCTTTATTTCCGTGTATGTATGTTTCTACGTCAGAACAAGTATTGAAATTTACAACTTTTTTTTTGTAACCTATGTCATTTGGGGTAAATTTGAAATGAGAGATTTGCGCATACACCTGTAGAATAGAAACAAGAGAATCATAGACGAGAGAGAGAGAGAGAGTAAGAGAGAGCCAAGTTTCCCGCCAGTTGGATATATATATTGTGAAGGGTTGACGACAATTAAATAACCATACTAAGAACACATATAATATATTTATTTAAGCTCCCTTTCAATAGATGGGGTTTGGCATAACTTTGTTCTGCAATCAGCACAGGGAAATAATTTTATTTTTCGACGTTAGGATGACTTCACAACGAGTGCACAACAACAATGGGTAACCTATGTCACATGTTTGGGGTACAATTTAAAATGAGAGATTTGCGTATACACCTGTAGAATAGAAGCAAGAGAGACATAGACGAGAGAAAGTTTGCCGCCAGTGGTATATATAGGTGAAGGGTTGTCGAAAAATAAATAACCTTGCTAGTAAAATATATAATATTAATATAAATATTTAATTAAGTTTCTGTTCAATAAATGGGGCATAACTATGTTTTTTAGCAGCAAAGAGAATAATTATAACTCCTGAAATTAGAATGACTTTTCACCTAGTAACTGAAATAAAGTTCCCAGTTCCCAGAAAACTTAAACTCTCTGATAGGAACTATTTACGATTCACGGCTAACTTGGTTCAAAAAAAAACAATAAAATCGTATTACTTATTAATTTAACATTAACATCAATGAATTTCAGCGAATCCATGGACTATATGAACAACAAAGCTTTGACGGACGCTGAAACGGCATTGAAATTCGCCCTGCTGTTCTCCTCACGCAACTTTGATGCACTGGCTATGAAGGAGACGAAAGTTCGCAGCGCTATGCTAAAGATCCTGGAGACAAATTTCATCAATGCAGATGCGTATCGATTGCACGACAAGAATCGATTATACAACTCAATAACGCTGCTAGGCGAGTACTATCATCGTGTCCGACTTGCAGATAATGCGCCGATCACAATTTTGGGTGATTCTTTGCTTAATTTGTTGTTGCGCGAAATCAATGATGTTTCGGTGGTGATGAGTACGCGCCTGGCGCGCCTAGTCCTGTCACAAATAACGCTTAATGGCGAGATAATGCGGACGCGCCACAAGGCAGATATCGATCTGTTGCTCTACCATGTCCGTCGGCATCTGATTATGCAGCCAGCTCTGACGGCCAAAGTGAAGGCAATGCTGATGATGGTGCTCGACTTGTTTTACAGCCATTTTAAGCATGTGGGCGATGACTTGGAGGCCATGTACACCGAATATTTGATTGTGGATGACGACGAGGATGATGGTGTTAATAACAACAACAACAACAATTCAAGCAACAGTGGTGCAGATACACAGACACAAACGGATGCTTACAGCGACAGCGAGGAGCAGGGCAGCAGTGCTAATACCTCGGCACCGGAAGTGCCCAAAAAATGGAGCGAACAGGTCTGTGAGGATTCGCTGTGCGATATTGGTTATGGTGAGGCAAGTGGCACTGGCGATGAACAACCGCAACAGCAGCAGCAGCAGCACTTCAGCGAAAACTCCGACTCGGTTACACCGGGACGACAGGCTCGGCGCGGTTACCAGGCACGGCAGGTGCCTAGACCCATAAAGCAAAGTCACACTCAGACATCGCATTGCGAGTAAGTTACCCTAATTAATTCATTGTACATTATATTAAGTCCGACTTTTTTAACCACACAGGAATGCCAGCTCTGATCAGTACCCCTCCATGGCGAGCAGCGAGGATCGAGACGAAACTAAGCCGCTGCCCAGCTGGCGCAAGACACGCTTCAATCGCGCCAATGAGGGTGATCAATCGAATGGTCGCTCGCGTGATGATCAGCAGCGTCGCTACAGCCTTAGCTGCGACGATGATCATCAAAGTGTGCGCAGTGAGGGACGTGGAAATTTGCGTTTGTATAGCATCGATGATCGTCGGAAGCACTCGCAGGAGCGCTATGAACGTAATATGGGTGGTGGCAGCAACTACAACAACATTGTTAACTCCAATTGGGATCAGCGCGATGATCGCAGCGAGCGTTCGTACATTAGCAATTATGAGCGTGGCAATAGCTACAAGCGCGGTGGACGCTTTAACAATCACAATCGCAACACATACGACAAACCGCCACGCTTCCAAAAGCAACATCAGCAGCAGCAGCAACAACATCAACAACAGCAACAACAACAGCAACAACATCATCACCAACAGCAGCTACAGCAGCACAAAGATTATCAAAAGATACACACCGAAACGTGGCGTCGCTCAAACACGGCGATCAATAATGCATATCAGGATGAGAATTGCGCATACAACTCAAATGGTCCCGAATCCAACAGTCGCAGCTCATCGCGTGCACGCACTCTGCCGCGTCCACCCAAAGCACAAATGGATGATGGCACAAGAAAGCCCAATGCTAATTCGCATCGCTACAGTCAGAGTCCAACACGTGCTACAGGCAGTGGCGGTGTCGGCATTGTTGGTGGGCCGCGCAATTTTCAGCGTTACAGCAGTCAAAGCAGCCTGGCCAGCGAAGCGTCCAGCACTTTGGATCGCCGCCATCGGGCGCCTGATCAACGTGGGCAACACCCACATCAGCATCAACCGCAGCGTCATCGTAACTTTACGCGTCGCTCACAACCAAACATACATCAGCCTCAAGAGCAACAACAGGGACTAAATCCACAGCAACAACATCCACCGCGTCCAAATGCTAACAATGATAACAACTGGCATGAGGCTGGCAAGGATGAAAGCGAGCTGGTGCGCAATGCGCAACAGACTACTAAATACATGAACTACCTGTCTGCACAGAAATGAAATAGACGTACCCGCGGCAGAAAAGCTAAGCGGAAGTCATAAATAGAAAAGCATGGAGTGATTACAACACAAGCACGAGTACGAGTATCTTTGAATTGAAAGTCTGCAAAGAGATTTTGTTTCAAATCGTTTCAAACTGACCCCAAATCATCTGCTCTCCACTTAAGTTTTTTTTTTGATTCTTTTTCAAATATTGTATTAGAACTATTTTGCTTTTCATTGGAAATATTGCATATTAAGCTCACTTTTTAAAATGTTAGATAATAATTGTGCCGTTCATTTAATATGTTGTATAATAATAATCAAGTAGAGACTGTTACTAATCTACAATAAGAGCTCAAATGTTAAAGTTAACTCGTGGCCATTTGTATCTTATCTCCAATTCCCGCCTCAAATAAACCAATCACAAATCAAGATAGGCTCAAGTAACAGATACAAACAAAAAACAAACACAAATCCCATATACACAGTAAAGTCGGAATCAATTTATGCTATCTATAAACAAATTGTAAATAAGTCTATTGTAGTTACGACGGATCTATCAGAACATACACACACAAATACATACACACATATACATATACAAATACATATATATATATATATATATATATATATATTTATAGACATAGGTACATAATTATACACCAGCATGTTTTATACAATATTTGTTAGAAACGTAAGTACAAAAGTCATAAACATGAAACAAAAATCCTATTTCTATTATAATAGTAATTGAATGATGTTGTATAATGTTGTTTAAATGTTACAAGCAGCACGATTGAGCACGTTGTATTTTAGCTAAATATATATCTAAATGTCATGTTACAATTCAGAAAGAAAAGATTTATTAAGCAAATATCAATACAAATACATATATATACATGCATACCTTAAAAAGAAAAGTTATTATAAATAATTTGGAAACACAGTAATACACGCATTGTTATTGTTACGAATTTGTTGAAACAACAAAGACGCAGAATGAGAATTGACAGAAAACATAGCATCGTATGAAAGATCTATACATAGTAATAGTCAAAAACATATACGTATTTTTTAAGGATAACAATCGTTTAAATCATAGAAAATATATATATATATCTATATACAAATACATAGTCTAACAATAACAGTTTTAATAAAAATATTTCCAAGACTTTGAGTTTGAAATTCGAAAAACACATACATATATAAAAAGCTTGTAGATATATATCATAATTATAGTAATTGTAACTCGGGAGCAACCAGTTTAAATTCGAGTTTAATTTAGCGTTCGGCCTGCTCCTTAGGTGTAACCACTAGGACTTCATAGTTAGTAGCGCTGACTTCCCTCCGTCGATAAGGCATATATAATAATCGATGAGATGGATGCACTTTGCCAAGCAGCGTTAGTCCAGCATGCACAGCGCGACCGGTGTAGAGAGCTTCGCCGGTTTCCGAGTAGCCAGCCTTAAGAGCGCCATGCGGTACGCATCCATCTTCTGCTGATACCCATTTAACTTCACAATCTGTTAGCACCAGCAGATCAACCTCCGTGTTGAGCCGGTGTGCACTGCAGTTCCACGGGGCGTATACGGCTTTCAGTTGTGGCACGTAATTTGCCGGCAGCAGATCCTCATGTAGATAGACGCGAGCAACATATGTATCGTTGCCCTCATGATCGGTGCCACATTGCACGGCACCTTCGAGCGTAGTGGGAGCAAACGGGTCATCCAAGTCCATGGGAGCCCACTGGATTTGTGGCCGTTCCACATCATCGACTTCAGTGCGTTCGGCAAAATTTAGGTAAATGCGATGCACGCGTTGGCGGTGGCAAATAGCGCGACATTGAGGACAACTTAGCGAACGGTTTAGCCAACGGGTTAAACACTCTTTGTGAAAAACATGACCACAACTGGCGGTTGAAAAAATGATATCACTTGGCCGATAAAATTCATTGCAAATGCCACACAAAACGTTAAGTGACTCAGTAGTTTGTGAGTTTGCCGATGCTTCAGCCTGTGCTTCTGCTTCCATTTTCTTTAAGATCTTTGCTATTTTTAATCAATGTCTCACCCTTATCAGTATGCTCTGATCTGTATTTCACCAGTAGCAAAAATAAGAAAACAAGTAGTGTTTGGTTTTAGCAAAGACCATCTAATAATACAAGACAGGAAAATAGAAATCTCTTCTTCTTATTCAAAAAGTTCCGCTCTAAATGTAGCTCCTGGGGAAAGAGTGCAATGCGTGAGACGCAGATAAGTTGTTGCATACATACATACTTCATTTTGCTGTTGTGTGACGACCAAAGTTGAGATTTTCATTTTTCGACTTTTGGTTCTATCTGTTTGCTCATGCCTTACATGGAAGAATACTATAGGCTTTATATGAACTTTGTGAAATTGTATGGCCAAACATGAGATACTGAAATATGACTTCCATACGAATGAATATATTGGGAATTAAGTAGATCATTAATGACTTATTCAAGAAGTTTAAAATGACGAAATACCAAACTAACACCAACCAAAAAATAAACACATTTTGCAATCACTTACTTGTCACTGTATAAAAATATACAATAATATTTTCATTGACATTAATTGAATATTGCAAAAAAAGGGCATTAAAGAACATTGAGCAGCGTTTGCGTTTCAGCAACGTGAACCATCACGTGTTGTTGTTGTTTGTTCTTTTGCGTTTTGCGTATTCCCCGTTAGACGCAGACACATGCATACACAAAAAGACGGCCCAAGCCCACATGCAGCAGGCCAGCTGCAGACGATTTGCCTTCGACACCAATGAGCGTACAAACACAAAATACATATATGTACATTCTCATTGATCGGCAACAACAAAATTTTAAAATACAAGTAAGGCTCTAGTCGAGAAATCGCGACTAGACGATACCCTGAACCCTATACCATCTTGGCTATATCGAATCGGCTGTTGATACTGACCAAGAATATATATACTTTATGGGGTCGAAGAAGCTTCCTTCTGCCTGTTACAAACATTTGCACAAAATCAATATACCCTTTTCCCAATTTTCGCAGTGCCAAATACATACGACAAAAAGCATCAGCAGTTCACACCCAATGCAAAACGAATTCAAATATAGCGGAAGTGCGAGAAATATGGCCATATACATCTTACGACAAAGTAAGAGCAGTACGGAAACAGGAGCTACATTGCAGAGCGGAACTTTTTTTTCTGTGAAGAAGAGGAAGATCTATTTTCCAGTCTGTATGTACTTTCGATAGTTTTTGGGTTTTAGTTGCAGCTTGAGGAGTTTTAGATTAATCGATATATGGATTTGCAATATTTTAGAAATCGCATTGGAAGACGTTATTTTTCAGCCCTGGTCTTGTGCAGGTTGTGTTTATTTTGGTTTTTGCTCTTGCCAGAGAAATGCATCGTAAAGATTCAAATCCTTTTATTCAACTCGGCTTAAGGTCAAACAGCTAACAAAACTAGGTAAGCTATATGTAATTATTTTAATTGCATTGAAATCGTTTCAAACTGACCCCAAATCATCTGCTCTCCACTTAAGTTTTTTTTTGATTCTTTTTCAAATATTGCATTAGAACTATTTTGCTTTTCATTGGAAATATTGCATATTAAGCTCACTTTTTAAAATGTTAGATAATAATTGTACCGTTCATTTAATATGTTGTATAATAATAATCAAGTAGAGACTGTTACTAATCTACAATAAGAGCTCAAATGTTAAAGTTAACTCGTGGCCATTTGTATCTTATCTCCAATTCCCGCCTCAAATAAACCAATCACAAATCAAGATAGGCTCAAGTAACAGATACAAACAAAAAACAAACACAAATCCCATATACACAGTAAAGTCGGAATCAATTTATGCTATCTATAAACAAATTGTAAATAAGTCTATTGTAGTTACGACGGATCTATCAGAACATACACACACTAATACATACACACATATACATATACAAATACATATATATATACAGTGTGCCACTTATCTGTTTCGACATGGTGAAAAACTAAGATATTTTCACTTTAGAGCTATAAGGGACACACTGGTTGTTGTTTTTAATTTTTATTTTTATTTTTTATAAGTAATTCAGTCAATTATCTCTTAAACCTATTAAACAGAACTTAAAAAACATTAACATTAACAAAGAAACATTTAAAATACTAACAAAGGCACTAAATTCAACTGCCCATAAAGTGTTTCGACACTGCGTTTTTGGTGCATTTTCGGTGTAAAATTCGTATGAAATTCGTATGTACAGTTACATTTTAATTAATTTAAAAATGCTTAGATCCATAAAAGTCCGAATTTTTTTGGCCAGACCACAGATCAGTAATCACCATATCTCGATTGAATGTGGCCTATATCCATCACCGTACCTACAAAAAAAAAACGGCACCAGCAGTCGAAATCCCTTGAAAATTCAACTGCTGGCGCCGTTTTTTTTTAGGGTAGGTACCTAAAACGGATATAGGCCACATTCTCGAGATATGGTGATTACACAATCATTCTTCATTTCATTGGCAAGCGATCTGGCCAAAAAAATTTGGACTTTTATGGATCTAAGCATTTTTAATTTAATTAAATGTAACTGTACATACGAATTTCATACGAATTTTACACCGAAAATGCACCAAAAACGCAGTGTCGAAAAACTTTATGGGCAGTTGAATTTAGTGCCTTTGTTAGTATTTTAAATGTTTCTTTGTTAATGTTAATGTTTTTTAAGTTCTGTTAAATAGGTTTAAGAGATAATTGACTGAATTACTTATAAAAAATAAAAATTAAAAACGACAACCAGGGTGACCATATACCTCTAAAGTGAAAATATCTTAATTTTTCACCATGTCGAAACAGATAAGGGCACACTGTATATATATATATATATATATATATATTTATAGACATAGGTACATAATTATACACCAGCATGTTTTATACAATATTTGTTAGAAACGTAAGTACAAAAGTCATAAACATGAAACAAAAATCCTATTTCTATTATAATAGTAATTGAATGATGTTGTATAATGTTGTTTAAATGTTACAAGCAGCACGATTGAGCACGTTGTATTTTAGGTAAATATATATCTAAATGTCATGTTACAATTCAGAAAGAAAAGATTTATTAAGCAAATATCAATACAAATACATATATATACATGCATACCTTAAAAAGAGAAGTTATTATAAATAATTTGGAAACACAGTAATACACGCATTGTTATTGTTACGAATTTGTTGAAACAACAAGGACGCAGAATGAGAATTGACAGAAAACATAGCATCGTATGAAAGATCTATACATAGTAATAGTCAAAAACATATACGTATTTTTTAAGGATAACAATCGTTTAAATCATAGAAAATATATATATATATCTATATACAAATACATAGTCTAACAATAACAGTTTTAATAAAAATATTTCCAAGACTTTGAGTTTGAAATTCGAAAAACACATACATATATAAAAAGCTTGTAAATATATATCATAATTATAGTAATTGTAACTCGGGAGCAACCAGTTTAAATTCGAGTATAATTTAGCGTTCGGCCTGCTCCTTAGGTGTAACCACTAGGACTTCATAGTTAGTAGAGCTGACTTCCGTCTGTAGATAAGGCATATATAATACTCGATGAGATGGATGCACTTTGCCAAGCAGCGTTAGTCCAGCATGCACAGCGCGACCGGTGTAGAGAGCTTCGCCGGTTTCCGAGTAGCCAGCCTTAAGAGCGCCATGCGGTACGCGTCCATCTTCTGCTGATACCCATTTAACTTCACAATCTGTTAGCACCAGCAGATCAACCTCCGTGTTGAGCCGGTGTGCACTGCAGTTCCACGGGGCGTATACGGCTTTCAGTTGAGGCACGTAATTTGCCGGTAGCAGATCCTCATGTAGATAGACTCGAGCAACATATGTATCGTTGCCTTCATGATCGGTGCCACATTGCACGGCACCTTCGAGCGTTGTAGGAGCAAACGGGTCCACCAAGTCCATGGGAACCCACTGGATTTGTGGCCGGACCTCGGGAATTTGTGGGCATTCCACATCATCGACTTCAGTGCGTTCGGCAAAATTTAGGTAAATGCGATGCACGCGTTGACGGTGGCAAATAGCGCGACATTGAGGACAACTTGGCGAACGGTTTAGCCAACGGGTTAAACACTCTTTGTGAAAAACATGACCACAACTGGCGGTTGAAAAAATGATATCACTTGCCCGATAAAATTCATTGCAAATGCCACACAAAACGTTAAGTGACTCAGTAGTTTGTGAGTTTGCCGATGCGTCAACCTGTGCTTCTGCTTCCATTTTCTTTAAGATCTTTGCTATTTTTAATCAACGTCTCGCCCTTAAGAAACATCAACTGATCTGTATTTCACCATTAGCACAAATAAGAAAACAAGTGGTGTTTGGTTTTAGTTGCAGCTTGAGAAGTTTTTGATTAATCGATATATCGATTTGCAATATTTTAGAAATCGCATATCGAAGACGTTATTTTTCAGCCCTGGTCTTGTGCACGTTGTGTTTATTTTGGTTTTTGCTCTTGCCAGAGAAATGCTTCGTAAAGATTCAAATCCTTTTATTCAACTCGGCTTAAGGCCATGGCTGGCCAAACAGCTAACAAAACTAGGTGAGCTATATGTAATTATTTTAATTTCGCGACTATTCATTAACTTTGACATTTTTGCAGGTCTGAAAAGCGCGACGCCTATTCAAGAAAGTTGCATACCAGCGATTCTGTCTGGCAAAGATTGCATTGGTGCGGCGAAAACAGGCTCGGGTAAGACATTTGCCTTTGCCTTGCCTATTCTAGAGGCGCTAAGCGAAGAGCCTGTCAGTCACTTTGCACTAGTGTTGACACCCACACATGAGCTTGCCTATCAAATCTCCGAGCAATTTCTAGTGGCTGGTCAGCCAATGGGCGTGCGCGTTTGTGTCGTATCTGGCGGCACTGATCAAATGATTGAGAGCCAAAAGCTAATGCAGCGACCACACATTGTTGTTGCCATGCCAGGACGTCTGGCAGATCACCTGACTGGCTGCGACACCTTCTCGTTCGATAACCTCAAGTATTTGGTCGTGGATGAGGCGGATCGCATGCTAAATGGAGACTTTGATGAGAGTTTGGCCATAATTGAAAGTTGTCTGCCAAAAAGTCGCCAAAATCTATTCTTCTCGGCCACCATGAAGGATTTCATGAAAGAGTCTAGCATATTTCCAATAGACAAGGATGTGAGTGTTTGGATTTTTAATGTATATTCAAAAATGTATTACAATCAATCATTTTTTTGCACATTTAGTGTCTAGAATGGTCGCAAGACTCCGATGTAGCCACTGTGGATACACTGGATCAACGCTATTTGCTTTGTGCTGACTATGATCGTGATATGGTGCTCATTGAGAGTCTGCGCAAATATCGCGAGGAGAATGAAAATTCCAATGTTATGATCTTTACCAACACCAAAAAGTGAGTGATTTGAATATAATATGCTTGTATATATATAGAATACATAATCACATTTTACATTTTAGATACTGCCAACTGCTGTCAATGACTCTGTCTAATATGGAAATCGAGAATGTTTGCCTGCATGGTTTTATGCGGCAAAAGGAGCGAGTTTCGGCGCTAAGTCGCTTCAAATCGAATCATATACGCACTCTGATTGCCACAGATGTGGCTGCACGTGGCCTGGACATTCCCAGCGTACAGCTCGTAATCAATCACATGCTGCCGCGTACACCCAAGGAGTATATCCATCGTGTAGGACGAACGGCGAGGGCGGGACGCAAAGGCTTAGCCATATCAATATTTCGATTTCCACGCGATTTGGAATTGCTTGGAGCCATTGAAGAAGAGATCAACACAAAACTAAAAGAGCATCCCATTGATCGTATGTATTAAAGATTAGTTAATTATTTCATTTAGATTTACTTATCTTATTGTTGAAAATATTTAGAGCGCATGGTGGAACGCATATTTATGCAGGTGAATGTTTCACGACGTGAATCTGAGATGAAGCTTGACAACAATGACTTTGACGAACGAGCCCAGAACTACAGGCGAAAGACGTGGATTATTGAGGGAAAGGATCCAGACCAAATGGAGGCACTGTTAGTGACAAATTTAACCACTGCAAACATATAAGATATTTTTTTAAATTTAATTATTTTCCACGCAGCTATCGAAAGAACCAAAAGGATAAATTGCGCGAAATACGGCGCAAAAGAAAGCAGCAGCAAGCAGAACAGGGCGCAAGTGAGGATTCCAAGGCGCTGTTGCAAGATGATCGCTTTAAGACCGTAGACAGTGCGCGATTTGAAAAGAAATTTAGAAAACGTGCAGCAAAAGATGCGAATAATAAGCCACCACTCGAACAAAGTAAACCCAGCACATCCAAAGCTAAAAGCACCCTTAAAAAGAAACCAAATGTGAAGCGAAAGGCAACAGTAAATTAAAAAACTTTAACATATGCGTATATATATTTTATAACAATTAACTTTCGAGCTTATACTACTAAGCAGTTTGCGAAACGCATCATTAAATATGTATGTATGTAATTTCAATAATTCAGACATGCTTCATAAAATGCAGCAGTAGCAGCCTAGCTGAGTTTTTGGGCAGGCACTTTGAAGTTTTTTCAGATTTCAGTCTAAAGAAATTGTTAGCAGTGCATCCCCAGGATGAACCTCCAGCAGCACTTTGGCTCCATCGTTAAACGGATACGATATGCTGCCATCAATGACCAAATCTGCAAGAGTTTAAAGTAAATGTGTAACAATTCATTTACATTTTAATACAAAACAATAAAATTTAAGATCCACTTACTTGCATCGATGCAGTGCGATTTTACAAATACGCTCTGCACAAAATCGCGTGCCTTGAATGTCTTTGGCTTGGGCCATACACCCACACAGATTTGCTCACGTATAGAGTAGCAAAGGCGTGGATCGTCTGGTGCAAAGAGCAATCCCTGATTATAACGCTGGGCGATTTCATCGGCCTTAGCGCGCAGTTGACACACATCGGGAGAATCGCTGTTGGGCAACGATTGTAGTAAATCATCAACATCGCTGCTAGTGATGCGATTGATGCTTGTGTGCCAGGATGTAGAGCCAGTGCCGGTGCTGACGCACAAGCCCGAACACTTCGTCTTATTCACCACATCCTGATGATCCAGCACCACCTGCAAGTGAGACACACGTGCAGACAGATGCTCACCAATAAACACCTGATACAATTAAAGCGTTTAGTTTTACAAGACAGCCTTTTGGATAGGAATTACTTACCTCGTTTAGTGCCAGATAGGGTAGAACACGTTTCATTTTCGCCTTGTACTTGGTGGCCATTTGCTTATCCAACATTTCTGGCGATGTATTCACCTGCTCCATTTTGACAGCCGTGTGTCTGAATAGATCTGTCGACTCGGGAATTGTACCATTGCTGCCTAATATTGTAGTCCGGATGCGCGTTCTATGTATCCACTTAAAGTCGCCCTGTAAATAGATTTGTATTAAATCCAATGTAATATAGATGAGTAAAATGTCTTACGGATTTGATGCGTTCTACTGCCTCTGCGGGATTTTCGGAGTAATGCTTGGGCAGCATCAGGCGTCCCTCCGAGTGCAGTGGATCCGAGTTGAAGCCAACTATTGGTGTTTTCTGCTGGCTGAGCGCAAACAGGGGACTGGCACGATTGGCAGACAGCAGAAACGTACCATCGCCGCCAACGGGTATAATAACATCTGCCCAGCTCATGATATCCTTGCTCAGAGAGCTTCTAAATTCAAGTCTGCTTGTTTAATAAAGTCAACAGGCGACAGGGACACATTATGTTGGATGGCGGGAAGTAAGTACAAGTTTGTAGATTTTGGTAATAATTGTGACGACGATGACAACAACATTATCATGATCATTTGGACGACGATGACAATGATGACAACACCAGACATAGCCACAATGAATCCACACACACAAACAAAACAAACGTTAGAAATATATATATATATATATATACATACAGTTGACAGGCATATGTTAACGCCAGGCGAGGCACAAACATACAAAGTGTACGCACCTGCTGGACAGTTTCACCTCGCAGCCAGCATTCTGGAAACTTTGCACAACTCGTTGCTCAAAATCCTTGTGCAGATTGTGCAGATAGAGGACCATTTCAACATCGGTGCCACGATCACGCAGCTTTTGTTTCAGCTGTTCGCATGACAATTCCGGATGACGCACTTGCTCCACTTCAAAGCGTGACAGTTTTGTTACAACCAATGCACGTTTTAGTTTAAAATTTTCAGGTACAAAGTTTGAATATTCTTGAAAAATTAAATTGTCAAACAAATATGAGATATTAGATATTTTTCTGAAGAGTTCAGACAATATTTTCATTGCTTCCATTACATGCGAATAATTCTTGTTGGAACATTTCGTTTTCTTACATTTTTACAAGCACACATAAACTCAGCACTTTTCTTTATTATATGCTTGTACTTTTGCCAAAATACATTCAGTCTATTAGCTACACCAACGAGTGTGCGAAAGTATACACTTCAAGTTAATCTTTTAATAATGCCTCAGCCAAAGCTGATAATATAAGTAAACGGAAACGCGATTGAAGCCCAAATCATCTTTCAAAAATAACAAAAAATGCGGCAATATAAACAACGAACAATTAAACTGTGTTAACTTTATTTAAGACTCGTTAGAGCTGCTTACCTTTGGTTAATTGTTTAAGCAATTGCTTGGACTTCAACATGCTGAGTGATGACAATAAAAGAGCATTTATTTGTATAGTTGGCACTAAATATTTATTTGAAAATCTTTATTTAACTGGTTTAAACATAAATTGATAATTTTAACTTCAATTCGCAAGTGTTGCACTAATCGGTGCGGCAAGAAAAACCTAAAAATGACTTGACGCCGTGTTCACAAAATTGCAAACGTTGAACATATAAATTTCTTTTACATATGTGTATGTATATTTATATATGTTATTATTCGCGTTAATCGGTTTTTTGTTGTAACTTAAACTAGATCAAATAACACACTTTGAAAACACTCGTTATCCGTTGCCATTGACAATTTTTTACGTCCACGTTCTACGTCTTTAGTAGATTTACTGATTGATTGTTATTCCTTTCGTTCGTTCGTTTTAAAACATATTCGCTTTGCCATCATTTATCGCTCTTCTTTGCTTCTATTTTTGTACGCTTTCGCCTGACATCTCTCTTGTTGTGCATTGCTGATAAGCGGCGCGGCCTTTTCTTATCAGTCAAAAAAAAAATTAAACAAAAAATATGTATTTTCACGCGAAAGAGCGTGTGTGTGTGTTTGTGTGATTTGTCATTCACAGAACAGCCATTCTCCTCTTCTTACAGTACGCCTACGCACTATTCACATGAAATGCCATTTTGTTTCGTATAACCGTTCGCCTGGAACGAATACTTGAGCGGTAATATTCAAGCAGTTTTACATTTTTTCCTACCATAATACAATTGGTTTAGCGTTACTTAAAATTAGTATATTTTTGTTGTGGATTTACATAAAGCGACGAGACATTGGCAAATCGGTGACCTGAGGATTGATACTCATGTCTAGGCCAGTTGGCTCGTTCGTTCCATTTTTTTGCTGTTAAAATAATATTGTTTATTAAAATTTGGTTAAATGTGGTTGGTTACTCACCTGAATATTTGACAGTACCTGCTGAACGTCCCTATTCAATACCGGCTTGTGGACAACTTGGTTCAAAAAAAAGATAGCGTTTTTGGCCACCTCCCTTATATTAAATGTTTGGTCGTCGTCTCGGGTAATGTTCATTAGGTCAGCCAAACGCACAGTTTTCGAAGCAACCACGGCTCCGGAGACCGAATTAACATTAAAATTTTGAAATTTATTGGTTTGGTTTATTGGGTTCATCTGAGGTTGTGCATAGCCGCCGTTACCCAACGCCGATTCATTTAAACAAGCTTGTGTAACTTGACCCAAACGGTTTTGATCTGGGTAGTTGTTGGGACGAATTATTTGAGTGTGGTTATTGGTAATATTACCTTGATTAGTACAATAAGAATTGGCTAAATTTATCAATGAAGTGAGGGTGTCGGTATTTGTTCTATTGTTGTTCTGATTACCATTTAGCGAGGAACTCACATTTAGTTGTGAGTGACCATTCTGCAACTGATTGTTTATGTTCATATATACTTGTTGCTGCTGAACATTATTGTTTGGTTGGTTGGTGTTGACCTGATTGTTTAAGTTCATTAATATATGCTGCAACTGTTGTTGTTGATTATAATTGTTGTTATTGTTTGGTTGTTGGTTAGTGTTGAATTGATTGTCTGTGTTCATTAATACCTGCTGCTCCTGTTTTTGCTGGTAATTATTATTGTTGTTGTCATTTATGGTATTTATTAGTTGTTTTTTGGTGTGTGTGGTGTGGTGTGTAGAAGAATTGTTATGCATGTGTTGCTGAGCACGTTGCCAATTCTGCTTTCTATTGTATCCTAAACGGTCATGAACGGAAACTCGCGAGTTATTGCGATTATTGTTGTTTTTGTTGTTTCTATTATTCCAAGTCCAATTGCGGCGCGAGCGTTGCGGTTGCTGCATTTTAGAATTATTGTGACGTTTATATTGGGCATTTTTTGGAACTAATGGAGGAGCACCCATTGGTCTGTTGACATTATTGGGCTGTATGCGCCACTGCGCAGAATTAGCAGGCATACCTTCGTTGACATTTTTATCATTTTGTTCCATCGGATCATCAGTGTCTTCATATAACTGATTGAACTCATTCGTTTCAAACTCAATTTGAATCTGATTGGAGTCGTTTATAGAAGAAGCAAACTCATCTTCTTGCTTCTGCTCATCTTCTTCGTCTTCGTTTTCGTCATCATCTTCTTCATCGTCCACAACGTCATCCCTATACGATTTCAAATGAGCTGCTTTTCTTTGCTGTTTTACGGAGCTATATTTTTTCGGTATTTTCGTCTTTGGGATTACGAATTCCTCGTAGTAGTCGTCTAAAAGAAATAAAATAAAAATGGCAATCTAAACACATTTGCAATATTTATTTACTTGCTTCTTACCGAGCGGCATTAATTCAGTTCGTTCATTATGAGACGTCATGTTGTTTTATGGCGTTTAATGTACAAAAGCAAAATGGATCTTAAGACCGCAACAAAATCGACGCGCAACGAACGGCCCCAAAATCTGAAAGAACAGTTATAATTTTTACAGGCTTGCATGTGTGTGTGCTGTAAAAGGGTTGCTCTTTAATAATATCGAATATGCTTTATCGTCACGTCGATAAGTTTAAGTTTCAAGCCTGCGGCATTTGAAGTGCAACTCTGTGCTGATGTGTACCACAGCCGACTTCGCTTGATTCCGTCACTTATATTCAGATTGCTCAACGTGTTGGTTATCCTAACTTTCAAGATGTAAGTTCACTCAAATATTAATTGTAAAACTGTAAGTTGATATTGCTGCAAATATAACTGTGATAAGTGTATAGCAAGCCTTTTTACAGAACTCAATGCCGCAAGATCAAATTAAAGTGCAGGACAACAGCGTCCGTATGCCGGCTTTTTTTTTTTATATAGTCACGTGGCTAACGGGCCTTCTGCACTTTTACACTATTTATATACATAGATCTAATAGAGGTAACTAATATTTTTTCTTCTTATTTTTCAGGTGAATTAAAACTATAGCGCCAGCATAAGCGGGCGTATTTAAACTTGGTAAGAGATGATATTTTTTTTTTTTTCTTTGCGAACATGAGTCGCTGGTGTAAAGAAATATCCACTTTAACTAGTGCTTTTTTCCTGTTCGTAGAATAATATTGCTTCACACAAGCATAACCCAAATTTTCATTACAAATTTGCGGTGCATATTTTTTCGTGGAGCATACATATATATGAATAAATTTAAATTTGATTTTTAAGTAGTTCCTGTTTAAAATAATTTTGTGTTACTTTTTTTTTTACAGGAAAAATGTAAACTATCATGGTCGTTGTGTCGCAGACTAAAATAAATGGTAAGTCTTGTATAAATAAATTTTGAATTTGTGTGTCCTTCTCTGATGAAATTTTACTGACACCTCATATGAAATACTGTGATTCAATCTATTAGTAATTAAATGCTGAAGTTGATATTTGAATGAAGTTTTTGCTAAATTCTTTTCAAAGTTATTAAATCATAACTATTATTTTGCAGGTAATATGTGATCAATCATGGTCGTTGTGTCGCAGACTAAAATAAATGGTAAGTCTTGTACAAATAAATTTTGAATTTGTGTGTTCTTCTCTGATGAAATTTTACTGACACCTCATATGAAACACTGTGATTCAATCTATTAGTAATTAAATGCTGAAGTTGATATTTGAATGAAGAAGCTAATTTCTTTTCAAACTTATTGAATCATTAATGTATTTATTTTTTAGGTTATAAAAGCACATGGGCATCACAAAGTGGAGTTGCTATAAATGCACATGCATCAATGCATCGAGTGCCTTTCATTTGGTTAGTATGCTTTTAGCACGTGTTTTTGTAATTTTGCTTTCGCAATGATGATACTATAAACCATTCACAGACACCATATAAACGTTAGGCGCTGACAAACTGCTTCAATATTTTTTTGGAGTTGGCGAGTCTTGTTTAACCGGTTATGGACCCTGGTTAAGAAATTGGCACTGAGTCTTATACTTGATGCATTACTTTTGTTTTTGATCAGCCAGTGTACTTATTCTCTATCTTTCTCTCTTGCAGGTATCCGTTTGTATCAAATTGTTTATACAGTAAATAATTAAAAACAAAATAAATAAATAAACTTTGAGTTTTGAAGTTAAAAATCGTTTTTTACTATATTTGCACGCTCCCTAAGAGCGATCTCCTGATTCTGTTTTGCAATCATGCGATCACCTTTTGATTTTTTGCCAATGCCCAGTTTTGGTAAGCCGCGATTAAGTCCCTCTAAGAGCACACACGCTTTGCATGGCTGCTGCGAGGCAACAAAACTGCAGCGTTCGCAGATGCCGCGCACGGGTTTCTTCACAGTATCCTTAAAACGCAGTTGCTCGCCCGAATATATGATGTCCATTATTACGGAAGGACGCACTTTTTCTAGATCCTTGAGAAATGCGCGTGCGTGTCCCCGATAAGCATTGGGTGCAAACACGCATTCCGTCGAGAAGTAGACCAATTTCTTGTAATGTGCATACATTACGATCTCCTTTTCATAACTGTATTTAAGAGGCTTGACACGGGGTATGGAGTCTTCACCACCGCCTGTACGGATGTCGGTGCAGCGGCGCAAACGCGCTGTATCCCCGCGTAGTATATTCATCAGTACCGTTTCGGCAATATCGTCCGCATTGTGGCCAGTTGCAATACTGTTAACGCCCAAAAGCTTAGCACCCCGATCCAATGCTTGGCGACGAAAAACGCCACAAAACGTACAGTTGTTTGAACGTCCGATTTGCGCCACAATGCGATCCATAGTCCAACCGTATAGTTCTTCGTAGGAAAGAATTTTTAGTGGCATTTGATAATCATCGCGATTTCGTTTGACCGTCTCTAAGCTGTCGTCCCGATATCCAGTGATGCCTTCGTCAATAGAAAGTAGCACTAGGTCCAGACCATAATCGTGGCGTTCGTTAAGGAGCTTCAACCTACAAGCAGTTTTGTTAGATGCCGTGTTAAATTTGCTTATCTTGCTTACACATGCGCCAGAACTGTGGAATCCTTGCCACCACTAGCAGCCACGGCAACCTTTTCGCCCCGTTGAAAGAGTTTACTTGAGACAATGGTGTGATGGATTTCAGCCTCAAAGGCAGCAAAAAAACAATCCTTGCACAATGCGTCACCGGTCTTGGGCCGCTGTGAAATTATAATTTGTTTTATTTGTTGAAACTATTTTAAAAATAAAGCACTGACCTTTAATGCGGCTCTGTTGCCACATTTTGCTTTACAATCTATGGGCATTTCTTTTTTACAAAAAATATACAGCGCAACAGATTGTTTATAAATAGAGAACGTGCATTAATAACCAACGAGTATATAATACATGAGTAGAAAACAGCCGTGGTGGTTTTCGATAATCGAGCTTGAGAGCTCGTGGGAAAGGGGCAAGCGGAAAAAGTACCGCTTCTGCTTAGTCAACTCTTTCTCAAAGTGTGCGATGCGTGAGACAACGATAGTGAACGGCCATTCTTCATTTTGCTGTGGTCACAACACCAAAGTTGAGATTGTCAATTTTAGATTTTTGGTTCTATCTGCTTGATAATGCCTAACATGGGAGGGTAGTATAGGCTTAATGAGAACTTAGTGAAGTTGTATGAGCATTGTATGGTATCGTGAGATACTTAAATATGACTTTCATTATATATGCGCATGTATATATTGGAAATAAGGTAGATCATAATTAACTCATTGAACAGCATTAAAATGACTTAAAGCTAAATTACAGTAACCATAAATTAAACGCACTTCGTATTCATATATGTACCTTATCCTTAAATGTCTTATATTAAATTAATACATAACATAATAAAATTGCTTTAATTGACTATTGAAACAAACGGTATATAAACATTGTGCAGCTTGTGCTTTCCAGCAACGCCAACCATCATGTGTTGTTTGTCTTTTTGCGTTTTACCTATTCTCGTTGGGCGCACTCATATGCATACACACAATAAAATGGGCGAAAAGGGTATAATGGTTCTGGCTCTGTCATCTCCGACCCAGTAAGGTATTTATATTCTTGATCAGCATTAACAGCTTCGATCAGTAAAAATCTGATTGGTTATTTTATACATTTAAAACTTTTAAAATCACGACCGTTTCTATTGAAATCTCAAGCATAAAATGACCAACACATTTAAAACAGGTAAGAAGGCTCTAGTCAAGAAATCCCGACTAGAAGATATCCTAACCTCTATACTTGGCGCGTACAGTCAGTGCTTGCAAGTATATATGTATGTATGTATGTGTATGAGTACGCATATAATGCATACTTTACTTAATTTCAATGACTGATCGAAGCTATGGGGTATGATATGCCTCCTTCTGCCTGTTACATACTTTTGCAAAAACCATATACCCTTTTTACCCATTTTTAAAAGGGTGCGCGCGCGAATTTTGTCTTTTGTCTTATTTTTCTTTGTGTATTAAAACTAGAAACAGTGTAAGAACAAGCAATTTAAAAAAAAGCGCGTTTCATAGATCAAAATGTCCGGAAAAATCCTGCATCTCACCTTGATGCAACCTTGTGTGAGCGGTTGCTCGCAATAAATATAGTCAAGCAGAGCTATATTATTATTTTATAACTGCCGCCTAACGGGAATAGGAATAGACAAAACGCAAAAATACAAACAACAACAACACGTGATAGTTATCGTTGCTGGAACGCACAAGCTGCACAATGTTGTTTTAATACCCTTTATAACAATATTCAATTAACGTCAATGCAATTTTTAATATATATTTATTTAATGAAAGGACATTTAAGGTTAGGTATATGAATACAAAAAGCGTTTATTTTATGGTTAGTGTAGTTTGGCTTTAAGTAGTTTGAAAGCTGTTCAATAATTAATAATGATCTACCTTATTTCCAATATATACATACGCATATATAATGGAAGTCTTATTTAAGTATCTCACATTTGGCCATACAATTTCACAAAGTTCATATAAAGCTCTACTACCCTCCCATGTTAGGCATTATCAAGCAGATAGATCCAAAAGTCGAAAATTAACAATCTCAACTTTGGTCACCACACACAGCAAACAGAAGTTTTGCCGATCACTTTTGTTGTCTCACGCATCGCCCACTTTGAGAGAGAGTTGTGAGAGAGTTGACAAAGCAGAAGCGGTACTTTTTCCGCTTGCCCCTTTCCCACGAGCTCACAATACCCGTGGCGTTTTTCGATAACGAAAAAGAGCGGCTGTTTTCATCTCTAGTACTTACATACTCATTGAACCGCACTGGTCCTATCGATATAAATTATCTAGTGTTGAACAATGAAAGGAAGCTGTGATATAAATACACCAATCAGGGAATACCGTAAATGCAATATACAGCTTGAAATGCAAATAGAAAATTTAAGTAATGTCTTTAGATGACGAATGTGATGAACATGTACACCAGAAATTGTATCGCAGCAGGGGTAAGTGTGGTGAGTATTCCAAATACTTTTTTATCGTTCGAAATTAAAGTCTGCTCCCGCAAACAAACACAGCAATCTTTGCACGTCAATCGGATGTTTACGTTGAGCTGAAGAGAAAATCCAATGCAAACTACACAACATCAACTGCCGCCATGGCTGAAAATACTTTCAACATTAATAGGTTCTGCATTGAACATGATGTTTGGTTTCAAATAGCCATGCATCTCGACCCAGAGGATGTACAGACCTTTGCTTTGCTATGCAAACAGACCGCACGGCTGGTGAGCTCTGGGGCTTTCTGGCGGAACATTTATAAACGCTACTGCCAGGGTAAATCAGCTAAGAGCTGGAACTTTGAGCTGCCCGCCCAGCTACAGTTGGAGCAAATACGTAACTGTGATACAAAAACGCTGCGAACACATGTTATATTGGCGCTTTTCCACTGTTATCGGCCGCTCAAGACACGAATTGAACTGGGCTACAGCCTAGACTGGCTGCTGAATCGAAAATTTGTGTCTTGCTCACAGAAACAATTCGGATGTTGGTGGTTTATGACTTATACACTATGTAATCAACAGTCCAAACAGTTGGATAAAGTGGATACGGATGTGGTAAACGATTGGGAGACACTTGCCGAGGATAAGAACGACGTAACACCAGTTCAAAGCTATGCAAATAGGCATGATGGTGTTGTGCTATTGATTGTTTTATGTCGACAATACATGCCCTTGCCACTGCAATTGCTTTACAACCAAGAGCAATCTCGCTTTCGCCTGCAGGCGACTCGTGAACTGCTTTGCACGGATATGCGTGCCAAAAACCTTGAGCTGGACTTTGCTGAAGATAACAGTAGTCAAATTAGTGTGACTGTGAAATATTCACGTATAGATAAATTTAAAGTGTTGCCCTGGTGGCATCCAGATTTCAAGAGGTTTCGGAAATAAATTTATATTTCTTTTAAATCATTATCGTTTTAATATTGGTCAAGTTAAAATTTACCATCATCAGCCCCTTTATCTATATATTTGCTTTCACTTTATTGATTGAGAACTTAACCTTGAACGGGCCATCAAGCAGTCAATCGTTATCTTAAATGTGTCAAACAACAACTGCTTAAATAATAGCTTGTAAATAATAGATGACACGACACTTAACAGATGTTTTACATTGTTTGGGAACTACCGAGAGCCACCTATTTTATTTGTAGATAAACAATCGTTTAGAGATATGTATATTGATTTTTATCATTCTATTTGGACTGACGTAGAAAAAAAGAACAGAAAAGCATACAAATATTTACGTTATTTTATAAAAAAAAGCGGTTGTTGTCATTATGATAAAGTATTACAACTGGAAGATTATTGATATATATACATACACTTTCATCTTAATCATAGATTTTTGTAACATAACATACATACAAAAAACAATAAGGGGTGGTCGTTTGGAGATTGCGATCACTATGAGTGTTCATGTCTTTTTTAAGAGCTTATCCTCGAAATGGTTGGATTACACTTTGCCCAGAAGATCGTGACCATAGGGTTTCTTACGATAGCCACCCTTGAAGGCGAACAGTTTGAATGCCACCACCATCATGACAATGCAGAAAGCATACAAGAACATTCCCATGCGCATGTCCATGTCGGAAAAGACGTTAGAGATCTGCCGTTTCTGCCGCATCTTATCGAGCGTCTCATGCAACATCTCCTCCCGCTGCACGCCATAGCGGCTAATGAACTGCGGATTGTGTATGTTCTTGAGGAAACTCAGCACTGCATCCTTGTTCCAATTAATATCCATATTCTCTTTGGAGCCAGCTGCTGTTGCACGATGGCACTGAGCACAGCTTTTGGCACTGGGAAATTGTACTTTGGGAAATTGTGGATCCTCGGTGGAATCACCGGCCAGACGCTCATTTACCTCATTGTGTGCCGCCCATAGCCACAGTATGGCTTCATCTTTTGAGGCAACGTTCCAGATTTTTCGGCGTGATGCCATTGCCTAAACAGAAGTCGAAAGTATTGATTAATAAATGTATATCTCATACTATAGACACTTGTGTCAGCTGCATTGAACAGCTGCTGATAAAAACAAGTAAGAAGGCTCTAGTCGAGAAATCCCGACTAGACGATACCCTGATCCCTATACTTTATGCGTACAGTCAGTGCTTGCAATTATGTGTGTGTGTGTGTGTCTACGCACATACTGCATACTGCATACAAAACTTCAATGTCCCATATCTCCGGTGTTTATTATCCGATTTCGATAAAAATTTCACAGATTTTCATTATTCTGTTTTATAATTCAATTTGCATCTCAAAGTTTTCAAAATTCAAGATTTTTTTGTTATCGATCCCATGTGTATATCGGAAACGGGAAAAGTTATCGAAAATCGGAAAGAAACTTGTACTGCCTAGGGATTAGGCGAGCTTAAGTTCCAAATCTGGAGTCTCTAGCTCTTAAAGTCTCTGAGATCGACGCGTTCATACATACGGACGGACAGACGGACGGACCGACGGACGGACAGACGGACATGGCTATATCGACTCGGCTTTCGATGCTGATCAAGAATATATATACTTTATAGGGTCGGAGATGCTTCCTTCTACCTGTTACATACTTTTGCGCAACTTCATTATACCCTTTTTTCCCATTTTTAATGGGATCAGGGTATAAAAAAGAAATGAGACAATAATTCAGGTTGTTCGTATGAGAATGTCTGAGATAAAAAAAAAAGTAAAGTTACGCAATTCCCAACATGGGTATAAATAACATAAATCTCTCTCTGAAAAGAATTTCTTACCAATTTTACAATTCAATCATCATTACTATCATGACAACGTGACTGCTCAATTAAACTTATTTATCAGCATAATGCTTCTTTATTCACTATTTACTATTTAGTTCATGTACACAGTTAATAATAGGGGCTTTGACCCCACATAAACTAAATGTATATGCTCAATCAGCATTAAAAACAAGTCAGAACGCTCTAGCCGAAAAGTGCCAACTAGAAGATACTGAAAACCAAATACTTATCGCGGAAAGTCAATGCTTGCCAGTGTGTGTGTGTGTGTGTGTGTGTGTAAACTGCATACTTGACTTAACTCCAGTGTTCCGTATCTCCGGTGTTTCTCAACAGATTTGAATAAACATTTCACAGATTGTGATTATTGTTTTGTTTTATCGATCCGATATTTATATCGGAAACGGGAAGAGTTATCGAAAATTTTAATCAAACTTGTATTGCCTAAAGATTAGGCGAACTTTTGTTCCGAATCTGGAGTCTCTTTCTCTTATAGTCTCTGACACGTTCATACATACAGACGGAAGCACGGACGGACATGGCTATATCGAATCGGTTGTTGATGCTGATCAATAATATATATACTTTATGGGGTTAGAGATTCTTTCTTCTGTCCGTTACATATTCTTGCACCCTGCTCTACCGATTTCAGGGTATATAGACACTGGAAAAAAAACTAGACATCTTGCGACTAGTTAAATTTGCATGATCTAATCCATTAAATATCGTCAAAACATGGTGTTATTTGTTTAGATAATTACTTTGCCATATCTAGTTCATGCATATTTAACTAATTTAATCTTTGTTTATCCAAATGTTTTTAGCACACTTGTTTATCCCACTTTTAATGGTAATAATTTTGTTGTTTGCGCTAATTGTGACACTGTGACTTTAACACAATTCAATAATTCAAATAAATGAGCGCAATATGTTTTTAAAAAAATTTGTAATGGTCTTTTTGAACAACTTTTAATGCAAACCATATTTCAGTTTGGTTTGCTATAATTGCTTTTGTTGTGTTAAGGGCATAATTGTTTGGTTTGTTATAGCAATTATTTCAGATAGCTTTTCAAAAATACACTGTAGCCTCTAAAAAATTAAATATTACGTGTAGAAAAAAAAAACTGCTCTATGTTAAAAAACTAGTAAACAATCAATGAATATAGTGCATCTACTAGTCGCAATATCTTTGTTAACCTATAACATAAATATATTATATCTGAAAGCTGATCAAGTACTTGTTATAGTAAAGTAATAATAACTTCACATTTGTCAACCTCGACCCTAAATTAAAACTAATTTTCATTTTATCGATTAAGGTTCAAAATTACGACTTAAGTTACAAATTTTGTACTTTGAAGTGATGTCGTAAGCCATCAATTATTATAGTAAACAGGTATTTTTCCGAACCATGACTTAACAAATGCATTAAATAAAGTTTAACCCTGCGAGCTCGAATAGCTTGAGGGTCATTGGATGATCTCATAGTGAAAGCCCCTATAGTGTATATTATTAACAACAATACAATATTATTAGCACGTAGGCAAAAACTAAAACGCATGTGTGTGTGTGTGTGTGTATGTGTGCGAAAGATTACAATATTGAACAAACCTACCTGAAAATGTTCAGAGCAATCGGTGCAACCAAAGAAGTTCTTGATGTAACCATGCATCGCCTGCAGTACCTCCAGTGGATCTTGTGACTCCTCGTTGCCCGCTGCTTGTACGCTCATGAAATGGAAGAGCGTCCACAGCGAACAGCTAAAGCCGCGCAAATGCGGACTGGAGCCAGTGCAGCCCACATAATGTGTGCTTGAGTATATTTGGCCGAGTTGCGTCTCCAGACGTCGTAGCTCCTGCTCGAACTGTTTGCCCGTCAACTGTTGATTAAATTGCACTACAAAATCTTTCAGCTTGCTAACCAGCTGGCGTCCATTGCTTCCAAGCGGATTGTACCGTTGCAGGACAGATAGGAAACGTTGCAACGCAAGCAGACGCTCACCACTTATTTCATTCACTTTGACCACCTCGTTGTGTAGTATGGTGCGTATGCCCTGCTCCAGATCCGCTTGATATATCAAATGCTTATTCTGGTGCACTTCCTTAATAATGTCAGTTAGTGCTGCATTGTGATTTGGTTGAGACTCCGGCTGCTTTGAATTGATCTGTTGTTGCTGCTGCTGCAGTTGTGGCCTGGGTGTAAAATTGTGTGCGCGGAGCGCAGTCTCAATGGCTTGGGCATGAGCCTCGCTAGTTTGATTAACTGGCGTGAGCATCTGGATGCCACCTTCGCGGTTCACAAGCCCCAACTGCTGTTGCTTTGTATCAATCTTAAACTTAGACGCAATGGAAGCATCGTTAATGCGACGAACTTGCACGGATGGCCAGTGCAGCAGAAATAGCGCCGTTTCGATCGCCAGCGTAGAGTTCTCAGGCTCATAGACGAGTGCTATATGCTCCCGCTGGCTATTCAGGCCTTCGAAGAGGTTTGCCGCCGTTTCACTTTCCGCGACTGGCGCAAAGTTAGGCCAATGTGTATTGTTGGTAGTTTGATTTTCGGCAGCTATAAGGCCGGCGAGCAACGATCGTATCTCCTCGGGCTTTTGTGTGTCCAGTTTTTGGCCATATTGCTGAGCGCTAGGCTGAAACCCAGGTGCCATATACCGTAGAGTGGGATAGCCCATCACCTCATAAGCACGACATATGCCATTATTCTCCTCGGCAGCACAGTCAATCGCACTTACAATGACAACATCTTGCCATGGATGTATCTGCTCGGACAACTGCTTGTAGGTGGGCGCAAAGCGCCTGCAATGCCCACAGTATGTGTTATAGAACTCAACAAGCGAGCCGCGATTTTGCTCTAGCACCGTCTCGTTAAAATTGCTAACTGTTAACTTGACCACCTTGTCTTTGTCATCGTACAAGCCCAGCTCCTCATCAACTGGCGCTGATTGTTGTTTTAACACTGCTTCGTACCTTTTGAGGGGAACTCCAGCGGAAACCAATTCAAGCAGGCATATTACGACTACGATAAATGCTAGCTGCGAACCTCGTCGTGTTGTCATTGTTTTCGCTGATAGCGAGTGTTTGTGTGTTGTGTCGTCGTTTTAGGTGTGTGGTGCGCAACGCAATGAGAACGACTGATACGATATTGTTCTACCGCAGCATTTGGAATGTTTTATGGTTTCAATAATTTTTGATTAGCTACAGCGTTTTCGCTTTGCACTCTCTCCTCAGCTTGTTCTTCTTCTTTGCATTGCGCTCGCAGCAGCAGCTCTTAATATAGAGATGTACAGTATACGCTTAACAGTGACTGCATCACGGTGACTCATTGTCAAGTGTGCTCACGCAGATTTAGCTTGTGTAAACGTTCTGGGGTACTAAAAATTACTGCACAACAGTACATTTTTTCACTTGCTTATCCATTGTTGACTTATTGAGGTAGGTTAAACGTAATAAAATGTGCTCAACTGCGACGCACATGAACACTATATTATTTTATGGAAAAGAAATTGTATAGTAATTAAAAGTCGTTTAAAATTTATTTATTTAAAAACATTCACATTGATTTAAAAAAAGCTTTCCAGCTGTGACAATCAAGCCACTCACGAACGCAAGCAAAACGATATGTATGAGTATCGAAACAAAAAATACTATCGATAAGCCGAAATACTTTATTTATTTATATACACGTACGCGACTTAAGTGTCAAAGAAATTTGAAAAGTATTGGAAATTAGATAATTATACTTTAGAATGATACTTCGACCATTGAAACGGGCATTTTGGCCCCGTTCTAACGCCGATGCTGCGTGTTTTCTGCTCGTCGCCGGTTTTGTACCAATTACATACATATTTCATGTCACTATTATAATGCCGGAATTGCATGTTGTGGGCAGTTTCTGGTACACTGTCATCTGGCTAGCGGGTCTCTTTTTGGTGTTCAATTTAACATCAAATATGCTGGCGTGCATGTTAGTGGATACGTCCATAAAAGGTCAGTTCTTTTCCTTCCAGGTTAAGTTATACTTTATTTTATTATAAACCGTAATCTTTGCAGTGCAAATATTGAAGCCGCCGCAGGAGTCACATTTGCTCAGCCGTTGGCACATGTGTCACAGCTGCCAGGCTCTAGTGCCGCCACGTGCCTGGCATTGCGAGGTCTGCGATGTGTGTGTGCTCAAGAGGGATCATCATTGCCGTTTTACCTGCTGCTGCATTGGTCATCACAACTATCGCTACTTCTTTTACTTTCTTCTCTACATGAGCATTGGCGCTTTGTACGTGAGCATAAATGCTAGCATTTATCTGTGGTATCTACACGCCGACTATTATTGGCGGCCATATACACTCGTTACCATCTTCGTGCCAGCACTAAGCTTCACCGTACACGCCAGCTGGGAGAACTTTTATGTGCTGATCTACGAGTTAAACCTCTTGGCTTTTGGCATGTCAACATTGCTGCTTGTATTTCACATACCGATTTTCAAGCGAGGTGCCATAATGAAGGAGCGTCTGACAAACAAATATAATCTCGGCCTTCGTGCCAATTTTGAAATGGTGCTGGGCAAACGTATGTATTGGACCTGGCTTTCGCCCTTTGTGCGTAGCGATTTGCCACACGATGGCGTCAATTGGTTGCCTGTGTCGAAAAAGGATTGAATCTTTCCTGTAATTTCCAGACTAGTCATTTACTTAAGCAATCTCAGAACACAAAACTATCGTATTTTAGCATTAGGCAATGCATTTCTTGCATTTATATACATATTTGTACACTTATTTGTATTTATTGCAATTATAAAACGAATTTAATGACTTTAATAACGAACTTGGATTTTAATTCTCTAAGAAGCCCTCGCCGACAAGCGACTTCAACTTGGCCAAATGCACTTCGTTTAGCGTGAAACCCTCGTGTATGCACTTTGCCAGCGCACTTGTTTCCATGTTGTTCTCCACGGCATACTGGAGCGTGGCCAGAGCCTGACTAGGTGCCTTATGCACCACAGCTGCTTCCACATACTCGAACAATGCTGAATCGGCGGGTGTACCGGGAATACGATGCTGCTGCTTGTCAATATAGGTAAACACTTCGGTGGCCTTGTCAAAGCTGGTGCCACCGCGCACGAGCACCGTAAGGATGTCTCCAAGCATTTGACCTGTAAAGGAGACCTTGCGGATGCGCTTTGCCGACTCCTCGATTTTGTTGTACATGTCCAGTGCCACCTTGGCGCATTGCTCTGGCAGTTGCTGCTGACCGGGTAGCTCAGCATTTGGACGGTTATCGACCATTATGCGAAGCACATAGAGCAGCAGACTCTCGCGATGTGTGTGATCAAAGATGACCATGTCGGACCATATGCGTGGCACCTGTTCAACGGCGGCATTGATTTCAATAGCTCGAAGTATCTCCTCCATAATGCCTGGCTCGGGTATGTAAATATTGGGCACTAGCAAATCGTATGTGAGCATGAAATCCTCAATGGATTCGGTCTGGCAGAGAAGTGCCAGAAAATTTCGATAGTAGATGGACTCCTTGAAAGAGTCACCAACCAGATCGTAGTTGCTGCCCGTATGCAGCAATTCATCTACTTTCTTGGCTAGCGCCTTATCATGCAAATGATTGCGGCACACATCCATTGCCGTGGCAAAGAAATACGTATCCTTGGGGTGTTCAATCTTATACTCCTTGCCGGCAATATCATTCAGAATATCCACAATGACGTGCGAGACAGGCGCACGTTCGCGACAGAAGATGATGAGTAGATAATAATATGAGCCCAAACTGGGCGATACGCCTAATTGCTTGAATTCGGCCAGCAACTTTAGTGCTGAGCTGCGTGCCAATTTGAAATTGCCAAAAGAACTGATGCACTCGAGCAGGGCATTCAGTGTGCCCAAATTGGGGTGCAGCTGCTGCTCGGCCATCAGATGCAACAGCTCCGTGCACAACTGCCAGCGCTGTTCGGCAGAGTCTTTGAGAAGACTGACAATCTGTATGATGGCATTGTAGGTGTTGGTGTCCAGTTGCATTTTCCTTTCATTGGCTTCCTGGAGCAGCGCATATGCACGCTCACACTGCAAATACTTGGCCATGCCTCGAATAAGTGCTGCATAAGATTGAGGCGTCTTTGGCTCAATGGAGGCATAAATGGTTTCGGCCAAATCACCATCTTTCCAGGTCTTGCCGTGACGCTCACGCCGGCGGCTGTTCTGCAGGAACCAGCGCTCTTCAATATACTCCTCAGGGAGCGGTTCCACACTGTTATAAAAGCACACAAGTTCCAACATGCTTTGTTTTAGCTCGACACCGACTTCGATGCCCTTCTTCTCCAACAAACCGTACACCAACGTCGCGTCCGATACCTCGCCTTGGGCAATCAGCCTATGAAGTGAATCCACATCCACCTCTGACTCCTCAGTATAGACCATGGAGGGTGCAAGCTTTTCAATTGGTGGTTGTGCCTCTTGGTGCTGAAACGTAAAATAAAATAGCTTAAAGAACTAAAAATAAAGCTTCTTCTTTTTACCAAAAACAGGTCGCGGTGCTCCTCTTTTATCCAGTTGGCCGCCTTTCGGCCCGCTTCCTTGGATAAGGCATACGTTCGCTTAGCTACATTTGAAGTAGGTATCAGATAGGGATCATCATGATATTTGTAATGGGGCGCTGTCGGATCACATCCAACGGTGCTGGCCAACGCCTGGAGCAAGTCGGTCGGCGAGCGTTCAATACGATTGGGAATTACAATGTGCTCCTCGGCGGCCGGCTGTGCAGCGGTTGTGTAATGTGTGCCATTGCTACTGGCAATATGACGCGCAAGGCTGCATCTGGGCAGCAGTCTAAGCTGGCGCGATAGGTACATGGTGAGTGTTATAGTTTTACAAAATCACTTTACTTTAAGTTAGAATTAATAACTTTTCGCTGAACAAAAATAAATTACAAGCAATTTCGTATCTGCAGTGTGACCGAAGTGAGTAAGTTTAAAAATATGCACAACATGTGTGTAGTTGGTCGGTCGACAGCATCTCGATTTACTGTGGTGGTTTTCCGATACTGGCCGAAGTATGTTGAGCCAGCTTAACGAAACTTGCTTTAAACTAACTGCTGGGGCCTTCAAAGATCTCAGATTCAGTTGGTTTCTAGCACTGCGGGCAATTACCTGCCTCGTCCGATGTTTGCCTGCCTTCGTCTTCGTGGATTCCTGTTTCGCCATTATTTTCATGGGTGAATCATGACGAAACCGATTTTATATTATGATGATCGCAGTCCACCGGTGCGCAGTTGCCTTATGGTAATCAAAATGCTGAATATTGATGTTGAGTTGCGTTACGTTGATTTATTCAAGGGTGAACAGTTTAAGAAGGAGTTTGTAGCGGTAAGAAATGCTTATATTTTGCATGTGCATCTCCTTACTTATTCTCTTTTATTTTTATTTTTTTTCAGCTAAATCCACAGCACAGTGTGCCCATATTGGTGCATGGTGATCTTATACACACCGATAGTCATGTCATACTTATTTATCTCGCAGAGCAATTTAATGCGACGGGCACCCTGTGGCCCAAGGACAACGGCGAGCGACTGAAGATACTTAATCGCTTGTTCTTTGAGTGCTCCTTTTTGTTTCGCCGTGACAGTGATTTAATGGTAAGTGCTCCTCCTGTTACTACAGAAATTCTAACCCAACCCATTTACTCAAACTACTAAATAGTCGGAGATTGTGCGCAAGCAGTTTGCCAATGTGGATGTGGATTACCATGAGCGTAAGCTGCATGAAGCATACACCATCATGGAGCAGTATTTAACTGTACAGCAGTATATGGCTGGCGACGAGGTGGGGAATTCTAAAATAAAACCACAAAAATGTTTGATACGCTTTTATAATTTTCACATATTTAATTGCACTTTTTTTTAGCTGACGGTCGCCGATTTATCTATTGTGACCACACTAAGCACCGTGAATCTCATGTTTCCAGTTACAACACAACGTTGGCCGCAACTGCATCGCTGGTTTGCCACAATGAAGCAATTAGATGCCTATGATGTGAATCGTCTTGGTTTGGAAAAACTACGAGAAATCATGGAGCAAATGGGCAAATTTCAATTTCCATCAAGTGCAACAGTGTGAATATCCAACTGATACAATAATGACAATACTACCAATACAAAATGATAAGATTTAAATTAGAATGTAATGGGTTAGAGATAAGAGATATAAGAAATTTGTGTATGTATTTTAAACTTCATACTTCTGTATAGTTTGTCGGGCTCTGGCTGTTATCTTGCAAACGAACTTAGTCATTACGTCCTTAAAACTTTTTTATTTTGCAAAGTAACTTCAATATAAGAATTATCTGGCCTCTTTTATTAAGCTGAGGAATAAATTTATGGGCTTAAAAAATTAAAGCTTGTTATCTGACCTTTTCAACTAATCAACTGATAAATTTATTGATAATGTTATACTAACACAAGTCGAATCCTTTTATTTTAAAACCAAAAGTGATGAATTTACATGCGTACATACATAGTTTTGTTAAAATATATTGATATTTGTCTACTAGGTATTCTACTTGGGGTAAAAGTATAATACCTAGTTGAAAAACTCCAGAGATTCTAAATTCTTCCGTTTATGAGATTAAATCATAAAACTTTTTTTCGGTCTTTGTCAAGTTTACTGTCAAGAAATGGTATTCAAAATCGTATGCTTAATAGACCAGTCTTTAACAAAATGTAACCATTTCATTGATTTACATCATTTGATTTTGTATAACTATTTACTATTTTTATAATTGAAATAATCAACATTAGTAGGTGAACCGGCAGATGGATCTTCCGTTGTTGACCTTGAAATATTATTATTTTTTTTATTTACTGGTTTTTTGTTTCATTGTTGTACAACTTAAAAAATACAAAAAGTGCCTAAAATTGAGTAACGGCAGTTTTTCTAAGAATTCGTTTTAGCTAAAATCATTGTATACGGCATATGCTATATATTAAAGTCAAAAAAGTCCATAAATTTGAGTTTTTAATAAATAACATTATTTTAAATATGGAAACTAATTGAAGAAGAAAAAAAAATTTAATAAAAAACTGCCTTAAAAAGTCTCGCGCGAAAGTGTGCTACACTTAAAAACACTTGCATACTTTTATGACTAAAAAAAGATAAAACAGCTTTTAAAACAAGCTGGAAAAAAGGCAATAAATCTTAAAAATGAGCAACGGCAGCTTTTCCAAGAATATGTTTCCAATAAAGTCATTACATAATGTATAAGCGGTATATTAAAGTCAATTTGTGCAATTTAAAATAAATAAATAAAATTAATAGATAATTAAATAAATCTAATTGAATAAGAAATCTCATACCGTCATTCATTTTACTTTTATTTTTTTTTTTACCAATTTTCCAAATGGCTTCACATGATTTGGCATTATTTTCAGAACCTATGGGAGCACTGAAAGCTGCTATTTTTATTTTATTTTATTTGTGTTGCACTCCGCTCAAACGTTTCATATATTAATTTTTATATTAAATATTCAAATGTACGTGTATGTGTCTACCTATTTGCATGTTTTTAAAGCTCTTGACTAAACCAATTTATATGCACAGTGCTCAAAACTCTGTTTGATGATGGAAAGAGGAAATGAGCTACAAAAAGTAGGCTAGAATTCACATTAATATACAACTTTAATGCATTCAAATTTGCAATTATAACATCAAACCTTCTCTCTTTTCTTCTCACAAATTTAGCAATACTTTCGCCATATTGTGTTTTAAGTCTTCTTTGTAGTATGATATTTGATTTTAAAATGTATCAATCAGGATATTTCTTAAGTTGTTTCATTTTCCTGCCACATGTATCTATATATGCGATATCCGCATGCAGATTCATCTCCACAACGAAATGAAATTGATCTTGTTTATGAAACCATGTTGGTCTTCCGTCTCTCTTCCGAAGCTGAATATTGTCATTTATAAATTTAAATAATAATTATAGTTCTATACAAGAAATATTAATTGCGTTTACTGTTTGCTCAAACATTATGGTGTATGTACATAAAAACCGCTAATGATGTTTTTGCCCAGTCATCTAGCTGGACTTCATTAGCGTACACACAGCAGAAAGTCCAGTTGAAAAGTGAAGGGGGTACGAGTACTGTTTGTACTCGAAATGTTGTCAAATATTTGCTTACGAACCGACGACAGCATGTCATGCCTAATGGCCACATCGAGTGCGTCAAATTGAGTTGGGTTGTACTGTCATGGAAAAGTACTTTGCGGCGTTAACATCACGCACCGTACACAATCCATTTCCTAATACCCAACTCAAACAAAAGTAAAACTAGAAATCTCTCAACAAGTCATCATGAGTCATCTATCCTTTCCAGTGTCAGTCAAGGGCAACCCAGGTGCTGCTGCATCATCCAACAACTTGACTGTAAGCCGTCAACTTTCGAAATGGGGGAAAGCAGAATGTCGTGTGCAACACAACTGCAACGCGCTTTGCTTTGTGCAAAAATCTTTCTTTTCGGTCACGCAGCAAACTTTCTTAGCCAGCAAGTTTATCAATTTGCCAAGCGGAGTGTTGAAACTTTTTTTTTCCGCATTACAAGTTGACATTTCCTGCTTTTCAGCTGATGTTTTTTGCTCTGCTCTGATACAATTTTAATAAGAACAATCGTACTGTGTTTTACTAGAAAACCAAGATTGTTATTGCGTCTGAAGCATTTCCTTGAACATTGCAGTTCTATGGGATACTCTTAAGCTTAAGCTCTGAAAAAAGTTCCTTTTTTGTAAATTAAGTTACTTATTTAAAGTAAAGGTTTTGAACACCTCCCTCTTACTTTCTCTTCCATCACATCACTCTGTATGCTTCATTAATCCGACCAACAACAACGAAAAGTGCCAATTTGTTGTAAAGAATAGTATCCCTGTGAAAATGCGGTTTCATTTAAATCAAATGGTTTATTTTAATTAAAGTTAACGTAAAATCAACTTTTATCATTATTAGTCACTTAATAGAGTGCGGAGGTGTCAGTTTGCTACAAAAGGGGCGTTGTATATATACATATATATGTACATAAAAAAAAACCCAACTGCGTTTCCCTCATTGTTATTTGCATTTTACTCGATTTAAAGCCGTACTGCCAGAGATTGATTTTATTTATAGGTATTTGACGCTGCAGCTGCAACAGGAGGATTAAGTGAAATGGGAAATAAGATTTGTTAAGGCCAAAAAGAAATTCAATTTAATGGAAAACATGGTATATTATTTTGCAATTGGCTCAAACATTGAAGTATAATTAATAAAAAATTTGCAAACAATTATGGTAAATAAAAAATAAAATGAAATAAAGAGCAAGTGTGAATTGTATGTGCATAAATTCAGAACAGCAACAAAGCGAATGAGAGTGAGCAAAAAAAGGGGTTTAAGCAGGCAAGGCCTTTTGTCAAGAGGCGCTATAATTAAGCGCATAATGAGTGTAAATTAGCATAGCTGTTAAAAATTTTGAAGCAGGTTAACGGGGCAGAGTTATAGAGGGAGGATGTGCTGCAAATCGAGTTATAATGACAAACGACACCCAACAACAGCCATAACATTTTTTTTTTTTGTTTGTGTAGGCCTCTTGAAACTTTTTGGGCTTGTATTTTCAATTGTAGGCAGGTGCTAAGGTTTGCAACTTGAACTTAATGCTGATAAAAATTTATTTCAACAAATTGATTTATGTGCAAAATGTTGCTTTGATGTCGCAACTCATTTCAGCTTCTGCTTCTCCTTTTTAAGCCCCACTTCTAACGCATTTTATTCAATTTGCAGAATTGGAGACCTTTTCTCTTAAGTCTAAAATCTCATTAAATGCTGCTACCTATTAGCTAGGCTCAGCTGCTCGCTTTAAAGTGTTCAATTCACTTGAAAATCCAAATGCTAACCATCGCACAACTGAACCACCATGCCACTAAACCACAGCCACCATCCTGAGCCAACGATGCGTGTGCTGCGGAAATATTGACAAAGTTTTATGGTCCAAGCATTCCATCAGCACTTTAAGCTACATTTGTTGATTCTATTTGGGTCAGACAAGTTTTGCCAACGAAAAAAAAAAAAAACAAATATCTGAGCTCTAAAAGTTGTCCCAACTCCCAGTTTCTTTCTTTCCTCGGCTGACAGCAAATTGAAATTCAGTCTCAGCTGCATAATTGATTAAAGAGGCAGAAAAAACTGTACAAGTTACTTTAGTTAAGAGCTCTCAGCTTGTTAATACCACGTATCTTTTACCATTATTGTTAATAATTGATTGTCTAACCTTTGTTTGTGCAATCTTTTTACTTACATAAAAATATGAAAAATAAAACTCTTTAGAAATGATTTTGTGGCCGAGCTTCGAGCCAGCTTTTGCAATAATCTGTTTCTGCGATTCTTAAAATTGTAATTTATAAACTATGGATAAAATAATAAAAATCTCGGAAATTTTCATTGAAATTGGTTAAGAAAGACCAGAAATGGAAACCAATTTCTATTTGACGTTAGAAATTGTTGAGAGACTAAATGACTTAATTATTATAATTAAATGTTAATGTAGTGTAATGCTTTATTATGAAGAAAATACAATATTAATTGCACTGTAAATAAAAAATCAAATGTTTATCGAATATAAGACAAGACAAACAATTTGTTGGCAAAATAAATTTGTTGATTAAATTAATTACATAAAAAGCACACAAAAAAAAAAATTTGTTTGTTCAATAAAGGAATATGGCATATGGAATATACATGGCATATTTTATAAAAAATACTTTGAATAAAACTGAAACCAATTTTTAAGTGAAAATAAAGGTAAGTATACACAAATTTGATATGATAAATAACTTCCTTATGCATGCTACAATATAATCATACCTTTTATAAAAAGTTACTGATAATAGGGCATACAAACGTATTTAAACTTTTTCACTTTTTGGCCAATTATTACCTGCATTTGTATTATTTTTCTTCCAGTTTGATATGCTTTACGCTTGATTGAGCAACAGTTTTATTGAATTGACCCTGCGAATTCGAGCTTACCTTTTTGGTTGTGGCTTAAGTTTGGAATGTGTAAATATTTTGAGCAATAAGGGCTATGGTTGAATTGGCCAAAAAGGAAATGTGAGAAAGCAAATTTAAAGGTAGTTGTTAAAAATTTGAGGGCAGACAAAAACCAAAGCAAATAAGAAAAGTTCAAAAGAGTCTACAGATAACCAAAAAGAAAGCAAGAAAAAAAGAACAAAAGCATAAATAATTAAAAATGTATGTCAATAAATGCAAAAAAGCAAAGTGGGTGCAGCTAATTTATATTCTCGCGAGAAAAAAGGGCATAAAATATGTTTACTTAATATGCAAACAAACTTTTTTGAAAATGTTCTCAAAATTTTAATTGCTTGTGGTTGGAAAAATACCCAAAAAAACAGACGTCAAAAGAATTGTGAGAAAAAGACTTATAAATAACAATTGCCAGCTATTCCCAGTCGCGAAGAAGATATAGCATCGGACCACACGGCGTATGCTCAATGTGCATTATGTATGTTTATGTATATTTTTATAGCGCAATGACGACATTGAGTGGCGAGTTTTTCCAATTAAATGTTAGGCACTCAGTCGACAAATAAAAGAAATAATACGACTATTTTTAGCTGTCTGCAATGGTCAAAACTATTTATTTAGCCACAGAAACAACTCTTTGGTTTATTTATAAATTCGTTTGCAAATGCTATTTTAAGGCAAAAGCGCAAAAAGTCAATTGCGAATTGTTTGAACTTGACTTCACTTCCGTTTCCGTGTTGTAAAAACAATGGAAAATTCATTCAACATCTACTCTTAACAATATCTACAAGTGGAATTACGAAACCACCCCCCCACCCCCTAAGAAAAGGGGCGTTAATAGTATAGCATCCCTCTTAATACAGCTGAGCTAAAAGCTCCCCAAACGCATTGAACCCATTTTCGCTTTACTACATTCTCTTTTTGGATTCGTTTGCTGCTATTTGTATACACTATTAGCTAAGGGCATTTCTTATTTTTTGGGCTGAACAACATCTATTTTGATGTCATGAGTTTCTCATAACTTATTTTTGGCGAAATCAGTAAGTATCTGAAGAGTAAGAAAAATGTTTTGAACTGACAAAATTAAATAACAAAGATTTTACAGTAAACCATATGATATGTAAATATTTGTTGATAATTAAATAAAATAATATTTTTATTATTAATTAAGGCTGTTTGTATCATTAAATAAAATCATAGCTTAAAAAATTATTACAGTTTAAATACATATTTCATGGTAAAATGTAAATTTCTGATACAGATAAAATATATTTTTTATATATTTTATTAATACTTTTTTTTAATTTATTTTCAGGGTACTGCACAATGTTTCGTCTTTAATCTATGGGGCCCTTTACGGATTAAATATAAAAAAATATATTGTTATTAAACTAAATAAATCTATTTGAAGAAACGAAATATATTAAATGTTTAAGGGTATTCGATATTCTTCTTGATAGTTAGTTTCTTACTTGTTTATTGTGCTAGCAATTTCGGCCATTGCCATGGCCATTGCCAAAGCTGTGGAATGTTGCCCTTTTTACGTTTTAATGTTGATTTATGTGAAAATAATCCGAACGCATTTAGCATCGAGTGCTTGGACCTAAGCGTAAGTTTGCGCTTTAGCCAGTCCGCGTTTAGAATGTTTTGCCTGGCTGACATCAAATCAAATTCACTCAACAAGAACAACAAATGTTGAAGCGTTTAGCTTGCGATATCTGTCGGCAAGTGCTGAAGAACTATCTTTACATCTTTTACTTTGATGGAATGTCTAAGTAAAACCAGGACTTAAATTAAAATTTCTTTTCACAGAAATGTGTTTTAATAGTTGCATGTTTTATCACTTAAAGGTTGAATCAATTTAATTGTAATCACAAAAAGTCTTCGCATCCGCGTGGAAGCGTCATTAACTTGGTTGCCAAGGCGAATTTAATTCACTTAAATAAAATGACGGTAGGCAAAGCGATGTTGTTTGAACATTGTTCAAAAGAACCAAATTTTGTTAATTAAAAAATTTTGCTGCCTTGGGGGCAGTCAGTTGGGAGACTCGACCCTTAAAAGTGGAACGCCTTGGTCCACAACTGCTGTAAAAATAAACCAACACGCAATGCGGCGAGAATGTGTGAAGAACAACAACAGTCTCTGAATTGCTGCGCAGCATCTCAACAAGCAACAATTCGAATGCTCGAGAGTCCAATAGCCGCCGCCTGGTAGCACGCCTGGAAAATCTAAAATGCTGACGCGGCGCAACTATTTCGGTACATTTATCCACCTGTTCAATGTGAGCCGAAGCACAAGGCATAAAAATAGACTCAACCCAACGCACAATTTCTTGGACGTTCGGATTGTCGCCTTGCCTCCATATACGTACGCTCTCGATTGTTATCGAAACTGTATCCTCTCTAGCTAGAAAAGTTATCGCAGCGCGTGATGGCAGCTTCTGCATTAAGCAAGGCCACACAGTCGATGCTTCTTCCCCCACCTCTTTGTGTTTGTTTCTATGCTTTCGCTTTTGTGGTTGTTTTTGGCCTTAGTCAAATATTTTTGTCTTGTTATTTATAAATAAAATATTACCTTTTATTAAGGGTCTGTGCCAGTCATCAAAATTTGCCTGCCAGACATTATATGTACACTATTTTAAAGGAGTATGAGTGATTTGTGATTGAATATGTTGTGAAAAACTAGGAAATATATTTATTTTGTTAGTTTGATATATTTTTCATCCTTGAGGAGCTCATGTACTTCTAGGGATCTTGTCAAAAATTCTTAGTGTGGAATTCAAATAATTATTCTCTAATTTTTTAAAGAGTATTCAATGTTTCAGCAAGCACAAATTGTGCTACATTCTATCTTGTTTATTAGACACATTTTTTTAACATAATTTAAAATTTTTTTCCTGGGCGCCCCCTCAAGTGTTATTCAATAAGGCGAACGCGTATAAATTAAATTAATTGCCCGCACAAATGGTTTTGGCCTTGCGAAATTGAAAAGATGTTTTCCGTTTTAAGATTAATGCAAATCCTAATTGTATGTATCAACTTTTATTAGTTTACTATTTTGCTTGTAATAATTTGGTTGTGATGACTTTTAGTGGACGTAACTGACGGAAAAGCAATAAATCGAGATGCATTAAAATTTCTTATTAATTTCTTTCTGTTGAGTCATTTTGCCCTGCTTCCTCCGTATCTATAGATATATCTGATAGCGAGGGTATTTCGAAATGTTTTAGAAATTCCATTTTAGCTTTGATTGTATCGAATTTTGGCGTTCTAAGCATATCTTCCTCCTCTTCATCATCTTCTTCTTCGCAGAAAAGCAATTCTTTTTCATCTGTTTCATCATATTCTGAATTAATGTGGCGAAGTTGGGGTTTAGTTAGATTGGCTGTATCTGTGGCAGCTTCAGTTTCCTCTAAAGAAGTTTCAGAATCTCCAGTCTTAAAGCGAATATAACGTGCTCTCTTTAGACGAGCTGAACGCTCTGCTTTTTTTAATTCTTCCGTTTGGAATTCCTCTTCACCTAAATCTTGCTCGCCTTTAGTAGTTTCAATCATATCCGACAATGAGGGTACTTCGAAATGTTTAAGAAATTCCATTTTAGCCTTTAGTGTATCGCCCTTTGGCATCTTAAGCATATCCTCATAATCATCATCATCATCATCATCATAAATATCTTCTTCAAGTAGCAACTCAATTTCATCTGTTTCATCAAAATCGTTGGATTTTAACTGGAATGCTTCAGGGAATGATATGCTAACTGTAGCTAGACTATACTGAAAGTCTTCAGGAAGCTTCATTAATTCGGTTTCTTCCAAGGAAGTTTCAGAATCCAAATCTCGTGGTTTCTGTAGACGAGCCCTTAGCACTGAGCGCTTTGAGTCTTCAGATTGGGATTCCCCTTTACTAAAGATTTGTTTACCTCTACTTGCTTTAAATGAAGTACCCGTTATTGTGTTAGCTGATTCGACTTCGCTATTATTATCCTGTTCAAAAGGTTGAGTTTCCGAATCCGTTATGAATTCAGTTTTAGAGTCCATTGATGTGTATATATATATAGTTTTAATGTTCGGATTGTTTGTGAATTTTTTTTTGTATATTTGTTTATCGTTTGTGCTAATAACATTTAAATTAAAAATAAAGATCTGAACTATTTGATAATAATTTCATGGCTAACAATAAGCAAAACTATTTTTGGAAACCTAAAAAAAAATATTTTGTTTTTAATAATGCAACATATTTCTCTCCAACTGAAACAACTCATACTTATTAATCAATTTTACATTTCTAAAGGAACTTATGTTTAGGTTTTCATCACTTTAACACACATCGAAAGTCATCCGGAATGTTAATTATAAGCATGATCCAATGCATTTCGATACCAAATAGAAATTACGGCCACAAAAAATGTGCAACAAAACAGCTGGCCCAAAGTCCGAAAAAATGTGGATAAGTGGAAATTTTTGTGATGAGCAAATATTAAATACGCGTTTATTGGATAGATGGTGAGAACAACAACATATACTATGAAAAAGAAGAAGCACTTGCAAGAGTTTGTAAAAATTTACTTAGGGGCGCACGTCTATTTTCACAATACGAGTGTGAAAAATTATTGAAATTGATTTTCCTATGTTTTTTGGATGGTCTGGTCTAAAATTAAAACGCACGACTCATGCGAGATGGCGACGCTCAAAGTCGGAAAAGTGAGAAATAAAATGTTGCTCACACTCACATACACACACACACACACACACACACACACACAGACAAACACATAGTTACCTGACAGATTCGTACAGCCTACGCCCACGTCTTGGCCAACAAAAATCTCACACACACAGAACAGAAAGCGTTCATATAGACGACTCCGAATTCGGATATATTTTTGGAAAATTCTTGATTCTTTTGATGCACTGGTGTGCGTCTTGCTCTCGTGCTTTAAAAACCCCATACGCCCTGTGGCCAGGCATCAGTGAAGGCTTGCATTAGCTTTGGTGAAGATCATAATAACCGAATACTCTCCCCACCCAAATTAAATTCACAAACATGTCTCTAGAACGTGCTGTTCGTGCCAAGGTGAATAAAAGTGAAAAAATTCAAATATATATACTATACATAAAAATAAAAAATGAAATGAAAAAAATGTAACAAGAAAGTGCTTAAAAATGTGTGAAGAAAACAAAATTGTAATTAAGTTTTATTTTTGGAGTGTAGATTGCCGGCAAACGCAATCCCGAGATGGACAAGGAGGCCCAGGAATGGATTGAGGCCATTATCGGTGAGAAATTCCCCGCTGGTCAGGCATACGAGGATGTGCTTAAGGACGGTCAAGTGCTCTGCAATCTGATCAACAAACTGTCGCCCGATGCTGTGCCCAAGATCAACTCGTCCGGTGGACAGTTCAAGTTCATGGAGAACCTCAACAACTTCCAGAAGGCATTGAAGGCCTACGGTGTGCCCGATATTGATGTCTTCCAGACTGTTGATCTGTATGAGAAGAAGGACATTGCCAACGTGACCAACACCATCTTCGCTCTGGGCCGCGCTGTAAGTTTACATTTACTGACGATTGATTGAAAGACTAATCGTTTGATTGATGTGTGTGTTCTTGCAGACCTACAAGCACGCTGACTTCAAAGGTCCCTTCCTGGGCCCCAAGCCCGCCGATGAGTGCAAACGCGACTTCAGCGAGGAGCAGTTGAAGGCTGGCCAGACCATTGTCGGCCTGCAGGCCGGTTCCAACAAGGGTGCCACCCAGGCTGGCCAAAACATTGGCGCTGGCCGCAAGATCTTGCTCGGCAAGTAAATAGCACACAGCTCGCATTGCGAAGCAATTGCAACTTCTGTCTTTTCTAATTTTGTTTAACAAATTATGTGTATTGTTTAATTGTTAAGTTTACAAACATTAAACCACAAAAATATTCCTCACACAAAAACACTCACACAAAAAGTGAAAAAAATAATAAGAAATAATGAAAAAAAAACAACAAAACAAACAAACACTCACACAAATGCAAATGCACAAAACACCAAGGCTTATTAGAATTCGCCTTATATTAAGTATACGCCTAAGTTTATATTTACAAATAAAAAGATGATGATGATGTGGAGAAAAAACTGAACATAAGAACGAGAACTGATTGAAGAAAGATAAAAAAAACGGGTAACGCTCATAAAACTTTATGGCCACGGCGAAATCAAACTCGAATTCAATCCCAGCAACGACGCGTTTCTAATCACATCTATCTATCTAACCTTCAAATACAAAAAAAGCTGTGTTGTGTTGTGTTGTTGCGTTTTGTGTGGGTGTATCTTTTTATTTATTCCTCTGTCTGTCTATTTGCGTGGTTGCTTTATACATCTTAATGTGTTTCTATATATTGTATACGCTACGCGTATATCTGATCTAAATATGGCTGCCACATCCACAAGTAAGATATACGTGAACATTTTTGAAAAACATAAACACCTAGCTTTTACAAGTGGGTGCAAAAAAATTCCATCGAAGCGTGCTAAGGTCATTTGCAGGCAGCTTCTAATGTTCCAATCCAATGGATATATATTTATATTTTATAAAGTGCAACTACGGAAATCAACTCAACGTTAAATTTTGAAACGAATTTTTTTTTATGGTTTTTATATTTTTGTTTTTAATTGAATTATTTCACCATTAATTTAATTTTTGGCAATACTTATGCAGGTGTGATATGACATTCAGAACATGCCTGAAATAACTTAGACTTTTTCAGAATTAAACGCCCCCATTTAATTTGGATGCAGCTGGCTTTTGCTTTCCTAATTCATGTACAAGAATATTTGCATGTTACACATTGTTTATTATTTTATGGGTACATTCGTGTTATAGAAAAAATGAAATATGTTCTTCATTAGTTTTTGCTAATTGCTAGCGTGACTGCCATACATATATATAAAATTCGCTATTTTCACAAAATATATAATATATATAAATATATATATATATATGCATATGTTCAAGAGTTATAAATATTAATGAAAAAGTTAAGAAAATTTTATGGATTCGATTTTGTTTTTAATAATTTTTGGATTAAATTTATATTATTTTTTGAACATCCTTAGCTAGTTAGCAATTTGTTATGCCCCTTTATGAGTGTTCAAAAATTTATTTGCTGAGTAATACTATATTGCGCCAATCTAAATATAGAAATAATAACATTAAAGCGTGTGCCAGCATTTTGGATTTGTTTATAATTTTACAATGTGCGCATTGCTTATAAGAGTAGAAGGCAGATATATATACACGTACAACTAAATGTTTATATATTTTGTATACATTTTAAGCTGAACAAATATTTTCATTTAATAATTATGTTAAATTAAAAGGAGGAGAAAACCAAGAGAATTAATAAAAACAAACATAAAGTATCAAACTTGACACTGAAAATTTTCAGATATATATAAGGTTTGCTCATTAAAAGATTTGCTGTCATTTTCATGGCAATTATATTCGATATATGTATGTAGGTTTCTGTTTGATATAGAGGAAATCATAATTTTAAACAGATTAATTTATGTTCACACAAGCTCAAGTTTTGCAAAGTATATATATATTAAATGAGTTAGTGCTGTGATTTTTCAAAAGAATTCAGCAAATCCTATTCAAAATATAACGATTCAAAACGAATTCTACAATGTTTTTAATAAGTTCTTAGGTGGTTTATTTTGTAGGGACGTGTTTCTATGTACAGCGTGTTTCTAAATCTGCAATGCGTTGTGTGACACGTTTAAAAGTATCTTTTAGTTCGTTTACAACGGCTTTCTTTATATTTACTTTGTTGACTGTATCATCAAAGTCGTGCATTAAAGAGGGCATGGCTAGAAGACCACCCTGGAAGCTGAGATCTGATTGCTCCTTTCGTAAGCGACAACGCTCCAACTTGGCCTTATAAAGACATTCGCGTAAGTGCTTCTGCTCATCCTCCTTCTTTACCAATGCCTTTTTCGTTTCTATTAATTTGGATACCAGAGCAAGTGCCTTTTCACGATTGTGCTGCGTCAGATGTAGTTCCGTGTGATAGCCATAGCGCAATCTTTTCAAATCACTGTTACGTTCTAAAGAAGAGAATTAAATTGAGCAAAGATTTATGGAATGCAACGATAATAACCTTCGATCTTCTTATCTAATGCGACTACTTGATTTTGTATAGTTATAAAGTCATCCATGCAAAGATCCTCATTGATTTGCTCCAGCTTTGAGATTTTCTGCAGACGACAATCAATAATGTGTATAAAGATCAAAAATTAAGAATGTTGTCCGATTTGTGTTTTGTATTTCATACTTACATCCGAGATGCGTCCCAGAGTATGCGTCCTGGTGATCAACCAAAGTCGAGTATCACTGATTTCATTACGTTTCTGGCCCATTAGACGCAGTTCTCGATCGATGACACGTTTGAGGAATTCCGATTTGTTTGTACATAGAGTTCTAAGCATTAATGCTTCGAAATGCTCTTCGGTAACCATTGAAATGTTTTGTACATGTGCAAGATCCATAAGCACACTGGACATGAGGATAGCGTTCTTTTTCTTTGTCTCCGATGCTACCTTTTTTGAATGATCCAATACTTCAAGGGTCTGCAAATATCTGGATCTTTCTTTCTCTTTAGTTACTAAGTCTAATTCTGCGAATATTCGAAAGTTTTTCATGCGCTTGTAATAATCGCATAATTTCGTATTGAGATATGTGTTTATCTCTTTTGCGAACAAATACTGTTCTTTCATTTCTATTAAATTCTGCTGAAGCTTCTCCTTATCCAATTTATTTCGCATTGCATCATCTGCATTTATGTTTTCTGCTAGATTGACCACGTTGTTGAAGAGTTCGAAAAGAAAGTCCGTGGTAATTTGAAGTATGTCTTGCTTAATTTTTCTGGCCATAACCACTTCGGGATCATCTTCAGCTACCTCTTCCTCTGTAAAGCTTCCCTGAAATCTCACAAATGCATCGGCAGCATAAACGTCGGCGGGTTGTACTTTTTCATCTGGCAAATCATCATCACTGAAATTCAACCCATCGTCGCTTTCGCTATCTGATTCGCTTTCACTCGCCTCTTCTTCTAAGTTAACAGGTATTACCTTTTTAGGAGCATTGGGATCGATTGAACTGGTCGATGCTTTCCCCGTTAGAGGATCAACAAAATTTCCTTGATCTTGAATCTCACTGGCATCGGTTTCTAATGTCAAAGTCTTTATTTTCTCAATTGGCTTCTGTTCAACTTCTATGTCCTCGGAAATATCAGATAATTCGGGTATTTCAAAAGTGTTTAGGAACATGGTTTTTGCTCCAATAGCATCAGCTTTGGGTGGCCCTCGATCATCGAGGTCCTCATCTTCTTCATCTTCGACATTGCTATATAATAAATCATCGATATCAGTTTCCTCATGAATAGTGCTTCGCTCTGATTCATCGTCCGATCCCTTTACTTTTTTATGTGATTCGCCAAGAGACATGTCACTTTCAACTAAATGATCATCTTCCTTGAATTCCGTTTGCTCCTCCACTTCAAACTCTGATAGAAATTCAGTAAAATCGTTTTTAATCTCATCATCATCTTCGCCAGTTGTGAAACGCTGATATCTTGCTTTCTTCAAACGCTCTCTTCGCTCCGCTTTCTTCTCTTCCTCTGTTTGTGGATCAGTCCCCTCAAGATTCTCACCATCAGATTTAGCTAAATCAACTGATGATTTATTTAAAACAACTGATGACTTTTCCTTGGGCTCAAAGTTTTCTTCTTCCTCGCCTTCATTTGCAGCTCCCAAGGTGATCTGATCCGCCCCAGAATCAGGATTTGCATCAATTACTATGTCGTTGGCGTGGTCTTCATGTGTAGTTTGTTGTGTTTCAGTGTCCATTGAAGTGTGCGGTTTTGGGAGTGATGTAGTTTTTTAAGTTTATTTTTTATATATTTTATATTTTTTAATGTACTGTGTGTGTGTGTTGTATTGTGTAGTTTGTTGCGTGTGAAGTGTCTGTTGACTGACACATAATTCTAAAGCATATCAATTCAAATACTTTTTATTCAAATCAAATAATCTTGCGTGCGATGTGTAGCAGCAAAGCGAGAATTATCAAAAAATCGTGGCATACTTCTAGGCAAATCAATTATTTCAGACCGTGGGAAATTTTGTTGTTTTTAAAGCCTGTATCTTATTATTGGCTGCGTCAATATTTCACGCTTAAGCAAACCTTTCCTGCCTTAAATTTGATTGATGGCTTGACAAACTTATGACATTGATAAATTTCAATAAATATGCAAACAAAAAAAACACACACACTCAAATAAAAAAGGAAGTAAATTTTAGAGGCAAAACATTTTGTGAGGACAACAGGTGTCCGTTGATTTGCATAAAATGTTGCAATGCGCAATACTCAAAATACTCAAAAAAATTTCGATTTACATAAAATTGATATGAATAGATACTCTGCAATTCACAAGAACTGTTAATATTGTAGATTTGGAAAAGACAGGGGATAGAATCCAATGAGTAAATTACAGAAAAATGATCACATTTTTAGAATTATTTTTTAGTTTCAAATAAATATTGATTACTTAACAATAATCAAAGTTCAAAACATAAAAAAATTGCAAACAACAATACAAAAGATATTTATATAAACAAGATCTTTATAGGCTTAACTTATCACTTTGAACTATCTTAAATACAATTCGCTTTTAAATAATAATCCTTTTTGAGTCTTTGGTGTGCAAGGGTATAAGCAGAGAGGCCGAAATTGTAAAATCTCTTGCATAATGCAGTAAGTCATTGTATTGGCTTGGATTTGGTTTCATTTCATTTCATTTAGATTCAGTTTCGTCACTTGGCTTTTTGATGTTTTTTAACTTATGTATACGCCGAGTTAGCTCTGGCGTCAGAGCATCCAGGTGGGAATCAAACTCAATCAGTCAGACTGTGAAGCCAATTTTCTTTGTATAAGCTTGCAAAGCTCAAAGGGTTTTGGGGTTTTAAAGGTGAATAAAGCTGCAGAATAAAGCCCTTAAATATTTGCATTTAATTTCGGACAGCAAACACCCTTTCGCGTTGACAGTTATTGCTTGAATTCGTCTCTTATAAATTTGTCCAACTGACAATTGTCTGGTTAATGCCAAAGAATAAGCAAAAGACGCAGAACAAAATGGCGCTAAGAAACTGGCAACCTGCGAGATACTTTAAAAGTTTAGCTGTTAGTTTAGTTGTCGAACATGCGACTCACGTTGCTGTTTAGCAGTGAGCTTTGGGATTTTGGCTTATCAATGGCTATTCTGGATTAACGAGCTGTTGCGGTCTTGACCAGGCGCCCTAAACCTATCACTTAATGCAATTGTTATTGTTTTATTTTATTAAATTCATACAATCCATGGATTTCTGATTATATTTATATTAAAATCTATAATGTATCTCATTTAACTATCGCACGTATTTTCATCATATTTCTTGCCAACATAGTTGCCAGTTTCATGCTGCTTATGAATGTGTTCTCAACTATTTGAGTCTCGTCTCGATAATCGCAAATTGCGCGTTCAGTTTGTTCTGTTGATCTCTGCTGATCTTGCGTTATCAATTCCAAAGCAAAGCAGCCGCTGTATTTGTATTTGTTATGCAAGTCAAGTTGAAATTTGCAAACAGAAAAAACAAACGTTTTCCGTAAATTGCGCATTCCGAAATATGAGTAAGAGTAAAAAATAATGCTGCTAAAGGCGACTTTTAAGTCCCCTTACTGTTATAAATGGCTTATACATATACTTTTTAGTTTTTAATTTTCTTAAAACTAATGAGCATTATTAAGTGTTTAGACAATTTAACGCACAAATACTTTAGATTCAAAATAAACACTACGTATAGGTATGAACAATATATACGTTATAACATAATAAATGTATAGAACAAGATCAACTTGTTTTTAAAAAAAAATATTTTAGTTTATTTATACACTTAACTTACTTAGTTAATACATTTTAACATTTAACATTACATAGTTCATAATCAAAAAGTGTTTATGGAGAAGCAAAGTAAAGCTTAATAAAGAATGAGATTCCCGGTTGGGATTATCTATTTAATTTTGTTTTTGCATCCGCTGCAGCTCAATTGCAAATCAATGATGCCTCAGTTGAACTCGTAGGCAACGGCAGCTGAGCTGGGTTCTGTGCTGTGGCGTGTTTGCAACAACAAGCAAATCAAGCAAAACAAAGCAAGTGTCTACAGAATGTGATAATCAGTAAGGCGACTAGGTTCATAAGAAACAGTAGAAACTAACGGCAGTCAGTTGAAGAATACAAGTCACAGCGCGAGCTACAAAGCAAGTGGGCAGCATAATACACATTCAACGTAAGGATCAACACTTAAGGATTAAGGATTAACAAGCTAGCTGAAGCTTCAAACAAAAAATGCATTCATCTATATATGTTATGGGGTTGATGGCAATGATGCTGAATGCAGCATTGGCACTGCCAATCAATCTGGATGATGTCCAAGAGACATCCGAAACCGATGATCAGCTGCTCAAGTTGCTAGGCGGCTACAGTATGGAGACAGATGCAGTCAGCGCAGAGCATGATCGAGTGCGTCGTACAACCATCGAAGATCCTGATCGCGAAAGCCGCAGATTTTGCTTTTGGGATCGACATGCTGATGAGCTAGCGCATGAGCATTCAGGACACAGGTACGCGGGACGTGGGCGTCGAGCAGCTGGTGAGGATGCAAGTAATTCATCATCCGAAGAAAATGGTCAAGGTGAGCAACAAAAGACAAAACAGGTTTCATCAGAGGAAGATAGCTCGATAGATAGCTCATCGGAAGGGGAGCAACAGCAGCCAGAAGCCCGCAAAAAACGAGCAGTTGGTGAGGATTCCGATGGCCACTCGTCGGAGGAGGTTGGCCAGGGACACAAGGAGGAGCCCAAGAAGGACGATAGCTCATCGGAAGAGGATAAGCACAAACAGCAGCCAGAAGCCCGCAAAAAACGAGCAGTTGGTGAGGATTCCGATGGCCACTCGTCGGAGGAGGTTGGCCAGGGACACAAGGAGGAGCCCAAGAAGGACGATAGCTCATCGGAAGAGGATAAGCACAAACAGCAGCCAGAAGCTCGCAAAAGACGAGCAGTTGGTGAGGATTCCGATGGCCACTCGTCGGAGGAGGTTGGCCAGGGATACAAGGAGGAGCCCAAGAAGGACGATAGCTCATCGGAAGAGGATAAGCACAAACAGCAGCCAGAAGCTCGCAAAAGACGAGCAGTTGGTGAGGATTCCGATGGCCACTCGTCGGAGGAGGTTGGCCAGGGACACAAGGAGGAGCTCAAGAAGGACGATAGCTCATCCGAAGAGGATAAGCACAAACAGCAGCCAGAAGCTCGCAAAAGACGAGCAGTTGGTGAGGATTCCGATGGCCACTCGTCGGAGGAAGTTGGCCAGGGACACAAGGAGGAGCCCAAGAAGGACGATAGCTCATCGGAAGAGGATAAGCATAAACAGCAGCCAGAAGCCCGCAAAAGACGAGCAGTTGGTGAGGATTCCGATGGCCACTCGTCGGAGGAGGTTGGCCAGGGACAAAAGGAGGAGCCCAAGAAGGACGATAGCTCATCGGAAGAGGATAAGCATAAACAGCAGCCAGAAGCCCGCAAAAGACGAGCAGTTGGTGAGGATTCCGATGGCCACTCGTCGGAGGAGGTTGGCCAGGGATACAAGGAGGAGCCCAAGAAGGACGATAGCTCATCGGAAGAGGATAAGCACAAACAGCAGCCAGAAGCTCGCAAAAGACGAGCAGTTGGTGAGGATTCCGATGGCCACTCGTCGGAGGAGGTTGGCCAGGGACACAAGGAGGAGCTCAAGAAGGATGATAGCTCATCCGAAGAGGATAAGCACAAACAGCAGCCAGAAGCTCGCAAAAGACGAGCAGTTGGTGAGGATTCCGATGGCCACTCGTCGGAGGAAGTTGGCCAGGGACACAAGGAGGAGCCCAAGAAGGACGATAGCTCATCGGAAGAGGATAAGCATAAACAGCAGCCAGAAGCCCGCAAAAAACGAGCAGTTGGTGAGGATTCCGATGGCCACTCGTCGGAGGAGGTTGGCCAGGGACACAAGGAGGAGCCCAAGAAGGACGATAGCTCATCGGAAGAGGATAAGCACAAACAGCAGCCAGAAGCCCGCAAAAGACGAGCAGTTGGTGAGGATTCCGATGGCCACTCGTCGGAGGAGGTTGGCCAGGGACACAAGGAGGATCCCAAGAAGGACGATGCAATGTCGACCTAGATTTAGCATAAACACAACGTATTTTTAACAACTAGGAAATAAAAACTAAAAAAGCTCAATTATATGTAACAAACTGTTTCTTATCTGTGAGTGTAGCTTATGACGTTGATATTTTTGTTTGTTCGAAATTTAGGAATTTTTATTGTCGTCGGTTTTTGCTTTTGCAACACTTGTTATACCCTGATCCCATTAAAAATGGGAAAAAAGGGTATAATGGTTTTGTGCAAATGTATGTAACAGGCAGAAGGAAGCATCTCCGACCTTATAAAGTGCAAAAGTATGTAACAGGCAGAAGGAAGCATCTCCGACTGTTATAAATTATATATATTCTTGATGAGCATCAACAGCCGAGTCGTTATAGCCATGGTCCGTCCGTCCGTTCAATTATCATACATAGCAGGTATTTCCAGACAATAATTTCGGAGAATTATAGATAGATTATTATTATTTGGAATTCTCCAGGCAGCTTTCAATCTAACCTTTTGACATCGGGCGCCGATAACCGGCACGCTTGTAAACAAAAAAAAATAATGAGTTCAAGTGAATATAATCAGCAGCAGCCACAGTAAACAACAAATGCAAATAAACAATTCACCAATACCTTTCCAAGAAATAAAGCAAATAAACAAATGTATGCATACTTTGAATACTTACATATAAACATTCGGATTCCAACAATGCGTTGTCAGCTAAAAAAGAGCAGTGACAAATAAAATGAGGAAAATTACTTTTCGTTGGCCTATCCCAATGTTCATCACAAAAAAACATAACAGAAGACCAAAAAACAAGCTACGAACGAAGTGAAAGGGTGAACCGACTGCGATATACCCAAGCAAATCGAAATCTATAAAGTACTATTTTGTATACCATAAATAGATAAAGACTGAACTATAAAGTTAAACCGACTCTTAAATAACCAAGCTAGAAATCTTTTACCTTTAGCTTTGTATATTTATTACTTTTACTCGTTACCTATATACCCCTTACGTTTTAAGGTATAAATAAAGAAACATCAGCATTCGTCGCCGCGTGGAAACTATAAAAAACGCGAATGCACAACAAAGGCAAACTTCTCGAAATTATTTCAATGCTTTTGCCTTTTAGTTTTAGTTGCCCGAGTCGTGTGCCATCGTGTAGAAGCATGATGTGAATGAAATCTGTGGAAGTGCAAAGACCCACAAAAAAAAGTTTAAACATTTACTCTTATAAAGTTTGCGCTTTACAAAGTCTCTGTCATAATTTAACACACTTAGCTTTGAGGCCTTCACGAATTGGCAAAGTCGTTAAGTTCTTATTGAAAAGAAAAATCGAAAAGGAACCATTTTTAATTCGTTAAAATGCATTGTGCAATGCGTGAATGATGATTATATAAGCGACGCAGATAAATAGTTGAAAATAACGTCAAACTCTAGACAAAACATTTGCGCAAAGTCATTTCCCGGCCGACAGTGAAAAGCCGGCAAAACAAATAATATATTATCTTGTGCGTATATTGCACGGGTTATCTTTTTTTTTTGGCATCTGAATTTTGACAGGCGCCAAATAAACCAAAAAAAAAAAAACTTAAGCAAATCCAACAAAAAAACTATTGCAGGCAAAGTGTGTAAAAATACAGAGAAAAAGAGAGAGGGAGACTGAGATAGAGCGAGGGCAAAAGATTTATAAATAAAACGAGCAGCATCGCGAAAAGAGCTGCGAGCGTAAAGAAACATAAACAAACAAAGGGGAAAACAAAAACTAAAAGAAGAACACGAATATAACGATGCCGGAGCCATTTGGTATGGTGTATTCCATGCCAGAGACAAAGAAAAAGGCGCCCATTATTAAGGTGTCCTGCGGCATTGGTGATACGGATGGCTTTCCCGCCTTCGATGTGGAATCGGATGTCTATGACTCCAAGGATGATAGCAAGTGGGGCTTTCTGATAACTGGCGGCGCTGAATTCCACATGCCCTTAACTGTCTTTCAGGTAAGTGTAGTGGGAGGAAGGGTATTGTTTACGCTTTGTTAACTATGCATAAGTTCGTAGGTTGAATAGATTGGACCCGCTTGAGAACTCAAACAACTGCCGCAACATCATGTCAGCACCATCAACGTATTTCTTTTGGCGTGTCCCAACTTCACAATTTCCAATCGACAGCTGCAATTTTCCATTTCGAAATTGCGTGCTTTTGCTCGTATTTCTGGTCGCCGGCCAACAACAACCGCATAAGCAAACACAAATCGACAACAGTTTTGTCTGTATTTGAGTTATTCATTCATTCGTGTATGACGAAATCATCGCAGCCAGCGAAAATAATGAATATTTTATGTTGCTGGCGCTCGTTCGATGCGGCGTATGCGCGACAATTGTCGTGCGGTTGACGAAGACATAGAGCAAGCCCCATGTATGAAAGGGGTTGCGGGCGAGGTAGGAAAATTTAGCAGGCAACGTTGCGTTCTCGTTACAATTTCTTCTGCTCTTCAGCTGAGGGAATGCACAATATTTGTCTTAGCACTGTTTCTGCCCATTGCTTTCGGTTTTGACGTGTGTCTTTCTAGTTTAGTTTCAAACATATACTATATGGTTATTTTTTTGTGCCACTTAACATGTACTACATAAGGCAGGGCATAGGCGAAGTAATCGAATACTTAAATGGTAGTTTCATATCAGTCAAAAAATAACATATAAAATTTGATTCTAATTTTACTAATTCAATAAGACTACCAAATAAAAAAGCAATCCTTATTAAATTTAATTCCATCCAGCGCCTAATAATAAAGTTTAATGAAATTAAACATTATTGGAATATTTTTTTGCTTTAATTTATTATTTGATTTTCATTTGCAATTTGAAATGTTTTCTCAACTTTTGGGTTGTTTCAAATTAATGATCCCATTAGTTCTATTGTGTTGGTATTTTAATACAATAAATCTATGGGTAACTGTTTTCAAAACGTTTGTAACAATAATAATTAAATACGAAATAAACAATAATAGTTAAATACGAAATGAACAAATTTCTTGTTATATTTGCCTGGCAAAAATTGAAGAAAAATTGATTTTACTTATGTAAATTGCTATATAAGGATTATAGCTTTATCCTTAGGATCTAGTTATTAAAAGGGTTAAATTGGTCATGTTTACGATCGTCAATAGCTTTACAAGTAATCAAAAAAACAAGTGTATGTAACTTTATACCTTTTCTTTGATAAACTACTGAACTATTTCATTCCTATTAAGTTTATATAGGGCATAGAACATAAAGGCTCTACAGTTGTGATGGTAGGGTATACTTAAAAGCAGCTAATTTCAAAACACAAGCAACAAGTATCTCATTGTGTTTTCGGAGCAAACTTACACAGATTTGTTCATACATATGCCTTAATGTATCTATAGTCGAACTCGCATCCATCTGTATCTGTCTGTCATATATTTAATATAGATTTTAAGTAGAAAAAGTCTTTTGCTTGACCTAAACTCGAACTAGGCAAACAATTGTGCTCCGACTGCTGCCACGTTCGGTTGCATGAAACCAACAGCGTAGATTGACTTCTTTGGGTATATACAGCTAGCATAAAATAGTTAATTATGTGATAGAAAGTAATGATTATCCATTGGTAACAGGTTACACCCAATGGTATAGCTGACAAATCGGGCATACGTCTGGGCGACATCATACTCCAAATAAACGAGGAGGACGCAACGCAGCTGACACTGGCCGAAGCACACGAACGCATTAACGCAACACCAAAGAAGGTGCAGTTCCTTCTGCGCAAGTAAGTTGACACACTTAGCCAAAGAAAGATACGCATAGGTCTAAATGCTTATGCAATTTTTTTTTTGCAGCATGGAGGAGGATGATCCCATGGGCATGTACGAGGCCGGCGAGGAGAAGAACATTGTAATGCGTGTGCCCAAACCCATGCCGCCGCCAAAGGGTGAGTTTGGATAAGTCTGATTATTCTTTATAAGAGCATGTCAAAATTGTTGCAACCCTCCCGGCCGGCATGAACTGTGTGTGTGTGTGTGTGTGTGTTTTTGCACCTTGTTGTAACTCACACAAAAATTTTTGTATTTTGTAGACTTCACCCCAACCCCATTGCTTGGCTCGCGTTGTTGGCATCCCATTATGTGGCAAGAGCCGCCCGAGCCGCCTAAGCCCAAGAAAAAAAAAACCAAAACCCAACTTGATGAGGAGGGCAACGAGGTGATCATTGAATTGAGCGAGGACGAGTCCTCCGACGATGAGGAACAGGTGAATGCCAACAACAACAACAACAGCAATGTTATTAACCCTTGTTCTCTCTCTCTCTCTATTTTTCCTGATAATCCCCACGTTCGCAGGAGCTACCGCATCATCGCATTATACGGAATATTAAGCGCTTCTTTGCGGAGGTCGGCGATAATCAGGAGCTGCGCAGCAGCACCATTGAGAACATGCTATTGGCTCTGCCCACTGCAACCAAATCGCCCAAGTGATGGGCTGCATCTCTCCCCCTTCTTTTCCCTTCCCTTCCCATCTCCTAAACCGCTTTACAGCAAACTTAACACATAAATGCCTGTATTGTTTTTATTTTTTTCTGCTTTCAAATTCATGTACATAAATCTTAAGCACATATATGTAGCTTTAGTTATATCTTATATGTGTGTCGTTTTTCCAATGTGTGTGTTGGTTTTTTGCAAATAAAATCATAAACTTTATAAAACCATAAATCAGAGCATCTTCGTTCAGGCCGCGTGCTGCCGAGTTCCATTGAGATGCGGTTGTTGGAAATGCAGCGCAAACTGTCAGCCATAGCTGAAATACCCAAAATATTGACATCAACGCTGGCAACAGTCTCGCACAGCTTTAACTCTGAAGAGCTTTCGTATATGCAGCGCAAATGCTCTTATGACGAAGATGCACTCGACTATGAGCTTATGGAGCAGTTGGATAGCGAGGATGAGGCTGACAGCGAGCAGGAGGAAGATCTTGTGCAGGTGCTGGATGATGATGATAATGATGAGCAGCTTGTAAAAGAATTTGAATCAAAGCTGCTAAAGGATTTGACTCCAGAATCCGATTATGCATCAGAAGCCAATTATGCGACAAATGAGCTGAGCGATGAGCCAGACAATGACAAGGATAACGAAGACGAAGACGAAGAGGGGGAGGTGGAGGTGGACGAAGACGAGAACGAGAATGCCTTGGCTGCTACTCACAAGTCAGTTTTCTACATAAAACTGCCAGTTGCCGATGAAATGGGGGCATTAAATATCAGTTTCAGCGACGATGATGCTGAAGATGATGGAGATGAGAATCAAAATGAGAATGACAGCGATTTCTTGAGCACCACTTATACATGGAATTTGCGAAATGTGCCCAAGCTGCGCATCAACGATTCTGAGGGCGTATGTGATTTAACGCTCAGCCCGCAGCAGTTGGAGACGCCGCCACAGAATGCCGCTGACACGTCAAAGGTGCTTGTCGCGACGCCAACACTAATGCCGACACTGGAGGCAACGACAACAACAACAGCACTGGCTTCTGCTTCTGCAATGGAGTCACAAAAGGTAAAAAGCAATCAATGCGGTGGCGTCTCATTAGGGACACAACATAATATGACATTGTCACATTTTTGCAGCTGCTTTTCAAGCTGGATAACCTGGAACGCAGTTGGCCCTGGGCGGATCGTGAGAAAATCATATACAAGTGAGAAAAACTGACTAAAATAATAACATATTATTAAGAAAAGAGACATTTTTTTTCTTATGCCTGACAATGTTTTTGAGTTTGTTGACTAAGCAATATTTATAAATTATTTTTATTTTTTTAAGTTTAAGATACATAACGTTTTTTTTTTTTTGTGCACCCAGTCTGTGTAGTAATTGAGGTCGTTTCGCTAATTTTTTTTCTTTCTGCCAAACAGGCAATCAACTTGTCATCTGGTTCAGAGTAAGCCGCTGGGAATCGTAGGGCAGCGCATCCAGCTGTTGGCTCAACAGGAACTTTTGCGCAAGGACAAGACGCCATAGTCCTCCACAACTCACACTTAATCGAAAGCATTCTCTTTCACGCTCGTCATTAGTTTTAGGTATTGTGGTTTCGCACTTGGCAGTTAGCCAACTTTTAATTGAGTTCATTATGCAAATACGTCAGCTGCACACAAACTATTCTCAACATCCCCACACAAAACACACGGCGTATGCGCAATTTTACTCTCAGTTACACATCAATACTATGTACTTCAACACTTGTTTTGTAAAGATTTTTAATTAAAAGCTTTTCAGTTATTTTTTCACAAAGTTGTTTGTTAAACTTTTTCCATGTTATTTCAATACTTGATATTAAAAGGAATAGTAAAAAGCCAATTGAAATTGATTTTTTTGCTTTTTTTTCAGCTTGTGTTGCAGCTTATAAAAATAACGTATGCGTTTTTATATCAAAGAACGAATATTTAATTGATCGCATTTAAATAATTTATTTATCTTTTTTTGCAGCTTATTTATTGTTATGAACTTTATATTTCAAAGAGAATCTTTGTTCTCCACTTTGTATACATTCCTTTTTGCTCAAACTAAATATTATATGTTTTCTCACCAGACAACTTTTCAAGTGTGTATTTTGAGCATTTGTTAAAGTAGTTGTAGTTGCAGTCGTATAAGTACTTGAATGGATATCCGTTTGTACAACTCCAAGGTGTCCAGTTCAGGTTGCCTTAAGTGTTTTCTCAAGTGCAGAATCCTTTTGTGACCTCTCTGCTTGAGTATTTGAACAAAAAAGAAAAATCTGCTTTTGCTGGAAATGTGTTTTTCATAGCTGCCGGCGCCTAAGACTTGTCAAGCACTTAACTAATACACTCGTGCACACAAATCGGCATACTCACCTAGATACTTACACACACCCATACATGCATACAGACACACACACACACACACGCACGCAATTAAGCAACTCATTTACTGTTTGCTGCAGCTTTGATGGACAAAGTTTTTCTTGACTGTGTTTAAATTACACACCTCCAACTTTACGAGCTTTGACGGCACGAACAATTTGCATTAAACACACACACTGTAAATAATAACAAAGTTTGACTTAAATAAAACTTAAAAACTTAACAATCAATATAGTCTAGTATTAAGCGAAGTACGTCTGTCAACCCGTCTGTATGTATAAACGCGTCGATCTTAGAGATCATGACAACTAGAGACTTTAGATTTGGAACATAAGCCTACGCTCTACAGTATAAATTTGATACATTTTTCCGTTTCCGATGCACACATGAAAAATACAGTCAAAATAATGAAAATCTTTTTTATTTAAATCGGTTGAGAAACATCGGCGACATATGCATATCTTGAAGTATAATCGTTAACCATTGCTGCAGTAGTGTAAGCATGCCCGCACGTGTAAGGAATAGGGCGCAGGGTATCTTCTAGTCAAGCTTACTCGGCCAGAGCCTTCTCATTTGCAAAAGGTGAATTTTTGATGTAAATCTCTTTCTTTTGTAATAATTAATTTATCAATTAATAATTAAATTATATTCTGTCCATATTCTTATCGCAAGAATGTTAAATTTTAACAGTTTGACATAGTACAAAAATATGAACCATTTCAAGAATTAGTTATTTCTTGCATAAAAAATAAACCTGCAACGCATTTATGAAGCTGCATGAATACAGCACAGATTTTATGTTTATTTTATTCCGCTTTTTTTTTGGAGCGCACAGCGTGTTTTGAATGGAAATAAAATGGCACTTAACGCATTGCTATACATGCATATAACTTGGGGCACCACAGCACAGCTTCTCATGCTTTAAGCTGCAACATGCGGCAGGCAATGAATGTCAACGTGGCACACAATTGGCAACATCATTAAGGCCACATTAACTTAACACACACACAGAGAGAGAGAGAGAGAGAGCGAAATGCGAACGGCACCGCGATAAAACAAAACAGAAGTCAACTTAAGTACAAATAAGTTTCAATAAATGTCAAACAAAATGTTGACAACTTTTCATTTGCCACCTGCTACCCCTCGCTCGTGTTCATGTTGTTCTGGTTACTGTTGCGTTGTCGACAAAATTAGCACGCCAATAAACAAAGGACGAACCAACGGTATTTATCATCCTGGTGCAAGAACAATTCAACGCAGCTTGCCGGACTTTTGAGCGCCTCAAGGCCGCTTCGCATTCGCATTCGCGTTCGCATTCATCAACTGCTGGGAGAGAAGGACGCGCATTGTTGGTTACGAGTCCATTTTATAAAGCGGCAGCTCAAGCGCAAAAGTTGGCTAATTAACAGACTTTTGGTATCTGCTTTGTACATAATAATACTTACCCTAACAAAAATGTTCCGTATTGCGCATTTTAATGATGCGGCTATATAATTAACATACAAATAATATTCCTCATTGTACTCTTTAAAAGTGTTGCAAAATATCCGAACATCATGAAAAGCTCTGCTTCTATTTATAATTCTCATACATTTATATTTTTATTTATATCATATACACAGATTTGAAAGCATTCATCCAAAATGGCGAAAAAACATAAAGCGCTTAAGTAAAGAAATGTTAGAATGCTCAGCTTACCACGTACATATACATATACATGTATATTTATAGCCACAGAAGCCTTGTTCATATAAATATGTTAAGTTATAGACACATAACACTTAAATACAACAATGATATTTGATATCCACATAAATTCTTAGTAATCATATAATCGATAAATATGTTTATAGTTTTTTTTTTTATGCATTTAACTAAATGCAAGTTGCATTCCGCTTTTACAACAATTTTTCTAATTTTTGAAAACGCTTTGAGAAATTGTCTTACATGGGAGTATATATTTTTTTTGGTAAGTTCTGTATTCAAAGTAGGAGTCATTTTACAGAACTGAATTGTGTTTCTTGCAAATTTTTTTTTTCTTTATTTTTTAATTCTAGTTTGATACATTTTTTAAATCAAATGCTTACTCACACATTTCTGTAAAATTGCTGCCAAAATTGGAATACAAAACAAATTTTCATTGCAATTTGATAATGCTGCAAAGCGAGCTTCTATTTAGCCTTTATAAGCTATTGGGAAATGCAACTTTGCTTTGATATTTATCTATATGTATATGTAATAGTTAAACACTGTCTGGGGCCTGGGGGACTTTGATATATAGTTGGTGGGGTGCTTTTCACTTGTTTGGTATACAGTTTTCTTAGAGTTGTATTTGGGCGGGTAGCTAGTTTTAAAATTGGCTTATAACTATGAGATTTTGTTACAAGCTTTGTGACTTTCTTTAATGCAGCAGATAAAGTGTTTGTTTGTGTGTGTGTGTGAGTGTTTTGGGACAGCTTAAAGAGCCTCATCGGCTATGTTATGTTGGTCAGCATTCGCATTTGTATTCATGCTGACAATGACCATACCGGTTCCTGTTCCATTTGCGGATGTTCCTCCTGCTTCGGTTGCATCTTCAGCTATTGTCGTCATCAGCATTGGTTTAACTCCCTCCGCTTGCATATTGACTGCCAATTGCAACTGCGAGTTGCTTGCTGCTGCCGTTTCCTCCATGAGAGGCTGGCGCTGGTGGGCATTGTCCATGTTTGGACCTCGCTTGAAACGCAGCTTATGTCGCCAACCATCAAGAAAGCTAGACGAGCTGCTCGTTGTAGTTGCACTCGTGTTGTTGGTGTGAGCTGTCAATGCCATGCTTTGGCTGCGTGCTCGTTGTTCCAGTTGCTGCTGATGCTGTTGATGGTGGTGTGGCGCTGAGGAGGCGCGTCGTTTGGCCGCTGAGGACAAATCCTTTAGTCATACCTTTTCCTCGCCAGGCACTGGCGGACCGCAGCGCACGAACTACAATCAAAAGAACTGACAATTTGCTATCATGGTGTGGTTGGCAGGTTGGAAAACTGTACGTTGCATTTTTCATGCATTCATTTTTGTTGTTGTTTTTTGCAGCTTTGCAATTTGTATTTAATACAACATGGCGTATGCATGCTTAACATGCAACAAGCCACAGTGTTAGTGCGAGTGTGTCTATGCCAATTATGTGTGCGTGCACTTTGTGAGTAGAAGTTTCATTTATTTGCATACATTAGCTTGCATTAATCATACGCGCCGTAGCCCGTACTGTGTATATATATATTAAACAAAAGAAAAAGGCAAGAAGCATGTGAAGCTTATATGAAATCTTACCGAGACCTGAGTTGCTGTATAGGAATTGGTGCGTGGTCTATTACTAAAACAGAACGTCCTCCATTTGCGCTTCACTTGCGCAATCACCTCGCCATTAAAGAAGCAAAACAATGTGGCCACACACAGACCCTGCGAAATACAATAAAATACAAGGCCAGAAAGATAAGTGCAAGAGAATTATTATTATCAGTGGAATTGTCGTCGCAATCGTCGCAATTGTTAGATTTTTTTTGCGCGGGCTGTTTTCGAAGCAAACCTTAAGTATAATGCAATTTTGTTTATTTGCCATTTCATGCCCGGCTCAAACAGTTGCCAATTCATTTTGGGTCCTCGGTATCTCTAAATGTCTCTGTATCTTTGTTCGCATAAGTAAGTTGTCTGGCGTCGGTTGCCTGTCTTAAGCCTCCTTGAGTGGTATGTCATTTGGCGTTTTGTGTGCGTATTTATTGCATAGTTGTGTACGTGCATGGGGTTGGTTGTCTTGTTGTTGGAATCCTCATTCACACATTGCTTGCATATAAATGAAATTGGCAAAAAGGCTTCATTTGATTGCCAATGCACACGTTCTACTAGTTTCTGTTTCTCAACTCAATCAAAAGCTTACACACACACACACACACACACACACACACGCACATACACAAGAACGTACGTATTCAATAAGTTAGACGGTACGGTTAAGCAACCTGATCCCAAATTGAAATTTTCCAAATGGCATCCAATGATTTATATATAATGAATATGTTCGCAGCTTAAACTTGGTATTGTCGTATTTTAGATCATTTCATTTTATTTAATGAAGAAACATAGCTAAGAAACTAATTGTTCTTTAATATAACAAGTCATAAATCATACAAAAATATGATTGAATGCGTAAGCTTTATAAACATGCTTATATTACAATATGCATTTGTCAGAATACTTTAAGGTTTTTTTTTGTGGACTCATGTTTAAATCTAAGTTACAATATAAGCAATGTTTCAAGAAAGATAAGAACCTCCAAAGCATATAATTTCTACACTTCTTGCAAAAAAAATGACTTAAGTTATTAATAGCGAAATACAAAATTTTTTTTCTTTGTAAAATTTATTATAATTTCCTCAGTTGTCCTTAATAAAAAAAATGTAATATAAAGCTTATTTTCTTTATTATTTGTATATACAACAGACCAACGTGGTAGCTAGCCAAATAGCCAAAGTGTAGTTCTGTGTCGGCTATGTGCTTTTGTTTATATATATTAAATTTATTGTGCTTTGTTGTCATTGTTTGTGCGTTGGTTGCGCATTTATAAAGATTTTCTCTGGGATTTTGTTTTCTCCCTCTCACTATTGTCCAGCTAGCTTTGACTCTAATAATTCCGGCAGCTAAGCCGACTTTAAGTAGGTTGAATAACATTTAGCTTGTTATTATTCAGACTGATGTTTGTCATAACTATACGCTGCCAGCATTAAAGTTACCAAGAAACATCAACACACAAGAAAAAAAAGTAGAGAAAGTTTCTTTGGTTTAAGTTCATCCCACATACAAGTAGTAGTATTCAAAACTGATTTGCATGACATTCAGCTCTTAGCCCGTAGCTTAAATACACACGATGACAAGCTAATTACTCAGTACTTGTTTAGTGCAAACAGTTTGTAAAACTAATTAGCAAAGTAGACAGTCAAAGTGGTAACTTTCTGTTGCTTTTGTTTTGGACATACTCATTCTCTCTCTCGGTAGAAGACATGACGTTCTAAATCCAATTTTGGATATGTGGAAATACAAAAAACAAAAGAAAGACGGGCTTAGGCCATTAGGAGTTAATGTTTCTCTAAGCTTAGCAAATGTGTCTTGAACTTTATTAAAATTCCAGCTGAGGCATTTGGTTATCCAAACGAATAAGTGTCTGTCAAGTAAATTAAATAACTTTTTTTTTTTTTTGCCTGCCCAGAGATATAAAGAGCCAATGCTTTTATATTTTATTGCTTGCATTGCTGTCATAATAAAATGTCATGAGAATTTATTTTTGTTTTTGTGCTCGAAAGACAGTGATGCATTTTTGCATTCATAAGCACAGTTCCAAAAGATATGGAGATATATATTGTAATCCATCTACTCAATATAGAAAACTATCTTTAATTGCTTCACTTAAAGATAGAACGAAAAGAAAAAAGCTTTAAGTTTAGAAGGCAAACCAATAACAAGAAATCTATAAAAGTTTCTCGTGTTTATTTTATTCATGACTTTCTTTTTATGACCAGTTGTTTTTTTTATGGTTAACGCAAAAATACTTTGTTCAAGGACTATGCGGCAAATATCTACAACGTTCTATCCTCTTGTTTACAATAAACAAAATAATGCAGTATGCGGTTGATAAAATTATTCTGAGAAAACATATATATTTCTTTTATTTTATGGAGCTTAAAAGTTTTTTCCAATCTCTTATGAGTCTTCATACTCTGCAGTTGACACAATAATATTAAATTATATCCGTGCCAAGGAACAAGTGCCTCTCGTTCCTCTCGTTGTCTGTTGTTGAGGAAAAACTTTGCAATTTGCGCAGCAGCAACACAAACAATAACAACAAATGAACAATAAAAAGTTTCTGCTTACCGGCTTTAAAAACAATCGGCAAAAAGTATTTTACTTTTGCATTTGTCACTCGAGTTATTCGAATTTTTGGCTGCCAACCAAGTACAGAAAAGAAAAAAAACAACGCACTGTATTGGTATACCCTTGTGGACAACATAAATAGGGTCATACTAGGGTATCATAAGGTTGAGTAAACTTTATTTATATAAGGTAAAATATAGTATAGATAGTGTTGCTGAAGACTAAATCAGCTTTTTAAACTGATTTTTAAACCGTTTTCTTTACCCTGAAAAGTTATTCTAACCAAAAAATAGTAAGATCCATTGTGCTTACGAATATTCCCAAGCCCAGCGAAACCCTTGAGTAGCTTTTATCTTGCTCGTTTAGTAACAACGTAGATTAAGTGCAGCGCACAATCCCACGCCCCCAGGCTACCCAAAAGGCATGACAATTTAGAATATATGTGCACTTAACAACAACCGCAGACATTGAAATTTAGCTGTTTTTGACGTTTTTATTAGATTTGACAGGAATTTGTTGAACTCCTCTTTATATAGTTGTGCGTTAAAAGAGCAGATGAATATGAGTTGTGGGTCGATTTGGTTTTGTGCGTTTACGCCTTTTACTCAAATTCCTTCGCCTTTACTTTATTTACGTTTACTTTGGTTCAGCTCGTGCTTTTACTTTAACTGGCTGTGCATTTCATGCTCGAGTTGTTGACAGAGTTCTGTCTTCTTTGGGATCTCATTGTTCTTCTTTTGTAACCAATTTAATATGCACGTTGATGAAAATATCTAAGAAAATACCAAAGTAACATTTTTGCATATCGCGTTTGTATATTGATTTCACTCCAACCCCAACCCCTCTCCCCAGGCACAGCTCGACTGGGCCGCAGTTAAATGAGCTGAGAGCTGACTGCTTTTGGAAAGTTTGTAAGCATGTGCTTGGAATAATAATAATTTAGCCCTTGGCGTTACACCAATAAAAACAAGATGGTTGTTTTTTTTTTTTGGTTGTGATTTTTTGCAACAAACAAGATCTGACAAGGTTTTTTTTTTGCTTATTTGCATAAATTATGTTAAGTTTCTGTTGATAAAATCAATCCAATTTTAAGCCAATTAAATGTGCATAATACTCGACCCCTAAATTTCAATTGATGTTATGAACGCAAGAGCAAGGGCAGAGGGCGGACAGAGCATATTTCAAGCGAATAGATTTAAGTTTTACTCCAAGCAGTCAAAAACATTTACATATATTACAAAAACAGCGTTCGTAAAATGTTTCACCTGTGCAAACTCATAAAACAATATTAAAAGTTAACGCAAAAATATTATTATGGTCTAGAAAATGCCCTTTTTTTTTAGTAAGGGTAAAAGAATTTGAGGCCAAGAAATATAATTCATAAGAATAAGTTGAGATTTAAGTAAACGACATCAAGAAACTTAAAGCAAAAATAAAAAAAAAAGTAAACAAATTTCAGCTATGATAATTGAGTTTCAGCATTGCCTTAATCGTTCGTGCTGTCTTGGTTCAGTTAAAGTTTTCCAGCTAACAAAAACTAATTCAACGTTGTGCGAGGTATTCGGAAAAGAGACAAAAAAAAAAAAAACAAAAACAGAGAATTACTTACTTGAAATGAGGCCGTAAATGCCGAGATGACTTGGTATGTATACTCCCAGGGATGCTCCTGGGCAGGACGAAATGGCGTTAACATATACTGGAGGCCAAGCAGCGGCACAAGCAGCAGTGTTGCCCTGCAAAATAACACATCGGGGAATCAGGAAAAGAATTAAAGAGTGACAAAGAGAAAGAGAGAGAGAGAGTGAGAGAGATGGAGAGGATGCGAAAGGACAGAGCTGTGTAATAATACTTATACTTGTGTATAATTCGTTGTCGAGCGTATTAAAATGCAAGTCAACGCGGCGTATGCGTAATTTTAAATATAAAATGAAGCAAATAAAACTGGCTAAAGTAGCGCAGCAAACGCAAGATGCGAAGCGAACAAAAAAAAGCAAAGAAAAACAAGTTTATTATGCGTACGACCTGCGGGCCGGGTCCTGTCTTATATTTATGTTGTGTGTTTACGTTTTGCAAACCCAAGTTATATATTATTATTATTATTGAATTGGAAGTCTTTTAAGTTAAGGCACTCGCAGTGTTTTCGCAGTTTACATACCGAAATGCCTGGAGGACGGTCCGCGAGGGTCCACAACTGCCCTGAATGCTGGCCGGGGCTTTCAGCTTGAGCAGGACGACGCGCACAATGTTGCAGAGGAACAGTAAATTGAGGAATATGGAAATGCAAACGGGAACTATGAGAATGTAATTAAAGTCCGTGTCCGTCATCCAGCAGCTGCAGAAAATACAAAGTAAAAGAATATAGAGGGAAGTTTTCCAATCTAATGAATTGCAAACGAGCTATTTTCACAATTGATTTGCAAATCAACATGCATGTTTGTGCATCGACATACGGGGTGACATCATGTTGATGCACTTACTGCAGATTCTGTTCCCGGCTACCAGAGAGCCCGCGAGCCAGTCCATAGATGCATATGACAATGGCTGGCGAGCACCAGCCAAAGGCAATCAGCCATTTGACCAGTTTTTTCTCCGATATGAACGCTGCGACTAGCACAGTGTGTAGGTAAAATCCCTCGCACAGCATCCACGAGTAGTTGGTCAGCAGAAAATAGTGCAGTAGTATATGCAGTGCCACGCAATAGCCCTGCAACGATAACAAAGGCGAACAAAAAAAAAAACAAAGTTTGAGTTTCAAATTGCGTACGTGTGTGTGTGTGTTTGCTTACCGGACTGAGTTGAACTAGCTCCGAGTTGGGCACCACCACCAGATACCAAATGAGCCATAGCGAACTGTTTACCGCAAACGAACTAAATAGATTCATGTGCAACGTGATGCGGGCGCATTTCAATGATCTACAATTGGAGGTACAGAAATACAAACTTTATTTGTTACTAAAAAGAAGAATTTAATTACAAAATACTCCGTAATAAAGTTGCTTAGTTGTGCATATAAGTTAATATAAATGAATTCATTTAGCAAACTATTTTCAAGTTGGAAATTGGTTTAGTTTAATTCATGAATTATTTAAAAGTGTCCAAAAGACAGGACTGAAATAGTAGTATATTATAGTATTAAAGGCATTATTTCTTCTACATATATTTGTTAAACTTTCTAAAGTTTTCTGTGTAGTGCAGACTTTGTGTGCTTCCTGTATTTAAAACTACACAAGTGTTGTAAAATCTTGCAACCATATATTTTCTGTGATATCACTATAAAAAGAAAAGGGTATCATTAACTTAATTATTCTCCTAGAAATTTTCGTATATATTTTTTGTTTTTCCCGAAATCTAATTGCAAATGAAAATTCGTTTATTTGATATCGCAAATATTGACGTATATTTTGGCAACAACATGTATTTGCATTAAACACGGCAACAAGGGGGAGTCAAATCAGAAAATCAGTTTGTCTGTGTGTGTGTCGAAAGTTCATTTCAATGTCAACACTGACCATACGAGCTTTTTGGTTCAGTTCAGTTTTGGTTTGCCTTTTGCTGCATTTGCCAATTTTTGGCAGCTGGCAAAAAGAAACAAAATGCATATTAATGAATACATTTCAGATGCGAGTCAAATTTCTGCATGTCATGCAAATTCTGCGCATAATATTCTTCTGAATGAAGCATGTGACTGCAATTTTGTCAATCTTAAACGATGCTTAAGGAAATGGTCATTTTGATAATTTCATTTAATAACTGTTTTTATGCATTTCGGGCAGTTTTTTCAAATACATAAAAGCTTAATTGTGAAAAATTGGTCATCAATTTAATTAATGATTAATATATATCAATTATATTAATAATAAATCTTTATAGTTGTCAAGCGTTGCCTTAAGTTTAACATCCTCAAACTTTTGCAGCGCTCTGGGTTGATTTTCATTTTCGAACTCAAAAATGCCATTAGACCGTGCAAACCCCATTTGGCACTAAACGTCACCATAAATTTTCAATAAAGTACGACGAATTGACAGCTGTTTTCTTCATGTTAAAGCAAGAGAAAAAGTTTCCGCAAAACACATTTCTCAATTCAAAAGATGCCATTTTCGAAGCACTCAAAAACTGCGTTGCTTACGCGTTAGTAAAATTTCCGATAGTGGAAAATCGCTTAAGAAATCACCTTTAAAATGAGTGTGTTGCCAGATGAATCAATAAAAGTACTTTACTTGAAGTGACTTCAGTTGATTTTTTTTTTGTTTTCGAATGAAAACCATTCTCAACCTGGAATCTTACATTGATTGCTGTTAGTATAAGCATTTAAATTGAGCATCTCTTTATTTTGTTTACAATCAATTATTGAGCGTATTTAATTATCACACAAACAACAAAGAACAATTGGCAGATGAAGTGAGATATGTCTAATCAAAAATTCCCATCACATTCTGTGATACATTTTATTTGTCGTTTGCACACAATTTAAAACGCTTGAGCTATTGTCAAGCTGTCTCTCTGTTGTTATCTGTTCTGTTTCCTGAGCTGATAATAAACTAGCCAAGAGCACTAATTGTGTTGCAGACAAGTGGAAATTAATCGATATCCTGCACACAAACAAATGCTCAGTTGACGTGCAAAGCAGTATCGTCAAGCAGAGGGGGAGGTGAAAGAAGACGGCGGTATAAGAAAGCAAACATTTTCTCATTTCCAACGTCAAGTGTGGCGGATTAAATGGGCGTAAGAGTAAGTAAGAGAGTACAATGAACAGAAGTAAGTACTGCCACACACACACACACACACACACACACAGGTTGACAGTTGATTAAAGACATTTGGCATCGTTTGTTTAAGAATGATATTTGGCGCCAAGCGCACAGCGGCTATAAACCCAAATGGCAAATGGTGTCTCATTAGCCTTGAGTGGTTTTCCATCTGCCAGATGCCACAACGTAGCAGAAAAGAAAATGAGATGATGATGGATCCGTCCATACGTCACGGGCACAAAAAGAACATAAGTACTATTAATTAAGACTGCAGCTATTTAATGCAGTGTGTGTGTGTGGGGGGAGGGGTGGAGTGGTTGAAACTTACTTGAAGTAGCTTAAGATGGTCAGCGAGAGAAGTATGGCCAACAGGGAGATGCTATAGCCGACCTCATAGATCAGGTTCACATTGTGATTGCGCTGGAAAAACAGCAAGTAAATAAAGTAATTTATAAATGCCAATTAAAAATGATTAGTTTGTTTGCTGTTTACTTACCGCCAAATCATCTAAATTCACGCAGGTGGTGTAATTCGACCAGGTTTTATTGGTCAATGGGTGCTTGAACCATTCACCATCATCGCCACACTCCTTGTGCGCATATCCTGTTAAATTGATCAATATTTTTAATTGCATAATACACCGGATCCAATTCATAAATTCATTACAGCTAATTTATTTTTCGATTAGGCAACTTGTTGATGCATTTATATGGTAATTGCCACGTTATCGATTTGACCGCAGCTAATTGTTAGCTGTCTATTAAATTGCATTTTGACTGCATAAATAAGTAGTTATTGTGGTATTATACATTTATTTAACATAATGCCAAACAATTTTTGGAAGCTTTCCAGCTTTCTACTTGCAACTGTTTACGACTTTCAAAAGCGTACACAAGAGGGAGCACAAATGGCAATCGTTAAAATGTCCCAAATAAGCTGCCAAGCCGAACTTTAAATTGAAATTGGTCATAAAAACGAAGAAAATAAAACATGAGATTCCTGGAAAAGTTTCCAAGTGCCTCCTGCAGCGAAAACGAAGTTGAGTTATGCAATATTCGAGCTATTGTTAAACTGTTATCGAACTTGTTAAAAATACCGCTTTGCGAGACACTAGCAGCGATAGCAACTGTTGTTGTTGAATCGAGAATTTTTTTGGTCAATGGCGCAGGAAACGAGTTTAGATGCCGCAGTGTAGCTGAGAATTTAACAGGTGAACTTTTGCAACACGCTCTTCATCTGTCGCTTTCAATCCCCTTGCATTTTATCGCCAGTTGGCACGCAGAGTCAAAAAATCACGTATACGTTCTGTTTGTGGCAAATAAGTCGACAGTTAGATAATAAAATGTGGTTACACTGAGAAAACAATGATTTTAAGTTTGGTTAAAGCAGTCGGGGACTATTAAACTAATTATAATAAAGAGTTCCAATGAAAATAGTTTTATTTTTTGTTATTTTTCAAAGAACAGTACCATTTTTTAAGAAATTTATAAAAAGCGGTTGTGGAATGAAGTGAGAATCGAATGGATACGGGTCTCGTTATTGTTGTTCGTTTAATTTATTTATTGTTGTCTTTGGAAAGTTTCAAGTAATTACTGCTGGGAAATTAGCCACCTGGAAACGCGTCTTTTCGACATGCAATTTGTCTGCATATCAGCCACAAAGTCAAAACAAAATTCGATTTTTAGGTTTATTTCTAAACTTTAATTATTAAGTTGGATTCCAACACCAATCCATTTTCTTTCATATGGCAAAACAACAATTCTTATAATAATGCAAGTGCCACATCGATCGGTGTCGAAATTGTACTTGTGTGATTTTGTCAGTGTATGGCTGCTGTTGCTGCCAAGTTTAACCACATCCGGCAAAAGGAAGTGACATTAAATTTAATGGTGGCACAGTGCAAAGCACATAATCTTGTATACATGCTACACGCTGGCGACCCCGAGGCGCGGCAACAGTTTCGTTCTGTCCCGGCCAAAAACAAAAAACACTCATAAGCCAAATGTAGTGAACGCAACATTTACTTATTGTTATTCACCCCCACCGCTCGGCTCCATGTCATATTTTCTATGCTATTTTGTTTTCTGCTTTGCCACAAACAACACACAAAAATGTCATTCAACTTTCGTGTGGGCGTGGGGCATGCCTTGTTTTATGCAAAATTGACATGCTACACGATTTATGCCATACAAAATTGCCTCAAAGCACTTAATTATGATTATTTAATGGCCATCACTTTGCTTGTTTATCTGTTTGGAGGGCAGCCTTTTAAGCAAAGTATCTTTTTATTTATGATTTTCTTGCATAAGCAATTGCATTCCGTTTGCACAAGTCGTTTTTATTTTATTTTTTTTTTACCAAATTATACGCATCGCTGTTGCTTTTCCTCATGCCAAACATAAACAGACAAGCAAGCCAACCAACAACATTTAATTACGCTTGGATAATTTATGAATCTGCTGGTAAATTTTGTTGATCCGGTGAAGCGGTTGCACTTGTGAACATTTTGCGGTATTTGTTTTGGACACGCTCAAAATGTTTTTTTTTTTGATAATATATATATGACTTTCTTTTTGAGTTGCGCGCATTATTTAAATTTTAATTGTTTTTATTATTAGTTAAATAATTTAAGCTTGCGAGAAATGTAATTTACCACGGAAAGTATTAAATGTAAAATTTTATTTATTTAATGAGTGGAGAGTTTTAAAAGAAATCTGCATTAAAACCCAATAATAGGGTAATAAGTAATAATCTGATACATGAATATAAAAAATGTTAATTATTTGCTTTTGCAAAGCGAACGAATTTAAATTTTTACAAAAAATTGGGCAAAATAATATAATTTCTAAAAATTGCTTGTTTTAGATTTCTTTTAAATCATAAACTTTACTTGATTTCAGTTTTATTTTTTTTTTTTTTAATAAGGCGCTAGCCCTTTTTTATTAAATAATTTCTCAGTAGTTGGTAAGTTAATGGATCTTCCTGACAATGTTGTTAGATTTGTCAATAAGCATATTGTTCTACAACTTGGCTAACAAACTTATACAATTTGTTTGTAGATACTTTCAAAACATTGAACAATGCTTAGCTATGCTTTGTTGTTGATTTTTCATAAAACTTAATTTGCAACGCAACTTCAGTTATTGATTTCGAACCAATAGAAAAAGCAAACATCAGGAGCTTCCTCAGCTCAAAGGCACTCAACTACAAACGTATGTACATATGTTTGTGAGGTAGAAGTTGCAAAAGCCAAGTGAGTAGGTGCTTTAATGGCGATGAAAAGCTTCAGGTTCATGGCTGAGCACACACCAATAACCACACGCTCAGAGCATACGTGGTGTGTACTTAAAATCAGAGCTGAGGAAAAAATAATAAAAAAAAAATGATTTGCCAGCAATTTTTTTAATAAGCGAGGCGAAAATATGATAAATAATAATACACAAGCTTAAAATACACAAGCTTTACAACAGAGGAGCAGCGGAAACGAGACCGTGGCCTAAGAGTTGCCTTAACACAGGGGGATGCAGCCAATTAGCAAACCCCACCGGGTTTTGCGGTATTTTTTTAACGCATGTGTGCTTGTGTATGTTTATTTAGCCTGCGGTTTGTTGGGTCTGTGAGCCTTCATTAGGCTGGGGATGCTTCATTTCCGTTTCCGTTTTAATCTTGTGTGCCTGACATTTGACTGCGTCACTTATTTTGTATTTTATAAATTCAATTTTACGCATTCGGATATTTGGCTTTTGGTCCTTGATTTGGACTGCTTGGGTCTAGAATCCCTTAAAAATTAAACCAAAAATGGCCAAAAGCGGATGTTGCCCATGTGGAATTCAATAAACAACAAAATTGTGGCACTTACGTGCCGGATCAAAGCCGGTGATGAAGTCCGGACACAGCTCATAGGCGGAGGTGCCGGCAGCAGTGTCGGGCCAACACAGCCAGCCATCAAAGGTGCCGCCACAGTAGGAGCCTAGACGATAAGTTGTTGATAAAAAAAGTTTGTGTACTTATGTGTGTTGCAAGTTGATATACCTGCCACCGGGTGGCTGCCATTCAAACGCACTTGACATGCGGCACGTAAAGCATCAAAGTCGGGTCCACTTTCTGCAGCAATACTGCTGCTGCTGCTACTGCTGCTGCCACCACTGCTGTTGCTTCTTTCAACCATTGCTTCGCTGCTGCATAAAAAACACAACGTTCCTGTAAAACAAGACAAAAATATTGCAATAAGTTTTGGCTGGCTTCCAACTTGCAAGCATACCAAATGGCTTTAGGTCAGCGCTTAAATCAAGTCAATGCTTTTATTACAATAGCATATGTATAATATGTAAATATGTGCGTGTGTTTGCTACTAACGCAATGCACTCGCGCATACTCTTGTGTTTTACAGCTCGTTTGAGCTGTATTTTAATTGGTTTTGCGGACAATTCACTAGGACAATCTGTTGAGAGTGTATGGATGTGCACAATTTATTTATTTCGTTATTTTAACGAATACGATTCACACACACACTGCGGATTGACCAAGCAATTTAATTTGCGCGCCCAAAACTATGCAATAAATTTTTTATTACAAATTGTTTATGGCAAACAGACATGCTATAAATTATATAGTATTTCAATGTGTTTCTAATTAAGTAGTATTAGTCAATGGAAGGAAGAACATAAAAATAAATCAGATTTTAGTTAGCATAGTTAGATTAAATGAACTACGATCAAAAGTCGCCGCTAAAAAATCATGAAAGCTAACTCTAGAACGGGTCAAAGTGACATTTACTTCTAAAAATAGCAATATCGATCCATATTTTTTCAACTTATTTTATTTACATTTAAACTAACTTTACTTCCTTAACTAACTGAACTGACTTAACAAACCTTACTGTTAGTTAGTTATGATATACATAAAAGCATATCAAATCTTTTTCTTAGAAACAAATAACAATTCTTTTCTAATTCTTAGTCAAAGACATGTCCGCATAGTTTATGTAACGAACTCTACAAATTTCGACTTGCAACTAGTCGACATGCAAATAAGTTTTTGTCGCACACGCAACTTTTCGTACCTGATTTACTGAGTAAATATTCGCAACGCAAAAGTTGCGCTTCGTTAGTGTTTTGAGTGGTCGATAAAGTTGCGGACGCACTAAGTCGGATACGAGCAGCAGCGCGAAACAAAGCAAATCGCTGGTCGTAACAGTCAACAGTAACGATCACAGAATATCAAGCTCGAAATGCATGTAGATGCAATCAAGCGTAACCGGACGCAAGAGTCGGTTTAGAATGAGCGACGCATTCAACCAGGTACGCATCTGGTTCTATTGACACTTGCAACAGAATGAATGTACACATGAATACACACACACACGCACATACATACACTTAGTAAAGTGTTCTCTTATCGTTTGGATAAATTTCTGCAAGCACTTAAAGCAACAGCGACAAAATGTGAACAGATATGAATTGAAAGGAGTGGAAACGAGGGGGTTGAATAATGATGAATGCTGTTGCATTTGTGTGTGTACCACTTGGTATGCATAAAACCATAAGCATTTTATAGCTTTTGATAATGCTGCCTGTTTGTAAAGGTATTTACTAAGCTCAAGCAGACAAATTTGGTTAATAACTGGCATTAGCCATAAAAGTGTTGCCAATTTGATGAAGAGACGAAAAAGATGTAAATTTCAGCTTGGCAACACTTGAATTTAACGATACTAAGGCGACAAGTTGAAGACACTTAGCGACGCAATGAATAAAAGGAGCGTTAACACTACAGAGGTGTGCTTCTTTCTACATACATACATTTATATAAATAGGTCATTAGGCGAGCTGGCTGTCAATATTAATCTAAAAGCTGAGCTATACGTCAAATGCCAGTACAAAATATCATAGCATACTTTTTCGTGCAAACACTTTCGGAAGCGTTTATTTGTAGGTTGGGTGTTGGTTGGGTGGCGTAGCAGTTCGTACTGTGCTAATAAAAATATTTTTACGAGTGTGCACAGGCCGCACGCAAGGCAATAACAGAAATTAGCAATAAAAGAACGCCTACACCAAAATGTACTGCGATGGGGAAGCAAGAAGAAAACTCATCAGCTTGCACAAAGCACAAATTGCGTGATGCGGGGTGTGTGTGTGTGTGTGTGTGTGTGTGTGTGTGGGTGAGTGCGGGTGTGCCACCATAAAACTCACAAGTCGAGACATAAAACAGCAAATGCATGAGTATGTTGGTTTTCGTTACATTTCGTCGAGCATCTATTTCTGTATATGCAACAACCACCACCCCCCCCCCCCACGAAATTTGCAGTGCACGTGGCATAGTGGAAAACATTGTTTAAAATCTTTTTATGTGGGTCACATTGCAAATTACAGGCCCATATTAAAAAAGTAGCGAAGCGCAGAACATTCGTTGGCTTTTGACCTGTATTCACATGACAGAAACTTTTGATTTTTACATACCTTGACTTTTATGAAAACACCAACAATTACATTTCCGACAGGCGTTCATGTGACGTATGAGTAATGAAAATTCACGCACATGACTTTGTTTTTATGTTATCTGTTTGTGCTTTTTTCAATTCGTTGGCTTTCAACATCAATATATAGTTTATGGCAAGTCTTTCAAGTGCTCGTGTATTTTTCATTTTCATTTGTATAAATAAATCACTATGATTTCCAAATTAATGGGCACATAAATCATAATGCCTCGGCCCAGAATTCTTTTTACGCTTCGCCCACTAATTTATGTGTGGATAAGAAAAACGTATGCTTTTTAAAATAAACAATTGAGCTTTTTCCACACCTTCCTTTAATGCAATTTAATACATAATTAATTTTAAGTCTAATGTGCTTTTCAACAAGTAGTAGCTGCCCGGCCTTTTAGGCACTCAACAAATATACATATACTATGTATTTTTTCATCAATCTGTTTCTTTTTTTTTTAGCGGCCAGCAAAGTGCAGAAAACTTTTTCTATCTATTTTTTTTTGTATGCAACTTTTCGACTGTAAGGTTGATAAACGTGTATCAATATTTTGATAAATTAATATTTAAGTTAAAAAATGTTGCTTGGAAGTTAACACAATAATGTTAGCAATATAGTTATTAATCTTAGACTTTTAAAAGCATTGCACTTCTTTTTGTATACACTTGTTTTGATTTATATGCAATATATATATATATATATATATATATATATATATATATATATATATATATATATATATATATATAGTGGCAAGATATTCAGTGTCAACACTGGGACTTGGCCAGTAAAAAGAATTTAACAGCAACAATTTTATATTGAGCATCATTGTGCTTGTTCTGAAAGCATATTTACAAAGAGTTGCAACAAAGGGATTTTGATTGAAATTGACAATAACGTGTTGGCATTGTTAACACGAAGCTGACAAATAAACAATTTTTAAGTTTGGCATATGTGCTTGGATTCAATAAAGCAGCTGAGTCGAAAAATGCATTTTTAAAACTTTAACAGCCTTGTTGTAATTGCAACAAATTGCAGCAAGCCTTTGAAATGTTAAGCACTTTGTTTGCTTGATATTGATTTGATTGATTTGTTATTTTGTTTGACTCGAGCAATATTTTTTTCTTGAGCAACCGGGTTTTTTTTTTTTAAATCATAACAAAAATACATATATTTAAATTTACAACAACATTTAAAATGCTATCGAAAAATAAATAAGCGAAAAAAATCCAGATAATTCATAAACTCAGCTCTTTAAATATTAAATGAAACAAATCTCTACCTTTGCCAAAAGGCTAACAAAATTTCGCATACGCCGCATTGAACACGCCAGAAACGAAAGAGGAAATGCCGTTTATCAGGATGGAAGCGGCATATTTATCAAAGCGTTTATCATAAAATTTTATGTGCTTATGCATGCTTTAACCCTTTTTTAAATTTGAATCGTAGCTGTCAGCGGCGACGTACCTACAGTATAATATTTTTTTGAAAGCGTTGATTTATATTTTAAGTGCACACAAAGTAGCTAATATATAACGGAAAATGTGAGCTGTAAATATAAAAACAGCTTCAAAGTTTACTCGCCACAGGACATGCGTATCACTGTGTATCACTGTGCAATGGAAGTATAGACTCCTCCCAACAGTAACAACAACAATATGTTCTCTTTACGTATACATGTGTCCCAATGTTTCCATTGCGCGCGCTTTGAGGATTATGGCTGATGGGACAGCTGTGGAATGTCCGAAGCAGTGACAATACAAAACTGTTTCATTTTTTTTGTAGCTGCAGCTGCAGGTTATTCACACTGGCAATTTATTTATTTTTCACATGTTTTTCTTTTTATTTTTTTGGTTGCTTCAGGCTCTCTTGCTCCACTGAGTCGAATTTAAAACCCAAATGGAATAATTAATATGCTACAGACAAGCTGCTCAAGCAACTTAACGTCGAAGTTTTCACCTACGTTTAAGGTCAGAGTTGGAAACTTAAGGCTGCACTATTGCAATCTTAGTGCATCGCTCAAAGGCGGCCTGTTTGCTGGCAGGGTTAGGGCATGAAGGGTGCAAGTTGCAGCGAAGTGCAAACTTGTGGTTTGCTTTGTGCCACATTCTCGCTTTGTGGCTGTTACAATTTACTCTGCGCATGAGACTAGTCATTCAGTTTTTTCTCTTTTTTACACTCTGATACCCAAAGGCCAAAGAGCATATCGTTTTTTTTTGTTCCTTTCGTTGCTATGGGGGAAAAAATTGAACGAACTGAGATCTTTGAAGTAGGAAAGTGTAGCATGAGGTATTCACTAGGTTATATCTTTGTCAGATAAAGTGTAAAAACAGAAATAAGTTTCTTGATTGGTTTTTCCATACTGCCAGATGTCAATTAATCGTTGTTATTTCCCATTGCTTAAAAGATTAAGTCAGAAACAGTGTTAAATAGATTTTTTTGAGAGATTTCTTTATATATGCTGAAGATTTTCGTTTACCACAAAGTTTAAAGAAATTATCTTTAGCAAAGTCGAAGAGTATTTCGCAGTCGGTTGTGTCTTCTGCAACATCTTTAATTCTTTTATAGCTGCCTACGGTCCGAATTGAGTAAAAGCTCATGTTATACGTGCCAAAGCTTGGGTTTTTTTTTATGGCACTCGCCTGTCAACTTGCGGCTATTTGCAAGGCATTCATTGTTACGCATACGACGTGTGGTGCGGCGTTGAGGGTGCGTATGCAGTTCATTGCTTCTCGCTTAACTAACCAGCGAGTTTTTAGGTTTGGTGTGAAAAGCGTTTGCTTTACAAAATGAAATACGTGCCACACGTGTTAAATGCTATACCAGGAAGCAATTGCACACTTTTTATAGAACACCAAAGGATAGGAAAAGAGTGAAAGTTAGTTAGGAATTTGCATATGTTGCCCCACAAGCAAGCTGTACCACTTTGTGTACACTCTTCGGTGTAATGTGAGCTGTTTTCAGTTTTTGCTTTGCCTTAGCTCTTGTTTCTTTTTTAATTGTCTCGCATTTGTAAGAACGACAGTCTTTAAGAAACAGATACAGATATAAGTAAAAATAGACATGCCACATGTTTGTGGCTTATAAAACAGCTGCTCAACATAATTGTCATGCTGCCAAGCATATAATTTACAAAGCGTAACAATCTTTGCCAGCAACAACAAATGTTTTTCACACTTACATTTTCCTTTTGTCACTTTCGTTGTTTTTGGCAAGTTTTTAAGTCATACTTATTTGTACTTTAATGTACTTTGATTTTTGACAACTTTTGTTTTTAAGTAGAGGATTTTGTTTGTTTTTTGGTTTCGGTGCCTAGACAAAGATAAGACCTAACAAATCTGCGGCAGCTTAACTTTAAGTACAGACAACTTGACAACAGGATTTTGAAAAGAAACAAAAAGAAAATAAAATAAACAAGATGAAAAATCATTTGCATAAATGTACATGTTGTTTAAGGGTGGTTAGTTGAATAAGTATTTACAAATTAAAATTATATATACGTATTTTAACTTTATTAGTTTTTCTCTGCGTTTTTGTAATATAGTTGATTAGGAAAAATTCTGATTGGCGTTATGAAAAATCACGAGCAATAAAGAGGTAAAATATGAAATATGTTTAATATATTACAAAGCAATTATTATTTTATTTTCTTTTATTTTTTATAATTTATATTTAGTTTTCGTAAAGAGTCATAATATAATAAAAAAATTGGAATCAGCACGGTCAATTAACAATAAAAATTTATGGGCTTAAAAATAGACCCCTATATATATCAACTTTTTATACCCTGATCCCATTAAAAATGGGAAAAAGGGTATAATGGTTTTGTGCAAAAGTGTGTAACAGGCAGAAGGAAGCATCTCTGACACCAAAAAGTGTATATATTCTTGATCAGCATCAACAGTCGAGTCGATATAGCCATGTTCGTGTGTCTGTCCGTCCGTCCGTCCGTATGTATGAGCGCGTCGATCTCAGAGACTATAAGAGCTGGAGACTCCAGATTTGGAACTTAGGCAGTACAAGTTTGTTTTCGATTTTCGATAACTCTTCCCGTTTCCGATATACACATGGGATCGATAACAACAAAATCTTGAATTTGGAAAACTTTGAGATGTCATTTGAAATATAAAAAAAATAATGAAAATCTGTCAAATCTGTCTTTAATAAAAATCGGTTAAGAAACACTGGCGATATGGGACATTGAAGTTGAGTGTGCAGTATGCAGTATGAACACACACATACTTGCAAGCACTGACTTTACGCGTAAATTATAGGGATCAGGGTATCGTCTAGTCGGGATTTCTCGACTAGAGCCTTCTTTCTTGTTTTATACTTGGTTATTGGGTAATGTATAGGAGAGTGATCTCAATGAACGGAAAGTTCATAAAAATTAATTCAATTCCCAGCTACAATCAATTTTTCACTTGTTGGTTTTATTTAGGGCACTCAGTCAGTTGCCACATCGGATTTACCTATGTCTATATACATTGCAGTCAATTCATAAAAATCACATTATTTGCTTGCCTGCTTCTGTCTAACAGCCTGTTAAAGCCACAGCTACACATGCAGCCACACCTCTCTAACTATATAAAACACCCATGCTCAATAAGCAATTGAAAGTGGGATTCGAGCAGCAGACGCACTTATCCGCCTATCAACAATTTTCTGCACGTTTCGTTGAGTTTTGTTTAAAATGTTTTTACAATTGAAGCGAACGAGGGGAAAGAGGTTGATTGGGCGGGGACTATGGTTTCAACCACATCGACAGCTACACTCAACCACACACACACACACAAATGCGGCGTTGACTTAAATTGCTTGGGGTCAAGCTCCTCTTCGCATACTTCTCCTCACCCCACACCACACCACCCCACTTGACCCTGACCCTGGGCAACCCGTTTGGCAGTCAGCTTGGTTAATGTGTATAAGAGCCAGTTTGATTTTAGAATTCATTCTTCATTCATTTGCCTTTCAATTTTCTTGCCTTCTTAGACAATTGCTGCTCAATTCATATGGAAATATACTTTGCTCTTTATTGTCTCGACCCAAAAACGGGTGGGGATGGGGAGAAATGCTATTTGTGTATCTGCATAATGGAGTGTTATGGCCTCAATAACTGTACAATAGTCAATAGCATCTGTCGTTTTCCATAATTCTCAAAACAACAAAAATTCACTCACAAGTGTCGCATTTTTTTGCGACCTTTTCAAAGCCTAAATTTCTAAGGCATTGTAGAATTACAAGAAAAACTTTTAGTTAAAAAGTCATAAAGTTACGGCTTTTGCCCAGCAGCGTTTTGTTTACTTGTTGCCGCTTGAACTTTTCTTTATTCGCTTTTGTCAGATTTCAATTTATTTGTAATTTATGGCGATTTGATTTACTTTAAGTTGCGTAAATACTTGAGGCACACAATTTGCACGTCCCAAGCAATTAAGGCTATGCATGTGATATAAGTATCCCTATTTGAATTATATGACTATTAAGTAGCCAATTTTGAGTTAAACACATTTGAATGCTTTCAATAATTTACAGTTTCACTGTGTTATATATATATATATATATATAATTCTTCTTGATCAATTCATTTTAAGATTAAGTTTACGCAGGTATTGACGTTGAGCTTTTATATCTTTTTGGCCTCTAACCGATCTTATAGCTATAAATGTAACAAATTCTATTGTAAACATTTTAAACTTTACCACACACCAAAAACTAAAAACATATTAAATTAAAAGCCAACGTCAGTACCGGGATTCACGTCTTATCAAACAATTTTACCCAACTTTTTACATGTCGTTGCTTACAAAATGTTCATAAGAAACAGTAATAGGATACCTATTATAGTCTCTGCATAGTCTTTTCATATTATAGTCTTTTCAAAACTCTGATTTTTTTTCAAGCCTCCCCTTGTTAATCCCATTTATTATCCGTTGGTGACAGCAGACACAAAAGTATCTTGTTAGTCACAGAAACGGAGGCTTTGAGCTTGGCACGTGATTAAACTAAAAATTCCGTACGCTGAACTTTTATAGTGATTAACTTTCTTTCTTTCAAGAGTTTGCCAGCATTGGATTCAACTGTGGTAAGTGTATTTACCCAGCCACAAGTTACAGTCACTAATTTAATGCTGCTGCTGCTGCTTTGGCTAATGAAGTTGCGTTCATTGGCTTAATTAATTCCATTCATTCAGTGTGTGAAGACTAATTTTTGTGTTTGTACGACCATTGATATTGTTCAAATGGGTATCTTTTCGCAGTGATAAGATGTCCTTGAGATAGCAAGAGATAGAAAACGTATTGTAAGTTATGTTGTGTACGATATTGGATAATATTTTGAAGATAATCACATGAAAGATATACGAATGTTTTACTGTTCTTTTAAGCTCGGGCTTAACGAAGATTCCAGGAGCATTACGAAATTTATCAGAAGAAACTTCTGGGGGAATCTATGTGGGTGCTGCTAAGCTTCATGGAATCAAAAAACGAATTTATTAACAGGGCAGAGCTCTGTCAATGATGTAATCAAGAAGCTATAGCTGTTTACTATAATAAACAAAAGACTCTCATATTTTATCGTGTTCATGTTTAAAATAAGTACTTAACTAATAAAATTTGCTGTTCAATATATAAACATAATAACAATAAGAATTACCTGAATATTTTTTATTTAGTTATTTAAGATATTTTCTTAAATTTGCCCAATAATTGCATAATCTATTGTCCGTGCTACATCAAGTATTCATTTGATTCTTGGCGCACTTTTTCTTCGTGCTTTTCGTGGACATTTAATTAGTAACTGTGTTTGTTAGCACAGCAAAAAAAAAAAAAAAAGAAACACGAATAACATGAACATAAATCTGAGCGCAACAACAAACAAATGAAAGTCAGACTCTTGCTTAAATGTGCATATGTGTGTATGGTGTGTGTGTGTGTGTGTAACACAAATGTATCTGTCGCATACAATCAGAAGCTCATTACAAGGCATGTATTCTGTTCCGTTCTGTATGTATTGTGCCCTAAAACCAGTTGTTGCCCGCTTGTCCAGCGAGTGGAACGCATTATTATGTTGTGCCAGGCATTTTTGGTTGCCTTATCTGATTTGCCTTTTGCTCGCTTTAGCCGCCGGCCAATTGAATTTCAGTTTCTTTTGTGCTTTGAACCTTTCCGCTGCCCTACGCTCTGTTATCTCTCAGATACATTCTGATAATTCTGATTGTGCGCAGGGGCTGCCAATTAAAATGACGTTCGCGATTGGGTTGCAAAGATTTCTCGCAGCCTGCTGTTCCGGCTAATTCAATAAGCTTCGAAAATATATATGCCATTAAGTGGAAGGCCAACTGTGTGGCAGTCCCAGCATTTGGTAAATTCGAAACTGATTGACTTACAAATACCCTTTAAGATGTTATCGTACTGTGAGTTTTGCATAGCGATGACTCAAAATTCGAATGAATGATTTATAGAACTGTGTTGAATTTTTTTTTTAAACAATGTTCTATACTTTAGGATGCCTTATACCATACGAATGGGTATTTGAATTATTTATATGACATAGAAAACAACAATTAAACTTTGTTTAAAGCCTTTAAATATGTTATTTATTAAACAATGTGTAAATTCAAATTTTAAAATTAAATGACACAAAAAAATATAAGCCTAGCTTTAATATACCCCTTTCTGCATTTTAAGTGTAAACCGAGTAGATAAACCAAGCATCCGTATACACTCGTTTAACTCAGATAGCTTTTAGCTGGTGGCATCAGCTGTGCAACACTGAGCAATTGATGGCCATTAAGCGTGATGCCGAATGCTCTCTCTTTTTTTTGCCCACCCCAACAATATTATGTGCATATCTGAACTCTCCAATATAGCCACAAATAGCAGTTCGTGCCACAGCTTGTCGATAAGCCAAAGTCTTTTTTTTTTTTGTGGCAACTGCAGCAGCAGCAACTGCAATTTGTGCTGCATTATTTTGCATATTTCATGTTGCATGCAATAAATGTGGCTGGCAGTTGAATTCCACAATGCACTAAACTGGGTTAACGAAATGCAACATTTAAGCTAACAACAAATGCAAATGCATAACCTTTTTTATCGATTGGTTATTCGTTGAATTCAAAAAAGCAGCTCCTGTATGAATAATCAGTTCATATGCAGTTAATATTTAAATAAATAATAAGTTTCGGTCAGTTGATTTAATTCAGGTGGGTTAAATTTGCAATATGATAAAAGCAGGTATTAAAAACTATAACTGTATTCATTTATTTATACTTGTACTTCTTGCTCTTAAGGAAAATCGAATACTTTAATTTATGGAGTCGACAAATTGTCAATTAGTCATTTTCGTTTTGATTTACGATTAGATATTGCAAAAAAGTACGTGAAATTGCCAAAAATGATTCATTTATTTTGTAAACTTTGGACTACGTTCTCGATAAAGTTATAAACTCATGATTGGATTTTTCTGGTTTACTTTGCAATATATGTATAATATTTGTGCATTTTTATACCACATTTTTATTTATTTTTAATTTAACATTTATTGGGTTAGTATACTTTTTTTTAGCCCAGTAAAAGTATGTTAATGATCAGATGTTTTCGCTGTTCGGACCCATATGCTTAAGAGCATTTCGATTAAGTATGTTTAGTTTAACAACTCTCATATAACCAACATTTATTGGCTGTAAAAGCCTGCTCCTCATAAATGTATCGATTGAGATTATAGCTTAGATTTTCCAGACACTTGGCATAAGTTGTTAATATATTTATGAGCTATTTTGGCGGCATATAAGCCATATATATTCAAAGAAAAGAATATCAAAATAATTTGCATTATCCATAAAAGGTTTTTCTTTGGTTTCTCTTTAAGCTACAATGTCCATTTTCATCCATAAAAAAATTTGAAAAGGAATTTTGCTTAAGTTAAAGACTTACTGCTCGAGGCTTACTTGAGATATTTCACACTGAAGCGTCTTATCTGCGGCAAAATGGTCGGTATAAAATTAACAAAAAAAAGGACGAAAGGAATCCCAGTTGAGTGCGGGTAAGGGTTGTTGTTGGACACCCACTTAATGCTGAGAAAGGCGTTTAACTGGAAGCGGGTCGCAATGAAATTCAGTCGTTGAATTATGTTGATGGCGGTATTCGTTCTATAAATTTTTTGCTCGCTGTATCTATGTTCGTTTGTGTATGTGTGTGTGTATTCATTGGGGGTTTTTTAATTACCTGCAATATTGCAGCCACAAAAGATGCCCAGCAAAATGGTTGGGCAACACTATATATAAAAGGCAAAAAAGGGTAGCAACAAAAGACTTTGGCAAAATGGTGGCCACAACAACTTCAATTAAGCGTTTTAATTTTCAGTGGCTGGCAACCATTATTGCTGGCAAAAGAATTGAAAGCATGCTGAGATTTTGTTGGTGTTCGTGTTTGCTATTACCTGCTTAGCTTGGTATAAAAGCGGTCAGACTGGCCACATTACTCATAGTTGTAACAGCCAATAGCTTAACATAAATTAGGCGCAAGGATATTCGTCACAGGACACTCAACTTAATTGCTGTTTATGCATATTTAATCAAGAGTGAATCGGATTTAATTAAATGTTTCCAGAAACCAAATCTTTGCCCAACTCGGAAACTTAAGTCAAGAGAGCAAATTTTATGCACAAGCACGACTTCACAACCTATAAGTTAAAGGCCCATTTGCTGTGTACTCATTGTTAGTTGTGTGTGTTTGTGTGTGTGTGCGTGCTTTGTGCGCTAACTAAAACAAAAGCCAATTGTCGCGTTTCTCCTCATCCCGTCTCGCAAAGTTGATGGGTACTACTATAAATAACATAAGTAAACAGCGTACTGATTTGATTGCTGTTGCGTGTGCACTGAGAACCCGAAAGGATATCCAACGGAATATAAAATACAATATACATAGAATTAGAAAGCCTGAAACAAAACTTTCAACCTGAGTCAACAATTTGGTCCTCATCAAAATGAGTCTGAGTGACACGAAACAGGAACTATGTGTGGATGGATATTTGTGTAAGGCATTTCACAAATGGACATTGAGTTCAGACACATGCGACACACGACATAGAAGACATAGGGCTTACTATGGTCAACATGGCGTATGAGTATTGTAAGCTGCCAGCTGCTCAATTTGCTGACCGCTGTCCACTTGGCCACTTGTCCGCTTGCCCTTTAAGTGTAGTTATGAAACACTTTGCATTATTCACACGCCTAGACGACCCCAATATGTCGGACCCCAAGCTCATTAACTGACATTTTGTTTTTGTTGGCGATGGAGTGTGTAAAGAAATCCTATGAAAGCGATTGCTGCTTGGTTTTGTTGAATGACAGTTATCCCAAAAAAGTAACATTTCCTGAATGTTGTATTAAATAGATACTTTGTAACAACAACTTGAAAGCTTTCTTAACATCTGCAAAACTGTTCAAATATTCAATTTTTTGCAGATCAAGGTTTGGAAGTACAAACAGTCGTGAGTCTTAATCCCCAATCTATCGTAACCAATCAAAGACTCAGCTGTTGAGAACTGGATTCTTTGTTTTTCTTTGGGTAAAAGTTTAGTTTCGCTTAAGGATGTTAAGTTGTTCAATAATAGTTAAGTAAATTAATCCAAAAGTTTTAATTAATATAAGAGTAGAATATTTTCACAATATGTGTTTTATACAACATTATGTATTATTATAATTGTGTGAACGAAAATAAATTATTTGTTTAATTAACAAAGTGAGAATGTATTTTACTAATACAACTTGATTGAATGATTCAAATCTTATTTGTTAGCAATAAATTTACCTTTTTAATAAAAAGGCTACTTACAATTTATGGACACTCTTTAAGTGTTTGCTTTTATTTGCTTAATCGTTATTACTATTTTTTTATTTTTTTTTTAGAGCAAACGTTTATTAAGGCTTGATCAATAAGTATATAAGAAATCATCGGACCTTCAAAGAGCACATTAGTCATAGTATAATAATATGCTCTACCTTTCAAAACCTTAAACAGCGTATACTGAGATCTCTCGGAACATTAATGGCAGCTGTCGCTGCCAGTTGTTAAGCTTTAAGTTTTGCTTTACTTCCCTGTTGTAGTCAACACATTTTTACTGTATACAATAACCAGGTCAAAATTAGAACCCAAACAAACCTCTAATGAAATGTTGTGCAAAAGTTTCAACTCAGCCTGACATTTTCCAATTGCCAAATGTGGCAAGTAAAGGTTTAGCCACCAACTCGAACTTTTGGGTTTGACTAATTGAAAGAAATTTGTGTGTTCGAATGGATTTGTTGTGGCTTTAACCAATGTTCCAACACATTTGACTACTTTACGGGGGTTGCTGGACAGCTAATTAGCTCTTGTCAAAATGGCTTAAACTCATTAAGCAAAGCAACAACAAGAGTGTACGTTAAAGCAAAGAAAAACATGAAAATAAAATATAAACAAAGGCGTAACTTTTTGGCATTGTTTGTTGTCACTTCGAATGATGGATATTCAGTCAAAATGAAATTAGAAATTTCCGCCCAGACATTTCACTTTCGCCACTGACATTTTTAATTACACTTCATGTGCACTTTTTTAATTGCACACAACAGCTGCATAGGTGTATCAGGGGAAGGGGAACTGTTTACATGTGTGGGTGTTAGATTTTTTTGGGCCCATCTTCTCTAATGCAATTTTCATGTTGTCTGCTTTTGACTTGCATGCAAAAGAAGCTGTTGCCACAAATATGTGTGTGTTTATTTATGCCACGCGCCGGTGTCTCAGTTGGAACGCTGCCACATGTGCCGCAACAAGAGTCAGCTCACCCAACGTGAAACAACACATAAATATTACGCATACGTCAGATTTGCTTGCCAGGTTGGCACAAACGCAAACGAAAAAAAATAAATAAATAAAAAACAGAAACTAACCTGATTTACGCATTCAAATGCAAAAGAGGCATCAAGAAACCCAAAAACACAAACAAACAGCAAATATCTTCATTTGCATTCGGATTGCGATTGGATTTTGCCTTTCGATTTTTTGGCTCGTTGGGGATTGAAGCCAAAAGCTTTTGGCAGCTTTCAAGACAAATAGTCAATCAGCACACAAAAAGATGCAAACACGGAACTAACACTATTTTGCACCTTTTCTTTTTAGTTCGATTGTAAATAAACAGCTCAATCTGTCATTATTAAATGTTGAAACATTAGACCTTTTTATTAATAATAATGAAAAACTTTAAAAATAAATGGTAAGCCAAATTTGGCATTTTGTTTAGCTATTGTGCTTGAATTTTATTTGTTTGTTATTTTTTTAAATCGTTGGATTGTTTGCAAAAGAGAGCAATTAAAAATCGTTATAGAATAAACAAACAGAATTGTTTAAGAGGTATTTTTCTAATATTATTTCTGTCAGAAATTTGAACTTATTGTTATTAAAATTAAGTTTTTTTTTAAAAAATATATATTCGGCGAAGGCTGGATTGCTTTACCGTACAGTCGGAATATTTATAAATTTAATTTACAATTGTGAATTAGAAATAAAAAAAAGGAATAAAATAAACAATTCACAAGTATAATAAAAACCATCAACAACAGCTTTCAATTCTCGGGTTAAATTAAAAAGATACAAAACAGATGAATTGCTTTTTCTAGTTAACGACAAACTCCATCAATTTTCACACACTTTGCATATCTTCATTACCATATTCCATATTGACACATTCGATTGCATAGTTTGTCAAAATTTGCCACACACAGTTGCACCTTAAACACAACCACACACCCACTCTGACACGCATCACTTAATTGCAATTCTGTACGTCACAAATATTGCAGATTTTGGTGTTGTTTTTGTTGAGTTTTCAGTATCTGGAGCCGTGCCCAGAAACGAGAAAGAGACTGCGTGTGGGACATTTGCAAATTTATAAATGGAATTTTACTTGATTTTGTTTTTGGCGCTATTTTGATTAGCAGCTGTCAACGGCTGCGGCCAAAACTACTAAACTATGTTTGACGTTTGACTTCCGGTTTGCGGCAAACTTTCATAGACTTGATAAGGTCATCACTGTAAAATTATATTTCACACACTCATCGCTTGATGTGTCAATCGACAGCTTTGAGGCGGCAACATATTTAGCAAATGTCTCGCTGAAGCTTAACGCATTTTGTTTCTGCTAACCGCAACATGTGGCTGATGCGGGGTGAGGCAAGTGTTATATGGTGTAAAGTACGCTGCTTGGCAATTTCGCGCATGATTTATGGGTTCGCCATCCATGACATGTAAAACATTGTTGCTGTTGCGCAATTGCAAATTTTTCTTCCTTTTGCCCTTCATTCATTCTTCAAACAATCGCGTGGTCTTATCTTAAGAGCATATCAGTGTTTTCTTGTTAAAAGTCGCTGCAAATCATCTTTTCGCATCTGATATCGAGCAGAAGGTGCAGGAAACAAAGGGAGAGGGTACATGACTTAAAGATACCCTGCAAATAAATAAATATTCTATCTGATTGCCTGCTTCTATTTTGTCTTTGCATCGTATCTGATATGTCAAATCTTATGACAATATGTATTGAAATTTTTTTATTAATTTTTTAACCACACATCTTTTGAGCAATGCAACAATGCATGATGTCTGAAGAGAATGTATGTCTAACTCTAGCATGTAAGCTTAATGATCGCATCTTTTGAAACCGTTGATTATCAACATTTAATTGGTGGAGGGTATTAAGAAACGGAAGTGGCCACCGGGGCGGTGGCGACAAAGTGCAACATCTTACAATGTGGCAACAGGTGTTTGGTGGCCAGCTTACATGTGCTATCGTGCTTTTGGTCAGGCGAGAGGCACAAGTTCGTTATTTATGGCCAACACCGGTCTAGGCCAGGTAGGTGCAAGGCAACAGCGCAACTTCGTGCTGGATCCTGCTGAGCGCGAGCGCACATGGCAATTGATTAATGTTGACGTCGCGGCGTGAGGCCCAAAGCGAAAGCAAGGTAACAAGAAGATGGAAAGAAGAGAGGGGGATAGAGCAGTTGACTGCCTTTTTGGCTTATCAAAAGATGCGGCACGTGTGACATGTTCAGTTTTTGGCGTTGCGCTTTTTTGTTTCAGTTTGTTGTTGCTGTTGGTTGGTCTGCTTTGTTTTCGTGTTTGCTTTGCTGTTTCATTAGCGCTGACAAAGTGCCCAAACGGTGCGCTGTAAGCAACATCAAGCTGCTGCTGCTGCTGTTGCTCTGGTGGCAGTGACAGGCATCACAAGGATTGTGGCCAGCATTTTTAGTGGCCTGTCAAAGGCAAATGCAAAACACGTCAACAACAACGACGTCAACAGCAACAAACAAACAACCAGCAGGTCAAAGTAATCTCAAAAAGTTGGTCTCGAAACTATTTGCATGTTCAGATTAAAATTCGCCAACATTCCCCTATGAATTTTAAACGACATTTACGTTACACATAAAAACCTTTCAGTTGCAGGATGATGTATGGTAGAGTGACCTTTTTTTGGAGAGATGAAGCGATTCAAAAACACCCTGCACTTGGCTTTAATATACTTAAAGGTGCTTTTTTTGAAACGTAGGGATATAGATATAAATAGCTTAGGTATTAATTATTGAATATTTATTTTGTTTTTTCATTTATTTTTGAGTATTTATCACTGATATGCACTTAACAATAATGTTTAGTATCATTTCTGCCAAGTCCTTTAACAGAAATAACAAGTAAGAAGGCTCTAGTCGAGAAATCCCGACTAGACGATACCCTGATCCCTATACTTTACGCGTACAGTCAGTGCTTGTAAGTATGTGTGTGTGTGCATAGCGCATACTGTATACTGCATACACAACTTTAATATCTTCGGTGTTTCTTAACCGATTTCAATAAAAATATCACAGGTTGTTAATATTTTGTCTAATGTTTTAAATGTTGTCTCAAAGTTTTGCAAATTCAAGATTTTGTTGTTATCGATCCCATGTGTATATCGGAAACGGAAAGATCTGGAGTCTTAAGCTCCTATAGTCTCTGAGATCGACGCGTTCATACATACGCGCGTATCATTTCTGCCAAGTCCTTTAACAGAAATAACAAGTAAGAAGGCTCTAGTCGAGAAATCCCGACTAAACGATACCCTGATCCCTATACTTTACGCGTACAGTCAGTGCTTGTAAGTATGTGTGTGTGTGCATAGCGCATACTGCATACTGCATACACAACTTTAATATCTTCGGTGTTTCTTAACCGATTTCAATAAAAATATCACAGGTTGTTAATATTTTGTCTAATTTTTTAAATGTTGTCTCAAAGTTTTGCAAATTCAAAATATTTTTGTTATCGATCCCATGTGTATATCGGAAAAGGAAAGATCTGGAGTCTTAAGCTCCTATAGTCTCTGAGATCGACGCGTTCATACATACGGACGGACGGACGGACCCTGATCCCATTAAAAATGGGAAAAAGGGTATAATGGTTTTGTGCAACAGTGTGTAACAGGTAGAAGGAAGCATCTCCGACCCCATTAAGTGTGTATATTCTTGATCAGCATCAACAGCCGAGTCGATATAGCCATGTCCGTCTGTCCATGGGCTATCACTGGCGCTAGAAAAAACAGAAGTGGTAGTCCTGACCAAAAAAGAATACCAACAATCATCACGGTGAGAGTTGGAGAAGCCATGGTGACGTCGAAACCGGCGGTCAGATACCTGGGCATTATGATAGATTCCAAGCTGAATTTTTTCCAACAGATCAAACAGACGGCAGACAAGGCGGCAGGTGGAGTAACTGCGCTCAGCAGACTTATGGCTAACGTTGGAGGCCCATCCCCTAGTAGACGCCGCCTTCTGATGAGCACGGTTCAGTCGGTACTGCTCTACGGAGCGGAGATTTGGGCCGACTCTCTAAACGTAGAAAAATACCGGAAGAGGCTGGCGCAAGTCCAAAGGAGGGGGGCTTTAAGGGTGGCTTCCGCATACCGCACGGTTTCTGAACCGGCAGCTCTTGTGATTGCGGGGGTCACACCCATAATACTTCTAGCTAAAGAGCGGCGGGCGGTTTTTCTGAGGAGAAACGCAGGTGAAGGGGAAAATGTATACCTTGAAGAAGGAGCCAGGACATTAAATGCATGGCAGAGCCTCTGGGAGGAGGAAAGTAGGGGGAGATGGACTGCGCGCCTCATAACAGACGTGAAGCTGTGGACCGAAAGAAAGCATGGACAAGTAGATTACTACCTGACACAGTTTCTTTCGGGACACGGCTATTTTCGCAAATTCCTTCACCGCATGGGAAAGGCAACATCGCCCGATTGTGTCTATTGTCCCGGCTGCGGACAACGCCGAACACACGTTTTTTAGCTGTAGCAAATGGTGGGAGAAGCGGTCGACGCTTAACCGAGAAATAGAGACGGACATCAATCCCGACAACATAGTGAGGGCTATGCTTCTAGAGGAGAACATCTGGGGACGGGTAGCACAATACGTGCAAAATATCCTTAGAGACAAGAAGCTAGAGATGGACCGAATACAGGGGGACGTTGAAAGACAGAACGAAGTAGAAGGCCATTAGGGCCTTACGATGGACCTTGCCCGAAGTAATGTGGTAAACGGTTCCAGGCAAGTGTCCAGGGTCAGTCGAGTGGGTCGACGATAGAAGAACGGGGAGTGGGGTTTTAGTCGGTATCATGCCGTTAAGGCACAGGAGCCCGACACACGGGTGGATTTTGGCAAACCACCTACGGCACGTAAAGTTTTTCCCCTCTCCAGCATTTGCCCAGGAAAAAAAAAAAAAAAAAAAAAATGTCCGTCTGTCCGTCAGTCCGTCTAACTGCCCGTCCGTATGTATGAACGCGTCGATCTCAGAGACTATAAGAGCTAGAGACTCCAAGAACTTAAGCTCCCTAAGCAGTACAAGTTTGTTTTGTGATTTTCGATCACACTTTCCGTTTCCGATACACACATGGGATCGATAACATCAAAATCTTGAATTTGGAAAACTTTTAGACAACATTTAAAACAATTGAAATCGGTTAAGAAACACCGGAGATATGGCACATTAAAGTTGTGTATGCAGTATGCGCGTACACACACACACACATACTTGCCAGCACTGACTGTACGCGTAAAGTATAGGGATCAGGGTATCGTCTAGTCGGGATTTCTCGACTAGAGCCTTATTTATCATAAAAACAAAGGCCCTTTAAACTATTTTCAGATAAGATGTGATTATTATTTTCTGATATATTTTTATTGCTGTCCCATTGAGTTGCCTGACAGTAAATGCAAGAGATCAGCATTGAATGCTGATGCCTTGGGCAACGGAATGCAGCGAGGAGAATCACGACTGCTCGGAAATGGTCATGGCATGGCATGGCATGGCCTGTTTACTGTCTGTGACTAAGACCGGGATTGACTCTCTGTCGCTGTTTTTGTTTTTTGCCTTTGCTATCAGCTTTAACTTTTGTGGCAAAGCAGCTGCTGGGCTTTGCAATGTTGAGCGGCAAATAAGTTGATTGCTTTGTGCTACGGCTGGCAAGTAAATGATACTGACAGCAGACAGAAGGAACGAAGAGAGACCGAGGCGGCTGTTGTCCATGCCAGCACCAGCATCATCAAACGAGACAAAACTTAATTTCTACATTCGCTGACACGACAATAGCCGCAACAAAATAGCGCTGTCAAAGTGAATTCACTGCGTATGTTTGTTGAGTGGGCAAAACTGGTAACAGTAGCCAGAGCCAGAAGCCAGAGCCACAGGATGCCTCTGGGAATACATCTCTTCTTCGAAGGGAGTGAAAGAGTGACAGGGGGGGAAGCAGTGGGCAGGCAGTATTGAGTTTAATATTAAATTTAAGGTCTATAGCGATGAGGCATATATTCCATTAGACGCTTTTAGTGCTTGTTAAATTCCAATTAACAACTTTTTCTGCCAGTTTGGCAGACTGGCGATTTGTTGCTGATTTAGCTGCCTTTAAAAGGCGTGGCAGAGTCTACCCCCTTCTCTGTCTAACTTTTATGTTGTGCGTTAATTGAACCCGCACACACTGAACTGTTGGCCATGTAAGAGCTCACATTAGTTGTGTAGTTTGTTTACCTGTCGACTATCAGTCAGTTAGCCAGTCAGTCTGTCAACCTGTTTGTTCGTTTGTTTGTTTGTGTGTCTATCACGCAACTGTTGCACGTAGCACGTTGTCCATTTAAAATGAGAAACCTGCCTCATCTTTTTTAGGTGAGTCACTGCGACGTACGCGCGTTTCGTTCGCGTTTCACGCGCGATTTTGCATCTTTTTTTGGCTTGCCACAGAAAAAAAAACATTGTAATTCTTAATGACTGCTAATAACAATTAATATTCATTTTGATTTGCGCCTTTTAGCCTGGCGGCTGCTTCAAGCCAAAAATAACAAAACCAGCTGACCAGCAATGACGAAGACGATTACGAGCTACCCCCGAACCTAACCTCGCCGCTCCCCGTTGCCATATCCTAAATCATAATGAAAATTGATTGAAACTGTGTATAGTTCGGCGCACAATTCAATTTCAATCAAACTGGCAGAGCTAAAACGATTTTAGCGGGCAAACTGTTTGCCATTTTATCGTTTGTTTAGACTTTTTGTTTCTCTTTTTTTTTCTAGTAGGCAACAGCAAGGTGGGGGCGGGCGGTAGATAAATGTTCAGTTCAACAATTTGATGATGAAAATGCGGTTTTGATGTTAACAGCCCAAAATAGATCGCGGTATTGCAATTAATTGAAAATGCTTTGTGCTATAAACATTCATGTATTGGCGATGAAAAACCTGTAATGATTATAATACGCTCCGTGAGCAACAAGTAATTGCTGAAAGATCACATTTGGCTTTTAGCCAGACACAAGATCAAGATTTAAATGTTCATCGATGAAGTTCAATGCAATGCAAAAAAGCAGCAGCGATAATGAAAAAAAAGTAAGAGTCGTTGATTGTTTGTTTTTAATTTGATTTTAGAATTCCTGAATAATCTACCTAACGTTAGAGATATATATATGTTTATATGGTTCTTTTTATTGATAGTTTTATTAACATAGAGTGAAAAATTAACTGTAAGATAGTTGGATTATTTCCAAATGCACTCTTTTATTTGTAAATTCACGAAAATTCATGAACTGATTCAACAATGAAAAGCTACCTTCAAACCTTTTTTCTTGATAATGTTTAAATAATACTCAATTCAAAGCAAACTAGTTGCATTTTTTTTTTATTATCTATTACTATTATTAAGTACTTTCCATGTTTTTAATCTACTTCAACTACACATTTTAAGCCCAGTTCTTGACACTGTATTAATTGGCAATCAAAGTTTTCTGTGTCAGTAACTTTCAATTATTTTTGATTACAATCAATAACAACTAATAACCCAGTCTGTCCAGTCTGTGAATAAGCCTGCCCTTAGCTAAAACACATCACAGACCAAACAACTATTATGCAATTGCACAGACAGATAACGTCGCAATGTGATTATTAATGTAAAGCGTATATAAAACTAATACAGAGAGAGAGAGAGAGAGAGAGAGAGAGAGAAGTTTCTTATCTCGAAACTCTCAGCGAATCTAAGTAAATGTTATTCAGTTTGGATTTTTTTTTTAAATTGTTTGATTATTTTACATCTTTAACTGCAGCCCAGATTTGCTGACTTACTTTGTATGCATTTCTCGAAGTCAGTTTCCTATACTATATATATTTTTCATAAATTTTCTTAGTCTATCTTGAGTCAAGGCATCATCGTCGCCAGAATTTGTCAGAATTCTCTGACTGTGTTTGCACACAGTATATGATAAATAAATTTTGTGTCTTCCAATATTTACTTATTGCAGTTGCATTAGAGACCACGTGCACAACAATAAAAACAATAAACCCACCCACAGAGTCACACAAAACGCTAAAAATGCAGTCAACGCATTTGGCTAAGACTCGTTGTGCACCTTTTCCTGCTGCCAAGTTTATTGTTTATACTAAACTGATAAATGGGTAGAAAGCCAACTGATACGCTCAACGCATACAACTAAGTTATATGTACATAAAAAATCGTGAGGTGGTGGTGTTGGGGAGGTGGTAGGGAAGGGAGGGTTTTGGCAGCGCCAGGTAAGCGCCTAATGTCAAATAGACAATAAACGGCATGTTGGCTAGCAAATTGTATTTGCTTAAGACTCCGGTTGCGGCTCGTTAGGCTCAACTTGTTTTGGCCAACGCTGACAAATGGTTGCAGATACATCATGATCGTGCCACAATGATAAATACACACGTACTAACAGTCGCGTCGCGTCGCGTGAAATCATCGTCGATTTTTTTCGATCATTTATTGTCGGTATCAATTTTTTTTTTAATCATTTCGATTTGTTGCGAATTTGAATTTAAAACAATTAAAGGCATTGGGCTGGGTTTGACAAAAGATTTATGGCTTTGCAACGTGCAACGTAAATCTAAATTCTCTGAAGAGGTGGGCGTGTCAAGTGTCCAAAAGGTCGGGAAGTCAAAAAGTTGGCTTTGATTTATGCAGCCGAGTTTTGTGGGCCATAATAAAAACAAACGAGGAAGCCCAAATGTAAATTTGCATATGCCTAGAAAGGCAATTTTTGCGTGCGAGACCATTAAAAGCCAAACTGGAGGTGGGGCAGGAAGCGTATAAAGTTGCTCCTTGAAAATAAAAATGTTTAATCAACATGCGTATAGAAAGAATCTTTGACAATCCAAAGATTACACAGAGCAGCGTTCATCTCAAATGGGATGGTAATTAGTTGGTTTGTACAAATTGCTACAACTTTTTATGGTTGTGATAAAGAAAAAATAGATTTCTGTAATCAACATCCTTAAAAAGTACATTTGGAGAAACGTATTGGTAGCGAAATTTCAAATAAAAAAGGGTTGGTAAGCAACATGATTTTATTTCATTTCATTACATTTCCTACAAGAAAACGAAACGATTGAATGTATGCGTAGGGTCGCTAAGGTAGTTAGTCGTCTAATGAGTGGTAACTTCACCACCCACGAACAAGTGCCCAGTAGTGCTGGGGTTTGTTTGTTTGTCAATCTTATTAAATATTTAGCTAAAAAATATATTGCATTAATTCAAGCATACATACATTCTATAATTAAACTACATTTAAGCAATTTAAGCTTGTGATTTTTGTTGTTAGAAATATATAAATACTTTTTAGCAAGCCTTGTTATTATTGCACTTTTCACACTTACACACACACACGCGCACACACACTCATATTTAGCGCCCACATGTGAAGAAGCTCGAGAAAAAAGAAGAAGTCTTCCTTATTGTTAATTGACTTACCGGAATGCGCAAAGAAGACGACGCTGACTCGTTAGGTGCAGAAGCTTACAGCTGAGAGGAGAAGCGAGACTGAGGCTCAACCCTATCCAATCCAATCCAATCCAATCCAATCCTATATCCTATGCTATGCTACTTCGCTCTTATTTATGTGTGTTGGATCCTGTGTGCCGTGGTATTCTGTGTGCAGCCTGGGCTGAGTTTGGCTCGTTGACGTTGTCAGCAGTTAATTGAATTAGTTGCTAATTTATGGCGATGTTTTCACTGGGAATTTTAGCGAGTGTGCGAGCAGGCGCTGGGACGAGAGCTGGCCAGAAACTGCTCCTTTACAATGGATGCTGTGTGTGGGTGGTTTGAGAGGCGCACGTCGCGGAGGGCACACACACACACACACGAAGGCATGCCAAGGACGCCGTTGCGTCGCCTGTTTTGTGACAATGCCGCTGCGCCGTCGTCTCAAGCGCTCGAGTTGAGACTTGATTAAATGCCTGCCACTTAAATTGGCTTTTAAGCGGCACGCAATGCACCAAGGCGATAACAAATCAGCAGCAAGTAGCAAGAAGCACCTACGGACGATTTTTTATTTTTTTTATTTATAATTTAAATGACACTTGTAGTTATTTTTATTCTTTTGTTAGGAATACACTTTTTGTTAGTGTGTGACATTGAGTATAAATTCTGTTGCTTATTTCATTGTTGGCACTTTGTGTTGATTTTCACTCATTATTCATTATTTGCTTGCATTCAAATCTAATGCTTAAGTTTTTATTCGTTTAACAACGTTTAACACTGGAACTTGTCTCGGTCGTAAATGGTATTAAATTTTTTAATTGTTTGGTTTTTCGAGTTGCGCGCCACAAAAGCAAAAGACGTTTTTCCGTTGTGAACATCCGCGTGGGACGTGTGGAATTCGCGGCAGTTGAACGGCAACTGAGATCCGCACATGCCATAAAAAACATTCAAAGGCCAAGCAACAATTGCGCCGGCCGGCAGCTGTGCTATGTCGGATTTCCTACTGGGCTGTTTGTTTCTTATAACAGCGCCATTTTGAGCTTAACATGCGCATGTTAATATTAAGAGAAACATTAGGCGCGCTGTTAAAGTTTTGAAAAGGCAACCGTAACGCGTAGAAGTTAGAATTTAAATAACGCTGTATATATGATTTTAAAACTTTAATTTTCTATTGCTATTTGCTTCATCAGCATTAACATTGTTGCCTAGAATAAACAAGTTTTCGGTTGTCAATGAATTTTTGGACTATTTACTGATAAGGCGCTACAATGAGTTATTCAGTTGTGTGATTTTTTATTTATTTTTGGACTGACGTAGTTCGTAAATCAAAAGTTAAATCGCAATCTAGGTTTTCTAATTGTAGCCTAATTAAAATATAAAGCACGCTTTGTGCTGCGACATGAAATTGAAGAATTATCAAAGTTTTATAATTAAACCACTTGTATAAATATATAAACATATAAAAGGGGCGCGCGTGTTACGTACATTTATTGCTTAGTTTTATGACGGATATATTATTTTATTGTCTTTAAATTCATTCACAATAGTTGATAGCTCTTAAAGCTCACAATAATTTATAAAGTTCTTAATTCAAATTAACTTTTAATGTGTTGTTTTCAAGTGGTTTTCTTTTGACATTGCTAGACAAATTGTAACGCTGCTTGAGATATCTGTACACATACTCTTTTAGTTGTCTATCTCTTGGGTGTAATTATCAGCGATAAGTTCTGTCAACCCTACTCAAGCTTTGATAGGTGCGCAAATAGTATGTATCTATAATTGATAAAAGCGATAGCAAGCGATAGAAGAAGTGAAGAATGCGTTGCATCAGATTTGAAAGAGTGACATGAACGAAAAGATATGTGTTCGTTGAGCAAGTATATATATATAATGCAGACATTTATAACGAAAAACGAAAAGATATGTGTTCGTTGAGCAAGTCGAAAATATATGTATACATATATATATATTACAGACATTAATAAATTTAGCTCAAATTTATAATTAAAAGCTTTAGCATTTTGTTTGGGTTTTCACTTTATTTTAAGCACATTTTAGAATCGTTACAAGCTTTTTACTCCACAGTATAGGTAAAAGCAAATCCAGCATCCCTGGCATCATACAATTCATCGCTGTTGAAAACCGCCATCAGAGGACCAGGGTTGTTGCCTTAGATAAAGATAGAAAGCGGAGAAAGCGAGTGTAAATTGGAAAGCTTTCGAAAGCTTTTAATTACAAACTTACTGCTTATGACCACATCCTGTTGGGTGGCGCCACAGAAGTATGTGGCACGCTCATTGTTAGCAACCAGCTTGGCCTGAGGTACCATCAGGAAATCGGCATCTTCCACAGCTGAGCTACCGCTGCGATAACAGGAGTTATCAGTCAACAAAGTGTTGGCTGAAGTCTCAGCGCCCACATGGAAGAAATACGAACGAATGCTAAGGATGAAAAATGTGTAAGAGTTACAAACTGAGAGACAACAGAGTATTTCTCTATACAAACACAAGCTTCGAGGTTGATGCTGTGCGTCTAAAGCAGATGGCGTAGTTCAAGTGCGAAGGATAAATGCCGTTGCCATCGTTGTAGTTGAAGGACTTCACCACGCCCTTACTGTCCGGAAAGTATTGCAGGCAACCGACTGGCGCCACAAGAAAACCATCATCGAAAGAGCTGGCACGCTGCTGTGGCTCAATTGGATCCATTTTCTCGGGCAACTCACGCACCGATGCGCCGGCAGGACACTCGAGCTGTGTGACCACCATATTCCACTCGGGTGTCGGCAAACTGACGCCACCAGCACGATTCGCCAGCACGACGAGCAGCTCAACACGGGATTCTCCAGCGCTGGCATTGAACGGCACATAGATGTGTTGCCAGGTCTCGACACCGCACAGACGCAATCCTCCGTCCACTTCGAAATAGTCTTGCGTACACTCGGCCGTCTTCAGACCCGAGCTACCATCACGGATTTCGGGCTGTGCCAGGGTCATGGCGAAATCGATACGCAGCTGGCAAACATATTTACTGTACGCATTGATGTGATATTCGCATTCGCGTGGCGGATTCAATGGCTTCACCAGCTTGATATCCTTGGAGGAGGTGGTGCCACCACAGGTGGGCGTGGCCACGGATGCAGCCTGTACGCCAAGCACAGCAGCTGCGAGAATAACAATTGCAATGGAACCGTTCATTTCAGTACCTTTTTTGTGAGTCTTTGGCGTTGGTAGTGCGGCTTTTATACTTGCTCAGTTGGCCCCCGATTCTTGGCTAATTAGCACTGTCGCCAGCACAGAGCGCCACCGATAAGAAATCGATAAGTTTTATCGCAGCACTGTCTGCTGCAGGGGGTCTGTTTGGGGTTTTCGCATCTGTGCAATTTTGTAGACAACTTCAATTAAAATTCGTGTTGTTATTTGAAGCGACAAGCAGACAAACTCTATAAATAAACAAATCTATGTAGTTCGTTAATGTTGGCAGTAGAAAAAGAAGAATGTTGGATTTTATTTATTAATTCTCCAAAGTAAGTGATATTGAAGTGTTCTTTTTTTTTCTAAACTTCGATTATTGATTAGTGGTATAGGAACTAAAATTTAACAAATCTCTCTTTTATTTACAAGTCTAAGCTAACTTAACTTTACGCTCTTTAAGCTTAAGATAAGAAAATTGTATACAGAAAACAAATTTAAAGCATTTTAGAAAAATTATACTATATTAGGTTGTTATAAAAGAATTTTTGGAAGATGTTTCTTAACTATCGACCCATTAGAACTAACTCAATAAAACTTTCAAATCAATCAAAAACATAAAATTCTTAAAATTCCAATCACTTCAAAAGCAATAAGGTAAAAGCTGCGTTTCACTTACAAAAAATAAATACTCAGGGTAATAAACAAAGAAAGATATACTTAACAGAAAGAAAACTTGATTTAATTCAAATGGGACGAGTTTAATTTATGCAAACATTTAACAAGTAAACATTTGTGGTAGTAGAAGAAATTATTTTGAATGGATTTCTGAATTATTTTCTCTACATTGCGTACATTTTTAATACAATTTTGACAGATCTTAATTATTGGTTTGTCGTTTTTCTTGCATTTTCTAATTATCTTTCACATTTCTCAATTTTATTGCTGATAAGCGTTTGATTGATTGATCATTTCTACCGTCATATTCACATATCAATTTATCAAACGTATTTGATTGCGAGGAGGGAAATGTGTAGCACCTTTTCACTTTTTGACATCATCACAAGTAATTCGATTGCGATAATAATGATGATATGGGAATAATGGTATTCGAGCGCAAACATAACCCAGTTACGAGAATTTGTAGTAAGTTGAGCAGAGCACGGATAGTCTTTAGTGTTATTTGCTTTACTTGGTTCAATGACTTTGAGATACTTTAAATATTCACATCAATGTTGACCACGCCAGTTGACCGCTCTGTAGATATTCAACTTCTTCAAATATTGACACAAAGTTCTTCTAACATGAAAATCACATCAACCGACTGCCGACAACGCCAACGTTTGCTGCTGTCGTCGCAGTTGACATCACTGTTAACGCAAGCGTCATATAAAAGCAGCAGCACACATGATTCGTCTGCTCAAAGTAAATGTGAAAGTGTAGGTGGAAGCAACAACAGTTAAACAATAGTTAAAACGAATTGCTTACTAGCAACAAAAACAACAAAAACAAAAAGGATTATGCGATCTTTAACCTGGTTTTATGTGCTTGGCATCTGCGCCTGCGCCTCTGCCACAAAAACAGAGGCAACTGTAGAAACTGTATTCGTGCCACTTAATCAAACGGAGGAGCAGCAGATGCATATCGAGCCGATTATTTGGAGGCAGGCACGTCGACGCACCACTCTCGCAGACAGCTGTACCACAAATGGTGGAACAACAGGCACTTGCCTCACGCGCTTCAAGTGCATGCGGCAGGGTGGCACAGTCAATGGATATTGCAGCACCTACGGCGTCTGCTGTGAAAGTAAGTGTTAAGTTTTATTTGTGTTAGTACGTTTCTGATTTCTTTTCGTTCGTGGACAATAAAAGTCGTGCTCAAAGTTGCTTTAAGTGGAAATCGAAAATAAATATATAGAAGTAATGAAATAGTCGACAAATAGTTAAGCTATTAATTGTGAACATCCTCAATTACACTTTGCCACAGCTATCTAGATACATATATCAAACCTTTTACCCTCACAGACTGAGTGCTAACAACGCACAGCACAAACAGTTTAACATAAAGATTTTATTTTTTCGCGCAATTATATCATATGGTGCGTAGGTGAATAATATGCTTGCCATTATTTAAAAATGTAGTTAATAAACTTTGAGTTTAAATAAAAGCAGCAAACTAACTTATTTTCACTCTATTTCTAAACTTATATTTCAGCTAATATGGCCTGTGGCACGACGAGTCGACTGAAACGTACGATTATTAAGAGGCCTCCAACATTTGCGAACAATCCGTGTCAGTACACAATTGAGGCATTAAGTGCGAATGTGCAACAGTTGCGTATCGACTTCGAGCAATTTGAGTTGCAAGAGCCCACAGTAAGTGCAACCGATGGTCCAGTGCTAGAGTGTCAGGATTATTTTGAGGCAGACGACTTTAAGTTGTGCGGCGTCAACACCGGTCAACATTTGTACCTGCCCTTCGATGTTGCCGCAGGTTTCGATCAGATCACATTGTCCTTCTTCATATCATCTGGTTGGGCCCAAACCAACTGGCGCCTGATTGTTACCCAGTTGGAGGGACCTAAAGCGAGCACTATACGCAGGACGAGCATGCTCGGTGGATTGGCAGGTGGCTCAAATAGTTTGCAGGATCTGCGTGGATTATTTGCTTCGCACAATGCGGACTACGACCTGCTGGCACCTGCTGGCTGTCAACAGTATTACACTGAACTGAGTGGCAACATACGCAGCTTCAACTATCAGCCGCAAGGGGGCAGCGTCTATATGCCGCATACTAGCTACACCATTTGCATCAAGTCCACGCCCAGTGCCAGCATGATTGAGTGAGTCCATCATCTCGTCAGAGCACATTTCAGCTCAAACTTGAACGGTTTGTTTTTATCCATTTTGCAGATATAGCTTCAGTAGATTCGCCATGTCACTGCACGAAGGAATGGGCGCGGGCTATGATGAGGTATGCCATGCAACGGTGCATACGCTTGGCCGACAGGAGGATTATCTTTTGATACCACAGTCCATGCTAGCCACGAATAGGGCCTTCCAGCCCACATACTACTGTGGCACCAACGACAATTTTGTAGCCTATGGTAAGAACATTCGTGCATTTTCTTTATACTGCATCCTTGACCTGCTTTCTTTATGGTATATCGGTTTACTTTCCACTCACTCAGCATTTCCACCATACATGATGCACTTCTCCAGTGACGAGATGACCATCGATGCCACCCAGGAGACAGGCTTCAGTTTGACTTATCGCATTCGCACATCAATTCTGTAAAGTGGCAGGCAGTCAAGCTGCCCAGGGTTAAGTTGCCATTAGATTAAGCAACAATATTGTTAGCATAGTGTGCATAGAATTAAATAAACTAAAGTGAAAACGATTCTTTCGAAACTCACAAGCATCTCTACTCAATTTGCCACATCACTTGCCGGCCGTATCAAAACTCAAAGCTGTTGGTTGTGTTGTAGTGCAACAAATTAAGCTGCAACTTGTTAACTTTCCACCTGAAAAAATATTTAAGCCAAAAACGGCAAGCTTATGTGGGTGGTTTATCTGTGTAAATATAAGCGTGCACACAAAAACAAAAGCAATAGCTAAGCTATTGAATGCTGAAAGTTAAGCATTTACTAAGAATAAAGTTGTTTTGCTGCTTAATATTTATTAATAACATTGAAGCAAATATATAAAATTATTCATTTAGACTATCTTTTTGGAACGCGGAACGTTTGACATGGAAATATAAAGATTAAGTTAATAATAAGAACTACAAAACAAATACACTGTTTAACTGGTGTTTAAAAAAAGTTAGATTAACATAGAAACATATAAGATGATAAGCTGATAAAAGCAGAGGAGCTATTAAAAACAATAAAGATACAAAAACACAGTGTTTAATGTAATAGTGGATAGTTAGTCCCCTAAGAAAATTTGGGTTTAAATATTTTTACTATCAAACATTGGTCAAAGGCAACACATTCAGTTATTTAATAGCTTTTAGATCAATAACATTCTTTTCTTGAATATTCGCATTTGAAGTCTCAAACCAAGTTAAGGGCTTAGCATATAATAAGTTAGCATTTCTAAACTTGTACTTGCTCAGTAGCTACAAGAAGCAATTTAATAGCCAAAATAAGATTTGTCTGGATTAAACAAAGGTATGTCTCTTATATGTGATTAATAAATGAAGCATTCTTCAGTTAGTTAGCTAAAAATTGTTATAAAAATAAATATTCTAACATGTTGCCCCCAGAAAAGTTGAACAAACATAATTGAGAGGTCAGAACATTAGGAATGTGAAGTTAAGGGCAAAAGGAAAAGCTGAAACTTGTTGCGGTCAGCGACATGATTATCCTTTTAGTTCTGTAATTAGTGTGATTAAAGTTAAGCAGCTTTTGGCCCAGGTTAAGGGGAGCCTAGCGTTGAGGGTGGGTAAGGGTGGAAGCAATGGGACGCCCACTCCTTAACAAAAACAAACACAAATACTACCAAATAATACCAATACAAATACTCGACACAAACAACACACACATAGACACATTTATTTACTATGGTTGTGTTCTCTTGAGCTATAAGCCACCACGATAACAAATAGTCGAGTTGAGACGAATGTTTATTTAGTTACGCATTCATTCCCATTTTATTGTACAATTTGGTCGGTATTTGCGTAGAGACGGCCGAGTGGATGCATAAAACGCGCCATTGGCAGCATTGAGATGTTTTGCCCCACCCACAATGGCAGACCTTTCACTTTGACAAGGTGTTAGATTTTAGAGTGCGCCACTAATTGCCAGCGCTAAGCCAAGTAGACGCTTTTTTCTATCTTCTTTTCCTACCATTTCTTTTCTTTCACTTGGACTTTTTCACACTTAACAGCTGCTGCAGTAGCTATTTTTGTATAATTATCAATCTACTCAAGTTACTCAGAGAATTACTCATAACAGATACTCATATGTTTATAGATATTCAGCTATGCGTAGGCACGTGTGTGTTGATGAGAAGGAGTGGGTGAAGAGGGAGGTGTAGTGTGGCATAAAATTGAGTGGTCAATATTGATCATTGTTTGGCAGTGGAGTGTTGCTTTAGTGGCATGTGATGAGATGGATTATGGCTTTACATCTTCGCACCTAAGTCAGAAGAAAAACCCAGCTACTTCTGATATTGCTACCCAAAAAACGCGTCTTGTTGAGAAAGAAATCGACTAAGAATTACCCTAAGACAATATATTTGCTTATCAAAATTATGTATTTAAAACACGGTAAATAATGTAGATAAAATTGTTATATGGTAAATATGATTATTTATACCTTTTATTATTTTATACTTGTTAACACATTTTTTGGTATGTTTATACCCATTGCGAAATCAATGCAGCTGGTTTTATGGGTTTATTGATATTGGCTATAGACTTATCGATTATTATCAATCAGATGGTGGTTGTTTAAGCATCTGCATCTGCATATCTGCATTGCCTTGAGGCACTTACAACTACAATGTAAATGGCTTGGTTTGATTAAGTCTTAACACCTAATATGAGTTATCGAGAAACTTTTATTCTATATGTGTAGTACAAAACAAACAAACAGGTAAACTTAATGGTTAGGAAAATATTAATATGTCCCTAAGGTCAGATATGCTATATCCTCTGCCTATTACACACTTTTGCACATCTTTATTATACCCTACTTACCATTTACCATTTTTGAATGGGCAAAAGAAGCCAAGCTGCTATCGTTTTCTACTACACATAAATATTCATGATCGCCGCAACGAAATTTGTTGCTGCAATAATTGTAGAACTTAAGCGCCGGCTCAGCTACGCAAAATGCAGCTCATAAATTAAGCGGCATGGAAACTAAACTTGCAACAAGGTGCCAAAACGAGGTGCAACAACTGCAAAAACAAAAAATAAATGGAAGAAAAGGATTGTGTGGCAAGAGTGCGACGCAGCTGCAAGGAAAATAACGAAAATGCATTTTAAAACTGGCCAAAAAGGCAAAAAACCGGTAGAAGGAAGAAGAAGAAGAAGCAGTTAGCTCTGCTGGCCACTCGACGCTGTCTTTCACTTGCTGTCCCTCTTACACACACTTCCCTGCTCTCTCTCTCTCTCTCTCTCGCTTGCTCGCTCTGGGTGTATTTAAGTAATGATTTTGCAAAATATGCGCAAAAGTGCCAACAGCAACAACCGCAATATGGTGCCCCTAAATGGACTGTAAACCGGAAGTGCGAATAGCGTGCAGCTGCGTCAAGGAACCGTAGCAAAGAGCTGCTGGACCCTTTGGTTGCAACTCTGTGTTGGGTTGTCAAATAAAGTGTGTGACCTAACGTGGCAGGCTTAAAGACAAACACCTCTTAAAGCCTTTCAGCTTTTTGGCTAATAAAAACACGCACGCAAGCACAGGGTGACTCTAGTGAAGTGTATGCTAAATTGAAGCCATTGGCCTGTATTTGTGTATTGAGTGCACTCACACTCACACACACCCACACCGGAAACGGATATTGTAACGAGCATGTAAGGCGACATGCTTGTGCTAGCCCCTTCCCTTGCCCTCCGTTGCTCGTCCCTCTTCTCTCTTTGGGGCCTGTTGTCTTATCAACATTGTGCTGAAAATGAAACGAAAATATTGCATTTGTCCGCTTGTCATAGGTTGCTGCACACACTCCCGCTCTTCTAAAAGACAAAAGCAATAAAATCGAAATACAATTGCACTCACATCCATACACACACACACATAGTTTCGGCTCATCTGTTTCTTTTTTTTTGGCATATGGCATGCGGCGTGAGAATTTTACGATGGCTGCGAAAACTGAAAATTGCAAAACTGAGGCTCATATTCACTTCGTTGTGTGTGTGTGTGTGTGTTTGCGCTACTTGCTGGGTGTGCATTTTTGTTGATTTTCATGGCATATTTTACAGTGCATGTAAATACACACATATCGGTGCACATACATGTGTATGTGTATATTGGCAAGAAATAAAATTGAAATGAAATATGCAAACATGAAAAATATGCACCAGCTCGAAATATGCTACGAAAAAATTGCCGAACACACGCACTCACACACAAACAGGTATACACAGTTGCCTTCGCAAACACATATACTTGCACACAAATACAGCTGCAAGCTGCAAGCTGGATGCAGAAATGCCCAATAGCTGCGATTTATTGCATTATCAATAAAGTGAATAAATTTTGAGGTTATTGTGGCGTGATAACGGCCATTTTTCCATTTTTGTTGTGCCTGTGCGTGTATGTTTATGTGTGTACTGTTTGCTCTGCTTCTGTGTGTGTGTGTGTGTTGTGCGTGTCGTAATACTGTGTAAATGGCGCTGTTAATTAAAAAATCGCACCCATTATATGTATTGGCTTCTTGCCTTCAGTTTCGGCACGACCCCTCCGCCTCTTCCTGCCAACTACAATTAACTGATAAAGTGTTTAAGCCGGCTGGTTTAAAGTCCAGTTACCCACTTGACTTGGCTGTCCGTCCAGCAGATACCAAATGTGTTTAAGCTATGTGGCATTAAGCGTGTAAGTTATATTGCTATAAATATAAATATATAAAGTGAAGGTTCTATTAAATACTTTAAAAAACAGTTAATGTCTGCAATAGCTTCGAGAATATGTGTCATAAATGATTCCATATTCGTCGCTTAAATATATAATAAATATTAATTTAAAATACAATTTCTTAATGAGTTTTAACTGAATCCTTTTTATTGTCTGCTGAAAAGCAGCTTAAGTGCACTGCGAACATGAATTTGCATATTAATTTTTGAAGTGAATTTTTATTCAACTGTTTTTGTTTTTTAATTAATTAGAAACAGTTTTTTATAATATTTTTGAGATAAATTTTAACACCTTTATGTTTTTTTTTCAAACCCTTAACCCATTCAAAATAGGTAAAAAGGTATAATTGGTTTTGTGAAAGAGTATGTAACAGACGGAAGGAACAATCGCATAAAGTATATTTATTCTTGATCAGCATCAACAATCAACAGCCTTAATTATATGTAGTACAGATTTGTTTTCGGTCACTCTCCCGCAGTAAAGTATGGAGTTCAGGGTATCTTCTAGTCGGGATTTCTCGACTAGAACCTTCTTACTCGTTTTAAACATTTTACATGTACATTTTTTTCCTGATTTTTATTTAATTTAAATATTTTTTTCCCGAAAATTCACACAACACGTTTTCGAATACACATATATTAACATTACTGCTATCACCATTCATTATACACTATTAATTATACATTTTTTATTTAATAAGTATTTATTTAAAATCAAATATGTATATTATACACAATTTGTTTAAAAATTGAATTTGCTTTAAATTCTAAGCTCTTACTGCCAAAAAGGCATAAATTAACATACCTAAATTTGATCCATTTGGATCATTTGGCTTTTTCATTCCTTATTTGAATTCGTCATAGCTGACACACTTCCGTAAACAGTTTCGTATGGGTAGACTTTGACCATATTTAGTTAAGAATCAATCAAGTGAAACAATAAGGCTTTTGAGCTGAATTTTGATTAACGCTTTGGTTAATTAGTCGACGTTTGTTTTTCGATTGTTCTTGTTGCTGTTACTGTTGATTTTGTTTACCAGGCGGTCAAAATCAATTGGTTGTACACATCATTATCCGGACATGAACAATATTATGAGTTAATGTTCCTCTTCCCATCTTACTTTTTCGTATTCTGGTCAATATACACGCCGCCGACACAACTCGATGATTGTTTGAATTAGAAATTGTAGGGAAATTATGCAAAATGCCGTCGACACAACTCACACACAATTAAACACACAAACAAACAAGCACACACACTTATATGTACACATATTTTGACACCTACTGTTGAATCTTGTGTGTGTTTTGTACGTCTGTGTATGTGTGTGTGTGTGTGTGTTAACTTGTTTGTTTCTCTTTTGTGTGTGAGTTATAATATGTTAATCGCTGCCGTTTGCATGTTTGCACATTGAATAATTACCGTTATGCATCGGCATGCGCCATTGCTTGCTTTTGTTGTTCTCAATTGATGTGCGACATGTCCAAAACATGACAACCCTTTTAACATTTTAAAGCGTTTCTTATCGAGTTAAAAAAACTTTTCTTTCAAGAGACTTTAAAAACATAATATAGCTTAACACTTTATGCATTTTAACAAGATAAAAAAAAATAATAATAAAACTGCCAGCGTTTGTTAAAATTTCTTTAAAATGCACAGTTTAATGAAAAATGGTTTCAAAATAAATCTACTAAGATGATTTGCCTTTTTTTCTGTTATTTGGTTTTGTATCACATTGATTACTTGTGCAATTTTATACCCTGGACCCTGGGTAAAAGAGTATAATTGTATAATAAACTCGAGTGGATATTGTCATTCGTCTGTCTGTCTGTATGTGTGATCGCGTCGATCTCAGATACTATAGGACTCCAGATTTGGACCATAAGCTAGTTTTTTTGTTTTTCAATTTTTCGATGTACACATATTATTGATAACAATAAAATGTTTAAATGTGAAACGTTAGTTCATTTTTATTGAAATCGGTTCAAAAATACCGGAGATGTAGAATATTGAATTTCAGTCAAGTACGCAGTATCAGCTTACTACTTACACACACATACTTGCAAGCACTAAGTGTACGCGTTAGGTGTAGGATTCGGGCATCTTTTAGTCGGGGTTTCTCGACTGGAGCCTTCTCACTTGTTGTATATGCATATTCATAAAGTCTGTTGTACACCATTTAAAATAAAACAACATTCTTAACATTTACATCATGTGTGCACTGATGACACTGATTCCATCCAGCTCATATTTCACCAACTCACTTTTAAAGGGTTAACTGTATATGACGACATCAGCTAAAAATACATTTTTTCGCATGATGCTGATGATGCCAGCGCATTAAAAAACTCAGCCCTCTAACAGAGTCAGACTCCCACTGCCTCTTTCTGTTTCACCCTCCCCCATCATTCTGTTCCCAATTGAAGCACACAGCAGGCAGTCAAATGAGCAAACTGAGCGAAGGTTTTAATAAATTTGTAAACAGATTTGTTAATTTCAGCATTAAATTTTGATGAGAATTTGGCCATATTGTGTGTGCCACGAAGCATCCCAAGCTATCTATGTGTGTGTGTTTGAATGGGTGTGTGTGTGAGTGCGATGGTGTTGGTGTTAAGTATGCGTGTTCAACACAAATAACGATAAAAACACAAAGTTAACTGCAAACTGGGGAAGCTCAGTGTCTGTTTGTCTATTCTCTGAAAATGTGTGTATGTGTGTGTGTGTGTGTGTGTGGTTGTAGTGTGCGTGTATGCTTAATGCCTTGAAGCAAGCCAGCGACAGCAATGTGGACAAAAGGCGTAAGAATTTAATGAAAATCATTAACAAAGTGTTGCCCACAACTGACAGCAGCTTTAAGCTAGTCGGCGGGCGGGGTTGACAAGCGCTTACAAGCAGGGGTGTTCTACACAGAGGTGAGGAAGGGAGGGTGGTAGGGAGGGTTGGGGTGGGGTGGCAGGGTATGGGTGATGTAACCAAGTTTATGATGAGCCACACGAAAATTAAGACTACAAATGTTTGTTTGCCTTAAATGAGCTTCAGTTCTGGTCGCTGACGAAAAGTTTTCAACTTTAAAGGCGTTCACACAAAGGAGGACAAACGGGGCGTGGCTGGGTGAGGGGAGGTGTGCAGAAAGAAGGGGCGGTGCTTGCATAATGAATGAACTGAGGCCGTGGCCCGTGTGCTTTTTATAGCCATGTTAATTATAAGATTGAATTTTAAATTAGCTTTTTGACTCTTGGCTATCATAGCATTTAAATTGAAATGGTCAGCAAATGTCGTTTATGGTCAAAATAACAACTTTGCTGGCCAAAAACTAATAAAAACATAATACGCGCAATGTTTGCTCGTGTCCTTGACACAGGAAAACAGTCAGCTAAATGGTACAAAAAAATGTTGCGAACGCGTTTTTTTAATTGCATTCGCAACAGTTTTGTGCTGCGGCTGTAATTAACGCGAGCCTGCACAAAAGTGTTGCCTGCTTTGGGGCGCTTAAACAGTGCGCTGTTTAGCTCTTGCCCCATTTGATGTCCTCAACCTTGGTTGAAAAATAAAACAAAAATTGTAATAGAAAGCTTTTTTGTTGCAATTCGTGCTTTTAACGGTTTCAAAACAATTTAAATAAATTTCTTGAAAAATCTCTTTGAATGTTGAAATATTATTGTAAATAAATAGAGCAGAAAAGGTACCTTATCTAATGTTTTTGTATTAATTTAACGAACTAGTCCAAATGCAGTTCAGTTCAGTTCATAAATACATTGTGAACAAAGAAAATGTAATATTAAGGCACTAAGCAAAAATGAATTACTATGAACAGGTTATCTGTATAAAATTCAATCTTCAAATTACATATTGTTTAATAATATGACAATATAATTGAATTTAAGAAAAAAAATATTTTTCATATTAACCTATTTTCCCTTAAGTCTTAAACATTAAGCTTTACACTATCTTCTGCTTACACACTTAAGAGAACAACATCATATGCCAGACTGTTAACATTTGAATTGTTAACAAATTTATTGAATAATAGATAATCTGTAATCCTGATCCAAAGTTTGTTAACAATTTTGTAGTACTTATTTGAGTATTTTGTATACAGCACTGCATTATTTTTACCGTTCCCCATCTCTCAAATGTCTCTTGTGGGTCTGGTAAAGCAACCACATAAATGCCACGTTTTGCTGCCACATTTGTTGTTCGTTCGTTCCACTTAAAATATTCTGGCAATTCTCTGGCGCTCAAAAGTAGGCAACACAATTTAAATAAATTTCTAGCTAATTTGTAAAATGAGCCAGTCAAAAGTTTTGGTCTTTATTTCGCTTTTTGCTGCGATTTAAATATGCGGAGAGCTATTAAATGTATATATTTGAGTGGGCGTGGCATTAAGGCGTTGGACAGTGGCTGACAGTTCGTTTCCTTTTTCTTTTTATTTTTGGGGTTTTCGTCGTCTCATTTTCAATTTGTGTGTCGTGCTGTTGGCTTGTTAGCCGCCCGCTGGGCAGAACTCTAACTCCCCCTTCCCCTGACAGAGGACCCTGCAGTGCCTACCGCTATACATCAATGCTGTGGTTGACTGTCAACACTGTCTGCTTGTTTGTGTTGTTGGTGTTGGTGTTGTTATTTTTGTGTTGCGTGTTTCCGCTTTTCGACAGAGATTAAAAAATTTTCAATTTTCCCAGGCATAAGCGTTTGCTTGCTTAGCAGCAGCAGCAGCAGCCATGGCATCACGGGGAAGCAACATAAATGCTTATGCAACCAGGAAATGCCCACACGCAAACTTTATGTGTATGTGTGTGTGTGTGTGTGGGTGTGTGCATTAGCTAGCATTGTAACATTTCATGCGGTTTATTTTTGTTGTCCTTGGCCAATGGCAAACGGAGATTAATGTTTTCGTTCATTGCCCCATAAGGCAAACAAATGCACAATACACACACCCACACACACACACTCACATATCCATACAAACAGATACACGCACGTTTAGGCTCACACACACAAACATTGAAAATTTAAGCCCACTTTTCTTCTTCGCGTTTTTGTTAACAAGCTCAATCAAAAGCCAAGCAAATGAGCCTCATGTACGTTTGCGCGTTTTTCAATTAACTTAATGTGCATAAAAACAAGCATGAACACACACGTATACTGTCGCACACACACACATAAGGACGCTTAAAATGTAAAAAAGCGTTGAAAATTTATGACATCTTGTTTTTTTCCTCTCATTTTTTTGGTTTTTATGGCCAGCAGCGTCGTTCGCCCGATATGCGATATGCTCTCGATTGGCTCGCAGGTGTTGGATTGGCGCGGTGAGGTCGGGTTGAAGGAATATGAGCTCAATAGACTTTAGGTGAGTACGCGTGTGTGTGTGTGTATGTGTGTGTGTGCACTGTCAATTCAATCAAATGCTTCATACATCAATGGACAGCGACAGCTATGGATGCTGGACATACACACGTATGTTAAATATGTACACACACATTGTAGATGCTTATGTGCCCCATTGGGGCTCTAACTTTTTGCAACAACAACAAACAGCATTAGAGCATTAAATACTAAAGTGGTAGATACCCTGTCTTTAATTGTACACTGAGCAAGGGAAGTATGAGTTATGAAAGCAAAAGCTTTTAGAAGCAGACACGCAAATTTATATTGCCCTCTATCAACTAAATATTACAAAGGAACAACATTGCATAATCAGCCATACTATAAGTAACAGTAACACGAACAAACAAGCAATATAACATGAAACTGCAAACTCTTTCTGATTTTGCATTTGATTTTCAGTCGTATTTAACAGTGCTTTGTAGTCGTATTTAACTGTTGAAAGTTCGTAGATATCTGATAGTCTTTGAAATAAAAATTTCGATTACTCTTTTGTATCTTTGCACTTTGCATTCTATGCAACCCTGAGTTATACTATTACACAGGGTGTATATATATGTATAGCCTGGGTATCGCAACAACATATGTAAAACACGAACGATGCCACTAAGCGACAGTAAAGTGCAGAAATTCTTTGCATTGAAATGCCGATGAAATTCATAAAAACTGCTCACGTTTTATTGAAATAAAATATTTATGTAATGGACAGTGAACTGTTTGTTGTTGTAGCTGCTTTGCCGCAGTTGTTGTTGGTCCTTCGTAGAGTGGGTGGGTAGGGAGTGGTGGGGGGGGGGGGCGTGCTAAGGGTTAACATGCGCTTAAAATTGGGCAGATGGAGTAGCTACATATGTATATAAATATATATATATCGTAACTGTAAGCTGTAACTGTATATTTTGCGTATCTGTATCTACAAATTTGTATAAACTCGCTCAATTTCCCCTTTCTCCCAAATCCCTCTTTTTTTGCACTCTCACCCCTTTTTGGTGTTGCGGTTACATTTCAAGTCGTAAATTTGTCGCACGTAAAGGTTTAAGCAGCCATCTCACCTCCCATGCCCCGCTTAACTGTAGACCCTGTCTACTATGCACCCCTTTGCCATGGCGTTGGCTGGCTTGCGTGACTAAAAAGGTTCATCAGATAGCCAAGAAAATTATGTTTCTTCTCTCGTTGCGTTCCCCCCATCCGTTGCTCCCATCACCACTTCGTCCGTGCATCTTTGTCCAGCTTGTTCAGCTCGTCGTCGTTGGCGTCGTCGTGGCGTAGAGTCAAAAATTCATTGAATTGCGGCCGCTGCATTATTAATAAGCCCCCCAAAAAATATTGTTGTTGCTTGCTACTTGGGTACACTTCGTGGATGATGGTGCTTTAGTGGAATGGTAGATAAAACAGGTTGCGGGGTTGCCGGGGGCACCTGCAGAACGCAATTGAAACGTGCGATGGCAAGTTTAACAGTCGTCTTGCATTTATTTCAATTTACCGTCTACATCTAGCTATTGTTATTGTTGCTGCTGTTGCTGTTTTGTCCGCTTTTGTAGTCAGTCGAAATTCTTTTGTCTTTTAACTGCCTTTGGGGGCTGTCGCACGTTCCTTTTGCTTCGCCTTTTCCTTTTTATACCCTGATCCCATTAAAAATGGGAAAAAGGGTATAATGGTTTTGTGCAAAAGTATGTAACAGGCAGAAGGAAGCATCTCCGACCCCATAAAGTATATATATTCTCGATCAGCATCAACAGTCGAGTCGATATAGCCATGTCCGTCTGTCCGTCCGTCAAACTGTCCGTCCGTATGTATGAACGCGTCGATCTCAGAGACTATAAGAGCTAGAGGTCCAGACTTAAGCTCGCCCAATCCCTAGGCAGTATAACTCTTCCCGTTTCTGATATACACATGGGATCGATAACAACAAATCTGAGACGGAAAGACATTAGACAAAATAATGACAATCTGTGAAATTTTTATTGAAACTCTGAAGTTGTGTATCCCGTATGCAGTATGCGCGCACACACATACACACACATACTTGCAAGCACTGAGTGTACGCGTAAAGTATAGGGATTAGGGTATCGTCTAGTCGTGATTTCTCGACAAGAGCTTTCTTACTTGTTTTTTTTTTTGTGTGAATTTGCCTGTCTCAGGAAAACTGTGTAATAAAAGTTGGGTGGTAATTGAGAGGGTGTGGGTGTGGGTTGTTGGTTGAGCATGAGTTTTGGCATTATTGTTGGTTGGTTTGAAGTGCCGCCAAGCAATTGACACTGAGACGCTCTTCAGTCATGCGATCAATAGTCGGACACTAAATGTCCTTGAGAAATCTAAAAGAGAGATTTGAAGAACAGAAACAGGAAATAAGTAACTAAAGAATGTTCACTGTAAAAAAAAATAGGCGGGACTCAGCACATCATCAACAACTTATATATTTATTTACTTGCATATTATTTTTATATTAATTTACCAACAATATTGTTTATTAAATAACGCTTAAAACTTGAATGAATTGAATGAGCATTTGGCTTTCGGGTGGACTTTAACTAAGAAGGTAGACCGGCATTGTCAATGTCAGCTACAAGTAAAAGTTCTCCTAACCATTTTTGACTTTGGAAAGGACATTCCTCATCGCTTTTGATTGTTCAATTTGCATGTGTATTTGAAGTTAAGATTTAAACAAACCTAGTCCATATTTTCACCCTGTGAAGTGTTCTTTCAAAACAAATAAAATACAAAGATATAAATAATAAAAAAAATGTTTGATGTTTTCTTTTTCCACATTCCTACTATTAATATAAGATTTGATTGATAATGTTAAAATTTTTTAATTTATTTGTGCGGTATTAATTATACTCACAACATGTTCACAAAGGCTTTAATTAACAATTTTTGTAATTGGAGTTCTTCAATTTACATGCAGAGACATGAGTTCAAAGTGAAATTAGCAATTTAGAGCACGAGTTGATCTTTATTTACTTACTGACATCCTTGCCATTCAAAGGCAAAATGCCTTAAAACCGATTCCGAGTCAGGTAACTTTGCCACAGTACATATATATATATATATATATATATATATGTGTGTGTGTGTGTGTGTACAAATGTTTTTTGCATTGATTGATTTTTCATTACATATGAGCGACATCCGCTGGGGCAGGTTTTGGGACCGGGATCAGGACGAGGACCAGGACATGACCATTGCATGGCCAGGACATTAAACGCAGGCTGTGTGTCTTTGCCTGAATGTTTACCACTTCCGGTTTCCGCAGCAACAGATCCGAGCAATGGCAAATGGCAACAATGCCAAACAGACACATTCACAAACAGATGAAGCAGATGAAGCCACGGAAAGTGAAACAACTGCAGTTGCAACACGAAGCAAGACTGAAGCAGGCAGGCAGCAAGCAGGCAGCAATTGTGACAATGAAACGACTGCATTTTTGGCCGAAAACACAGACACATTCGAACATACATACACACATACACAAACTGTTGTTTGTTTCACATTTCCGTCACACATGCAGCTCAGAGCCGCCCACATGTGTCAATGTGGACAAGTGCACTTTAAACGAGCGAAAGAGAGAGAGAGAGAGTGCTGCCATTGAAATGCAACTTCAGCAGCAGAAGGACCAGCATCACCAACACCAACACCAACAGCAGCAGCAGCCGTAACTGTAACAGCAGCACAAAGGACCTAACATTTAGCTGCCATGTCAAATGGGTGTGTGGTGTGTCGCTGGAAAGGGAAGGGATGGGGTTGGGTTTTGGGCTATATCTTGGTGCCTATTGCCCTTTGACATGCGCTCGATTGCAATTTCGTTTTGCATGTGTGGCAACCGGGTGCGCATTGCAACCAAAATGTATGAAATGAATGGTAGCAGCAGGCGGCATGCGGCGTTCGTCAGTCAGCTCAGCCCGCACAGGCAGCAGCAGCAGCAGCAGCACCCTGCGACCTCTGATCCCCATCGCCTACACTCAGAAGTATACCTTTAAATTTTAGAGTCTGCACGTGATTGGGATTGCAAATTTACAAAACTTTATATTCGATATTTTTGCAAACAATTTGATGTTAGGCGGTGATTGAATCATCCTATTGAAAATCTTCTATTGTAACACACTTAAAAGATGGCTTTTAAAATGACTCAAAATGGTTTTACGCCAATGATTTTTATGATTTTACTTTTCGATCTTTGACACTCTGTTTGCAATTATGTTGAAAACAAAGCTTAAATTAGTTTAATCAAAATTAAAAAAAAAAAATCTTATAATTTTTTTGTTCGTAAATAACTTTTTGTACAAATAAATTTTAAATTATTCCAAATTAGCACTTAATAAGTGTTTCCATGTTTTTTTTTTTGTATTTCTTGCAAGCTTTTTCTCTGAGTGTAGCAAATGCTGTCCATGTGCCAATTGAGGACTCCAATTTGCTTTAAAGTAACATTTTTCATTTGCGGCTCCTGTGTCTGTGTGAGTGTGTGTTTGTGTGTGAGTGCAAATATGCAATATCCTGTGTGGCAACGACTTGAAGGCTTTTTTTGGCTGTGCCACATACAAGTATACCTTACTCCTTCTCTCTATCTACATCTATCTCCCTCTGCCCATCTATCTATAAATAGTGCATCTCTCAATTGAGCGTTCGAGTGGCAATGTTTGTCATTTTGGAGGCCTGTTAATTTTGAACGAAAATCGATTTTTCATACCTGCAACACCAACCGACCCACCGACCCATCCCCCTTTTGTGGCGCTGATCGTTTTGGGTCTCGGACTGTGACTGGGAAATTGCCGGAAAATATTGAATGCAGAGGCATGTGTATGCATATGTGCGGCATTCATGTGTGGCACATTTCCCAAGTGTGCGGCTTGTTTAACCTCGTTTGCAGCCAGCAACAAGAACAACAAAAAGAACACCAACCAACGACAAGGAAAACAGAAATAGAAACGGCAACAGACACTTGTCTAATGTTTTATTGCTGCTTGGCCTCAGACTGAAATGCAGACTCAGGCTGAGTTGCAAGCACCAATTGCAATTGTATAAGACTTAAATTAATTAATTTGACACAAACACTCAGAGAGAGAGAGAGAGAGAGAGAGAAAGAGAGCAGCTGGTCTGACTGGCTAAATCCTTTTTGGCAAGTGTCTGCCCTAATGAGTTGCAGGAACAGTTTTGGGCAGCACGTTTATATGCTGCTTATGCAACTGGCCACAGTTGCTGCCAAAAAGTAATCTACCAAGTGCCGCTGCACAGATAACACGGCAAGTGACTTCTTTACGGTTAACAACTTTTAAATACTACGTACAAAATTTGCTACCATACATACCATCCTTTCACATTTAACATTTAATACATTTAAAACTTTACATCAGCAATACATCTTTTATTCGAATTTCGACAGTTAATTACAAATGTAACTGCAGAGTAATTTATTTTATTTTAAATATGTCCTCAAATAAAAATATCTTCCTGCAGGATTATTTATAAAAGGATACCAAATTTCAAATGTTTTCCTCATATAACTCATAATCATAAATAGTAGAATTATATTTAATTAATTATTTTTATTCTAGAAATTCTCTCTAAAAATTATACATATTGAATTGCTCTACAAGAATTAAAATCAATTTTCTTTCCATTAATGTTGTTGCTATTTATAATTAAACAAATATTTTTGACGCTTAGTTTTAGGCATCTTTAAATGTTAAATGGAAAAGAGGAGCATAGCTTTTAGTAAAAAGTCTTGCACACCCATTAGGCAGGCACTTTGCAAATAAGATGCGACGCGATAGGTCCTCAAGACTGTTAGAAGGAATTGTGATGCAGAGGCAGAAGTTAAAAGTGTTGCACAATTACACGGCTCTTTGGTGTATGCTCTTTGCCGATGTCTTGACATCACACCAAAACACAACTCTTCCTCCTGCGGGCAAACGCCAAAAAGTGTCCCTTCAGGACAATTTGTGGCAATCAGCAAATGGGGCAAGCAGCAAGTAGCTAGCAACAGACGCTGCATTAGCTGCAGATTGTGGCATCAGGCGACACTTTTGAGTTTTTCCGTAATTAAATTAGTGCCACTGTCCGAGCATTACCCGCCAGTTCCGTTTGTTGCCAGTTCGTAAGCTCCGCTAGAACTGAACTATTTACTATGAGCTAACACATCAACTGGCTCTTAAGTAAGTGTAGAACTAGTTACATTAGAGTCAAAATTGGAACTAATTGAAATACTGGTTTAATTTTAACTCCAAAAAACTACTTTTGCAACTTAATGCAATACAGGTTTTCCTTGACGCCAAGAAGTCAGTTTTGAACCTTACTCTAATTTTGACTATATTTAAATAGTTTTGACTCAGTTTAAAGGTAATGCTGAGCAGAGTGACTGCCCTCTTACGACAGTCCCATGTAAAATGTAAACAGTTTTGAACATATAAAAGCAATCGAGCGAGATCCAGTAACTGCCTCTTTGGCAACTAGTTCTGGGCTAGTTCTCAAGACCGGAGGGTAGTTACTCGTAACCCCTCCACACGCACACACACATAATATGTTGGCAGTTTAAAGTTGGCCACAAACCTCAGACAGAGAGGTTGGGGAGTGGAATGGGAGGGAATACGACTGGACATTGTCAGCCACTGATTTTTGTGAGCATTTAAAACGTTTTATTTGTTCGTTACGAGAGATTTTACAGTTTTATTTTGCAGTCAGCTTAGTTTTGCGGTTAGCTGGCATTCAAGGGTGTTTATGTGTGTGTGTGTGTTAGGGTAGCCACGCCTACTTTCTGTTGGCTGCTGCCCCTTTTGCCTGTTGTGTTTGTTTGTGTTAGGGTGCGGGCGCTTTTCAACAGCTTTGGCAGCTACTTAATAGTTGAAATTGCATTTTTAGGCTAGGATCATTTTGAGTTCCTTTATTTTTTGTTACTTTAAGTGTGGCTGCATGCCACTGATTGCTGCGTAGTGTGACCGTTTGTAATAAAATACCACACTGCTGGTTTTTTGTCCATACTTTCTGTGAGCTCAAAAAACCTAGAATTTGCTTTAGGCATGCTTCTGCTGTTCGTTTTTCTTTCGTTCTTTCCTCTTCTGTAGTCATTACTTTTCAAACTCTTAGGAAGGGTATTCTTGAGTAGAAACGAATGCTTCGAGGCTGTGAAATTTATTTATTTTTTTGCTAGTTTTTATTGTAACTCTTAGCTGGTAAGTAAAGTTATAATATTGAAAACTTGTTTATAACATTTAATTTAATGAGAGGTCTTCTAAATAATTCGAAAGCGTATTAAGTCTTCACCACGCCAAGTATGTTGTAAATCTTAATTTTTCTATCGTTTGCTCTAGTTCCATCCCTTTCTTCTCTGTGACGACTGTTGCTATTTTTGTTGCTGCTGCTACTGTTGTTTTCGGCCTGTTTCTGCCTGCCTGCGCTTGTGTAAAACTATTTTCGAAGATTTACGACGAAATTGTTTCAAACTTTTTGATTTCGTCGCACGTTGCTAGCAACTACGCTAACCCCCTTGCAACGTTCCATACATACCGCACCACACACAGTGCAGCAACACACTCGACCCTTGGACTAGAACTGTAGCCTTTTTCACTCGTATTTCCGCTAGTCGATTTGTTTGTTTGGTTGGCCGTTGAGGCCCGCATGTGCATCAGGCGACGCGAATCGTCGACTCGTCGCTTCTTCCACCAAAAAGAACAAAAAGAGCAAAGAGTTTCAGCAAAAAAAAAAAGAAAAGGATTAGGAAGTACGTGCATGTCCCTTGAAACACAGAAAATTCTCCTCTTAACCCTGCCCACTGTAATTCTCTTACAGCTGGACATGTTGCGGTGCTGGGCCATTTGTTTCTCTCTGGGCGAGCGCAATTTAAAGTGCCCTGAAGCGTGCCATTCACACACACATACACATACACATAACACCACACTCTTACACACACACAAATACACATAGTTAGATCCCTGCACGTCCTTGATGCCAACTTAATTACACGTAGTCGAGACTACGAAGCACTCATTTTCAATTTTTTTATTTTCTTGTTATCTTTTTTGACTTTTCTTTTGCTTTAAGCCGATGACGATTATTATCTGGCATTTGCATTCGACTTGCAATTTACATACGTATATATGTGAATGTATGTATGTATGCATTTATATATTTTATTTTTCAGGAGTGCTTTTCGCGCAGGCACTTTTAATACGCTTAAGTGCGCTGGTCCCCAAAAACTATGCTATGAAAAATAGTTCAACAACTTTATTATGAAATTTTTCACAAGCTCTCTAACATGCAGAGCCCAGCAAAGACAAAAATAAATAAAAATAGCATTTATACTTGTGCAAATGCATACATGTGTGTGTTTGTGTGTGTGTGTGTAGAAGTCGACTGAAGCGCTTGGCAAATAGAAAACAACAGCACAAGAAGAAGCAGAACATGAACAGAATCAGAATAAGAACTACTACTACTACAACAACAACAACAACACAACAAGCTTAAGCCCCAAACTAGACAGCAACATAAGAGCGGAAGAGAGAGAGAGCAAGAGGAAGGATGGAGGGGAAGAATGAGCAAAAGCGAGATAGCAATAGAGACAGCTACAAGACAAACTGACAAGTGTGCTTAGTGGGCCGTGCAAAGGTTTTTGTGAGTCTGAGCTGTGTGTAATTGTTGGGAATGCAGCCGAGAGCAGTTGATATTCATCCGAATACACTCATATGTATATATATATAAATATATATACATGTATATGTCTCTCTGTCTTAGTTTCGTATCTGTCCGTTTGAATGTGAGTGCATGCCTTAATACCAAGGTAGTCATTTCGAAATACTACTCGTACGTAAGTGGAGGTAAATTGCTGAAAAAAGAATCATATAACACACCATGCAGTTTTTATACTTTGTACCCTCCATAAAGTCCCATAAAGTGTTTGTATTGAAAATAGGATTTTCTTCAGTTATTTCACCGTTTTTCAGCCATTTAAGAACGAAAGCTTAATTAAAACTTAAAAATAAAGAAGCTCTGCGACTGCAAAATTGAACAAGTGTCCCTGAATATGTTAATTAAATATGAAATTTATAATTATTTCTTGTATTCAAACCATAAGAGACAAATCTTGAATATTTCATTTTAAATAAATTTAAGAAACTTTTACGTAAATAAGTACTGTTTCAAATGCAATCTTGACAAATTTCGACTTAAATACAAAAATGTCAAGTTTTTAGTACTTAAAGAATATAAAAGTTGTTGATTAAGTAAAGTTGATTTAGGTAGAGTTTAATTTAATTGTTTTCTTCTTTTACTCTCTTGGCTTCAGAATTTTAGATTAAATTTAAGTTATTTGTATGTTACTTATACTTTATATCAACAGTAAATAATGAGTGAAATAAAATTGAAACCATTTTTGGTCTTACCTTTGGCTTACATATCGTTGTTATAAGTCTTTACAGCTCCTCCTTTTTTTTGCATTAAGTTTTTCTTTATCTTATTGACTTATACTTTTTGCGTAAGGGAAGTAAACTTCTTGATTCTCTCTGTAATTTCCTCCCTCTTTTCCCTGACTCCATTCACTTCATCCCTCTCTCTCTCTCCCGCTTTGTCACTCTTGCGCATTTCTCGCTGTCACTGGATCGTTTTCTGACTCCTTGTCATCGCCGTTTAATAAATCTTCATGATTTTCATGCATATAGGTAAGCCATAAGTTTGATATCTGAGCATTAAATAGTGATATTACTAAAGGTCTTTCTTTATGTGTGTTATGCTACGCAATGAAAACGTTTGTAAGTGAGACCTAGTAACATTGTTATTATACTTAGATGCATTTGGTTTTCATAATACTTTCATATAGTACATGTAGTAAGTTGTATGTATACACGAGTGTTTGAATGTGGCTGCTGGGTATCTATAGCAATTTGTTCGCTTTGACGAACAGCCATTAAAGCGTAAGCCGCCTGTCAGTCACTGCTATAAAGCAGAAACAGAAACAGAAACAGACTCCGAAACTGAAGCAAAAGGAGAAGCAGAAACAACAGCTAACAGCCCAACATATCGTTAATGTGCTTGTGAGCCTAAAGGGAAGAATGGGAGAGAGATGAGTTTAAGGGGGATGGTTTGGTTGGAGGCCCTACACTCTCAACGGCCGGGTGGAGAGGGAGTTGTGGAAGAGTTGGTTGCATGCGCTTAATGCAAATCCTTGAAACCACTTGCGGCCCACTCGAAATTTTTAATTTTTCCCACAAAAGCCGCACTCGACAGAACTCGAGGCGCATCAACCAACCAGCCAACAACTCGACATATACACACACATATACAAACATAAGTGTGTGTGTGTGTGTCTGCGTGTGTGTGTGTGTGTGTGTGCGCGGCAATGCCATTGCAAGTTGCAACTGTTGCAATGGGCATGAAACAGAAACACTTTGAGCTGCCATGCACCTAGACAGAATTACAAGTGTGTGCATGTTCCCATTGGTATGTGTGTGTGTGCGTTTGTGTGTGGTTGCATTTGCCACAGAAACAGATAACACAGAGTTGGCCAGAGCGGAATGAAGGCGCTCAACGGGCGTGGCATAATTTGCAAATACTACTATGAAAAACAACTGACCATAAACCGACGCTTAAATACTCTTCAAATGTCAAAGACCTTCAGAAAATTATTTACCTACCTCAAGTTGACAACTTTGTGCCCCGACCATTAGACCTAGTTACCTGCAATAGCTACACCTAACTTTTACGAGCAACATTGATAAACACAAAACTGGGGCTTTGGGAATTCCGAACTGGAAACCCTAACTTTAGAAGGTGATCTGTGCTATAAAACTTAGTACTTACTCTATAAAAAGTTTAAAATCGATTCTTTCCTATAATACATGAATATACGCATGTATTATTAAAATATTTTTGACCTTTTACACAGCCAAAAACTTATATTTTTCCTTTTATTGTTCAAATGTATATGTTATAAATCTGTTTTCAGCTGATTGAAAGCTTATATTGTGTTTTAATTAATTTCTTTCGATGCTTTTTAATTTCATAAAACAACATTAAAGAACATCTAAACCTATTAAAAAGCTTAAACCCAATTTATTTACGTACATAATTCTTAATGCTAGGATTAGCTAAACAGCAGACTCTGTGATAAGTTAAGCTTACTCTTTTCCATTACTGCTTTTTTCTGATTATATGGTAAATGTAGGATTTATTTCATGGCATCAAATATTACGTCAAATATTATAATAAAATGATCCTCGAGTGCATAGAAATAAAAATAAATATGAAAATATAAAGTGAAGTCTGCCAAAAAAAGAGCATTTTGAAAATCAGCCTTACCCATTGACTGGCAGTTCCATCTTCAACTGACTAACTCTGTAGATTGCAGTCAAAAAAAAAAAAAACTGAATATTAAAGTGTGTGTGTGTGTGTTTGTGTTTTTATGTTTGCGTGTATTTGGTGGCAAACTCACTCATAATGCGCTCAGCTCTCGGCGCTCATTGCATTCGTGAACTTTATTAATAATGGCGCCAAACAGCATGAGCTGCCTGCTCATACTGTTTTATCACTCTCCTCGCAGCGTCTCAGCCCGCACTTGCTGGCCATGTCCACGACCAAGTGTTTGTCTATGTGTCTATCGCCGCGCATATGTGCGAAAATCGGCGAGAAATATTACGGCAGCAGTAATAGGTTGAAAAAAGAAGGTATGCGAAGTTGAAATACATACAACATAAAAGCTGGCAACAGCAAAGCGGCTAAATAAAAAGTGGCAAAAAAAGGCCAGATAAAAAAAGCTGCAAGCAACTTACACTGCAAATTATTATTTTTTGCCCAGGGCTCAACTGTAGAGTAGCAAGGTGGTAGAAGGCGAGGCGAGGCGAGGCGCAGTAGGAGTTATGTGAAATTTGCCACTTTTTCTCCCATACAAACAAATTAAAGCTGCTTTAAGGGTAAAAGTGAGCAGCAGCAACAAACTCAGAAATATCGTTAGTTAAAAAAGAGCATTCATAATTATGCTGCCACGCCCACTCACATGAGCAGCAAGAGCAAAAGACATTCATCTTTTGGCAGTTGTGCCCTCATTCCATGGCTGCCTTTTGGGCCAAGTCCTGTGGATGGTGCCCTCTGTGGCTGTGGCTTTGGCTGCTGCCTTCTTTCTAAGCTGCCAGCGCATCACTCAGTCAAAAAAATTTCAGCGCGTCAAGTTGTGTTAACAGCAACAGCAACAACAACATGGCCAACACTCTTGGCTTTCGCTCCGCTGTGCTAATTACAGCTGACAGTTTTTTTTGCTCCCTTTTTTTCCACACTCACAACGTGACGTATGAGCAATGTACGTGCGGCAATTAATAAACGATGGCAAGGAAGAAAACTTGTTGGGGGAGAGAGAGAGAGTTTTGTGAGACGGGTCGTGAAGTAAAATTCTGCTATTGATTTTTGTTTGCAAGCGTAATTGAATTTATATGCATGTATTTGTGTTCAATTGCAAACGATTCGTCCGCCCCCCTTCTATTCCGTCTCTTACCACCCGCTCCCGATCCCGCTCGCTTGCCTGTTTTGCCATTAATTAAGTGCGCTCTGACCTGAACAAAAACCAAAAAGTTGACATTATAAATTACAAAACAGCGGCAAACAGCGGGACAACCGGACAGCTGGACAAGCGGCCGCAACTCGTATTGCCAACAATCAGTGGCAAGAGTGGACCCTAACCATAAAAAAGGGACATCAAATGGAGGCAGCAGCAGCAGCAGCAAAAGCAAAAGGCAGCAACAGAAACTGTCAAGAGTCTCATTAATTGAACAAAGCATTCAAGTGGAGAACTCGCATAGGCTGTGGAAAGCAGTGGTAGTTGGTAGGAGGGTGAGGGGGAGGGGGGCGGCGTAGCAGCAAATGAGCAACCAATTTTTTTTTGTGACATCAGCAACAACAACAACAACAACAAATCGTTGTAAACTGTGGAAACTCTTGCTAACTTTTGAGAGCGAAGAAGAGAGAAAGAGAGAGAGTCTGTTCGCATCCCGCATATCCCCTCTGCAGTGGCAAGCAGCGAAGCGACAATGATGATGCCGTCTTTCCTTGCCACTACTTGGTCTTGGACTCCAACTCGGACTCGTACTCGGACCCTGGCGCTTTGTGCGCTTCCGTTTCCGATTTTGTTAGTTTTTTATGTCCGTGCAGAAAGTGTATTACAATTTTTTCATGAATTGTGTAACGCTAAAAAAATTAGATCATTTAATAACTTCTGTTTTATTATTATTTTATTTGAATTTTCAAAACATAAAATGTAAATGCAGTTAACTTAACATTGCCTATATTTTTAACAGCAATATTTGATGTATAGTTATCTTGTTTCTATTATCTTTTGTCCAACTTATTCGCATTGTTATATCGGAAACATCGATCGAATAGCAGAAGACCTTAAAACAATGATGCAATCTTATTTTTGCTTGTACATTTTGTACATCTTTATTATGTATTTGAAAGTATAAATGTTAAACAGCTTAATTATTGCATAAAAAAGCATATATTAAGAGTAGTAAAAAAGTATGTGAAACGGACTCTCAAGACAAAGAAAGTGAAAGATTTTCATAATCAACTTTTAAGTTTATTTGTAGAAAAATGAAGGTCTTTTCTCATTTTATTTCCAAGCATCTATATGTCTTGTATTAAGCCAGATAAGATATCTATTGAATAACATTATTTAATGATTTTTATTGGATATAGAAATGATAAATCGTTCATTTACAAGAGTATTTAGAATTCGTTGCACCATGGCTTGAAAAGTTTCTTTTTTTTATGCATTTTTTGTCCCAACTGTTTCGTCCGTATTTTACAGTGCTTCCTGTTTCTGCTGCTACTGCTGTTGCATCAACGAAATGTTTCGCCAAGCGGCACTTAAGCGCACTTCTTTTTCGTTTCGCTTATTTTTTCGTTGCCCGAGCAAATATGTTGCTGTTGCTCCTTGAGACTCCAACCCCTTTTGAGGCACGAATCGTAACTGGCAATTTCATTTGGGTCTTTTGGCTGCTTTATGGCTGCTGAGGCAACAGCATCAGCGTAATTGCGGTTATTTCACCTGTCGCAAATAAAACAAAATGCAGCCGGGCGCAAACAAGTTGCAATTTGTACTCGCTGTTGCAAACAGTTCAATTTCGAGTTTGCCTCTCACACACACCCAAACACAAACAGAAACAGAAACAGTAACAGAAACACATACATATACTCAGTGGTCGAATTGCTTCGTTGACAAGTTTTGTGGCATGTGCAACGCCCACACAACCGCCTTGCCACGCCCCACCATCACGAGGACGTCGACGACTTGCTTCGATTTCGCAGCCGCTTTAATTCTGCACAGAAAAAAAAGTCAATTTTCTGGTAAATTTGCTGGACTCTCGTTATAACTCTCAATCACTTAGTTTTCCTATTTCCTACAGTTTGCTTCGCTATCTAAGTTTGTGTGTGTGTGTGTGTGTGAGTGTGTTCTTGTATTGGTGTGTGTTTACTTTTTTTGTCAGCTCTTTGGGCTTGTGGGCCATTTCATAAATGCAGTCATAAATCAGCTTTCAGTTGGCCACGAATTGATTTTTAACTTTTGTCGTGCGCCCTTTTCCTTTTTTCATTTCCTATTAAAAACTCCTCTTTTTTCACCCTCTCGCCCGTTTTCTAACGTACTCTGCCTCTCTCTTGCTTTCTTGCATGCTTATCGCTTTTCTTTTGACTGTTGCTTGTTAACAGTTTACTTAAAAAGAAAACAGCAGGAAGCAAGCAAGAAAAAATGAATGTTATTTAATATTTCATGTCTCGTTTTTCTTTTTACGTTTTACGTTTTCTGTTTTTCTTTTTTTTTCTCGATGATTTTTCTTTAGATTTCTTTGCGTGCTTTTTCTGCTCGCTTTTAATCAATTTCTGGTGTCATTTTATGCCAATTATTTGCTTGTCAGTTGGCCCATTCTTTGTTGTCCTTCTTATTGTTGTTGTTCCTGTTGATTCTTCATTGTTGTTTTTGTTTTTTTGCTCTTCTGTTTCTGATACAGATTGTTGTTGTTGTTGTTAAAATATGCCATTGATATGCATATTTGCAGCTTAAATGATTTAACTTTTGCTTACACACATGGCATAAATGGGGAATTTTTCGTATATATACATGAGTTTTGCATTTTTATGAGAAATTGAGAAATTATATTTTGCTGTTTTCAATGAAACATTGTTTTTTTCGAATTATTTTGTTGCGAATGCTGCAATTTCTGTTAAAACTAAAACGCATTTCTTTAAGAAATAGTTTTGTTACATTTTATTCGTATCAAATTACTTTTCTTCGTTTTTTTTTGTTTTGTTTTTTTTTTATATGCATTTTTTGCTCACTAAGCACTAAGAAATTCTTTCATTGTTATCTATTAACTTAACTGTTTTTTTCAACAACTTCCTTCTTACTTCTTAAAAGTAGTATATATATATTTAAATATATAGTTTTTAATTATATTATGTGTTTGTTCTCTTTGATAATTTTATGTCAAAGTTTTGAGTTCCGAAATTGTAATTTGTATTTTGTTAATTGCTTATCACAAAAATTGTAAACGTTTATAATAAAACAAACAGGCTTATAATTTGTAATAATATCATTTATTTCATATTAGCGTTGCTTCACCATTTTTTATTATTTTTTCAAAGCAATCTATAAACTTCTATAAGCAAATAAATTTGTTCTTTTTCTCCTCTTTCTTTAATACTATATTCTTTTGATTTTGTTCCTTAAATCTAATGAAAACTCATCTTTTCAACTAAACTAAAACTAATCATTTTAAAAATGTTATAAAAACTAATATTTGCACTGAAGGCTAATACGTAACATTGCTATTCTAGAATTTCATTCTGGATTGAGGTACGAAATATTTGAAATGAGTTTAAAAATACTCAAACCAAGTACAAAGATTAAGAATAAGTAAACTTGAAGTACGTTTAATTCCATAAATACTGGAATCAAGATCGAAAATTTATGATTCAAGTCCGAGGTCTGGCTCATATCCCACCAGTGGTTTTTTATATATTTTTTTTTATTTTGGATTTTATTTATTTGTTTTTGTTTAAGAAATTATATATCATAAAAATTTAAACTAAACTGAACCAAAACAGGTTCTCTTACGTTGTGATAATGGTTGGCAGAATTTAAAATGGCTTTACCTGCGCTAGGTTCCCATTTAAGAGTTTTCGGGAACTAAAAATCCGTGTCTCTTGTACTTGGATCAAGTGCAACAATTTTTTAATAATTGTAATAGTCCATAAAATTTTTATGAAGTTATATTTAAGTGCTCAAGAACTATATTTGTGTTCAAGAACACAAGAATTTGATTCAAGTTTAAAGTGTACTTAATTCTCGAATGAACGATCATAAAAAATCGTACTTGAATCAAGGAACGACATTCTTGTTTTCAGTCATTTTGACTAACTGAGAAATCAGGTTCGAAATGTTGGGTTCTAAGTACGAAAAATATGATTATTTCTATCAGTGTACAGTGTATAGCTATTTCCTGTGTGCACCAGCTGATGGGCTTAAGTAAACCATAAAAATGCAACCCATTTAACGGACACTTTCGCTTTTGCCCCTGATCTCAAGTTAAGGAGTTCCATTCTGTTATTATTGCTCAATGAAAAATGACAAAGACTCATGTCTCTACATATATATATATATATATTTATATCTCTCTCTCTTTCTATCATGTTCTTATCATGCAGTATCTTTTGCTTGTCCCTTTTTGCTTGCGATTGTCTCTCACACTTATTTCTATCTTTGTGTCCATCGCGTGCTTGACAACACTTGACAGCATTGCAAGTGCAAGAGCAGCATTGCAAAGGACCTTAGCAGGATATTGTCGATAAGGGGAAGTGGGAGAGAGAAAGGGGCTGCAATGGAAAGAGCAACTGCTGTACTCTATGCGACCAAGCTAGCCAACTTTAAAGTGGATTTCCGTTGGATATGTTGCGGTTGCGTGTCGCAGGCATTGCTCCACTATCCACTATCGACTAGTAGTAGCTTCAGCTGTTGCAGTTGCGTGGCTGTGAGGAGTGGGGTGTGGAGTTTGTGGTAACGCTTTGCTTTTATGTCTTCCGGCTAACATAAACACTTGAGAGTTGTTTTTGCTGTCGAATGTCAAAAGAAGAGCAAAGCAAAGCAAAGCAAAGTTTCGTTGACAGTCATAGCCGCAACACACAAGGAAGAATAAAAAAAGGATAGCAAAGTACTGTGACAAATGTCCTCAAGTATGTGAGTATGTGCGTGTGTCTATAGGTAAAAAGTTGGTGTGTGGCATAGCACAACTTTAGCAAGTTTTACAGCTAAACGCCTTGCAATTGCCAAGCGTCTGCCAATGCAACTTGTCTCAGACTTTCTCTCTCTATCCCCGGCTCTCACCTGGCACTAATGTTAAGTTGCGTGTGTGTGTGTGTGTGTTTTGCCATTACTGCGTTTATTGGCTTAAAGTGTTTGACAATTCATTAAGTGGGTGAGCTTGCACACACATCGGCAGCTTCAGCTTCAGCCTTGCCTTGTCTCGTCGTTTCTTGTCTAGTCTTGAGCTGCTTACAGGCGCGTAAATTGCATTGTCGCCATTTGTCGGTCTGATCAAACGGTTAAGTAGCACAGGACACGTTAATTTGCCGGGCTTAAATAGCTTTCGATTTGAGGATTCCGTTTGTACTAGTGTCAACAAATCGCTAAGCATTAAATTGCATTTTGCATAAGCACTTTACATACATACGTGCAAGTCTTGCAGTCTTGATATTAAAATGCTTTTGTATGCGGAAATTAATGGGGGCAAAGAACATAAAATCTATATGGTGTGTGTGGTGGATGGGGGGGGGGGGGGGGGTATTTAATAAGCTGAACTCATAGAAAATATTCTAACATATCCATTTTAAATTTAAATCACAGCTAAAAATTTTAGTTTAAGATCGGATTGCAGCTGAGCAATATTTGATTGATTTTTGATTGAAAGATTGTAGTTAAATTTCGGCACATTGAATTTGACAGATTTAATTTTTATTGCCCAACAACATTTTGCTGAGCGAAGCAGAAGCAGTAAAATTTCAATACACACACATACATACACACACACACACACATTAGCACACGTAGACACACACACGTGCCAAACTATAAAATAATAAACCAAATTTGTTGAGCAAGTTTAAGTGAAAATGTTAAGAGTAAAGTTTTAGCTGCTGAAATAAAGACAAACATTGTTATCACCTACAAAACAGAGAAACAGGCAGCCAAAAAGAGAGGAAGGCAATAACAACAGCTGCTTGGTAGAGGGGGGTGGGGGAGAGAGAGTGGTGGGAAATAAGAGGTGACTGGTGCACGTTGTCGTTGTCTTCGCCGTTGGCGTTGGAGACGTGCAAATAAGTTGAGCAACAGAGCGAAGCAAAAGGCAAAATATTTATACAAATAGGTTATGCAAACAAACTTAGACAAAGTCACACACACACACACACAAATATATATATATATACACCTACACACTGGGAGAGATAAAGTATAAGAAGAAGAAGATGGCACGCACAGAAGTGTTTGGGGTGGGTAGAGGTTGCCAGGGGAACACATCGAGGCACGACATGAGCTTCCCTTAGCTGACGCCAGACGCTGCAGGACATAATGAAGTTTCGAGTTTGAGACTCAATGAAATGTCAACAACGCTATTCTGCCTGTTAAGAGTGCGAGGGCGGGCCGGGGCAGGGGTGAGAATGTGGGTGAGTATGGCTTCAATTGCTCGGTTGCGATACATATATATATATATATATTGAGATGAAAGAGGAAAGAAAAAAAAACGAAGAGACGTCAAATGTCAAGCGACGCAGATCGCATTACAAAGTGCAACCGATGCGGCGACTGCTGCTGTAGTGATGGAGTGGAGTGGGGAAGAAGAGGGAATGTTGCATGCAATGTTTGCTGTTATCATTTAATTACAACAATAAATTAATTATGACTAGTTGGCGGCGAGAAGCGAACCCGAAAAAAACCCAAAACCCCAACAAACATACATACATAAAAAACAAAAACCCACAAACCAATTTACAGTGCGGAGCGTTGAGTGTCGATTACATATAAAATTCAAAACTCTACGGATATGTCCATGCTATGAATACTTTATATTTATATATAGAGTATGTGTTTGGATGTGTTGCTGTGTGTGTATGTGTGTATGCACATACACATAAAACACGCAGCCGCAAAACATATTAAATTTATTATCAATAAATTTTCATTAGCTTCATTTTGCTGTTAGAGACTAGACCTACGTCTATATATATATATACATGTGTGTGTATGTTTGTGTGTGTGTGTGAAGAGGGATATCACACTCCGAACTATAACGAGCTCTCTGTGGGTCGTGGCCAGTTGACATAATTTACAATTTTAGTCATAAAAACACACACTCACACTTGCACACACATATGCTAGCAAAACTGATGCCCCATCAGCATAGCTCACACATACACACTAGCAAACACACACACACACATAAAGTCATGTGCTCTAAACTTGGCCTTTAGCTACGCCAAAGTTATCTAGAACCGCATCAACGGTTAAGCCGCACAGCTTGGCTGAAAGGGGTGGCCTTCAGGCACATATATTGGAGGGTGGGAAGTGGGAAGGTGGGGGTAACTATAACGGGCTGCTCCAGTGTGTGCCATTTTAAAAGGCAACCAGTCCCACACCTCTGTTAGTGTTTGTGTTCCGAAGCGAATCTATTATGTATTTTAGCGTCCACCAGCATCGGAACGAGCAAAAAGTATCTAAGAAAATAATAAAAATAGAGTGTGAGAAATAGTTTTTATCAAGTACGTCTGCTTCTTTATATACTTACTACGGATACAATATACATAATAAATATGTAAATAAATAAGCTAAAAGCATTTATTTTATTGTAACCATAACTTGCCTACTGACAGGAGTTGGAGTTGAACATACGTTTATACATCGACCTGAGGTATACGTTCATCTTGTATCGGAAAAACTATTTGAAAGTAATGTTATATATCATTGATTGTAAATGAAGTTGTTAGAGGCTAAAATGCAGTTAATTTTCTGTTTTTCTGTATTTTCATTGCATTATTATTTGTTAACATTTTATTTTAATAAAGTATCTTTCAGATAATAATAATCTTACAACTTCATATCCTTATGTTTATACATATCTAGATCTTTTAACTTTTTTCTCAGAATTTCGCCAAATCTTGCACTTTAAGTTTAAGACAATTTCACTCCATTTTAGTATAAGTTTTTCAATATTCTTAATATTGTAATAATATATATTTGTTTATATAACTTAATATTTATTTTCCCGTTTTCGTATGGACTTAAAAAAATTTACCGCTATTGTTTTTTATGATTATTATTTAAAAGTTTTATTAACTTATTTTTGTATCAATATTTCATCGCTAAGGGGTTTGCACATAACCAGGCTTCTATTTATTTTGAAGGAGCATCTTTTGTAACTTTAGTTATAAATGAATTATTTATTGAATAAAACTATACAATTTTGAAGTTGTAAACTGAAACCTTGATATTTATTTTTTTTTTATATTGTTTTTTCGTTTTGTTTGTTGCTAAGGGATCAGCGTTTGCGTCAGCAGCAGCAGCAGCAGAACAGCACCAGCATCAGCGTCATTGGCATTTCTATCGTCGTTTCTATACAGCAGAGGCAGAGAGCAACAACAACAACAATAACAGCAAATCAACAACAACAGCAATGTCAACAACAGTAGCAGAAGCGGTGGCGACGACGCCATTTTATTTGCCCTTTGTGTTATGCGCTGTCATTCAATGTTGTTGTTGTTGTTGTCCCTTTAGTAGGAGTAGTAGTTGTTTTTGTTGTTGTTGTTGTTTTTGTTGTATTATAATGCCAACTCATATTGCGCTCGTTATCCTTTTGTATGTCGTGCAACGGAATTGACCCTTTTTGCTGCGTGACATGAAAGCTAGCTTCAGCAGAATTGAGCAGCACCCAGCACCCACCCACCAAATCACCCCCTACGCACACCGTCAATCCCTCTCAATCCGCCATACCGCTCTCATCGGTTTTGCCCACAAAGGTGAGTAACGCGCGAGGAAGCTAAAGTATCAAAAGTGATGGATGACAGGTTAATATGCGGCGACATTTTCATGCTGATGCTGATAAAAAATATTCGTTTGCATGCCGCATGCGGCGGTCCTGCCAACATTTCACTGGGACTGCCAACCTGCTAACGTAACGTAACGCTCGACTTGTTTGGCAAGAGGGGCAGCAGCAGCAGCAGGAGGCAGAGTGGTTGTGTTTGGTGACATTTTAAATGCACAGCAGACAAGTTTAATTTTACATCGTGCACAGCAAATTAAGCGTAACAGAGCCAGAGAGAGCGAGAGAGAGAGAGACAGAGAAAGTGTGTGTGAGAAAGAGAGAGAGAGAGAGAGATGGAGAATGTGTATGTGAGCGAGACAATTGCATTAAAGTTGAGCTGGTGTTTAATTGCTGGCAATAGCAGGCTTCATTAGCAGCACTGCTAAATAACAGTAAGCCAGACAGTAGTCAACAATAACAGAGACACACAAAAACAAAGGGGCAAAGAGACGTAGGGGTAAGAGATAGAATGTGAGCTCATCTGAATGCTGTTTGAATGCGCTTGAAAATGGCCAACTGGTCAAATGGTTGACTGGCTGCCAGGATATCTAGCTGATGCTTTTCTATGTTTGCATCTATGTATGCGTGTATGTATGTGTGTGTGTGTGTGTGTGTGTGTGTGTTAAGGTGTCACTGGTTGAGAGGACAGTCGTAGAGGGGGGGGGGGGGGGGGACGATGCCGAATGTGTATGTATTGCAGTCATTTGAACGCTTTGGAATAACTTCCGCTCCATTACTCTGCCAGTTTCCGGCAACGTTTTCCTAGCACAATTTACGCAAATTGATGTCATCAACAGGGGCCAGGCCACAACTTGCATTCACATTTACATTCATGTGTGTGTGTGTGTGTGTGCGTAACTCGGTAAATGAAGTGAATGAATGAGTGTGCATGTTGTTGTTGTTGTTGTTGTTGATACTGCAGGTCGCAACGTGCAACTAGCAACGCGAGCTCACTTGCCGGATGGCTCTTTTTTTGGGGTCAATGCGGGAACACAAACAAGATCTGTTGACACACACAAACACAACCAGGAAGTAGGGTTTGTGAAGGGTTAAGGGGTTGCTGCCTGTGGCGTCGAGTTCCGCTTGAAATGCATTTTGCTCATTTCAACACTTGCGCCACTGCTCCGCCAACCACTTTTCGACGTCGACCTAGTTGATAAGAAGGCAACAGAAAAAAAAGGAAATCTAATGAAAACAGCTTTATAGTCAATGTGAAGGCAACCAAATGTGCAATATCATGCTCGAGACAAGACAAGACAAGAAGGCAGGCAGGCAGGCAGGCAAAACTTTGGCAAGCATATGCAAACAAACAAGCAAACAAACAAACAAACAGACAAATAAACAGACAGAGAGACAAAAAGAGAGAGGTAGAGAGAGAGAGAGAGAGAGAGAGAGATAGAGGGAGACAGGCAGCGAAAAACTCAACTCTCAACTCTCAACTCAACTCTTAACTCTCAACTGTTCAACAGGACTTCAAGTGAGTTTCGAAAGTCAAGTGCGTGTCGCTGTTGCCAGCTCCTGAAGGCTCCTTTGTCTGTCTCTCAGTGTGTGTGTGTGTGTGTCTTGGTTTATAAATATTTGCCTTGCAAATGCCGTCTATCACACACACACACAAAAACACACACACATATTCATATACGCATAGCTAATGCCTTCAGCTGTAGATTTGGTTTACAGTTTCTCAGTCAAGTTAAGCTTTGTGTGCGCTTTTGTAGAAACTTTAGCCAAAGCCAACCGATTGCCTTGCTTATTTCTTACTCAATAAACATATATGTTTAGATACTTAAATGACACACGCAATCCAAAACACAGAACTCAAGCAGTAATAAGCTATAAATATTATTGAAAACTAATTGGCAATAAACATTATTAAAATTAAAAACTGATATAAGAGCTTGATATTGGAACGATGATATCAATAAAATTGTATTCTTCTGTATTAAACTCAAATGCACCAAATTGGCTTATTATATTATCTTTAATAAATAAGGAATATTTAGATACTTATTAATTTTCTTTATCACCGTTCCTTGGTTCGTTCGATATGTCTAACCATTGCGTTTGGGATAGAAATCCTTATCGATTGGCTTCCTTTGATTGTTTCTTTCTTGGTTTCGTCGAGCTGTGTGCCTTTTTGCAAAACATATATGTGATACGCAAATTATGATAACCATCAAAGTAGGGCCAACGATCCACAAAGAAGATCCCAAGTACTGAATCAACTCATATGCCCTAAGCCCGAATAAGCAAAGGGTTTTCCACTGCTGGCACTGCAGGGACATTTGATTAGAGGTATCCACACTATCAATAAGCTTCAATTTGAACATTATTCTCAGTTGTTTTAAAGAGATCTTCAAAATTTCAAAGATAAATATAAAATTCGTAGTGTGTAAAAAATGCTCGTTGTAAATATATTTTAATCCCTGACGGATAACAATGTGAAAATACTATGAGCTAACGTTTAAATTTATCTTTTATTTTTCTGTCAAAGTTAAGTTAAGCACTAAGGCTATGTTCACATATTGAGAGAACATACTCTGTATACAATGTATAAATTAATACTCTTCTTGTAGTGTAGAATTTAATAATGTTAACTAACTATGATACAAATAACACAACGAGTTAAATTTAAAACTTATTTCAATAATTTTACAACATTTGCAGCAAAAATCAGTTATGAATATCCTAACAGATGTAAATAATATGGAATTTTATCTGTTGGTTTTAATAAGTTTCATTTTGTCAAAGACTTGAGCTTATTTTATTTTTATATTCTCTGCATATATTTTTCATTTCACTTAATATGTATTTTTATTATTTTTTAGACAACTATTATAGTTTTGGGATGAAAACAAATATAGTCATTAACATAAATTAAAAAAAAAATTAAAACCATTGTCTGAAAAAAAACATTCGAATGAATACAAGTATTATAGTCGTGTGAATGGTGTGTGCATTTGTTGTACAATATTTTACAGTTTTTTTGTTGATGCTTTAATTTAAGTTCACTTTTCAATAATGTGGTTTTACATGTTTTTTGTGCGGTCCGCCGCAGAAGCAATTCAATTAAATCATAATGCATTGAAAACAGATCAAAAATATATATAGATATAGATAATAAAGTGCTAAAAACAGGTGTTGCCTGCCCATAAATATGCCACATGCAAATCAACTCTTTTATTGAAAGGTATCTTTAACTTTAAAGTTGCATTCTGGTTGAGTTACTTTTGATTTGAATGGAATAATAATATTTAAAATATTCGAATATGTGTGTTTGGCAAGAGAAGTTTGACCTTAATTTAAAAGCGAAATGCAATGGAAAAAACTCAGCCAAAAAGTAAACTGCAAGAAACTTTATGCAAAAATAATAATTTCCTTCGGTGTCTGTCTCATATTTTATGGATTTTCTTTCAGCTTCTTCAACTTCAGGTGCGCAACTTAATTCGCGATTTCACTTGAAACTTTATGTGTTTGTTTGCAAATGCGGAGTAAGTCGCAAATATTTTCGTCGTGGGAGGGGGAATGCCACAAAAATAGAAGTCGCAAAGTCGTGACAGCTTTTTCGCCACTTGCGCAAAGGCAAACGGCAGGAACTGCGGGAAAACTGCGAAAACTTAATAGAAAATTAGCTGCTTCTGCTGAAAGTGTTGTTTGAACTTGTTACTCGCAAACGTTAAAGGTGCACCACACACACAACTGTGCAACGTTCAGCTGTGCAACTGCCAAGTTCATTTTGCACTGTGCAAATCTCTGTGTATGTCGCGGTCTTGGCTCGTGTCGCGGCCTTTTTGGGTGCGCACAGAGTTCATAAACCAAATTGCATTTCATTCGGTAAGCAAGCAAGCAAGCAAGTAGAGAACGAACGAAGTCAGGTAGAACGTGGCAAGTTGCTTAAGTTTCAGCCGCATAATCTGCGCTGGCACTGCCATAAATATTCAATGGCCTTGTCTGTGTGGCAACAACAGTACCAGCAGTAGCACCATCGTGCGGCAAGCTAGCGCAACCAGCAACATTTACAGCATTAGCAACTGCGCCAACGTGAACGCAATCAATGCCTTAAAGCGAACGCAAGAAGATGAAGAAGATCAGCAGAGTTTATGCAACTACGCCTGTAACTGGCACGTTGCCAACTTCATTATGGCCAACTTACTCATATAAACTAAATCCAACCAGCTACGTTATTCTCTATACGTTTGTATGTCTGTGTGTGTGTGAGTGTAGGTGTAGGTGTAGGTGTGTGCAGGCCATCGATTAAGCTAGGCTAAAAGCGTGCACCTGCAACACCTGGCGTATGAGCAATGCAATTCACGCCCTTTTCCAATGTCTCTATATCTCTTAGTCTTTTTTTGTCTCTCTCTCTCTCTCTCTCCCTGTCTGTCAGTTGTTTTTCTTTTGGTTTGTGTGTGTTGTTGTTGTTGTTGTTGTTAAGACAGCACTTTCAATTGAAAGACAAAACAAAAACATAAAACAAGTTTGGCCCGAACACTTGTGTGCAACAGCACGCGGCAGCAAGAGAGTCATCGTATGTTGCCTCACACCCTACCACCACCCCTGGAACTTCACAGCCTCAGCCTTTTTCCTCAATTGAGCTCTGACGACTGCTGAACAGTTTGTTGCGTATACGCTTTCCAACGGGTAGCATAACTTTGTAAATGATCTTAGTTAGGCATTTTTAAAGATAAGCCTACATAATATAAACACGATAAGAAAGCAAATAATTTAGAATCGATATCTTTTAAAACTAGCCAATCATTAATTTCTTCAAGTCAACCAAATGTCATTACCAAGGCGCTAAAAATATTGCTTCAGTGCACCAAACTTTTGTTTTATATGTATCTAAGCATATCTGAACAATTTCATTATGAGGTTAGTCTTATTAAATTTTTTTTCATGATTTTTGAAGGTTGTTTCTAGGTTCATTTGCAACAAAACTAAACAACTTGATTTGTTAAATGCTATCTAAATTGTTAAAACTACCATCTCTAACAACAGACTCTTATAGCTCTTATAGTCTCTGAGATCGACGCGCTCATACATACGGACAGACAGACAGACAGACAGACAGACGGACAGACGGACATGGCTATATCGACTCGACTATTGATGCTGATCAAGAATATATATACTTTATGGGGTCGGAGATGCTTCCTTCTGCCTGTTACATACTTTTGCACAAAACTATTATACCCTTTTTTCCCATTTTTAATGGGATCAGGGTATAATACGCACTTCAACACGAGCACGATGCGCTTAACCAGCCTGTGTGTAGGTCGTCCAGGTTTGGATGGCAGCAAGTTCCGGCACTTGGGGGCAATTGCTAATGTGCGAAATTAAGATTTAGCAACATCGCTGAAACATAATTATTAACCGCCGATATCTCTTTATTACATAGGCAAATCTTTTGAAAATAAATGTACTTGTCTAGACTCATAGACTGCTATAATCGCACAGTCAGAACGGTAAAACATGTCGATATAATTTATTCGCAAAATTAAAGCATTTTTATCGTTAGTTAATTCTAAGGTTGTATATTTTTAAATTGCAACTGCAAGCAGATTTTATCGTTAGTTAATTTTTATCGTTAGTTAATTCTACGGTTGTATATTTTTAAATTGCAACTGCAAGCAGATAATGCCTTACAAATTTACGACAAATCAATCGAATATCGTACAATTCTTCTTTAATTTGAGAATCTTATATTTTGCTTAGAGAATGATGCAAATCAGTTTAGTTTTCTTTAATTGTTAGTTGTACCTAACATCTTTCTTTTATCTGCAAGGGTATTTCATATTCGATAGCAAAATTAATGCAAACTTTTTATTATTTAGTTTTTTTCCAGTTCAATTGCTGGCGCATCGATAGCTCGATTACAGGATTGCACGTATGTTGCATTTAGCTTTCCCCGCAGAGACACAGGTTGTTGCTTGTGCCGCGAAGCAATAAACAAAAACAACTGCGTCAAGCAAAGAGCAATAGAGCGAGAGAGTGATAGAGAGAGAGAGAGAGCGGGAGTTTGAGGATAAAGATAAAGCACACACAATACTCAAGCGATTACAACTTGGCCCAAAGTGTTGGCAGGCAGCTAAGGTGAATATATTTTTGGGGCAAATAACAGTCGATAGTTGTGTGCAATGATGCCACAAGTGCAACTTTTGGCAACTGTGGTATTGTTTTTAATTTATCTAAATTGAAAAGTGAAACAAATCCGCACACGAACTAAAACGTTTGTCAGTGTGATAACAGCTAACGCCAAGCCACGCCTTGTTGTTGCAATGAAAAGGCAAAAGTGCCCAGACAGACCAACAAGGTTTGGGCATCGGGCATCGGGCATCGGGCAACGGGCTTCGATGGAGGAAAGAGAGGGAAAGTGGAGGCAGTGGGATGTAAAGAGCAAGACATTTGCTGAAATAAAATTTCAATTTGCTTGAATTTCATTTGTGTGTCTGGCTGAATGTGTGTGTGTGTGTGTGTGTGTGCCTCTGCTTTATCGCCTTGCCAGTTAACGTCAGCTTGGTTTACCGTTATGCTTGGTTGCGTGCGCCGCCAGCAACAGCGGCAGCAAAAACCAGCAATAGAAACTGGAAGTAACCGGAACGACACAAAAGGACTAGATAGAAGGAGAGATTCCGAGAGAGAGAGTGAGAGAGAGCGAGAGGGAGAGAACAAAGCAACTTTAGCTCGCAGGACAACGCCAAATATTTGCTGTGCGTGTTCCTAACTCTTGTGTGTGTGTGTGTGTGTGATTCTCACGGGTTCTTTGTCTGTCTGCGTGTCCTGCATACTGCTTTACTGTTTGCTGCTTGCTGCCTGGACTGTGACTGTATTCCCGCTGGTGACGTTTGTTGATGGTTTCCAGGTGAATGCACGAATTGCGTTTTCGTATTAAATAATAAATGAATGTCGGATTGTTTTCTTACGCTTTGCTTCAATTCTCCAACCGTCTCCATCCT